>OX578134.1:79249774-79919774 GCA_951213105.1 Amaurobius ferox | reverse complement strand
CCATCTCATTATGCAATTTCCGTACTTGTCTATTTGGAAGTAGATGGATTAGGAGTGGTGGTTCCGTCACATGGCCTCCCAGATAGCCTGATTTATCACATCTTGCTTTTTATTTCTGGGGTGCCATGAAGGCTATTGTCTACGAAACGCCAGTAGATTCTGACATGGACCTAGTGGCACGAATCGCCATCGCTGCTGCTACGATCCGCGAAATGCCCGGTACCTTTTAGAATGTTCACAAATCCATGCGACGTAGGTGTCATGCATGCATCAATGCCAATGGGTGAAATTTTGAGCACCACCTGTGATGCTTTTTAGTGGTGTACTCTTTTTTTGTGTGTAATAAAGCGCTTAATACTGCTTTCTCTATTGTGTCTGTGCGTTTATGTCTCTTTATCACTTGAAGGCGGCATTTCCGCCCCTGCTTTCCTATGCGATTATGATTCTTATTGACGCTCTCTACCTTCCTTCCAAGTTTGTACATGGAGTTCCAAAACACCCTGTATATATATATATATATATATATATATATATATATATATTTGTACTGCGGTTTGATGCTGTGTATACTGATTTGCACTCCTGAGCGTTTGTTTTTATTATTTAAATTTATATATATATATATATATATATATATACCTGTGAACCAAATTTCATTGTCTTAGAATACTTCGATTTTCCGCTACAGATCACACGCACACACGCCCAAACACACAGAAACATACACACACATAGAGAGAGAGAAAGAGATAGATATTTTTTATTATGTAAGATAAACTCTTTGCAAAACAGCTTTGCAAAAACAGCGGCCTGTATCGGGTTAATGACGTAGCGTGAATATTCGATAGATAAACATGTTCCGCGAGGTGAAATTGTGTGCTGAGTTTAACTCCCTATGTGTTCTGGTAGCTGAGAACGAGCCTGTAAGAAACGAGGTACATTATTGACGTAATGATATGATAATTCAATAGTTGAAAATGTTCCACGAGATAAAATTGCAGGCCCAGTTTTATCTTTTTATGTCCTCTGGGAGCCAAGAACGAGCCTGTCAAAGATGTTGAACGAAGCTACAAGAAGTTAGTAAGAGGTAGAGAAAAATACAGTCAGTTTTTTTTTTTCATATTCTATCTAAATCTAATATCCTTTATGCTGTCATAATGTAAAGTAAAATAATTTTATAAAGAATTCCAAACTCGATATTTGGCTTACACTAGTTTTTTGGTACATTGTTAAAACGATTTTTATAAGAGAATCGCTGATATGCGTATGCGTGTACTTTATATAAAATCATTTACGTTTATTTGCAGTTTGTGGTTACCACATGAAAAGAAAGATGTTTAAAGGCAAACGCCCATTAGTCTGCAACGGCACATGCCGGCCAAATCGAAAAAAAAAAATATTCTTAGCATTATTTCACGAGACTGCTCTCACCTTTTTTGCAGCGCACTCGCCGAAGTTCGAGAAATCCGAAGAGGATTCTAATCAAAGTGAGATGCACGTCTATGACGTCATACAGCATTTCAAGAAAATGACAACAAACTCCTTTTCTCTTATTATTCCCTTTTCAAATAACTAATAACTGTTAATTTTTTGGCACTATTTATTATGCCTACTGAAATAAATATCCCTGGTGTTTCTACAATATCCGTAGCATGCAAGGGATTATAGACTTCCAACCAATGCGCATGCGGGACAACTTGTTCATTTATTTCTAGAGAAATTGATTCTGATTGGTGGAAATGTGAGAGAATTCCTCTTTTGTAATCAGCCTACGCCACTGACACTATTACTACTAATCAATCCCATTCACTTTATACACTGATAAGCAACTACGTCAAGAGCTACCGCAGTCGATTCCAGGAAGCAATCTTACACAGTGGGCATACTCGAAAAATAAATACTCTCCACCTGGTGCGTTTCGTCCGCATGCTGCGTGCCGTCCATCCGTTACGGAACTTAACGCTTACCTTAAATGTTATTTTATAATTATTACTTTCCTTATATACATAAATTATAAGAAAAGTATTGTGACGGGGTCGAAAATTCGAATTCCAGTTTTCGACGGAGGAGCACGTTTCAAGCATCCCTGATTACGAATCAAACATTTTTGAAGTGATGTCTCTGTGTGCGTGTGTGTGTGGGTCAGTGAGTCTGTGGAGACGATAACTGACGAATGAATGGACCGATTCGTACAAAATATGGTACAAAAATCACAATCCGTAAACACTGGAAGCTTATTGTTTTTATACGCAATCGAATGTTCAGAACCCCTCTAAATTTTCAAATAAAATTTTGAAAAAATCGTCAAAAAACCGCTAATAAAGTTACGCAAATAGACATTTCTTATGTAATTTTTTATTAGAAAACAATTGACATAAATTTTAGAATGCTAACAAGAACGGTTTTCGAGATATTGCACATTTTTCAAAAAAATTATCAAAAAGTCATATGAAATAAAAAAAAATATTTCCTATTGAGAAACATGTTCACTTTTCATGTGTAACACCATGCGATAAATTGAGTGACATCATTCTCATGAAACTAGCTCGCTCCATTCAGGAAAAAAGATACTTTGAGTAATACTTTTTTATTTGAACGCCAATAGTCATTTATCTGCTGTAAGAATAACTTATTTCTCCGTCCATAACGCTTGGCGAGATTTTGGCGACCAATTTGGTGGAATGTCGCCAACTTGGCGACATTTTTAATTGTTGTCAAATTAACAAAAATCGCGCAAAATGGATAAAAAATGACGCTAAATTAATGAAAATGACGACTAATTGAAGAAAATTCAATATCTTGGAAAGAATATAAGTTTCTACTATAAAAATAACATTTTTTTAACTGTAAAAGTAGTAAATGCATTGCATTATATAAGGAAAGTCATGTGTTGCCCACATCAGATTTTTTATTTATGTTTTTATTTTAAAAGAATGCAAGCTACTGGACAAAGTCCCAGCACTAGCATGCAAGATAAAATATAATACAAAATATACAGATTAAAATATTATAAAATACATTAAAATGCAAACTATTGACAATAAATGATTTTCGAAAGCAACTGAAAGTGAATAAATACTTTGGAATATAAAATATTTACAGCAAATGTTTTTTAAAAGCCAATTCCGGTGAATAAAACACATCAAGATTATCGGGAAAGCTGCTGTATAGTTTCCAAAAATTACTTATCGCACAATAAAAACCAAAATATTCGTACTAAAATTCCTTTCAGCAAATAAACTCATGCTCCTGGTTGATTACTGGAGAACATGAAACCCGATTCTACCCAAGACATGCATCAATCAATTCTGCTATTGAACAGATTCCTGAAGGATGAAAATGAAATGAAATCCCTTCTGTTCCGTACTCTTTTAACATTAAACATATCACGAAGAAAATAGTAGATAAGGCATAACAAAAAATACCAGTTTTCTTATAATATAGATATCTCAAGAATGTATTTTGAATAATGAGTAACCGGTATTATTAATAACTCGTTCTTACTGCAAAAATAATGTATACTTATCTTCGACAGATGCTCCTCAATTGAAAGATAGTTTGTGTTTGTGAATTTGTAGTGAATCTGCTGCAATCCACTATTTTCGCTTGGAAATCTATACGTAGTACGTATTGATAAAGTACTGTTTTCACAAAAATTCCCGATTTCTAGATTTTGATGTAAATATATATTTTAAGGCCTCCTGAACACGTTTTGACTATTGTTTGGATTTCCATCTGTCTGTCTGTCTGATGCCTGTGGTCGATTTTTTGTGTACATGATAGCAGCCACATATATTAATGAATTTTGACGAACCTCCATATCCCGCTTTGTTGTCAAAAAATCAAGAACTGGATTGAATTTGTTTAAATTCGAGCGAAAACTTCGAAAATTATTTGAAATTTTATATTTTTTGACATGGTAGCACAGGACAAAATTTGGCCTAATCTTGCATAAAAGGTGTTTTTTATGGCTCAATTTTTTCTTGTAATATTTGAAAAACAAAGCAATAAATTCTGGAAAATCAAGTTGAGCAACATTGCAATTAATTTTTACTGTCAGAAACATTCTATTTACGCTATCAACAGACGCCCTTTTTTAAAAAACAAAAAAGCTTTAATATTTTTTTATATCGCATTGATACATATTTTCATGTACCATTAATATTTTTTGAGTCTAGATTCATAATTTAAGAAATATAGACTCTGAGCTGCTCATTATGCAACAGGATTAAAATTATTTTATGCTAAAATATAAAGCAACGTTACTTCACCCACCAACATCACGTAATCTTTGAAAATGTGACAGCAATTTGTTTCCCCGAAATCTCTCTTGAAAAGTCAGCCGGCTGCATTCGACGTCCAATTACTGTTGGGGGGAAGTCTCTTGTTTATTTAAGTTGCCCTTTGTTTTCGCAAATTCGATCTGAATTAATCAATATCTGGATGCATCGCTTTAATACTGTGATCTCATTTGTTTAATCTCGTTAAAGTACCTGTCATTGGCTCGTGTTTCAATTTTATCCGCTCAAATTGCTGGGGTTGTTGCCCCATTTGTGCGAAAGAAATTGCTTTGATAACAAATTTATAATGATGCCAATTACTGTATAATTTCTTTTGGATATCGAGTAGTGGGGAGAGGGCAGAGAGAGACATGATGACTTATATGACGGAATAAGAAAATGGGGTCGTCTTATTTATAGATTTAACATTATGTCTCAACAAGTATTACTATTTTGTAAAATATATGACGTTCTACGCATGGACCATCAACAACTGATTCTCAAACATCGTGAGGGGTAACTTCTGTCTTGCTGGCAGCAATTCTTGAATCAGCCCCAGAAATTCTTGAATCTTGTCCGGAGTAGCTCATTGAGCAGATCGCTGATTTTGGAATCTATATAGGTCGACTGTTTATCGGCCCTCCCTAGTTATTACTGATACTGGCTTCCGAACGATATTATCGACATTGATATGTGAAGTAAAAAAAATGTGTGAATCAGAAAAGCGACAGATTGAAGATGGACAAGGTGAAAAAAGATGGATTCGTTAAAGCTAAAGTTTTGTGATTAAAATTTAGGAAGTATGCGAATGATATTCCTTTCTAAGCATGGGTTGGCCAGTTGGTAGGGTACTGTTTTCGAAATTCATAGTTTGGGGTTTAAGCCATTGCCTGGATATGAGTTTATAACTCTTTATGGTATCAGTTGATCTTCACAGTTAATTTTTCCCCACATCTCCTAGTAACTCCACGTGGAATCTTTCTTCGTTCATCATTTTAACGGACACTTGCAGAGTATGTAGAGAGCTAAAACTCGATATACAGTCTTATTTCGCAGAACATTTTCTTCTATAAATTGTCACATACTTACATTACGTCATTTACTTGCGCCATGACTACTTTTCTGTCCTTTTTCTACATTTTCTTTGTGAATTGCGGTTAGTGCCTTCAGATCAAATGTTCTGGTACCAACGCGTCTTTCCGTATATAATAGCACATAGGTTTGAACATAAATTATGAAGAAAAAAAAATGAAATCTAAAAGGAAAAAATACATTTAGAGTGAAATAAACAAGTTTCTAACAATTCTCTCCTACACAACAGTGGCACACAGAATAGTGAAGAAAATAATTTTAATCACACACAAAATTGAACCAAATTAAGGGTGTAGGTAGATTCAATTCAAAACAATACAATATAAATCTTATCATTGTCCAAATTTAATATTATGCAAAATAATCGAAGGGAAATGAGGGTATAGTAGCCAGATGAAAGCGTTTCGACAATTTTGCATAATGTCAATTTTGGACCATGATAAGATTTATATAGTATTGTTTTGAATTGAATCTGCCTACACCTACATTTTGGTTCAAATTTGTGTGTGATTAAAATATTTTTTCTGATGCTTCATGTGCCAGTGTTGTGTAGAGGAAAACATTAAAATCATTGTTATTTTTTCTCATAATTTATATTTTGTTAATTCAATTAAACGTTTATTTCGCGCATTTTCCCTGTATTGTGGTCTGAGAAGTATCCTACAGACTTTCTTCAGCCATTGCTTCAATACTTTTTCGTTTTAATTTGGACAATGGTGAAGAAAATAAGTGCGTTTGAATCAATATCCACCTTGTAAACATTCGAATAATTCTAAGCCTAAATATGAAATATTTTCTCGTTTCTGGTGTTCAAAATGTTCAAGTATGAGCTAGTGTGAAATTTCAAAGAGACAATTCTTGACATTTACGCAAATTTTGTAAGAAATTGTTTTAAAAATCTGTATCGTTGATTTAAATGATCACCATTAGCACCCTTATAATATCCTTCATTTTAAAGAGTTTAGGCGAATCTTTTGATTGATGCCAAGATTGAAAAGTGAACCCTCGGGGGGTAGGAGCTAATCATGTTACAAACACAAAAATGACATCGTTGTAATTTTTCACTACAGTGATTGAAACTGGCGAGTTTCGTGATCATTGAGACATAAAAAAACCTTTTTATGCATAATTATGTCAAATTTTGTCGTATGTTGCTATGTTTAGGAAATAAAAAAATTGAAATTTCCTTCGAATTTCAAAACATTCTATCTAGCTCTAGATTTTTCGTTAACAAAGTCATTAACAAAGTTTCGTGAAAATCCATAAATATTTGTGGCAGCCTAAGAAAACAACCACAGACAGATGAAAGACAGGCATCACTCTAAAACGAGTCAAAACGTATTCAAAAGGTCCTAAAATATATATAGGAATCAAAATCTCGAATTTTCGTGAAAAAAATACTTTTTCTGTACCATATTCTATATAGTATGAGAAAGCAGAAAATGGCGACACATCTACGGCTAAACAGATTTAAAGTACAGAAATATGAAATATTTAATTTTGCAATTAAGGACTAAAACTTCGAGCAAAAACTTCCAAATGTATTCGAAATTTTATATTTTGTTAGAATGGCAGCATAGGACAAAATTTGGTAGAATTATTTACGGGATTATTTGTGGCTCAGTGGTCACGAAACTTCACAATTTCATTTATTATAGTTATTAGTCCGCCAATACAATTTTTGTGTTTGTTACGTCATTACCCCCAAGGGAATATATTGTCAAATTTGGCAACAATCGAAAATCTTTTTAAAGCCCTTTAAAATGTAAGGTGACATGCTATAATTGTGATCATATGGACCAACAATACAGATTTCTCAAAATTTTTCTTGCAAAATTTGCAAAAAACACACAAGCCATTTAAAAAATAATTATGGTATGAGAAACTCGAGTTAAGCACCCTCCGGTTAATTATTATTCAATCTTATGAGAACTGAAAGTACTATTACTGTGATTTAATATAGATATATTTCTCATATGCAATGGCTTATATTCTTGCTCTAATAAATGCTGATCTCTACATAAAAGTGCAGATTTTTAAATTAAAATTGACTATATCATGGAAACAGTACGTGATAAACACGGACTTGGAAAATCATAAACACGGACTTGGAATTAGTTTGCGAAAATGTGCAAGCAATATCCATTGGTTCAAAGAAACAAAAGCGTTTTCATTTTCATGAACATTTTCATGTAACATTTCAAACTATATATTTTAACGAAATGACATACTTTCTAGATTTTTGCTTTAATTTTGACAAGAATTATGTAAAGATACATTTTCGTTTCTTTGTATTTAACTTTTTGTGCTCATTATTTAGTAGGTCTTATAAAAAATAATTTTATACTTCATTTAGACCCTGTTTTTTAATTTAATTGTTGCATTTATAAACATAAAATCTAAATTCAATATTGCTGGATAAAGTTTTATTCACTCAAATTACAAATATATCTAGTTTCATCCTCAACTTTTCGTAATTATTGAAACGTGACAATTCTTTGTTTACCACTAAACTCGCTTCTTTAAAAGTCAGCAAGCTGTATGCCACATTTAATGACTGCTGGGGGGGGAGTGTCTTGTTTATTAAAGGCATCCTTTGTTTTCACAAAGTCGTTCCGAACTAATCAATAGACAAATGCCCCGTTTAAATACTGCAAGATCAAGTATTTTATCTTGTATAAAATTCTGTCACAGGCGTGTGTTTCAATCTTATTAGATCACACTGTTGGAATGTAGCTTCACTCAGAGGTTATGAAATCTTGATGGCAAATTTATTTGATGATAGTAAAGGCATAAACTTTTCATAGCCTTTCTGCTACTGGTGTCTACAATCGGGACAACTGTTTGAATAAATAGTATGCTTTTCATTTACATTTACAAACATTATCAATGTTTCTCTATTTTTCTGTTGCTACTGCTGTCTCTTGATCTTTTAATGAATCATTCAATCCATCATTTAGAAACTAAGGTGCGATTCATGGAATGTAGAAAAAAAATTGTACAACTTCAAAAATAGTTTTATTGTTAATATATATTTCAAGTCATATATCGTGAATATCTTATTTGCTTATTAGTTTGTTGTGTATATTTTTCATATTCAAAATTTTAATTTACAAAGATTCAAGTGTATACATTTCATATTTAAAGAAATATTTGTTTAAAATTAATAAAACTTTGTTTAAAACATATCCAACACAAACTAATACATAAACATCCAACACAAAATAATCAGCTTTGAAAAGCTTTTTAATTGTTTTATTGCATTGCAGCATTTTGAAATATACGTATTCTTTGTCTATTTAGGGTACAATAAAAATAGTAAGGGAACTATCTCACAAGGGAACCTCCCGAAAATGTCTCTATACTCTTACTTTTTAATTGTTTTATTGCATTACAGCATTTTGAAATATACGTATTCTTTGTCTATTTAGTATACAATAAAAATATAGTAAGGGAACTATCTCAGAAGGGAACCTCCCGAAAATGTCTCTACACTCTTACTTTTTAATTGTTTTATTGCATTAAAGCATTTTGAAATATACGTATTCTTTGTCTATTTAGTGTACAATAAAAATAGTAAGGGAACTATCTCACAAGGGAACCCCCCGAAAATGTCTCTACAAGGTCAAAATGAAATGAACTACATTTAAAGTACAAGTATAAATATGATCGTATGTAACAAATTAGGTGCACAATTCTACAATTAGCAGAATCGAGGTCTCCCTTCATTGTAAACAATATATATACAGTGTACTAATCCTCAAACTAGCTTTCAAATAACAAGAGAAAACAATAAAAAAGTTTTCAGAAGATTATACATTATAATTGTCCAACTTCTCGTAAATATTACTTTTCTTCATTCACTGGAAACAATTATATACAATAGAGACGAAATAGGCATTTTCAGAGAGCGAGAAGGTGATGGTGGTACGTGGTTAATTTGCAGCATTTGCCGAATACATTTCTTCTGAAGAAAAAAAGCGACTCATTGATATTTCATGTGACTGAAATCTAATGGATGATTTTAAAAACAAATCTTTAATCAATTTTTGGATTAAACATGAAGATGTTTAAGATATTTCAGAAAAATCATTTATATTTTTAATGCCATTTTGTTCCACATATTAGGTGTAGTAGGATTTTCTTCAATGTTGTACATCAAATGTAAATATAGGAACAAACTCGACTTGAGGACATATGTACATTTAAGAATAAGAAAAATTAATAAAATATGAAGACAGATATAAATAAACTAATTTCTGTCAAACAAGCAGAAGTATGACATTAAATCAACTTGTTCTTCATCATATTGTTTGTATATCATATTGTTAGTTATATTTGCCAATATGTATTAGTTTTGTTCCAATATTTTTTTATTAGAAACGAAATAAAATATGTAGCAAAAACTGAATTAAATGTGTAGTCTTGGCTTCCCATTTGCATACAAAATATATTTTTGTAGATGGTACTGAAATTTTGATTACGTAAGCATTTATGAAAAGGTTGAGAACCTCTGATTCAAACCATTGTGTTATCAATGTTTTATATATTAACTGTGACAATAAATTGTAATATTTATACATATATTTGAATCGCCTGATCATTAAAACCATTTTTGTGTAAGCTTGACAAAAGTATATCTACTTTAGACACCAGATCATAAAGAGACACATTTTAGATACAATCATTTAGATCACCTCTGAAAATTCCGTGATTGGGAACCTAATTTTTTGCGTGCAATCATATTTATACTAGTGACGGGACGGCTAACAGGCTCACGGCTCTGGCCATTTGTTTGAGATATTGACTACTCATGTTATATGTTCGGGATATTTGTTCTGTTTGTATAATATATGTCTTGTTCTCTGCCATTAGAAATAAAAAAAAAAAAAAAAAAAATTCATACTAGTAATTTGAAATGAAATTTATTCCATTTTGCCCGTCTAAGAATATTTGCGAAAAGTTCTCTTTTAAGACCCGTATTTATTTCAATACGGGAAATGTAAATTTCACTGGCATTAATCAGAAATGAAGCATCCGTTTTATACACTACACCTTTGAATGTCATCAAATGAATTTTGCTATAATATCCCCAAAGAACGATTGTAGGCCCAGTTTAAATATTAAAGAACACGTAATCGTATTATTAACTAAATGGTTATAGCGCCGTTTGACCATCGGAAGATTGGTGTTTCGATTCATGCTGAGACAATAGTTCTTATAACAATGGCGCCCAAACAAATTAATGATACATATTAGATGCAGTAAATGACCTGTAGGAATAACGTCGAAAGTGAGATTTTTCGACAAACTCACAATTTATAGAAGCGGTTCCAATTCGTGATCAGTTTTGTCGAACAAGATAGTATCACGTAGAAAATGAAAGCCGAGAAATTCAGAGGTCGTACAAATTATAAAATGCTTTTCAATCTGTCTGAAATCGAGACTGTATAATATTTATCAAATATAAGTAAAGATCTTCGCCTCCGCGTTTCAATGAATTAAGATTCATCTGGACGCCGAAATCTTATAGATTTTCTGAAAATATTTACATTCTTTACACATTATTTAACATGTGGAAAATGCATCCCACACTCTTGACTACCGGGATATATGCAGCTAAAATAGTTTCTCCAAATCTTTTCTAAAATATTTGAGACACACTTCTTTAACCTTTTTATTTATAATGTGGTGGAAATATACTTTTGTGAAGAATCCAGATTTCTAAATTTGGCCGGAGCTGCTGTTTTTATGACGCATTTTAAAAGTTTTATCAAGATTTTTGCCGATAGTTATATTTGTACTCCGTATATCATTTATGCACATCTGTTCTGTTTCTGTGGTCTGTAGATGCTATGAAAAATGCATTCGTGTATCATTTAGAATCTTGTCGCCATTTAATATAAGTCCGTCATTTCAGAAATGTGAATTTTATATTCCATATTTTTCCATTAAAAGTTGTATTTAGGAGCCAGAAAGTGTCGAACTGGACATGTCTTTACTATCCTTGATCTATGCGTTCCGGGTCATTGCAGTTTCTCAGCACATAACAGGAGATGAAATAACCGTCAAGTAGTGATGGGAATCCTTCTAATGAAACTATCAAATAACTCGATAGCTTCAGATCATTCGATTGTCTCGATAGTAATAAAAAACTATTCGAATACTTTACGACCAATACTTTCTCCAAATTCGATAGTTCAAAAACTATTTGAATACTTTTTGCTCGATAGTAGTATAGTAACAAGTAACAAGAAAAATCAATCATGCTTAAAGCATTGATTATGAAACACTTTCCAACTTCAATGCAATTTTATTTAAACATGTCTAAAATGCAATACATGCAATACATTCCTCGGTAATATTTTAAAACTTATCACAATACTACATTAATTTATTATATTTGAAAACTTAAACCTTCATCGAAAAAAATGAACTTCATTCAAATGACGGCATTGAAATATAAATTGCCTGGTTTAAACATCTCTAAAATGTGATATATTCCTCGGTAATAATTTTAGAATTATCATAATGCTACGATAATTTATTATATTTGAAAACTTCATCGAAAACACCTGAAATTCATTCAAATGGCGTCATAGAAAATATAACACTCCTGGCTCTCTTTATAAAAGCAGCATTTCATTCATAAATAATTTCCCATTCATGTCATTCATCACAATACTATAATAATTTATTTTATTTAAAAATTAAGACTATGGAGCTACAAGTAATTAAACTCTATGCGTAAAACTTCATCGAAAAAAATCGCCCTTCTCTTTGTAAAATCAATGAATATTTGATTCATATCAGCTATGCAGACTCCATGAACTAAATGATTTTGTGTTAAAGAAATACAGCAATTCTAATACAACTCATTCTACATATTTTGCTGTTTACATTTTACATAGGTAAAAAATAGGCTTCGTTGTAGAAATAATCAAATTTGGATGAGTATTTAAACTCAAATATATTGTAATTGCGTTGTTTCAGTATGTAGATGCACAGAATTTAAGCAAAAATAAAGTGGTTTTAGGACGGATACAACACTCAATATGAATTAAAAAGAACTTTAAAAATCACGATTTTGAGACAAGATGGATGCCATATATCATTTTGAAGTGGGTCACGTGATCTTTTCATATCATGGTCACGTGATCGCTTCATATAAGAGGTGTTATTATTATTTTAATTTTTATTTAAAAAACTACTGAATATATTTCGCTGAATTTTTTTTATATATTTTATGGAATAATTTGAATAATGCCTAAAATTTTCGAAGCAATTTGTGAATTTTAAATCTGCTTAAAAAATGTTTGAAAAATTAGGTCTCATAGGGCTCAATGTATTTCATTTTTTCAACCCGGGTTCAATCCAAAACTAATTGGATGCTTTTATTCATTTATATTCCCATAGGTCCTACAGACTGTCTGAACAACATACTAAAATTTCATTTTGATTAAGTCATTTTTACGGCAGTTATCGTGCTAACGGACAGACAGACAGACAGAATGAACAAAGTCATAAACACTTTTCAACTTTGTTGTAAAGTGTTAAAAATGAAATTCGAATGATTTTGGACGATTGCCAAATCTATCGGCCACCGCGATATCATTTATTCGCATTTAGCGATAGTTTGCATTCAAATGATTTTGTGCGATAGTTTGGTTTCGAATAATTTTGAGTTGATAGCAAAGTAAAATATCCATATAGTTATTTTAGTTGGTTTTGACGATGTACTATAATATTCGTTAGATGGTTTTGGAAGCTAGCTCGATTGCCGACTTAAGACATATTTATTTCTCAACCGTTTCTTTTCTTGCAAGATGAAATCCATATAATAAAGCGACTTCTGCCGTATAACAGAGCGTAGAGGAAGAAGGAAAAATATGTAATGGATCACTTCTTCACCATTCGCGGCCGTGAACCGTGGTTTCACGGGTATTCATGGCTCATGGTCGATGATGAGATAACCACCGATAGTGTTGACAACTTTGTAATTTTCATATCACCAAAGCCACAAGAAAAAAAAAATAACCAGAAAATCATTAGATTCTTAGATCGATCGTTTTGCATCCGTTTTACATTTTTCAGGAGAAACAAAAAAGCGCCTCATTTATTCAAGCAAGATGCCTAATTTGCTTGATACCCAACTAGATGCCGAACTTGCTTGAATAAATGATGTTAAACTTTTAGTGCGTCCTGAAGAAGAGGGATGCATTTCGCTTTCGAAACCTTTTGAACCCTAAAATTTAATGTATGTTGTGTTTAGATAAAGTTTTCATATTATTATTAAACTACATTTGATGTAGTGCAAAACAGAATTATTGTGTACTGACGGCTGCAGTTTCATTGACTATTCTATTGTTCCCGGAAAGTGTGCATTTCGTCTACAAATGTTTTCACAGATAGTTGAAATTCAAGATCCTTGTTGATGGAATCTTAAGCGGTTCATAATGATTCAACAATGAGAAGGTAGAGGAATCTAGAAAATGTCTGATAAGTCATTCCACGTGAGTTGTCCCTTCCGCTTCTTGGAAATAGAAGTTTACGGCTAAGGTTTCCAACTGAGAAAATCGGTTCCAAGTAAAAAACATCCCCGCGTTTGTCTCCAGATGAAGAAGGATAGCTGTGGAATCAAACCTTATCACAAAAGCAATAGTTTTGTTTCTACATGAAAATCAAAATATCCAGATTTGCCAACAAAATTATTAAATTGGCAACCCTAACCACCGATTACAAAATTCTTTAAAGGAAAGATTTTAGAATATTTCTGGTAGAAGTACATACCTTAAAAATATGTTGTATTAAAGTTCCAGCAGCTATAGCAGTTAGACAATTTTAGATTCACCCACCAATGACGAAATTCAAATCGATCAAGATTAAAATCTAACACTTTTAATATAGGCACTTTCTTCTATGTTATACTTTTTTATAAAAGTTGCATTTATACAAAATATAAATCATACCTAAATTATTTTCTTACCACCACGTAATGTTTAAAATAGGATATCAATTTATTTGCCGGATATCTGGCTTCTTGAAATAGCAGCCGCCTGTATTCGACATTTTATTACTGCTGAGCCTAACCCTGCTATATAGCTAAACAAGAAAGATCAATCATGCATAAAGCATTAATTATGAAACAATTCGAACTGCAATGCAATTTTTTTAAACATCCCTGAAATGCGACACATTCAGCGGTAATATTTTTAAAATTATTATAATACTACAATGATTTATTATATTCGAAAACATAATACTTCATCGAAAAAAATTAATATTTTTCAGATGATGTCCTCGAAATATAAATCGCCTGCCTCTATATGTAAAAGCAGTAAATATTTCATTCATACACTTTTATTCCATTCCTTTCATTCTTCGCAATACTACAATAATTTAGTTTACATAAAAACGTAAAACCATGGAGGTAAAAATACTTTAACTCTATGCCTTAAACTTCATTGAAAAAGTCAAAGCTTAAAATCGTTTGCTTCTCTATGTAAAATCAATGAATATTTCATTGATATCAGCTTTATTCCAGACTCCAGAGCTAAATAATTTATATACAACAACATTAAATATAAATAAAAAATAATTTTAAAAATCACGATTTTGACATAAGCTGGATGCCATATTTTATTTTGAAGTGTTTTAAGTGATCTTTTCATATAATGGTCACTTGATCTCTTCATATAATGGCCGCCTAATCTCTTCATATAATGGATGTAATTCTTATTTAAATTTTTATTTTAAAAAAATACCAAATATATTTTGCTGAATTTTTTTTTATAATTATATTTGATAATTTGAATGTTATCTAAAACTTTCGAAGCAATTTGTGAATTTTAAATTCGCTTAAAAAATGTTTGAAAAAGTAGGTCCCATAGGGTTCAATGTATTTCATTTTTTCAACCCGGGTTTAATCCAAAACTCATTGGGTGATATTATTCATTTATATTTCCATATATCCCACACACCGTCTGAACAACATACTAAAATTTCATTTTGATAAAGTCATTGTTACGGTAGTTATCGTGCGAACGGACAAACAGATACAATGAACAAAGTAATAAACACTTTTCAACTATATTGTAAAGTGTTAAAAATGCTTTAATTTCGAATATTCAATCAAAATTAACCAATAACATGATGGACCATTTCTATACAATAGGTGATGATGCATAATTTGTTTTTATTCGCCTAAATTGTTATTCTTTTTATGTCAGAGAAAGTCTCTAAATGGCAAATGTATGATGCCATACTGTTAAATATATTTTTTCTATATTGTTGAAAAGATGTCGTTTATCACATGAAATAAGAAAAGTGAAAATATGGATGTGAATGAATACAGAATTTTTATTCCTAGCATATAACATGTATTTGTAAATTAATTTTCGATATATACTATATTGCAAAAACAAGTATCTTCAATTTAATAGCTATTGTGACGCAAACCGCATGTGTCTACACAGATTACATCAGCTAATATAATCATTTTATGTTTCACTATCCGTGTTGTTGAGTAGCTAAATCTAAAGTTCATTTACCTCGGAATGAATTTTTTTACGATTTGTTAACTTTAAATGAATATACCAGAAATTGCTTGTAAAGTACATATCTGAAATTTTACACAGAAACTGTCTTGTTTAAATAAATTGTTTCCAGAATTTTTGATTTTGAGTGAAAGTTTTAAAAATATTTTCCTCAAAATAAACGCCACCCTCCAAAAAGTTAATTTTTCAATATTTAAAATTATTAGAAATTTTATAAGTAACATTTTTTTTAATTCTGGTGACAAATTAACATGAAACTCTTTATGTTGAACAATTTGCTCAGCCGTTATAGAAAAAACACTTGTGCTTTGTTAATTTAAAAGAAACATTAAATAAAATTTTATATTGTTTAAAAATTTTCCATATATAAAGTGATCATTTATATAGACATGCGTTTCAAGAAAAATATTCATTACAAAACTCATAAAGAATCTTGGTCCCCCTTCATTAAACAATGAATAAAATTGCTTTATATTTTAATACACATCGTAAAGTATACTTTTATATATAATCCCCATATCTGTATTTACTTGAAGCTAAAATTCCGATATAATATCTGTAGGTGCACTTGTGAACATGGATATCTGTAATCTAGACCCAACAGCAATATACATTTATGTATCATCTAAAACTAATTAATTTTTAATGTACATTCAGCATATAAAAACATAAATCTACACTACTTTCTGTGTATATCATTAAATATTATTTTCAGGCAAAATATAAATCAGCACAACAACCACTTCAGCATTTCATAATCCTTGAAAATATGACAGCAATTTACTTGTCGAAAATCCGTTCCTGAAAAGTTAGTGGGCTGTATTTGACATTTAATTACTATTAAGGGAGTCTTTTGTTTATTTAGGAAGTCTCCTGTTTTAACAAATTCGATTCTAATGAATCAATAGCCTGACGTACCGTTTAAGAACTGTAAGATCATTTGTTTAATCTCGTTTAGATTGCCTGTCATTGACGCTTGCTGCAGTGTTATTCGCTCAAATTGTTACCCCGTTTATGCAAAAGGAAGACCAGTAGTTGAAAAAAAATAGAGAAACATTTCCATTGCAGATTACAGTATTCATGAACCGGTTTCCCTCTTATCGTCAACATGGAATAGCCAATATCGGCAATGGTAGTAAAAATATGAACTTGCTAGAAGTCGCAATTCTGTAAAGCAACTACGTGACAGCGCTGAATTTGTCACTTTTTATATATGTAGATTTACAAAATTGCAGTTTTTAGCAAGTCTTCTTCATACCATTCCAGCATATAGTAATTTTACTTGTTGCCATTGGAGATATCTGCAATTCTCGGCTAACAAGCGTGTAAAAACTGCACAGATTTTGCTATATGTAAGGGTGATATTTACAAATTTTAAGAACGCCATCTACCGGCGTGTTCTGTCACTATTCAAATGTTCAATCTACTAGTGGTGCAGAGATGGTGCGATTTCAAAAATTATTTTTAAATTTCTGTCCAAATAATTTTTTATCTGTAAAATGTAATACCATTAGAGGTGACAAATATTACCATTAGATTAAATTCATTGAAAGCATTAACAGAAAGGTTTTGCGTTAATACCGCTCTCTAAAATCAGAATATTAAAATATCGAAATTGTAACCACTTTTTTAAAATAGTTTCAAATATAAAAATAATTATCGAAATTATAACCATTACATTTTGAAAGCTATTAACCTGATTTTAAATTCAGTTACATTTTCTTATTATATATGTTTATGGGCTTCCAAAGGACTGAAATTTTTTTGCTTCATGTTCTTAGGTAGCTAAAATGTTAAAATTATAGCCACATTTTAATAATAGCTCAAAATATTAAAATATCGAAATTATAACCACTATATTTCAAAATCCAAGATCCCGATTCAAAATCCAATTATATATCCTTGTAAGACTTTTAAAGAGCTACGAAAAATTACTTGAATACCGTTTGTAGTTAGCACTTTTAGTTTTTGAGATCACAAACTTTAAAAACAGAGAATTTTCAATATTTTTCAATTTGGCAAGAGGATTGCTCAAGAACTATTAAATCTTTGTAAACACAAATTATTGATCTGAAAACTGGACTTCTTATTGATAATTTTTGTTTTCTTATACCTCTTATGGTTTTTGTATAT
The DNA here is from genome assembly GCA_951213105.1 of Amaurobius ferox. Taxonomy (NCBI): domain Eukaryota; kingdom Metazoa; phylum Arthropoda; class Arachnida; order Araneae; family Amaurobiidae; genus Amaurobius; species Amaurobius ferox. The sequence continues at coordinate 79,901,713 of OX578134.1, read as the reverse complement.
ATTTTATAGTTTTGAAGGTATTTCAAGGGAAAGTAAGAAAGTGAAGCAAAAGCATGCTCAGACAAAAACTTCTTTATTATATGTTCAACATATTAAAATATTGAAATTTATATATTCTGAAATGGTACCCAATTTCCGATAAAATAAGTGTAAATTGTGTAAATGTAATATTCGTTTCCAATACTTGGCCCCATATTGGATAGCCATTTTTAGCCAATCTTGGCATGCCAGTGTAAGTCAAATATTTAGCTAGCATATTGGCGACTAATATACAATATTGACGGCCACTATATCCCAAAATGTTGGAAGTATTTTTAATTTAACGCTAATATTGGAGTAATTTCGTAATGGCAATATCTATCCAATATGGCGGCCAATGTTTCCTCAATATTGGCGTTACATTAGAAATATTTTCAATGAAACTTATACTTCAAAATATAGCGTATTGGCCCAATATTGAACGGATATAGGTATGCTACTAGGGGTTACACTTTAGTACAATTTTACAATGCATTTTTGAATGTAATAAATAATTAATCCCATTTCAATATGTACATGCATTTATGATCAATTTTTCCGTTAGGATATGTGAGAAAGAAATTTAAAAGTTATACTTTTAGTATTAAATTCATTAAGATTGTGCTTTTTGTTTATATTAAAATTGGTAGAAACCGTCATACTTTTAAGTAAAAAATATCTTATTGAACTTTTAAAATCTTTTCATACATGTTTTACCACATGTTCTATAACAATAACAGCCCCTATTTAATTAAAGACTAATTTCAAACATGTACTTTCCCTTGTGAAATTATTTAAAATTGAAATTCAGATAAAGTTAAATTTCAATTTTAATTCAGACCACGTACAAAACTTTATACAGAAACGAATCACATACAGCAACACAAATTAAGCAACACAATTTTTCACAAATTATACAACTCAACATACAGCTGTTTCGAGGATATGTTGAATTCATTTTGTCTGTGCTAAACAGACCAACAAATTCGAAGTCAAAAAGGCAAAATGGACACAGATGAAAGACACAGAAGAATATATATATACTTACGACGGGGGATTCAGAGCCTCACCAGTAAGAAAACAGAAAGCTAAAAAATGGTTCAGAGACAATCTGAAAGAATGAATCCGAAAGCAGGATGGAGAACTGCCCAGCAAATCCAAAACATAGAACTAACATACAAGTTGGAATGCTCTCCAACACAAAAACACAAGAAATATCTCATCAAGGAGTAAAAATAATCTGTGCATAATTACTTTGTTTATTTTTCGTTATCCATTCCACAAAGTGTTTTTACTTATTGATTGACTACAATGAATACCTGGCGTTTCCTGGCATTTAAGATGCAAACTTCTCATTAAAATTAAATCAAAACTCACAGGGATTTCTCGAAAACCAGTATCAGCACGTGCTTTTGGAAGGAAAAGAAAAAAAAACATGTAGTGACACCACGAATATAGAGAAAACTTCCAAATTCATGCTTCTATTTCATGAATCCCGCAGCAACGATAAGTCCTCAACCCTTATGACGTCAAGAACTTGTTTTCCCGCTCCTTTTCAAAGATCGAATTTCCTCTTATTTCACGACATTGAAGATCGCAATTTTTATAGACACATTTAAATAATCGGAGTGTGACCCAACTCAACTTTACGATTTTTTTTGTGTGTGTGTAAATTTTATAAGAAAAAATTTGAAAAATCGGCATGTTGGTCTAAATGAGCATAATTATAGTAGCACGTAACCCTTCATTTTAGAGGGCTTGAAAAATTATTTGATTGATACCAAGTTTGATAATGTTCACTTCCGGGGGGTGACTTGCTCCACGGGGGAAGGGGGGGCCAATAACGTGAAGAATATAAAAATTGAATCGATGTTACTTTTCAGTACAGTGATTGGAACTATTAAGTTTCACTATAGTGATTGAAACTGTCATTGAGCCATAATTAATCCCTTTTATGCATCATTATGTCACAATTTGGCCTTTAGGAAATGTAAAATTTCGAAGTTTTCGATCGAATTTAAAAAAGTTCTATCTAGTTCTAGATTTTTCGATAACAAATCCAAATAAGAAGTTCTGAGAAAATCCATTAATATTTGTGGCAGCTATCATGTACATAAGAAATCGACCACAGACAGACAGACGGACATCAATCTAAAAATAATCAGAACGTGTTAAGGAGTTACTTAAATATACCATGAACATCACAATCTCGAAATCAAAAATTTTCGCGAAAACAATACCTTCTCTATGCAAATGAAGAAGTATGAAAAAACAAAAATATGTAAATAATTTAGAAATAGAAAAATTAACTATTGAAAGGCAAAGATTTCACTCCATATTTATGCTAAAAATTAAAAGTGTACTTATATAGTATTATAAGTGTTATAAGTGTACTTCGATATTTCGAGGCAGCAATATAAAATGGAAATTTCCATAAAATACCATATTTTGATGTATTTTCACTTTTTAATACGAAGGAATTGGTCTTCGGATTCTATTAAATGTTTGTTAAAAGGAACATTCTTTGATCTTTTCGATGGTGTTAAGATGAAAACTTTGTGATAATATTTTTGATAGCTAAGTAACCGATTTGTGTGAAAACTGCTCAAAATAGCAACATAAAATAGCTGAACTGATTCAAATAAAAAAATTTTGCTCTGAGGTGCCTTGAGACTTATCCGTGCTCGACCAACAGATGAACAGAGAGTCTGTGGGGGGCCCACAGACTCATCAGGGTTTAGATGCCTTGAAATTGTGGCTGTCCGGGAAGTATATTCTCTTTTCTAGGAAAGTCACGTCCAGGGAAGCAAGAACGATAGAATCATTTGAAGGTTAAACTGATAAGCTAGCTAAACTGACTCAAAATTTTAAAAATTGGCTCTGAGGTGCTTTGAGTTCGTACTCGATCAACAGACGAGCCAAAAAGTCTTGGAGGGTTCGACAGACTCACCAGCTAGGGTTTCGATGCCTTGAAATTGTGGCTGTCCGGAAAGTATTTTCTCTTTTCCAGGAAAGTCACGGCCAGGTAAGCCAGAACGATATAATCATACAAAGGTTAAACTAATAATCTAGCTAAACTGATTAAATTTTTAAAAAATTGGCACTCAGGGGCCTTGACAGTTCGTACTCGACCAACAGATGAACAGAAAGTCGTGGAGGGCCCCACGGACTTACCAGCTAGGGTTTAGATGCCTTGAAATTTTGGCTGCCCGGAAAGTATATTCTCTTTTCCACCAAAGAAGGATGCTTGCCAGGGAAGCAAGAATGATAGAATCATTCACCGGACAGGAGTCAATGTTGATCCCACCGAGTTTCGACACCAGTCGCCAACAGAGTTAGGTTTAGGCCATAAATAAGCACAGTCTATCCCCACGTCACCTAGAAAAATCTGGTTCACGGAATACAGCTCATCCGGATTTGTGTACCCCCTTAAAAGAGGAGGGTCATCGACTGCAGAACCAAAAGCTCGGCTTCCTCCATAGGGGGATAGACGAACAAATAAATAAACAGGCATTTTCTTTTATTAAGCAAAATGTTATATGTGTACGTGGTTCATTTAAAGGAATAGCACGGCTCAGCAGCTGGCCACGGAGCATATTTTGAGAGAACATTTTTGTCTAAGCTATGGATGGCAATTTAAATATATATCAAAAATTTAAATCACATTAAAAAAATAAACACCTTTCTAGTCGCTCCATATTTTCATTTACGGTTTTCATCAGACGTCTTATCACCTCTATCTTTAACTTTTGGAGTCATCGAGATCATATTTATCTCCACAAAATTTACAGCACCCTATTTTATGGCAAGGGTTTTTTACGGCGGCGTCCATACTGGTCTATCTGCAATTTACTCTTCCCAAGCCTGGTTTATAGTTTTCGTGATACGAGACGCGAAGAAGATGTTCTCCACTGTCGACTATTCAAGGACTTTGTTTTAACATGGAGGTGTGAAATGATGTTTTTATGTGCAAAAGAGAAGTGACTAGAGGGTGAGCTCCTAGTCGATTTTCTGATGCAGTCACAATCCGAATTAGTTTGTTCGATTGTATCACAACCTGCATCAGAGTGGACAAAATGTATCTTTTGATGAGCTTTTGTTTACAAGTTGTTATTTTAATAATTGCATTTATATATTATCTGAAAACAAATAGCGAGTAATTCGTTATATATTGATGCAAAATATCACTCATTTGCATATTTCGAATGGAAAAGGTTTATATGAGTTGTGTTTGACGGTGGTAACAAGGTAACTGGGGAAAGAAGATTAATTTTTGTATTGTTTTATCTATGTTATTTAGATCATTCTGACGATGGAACGCGTAAAATTTTAATATCTCGAAACACGTAAAATTTTGAAATCCAAAATTTTCTGAAAAGCACTCTCTATACAAAGTAATGAAAAAGTAAATATATGTCACCAGTAAAGGAATTTTCTTGCAGATTGACAGCTTTTGTGAATGGATTTTATTGTATTTTATTGATAAATATGTTACGTACATAATAAACAAAATTTAAACTCCCAGAAATATGTAATTTTTCAGTAAGGATTTACGCATTTCGTCAAAATTTACACCAACGTAATTGTTATTTCGAATTTTTCCCACTTAGTTCCAGATTTGACGGCACACTTAGAATATCATCACTGATGTTAGCGAGAATGATACTAATAGAGGAAAAACACTAATGTTCCTATTCTTTGCAACATTGTAACCTGAGTAAATCGTAGAAGTTACAAGTACATTTTTACTCACTTTTATCCTCATACGCTTACTATGTGCACATTGGCTACATTATTTTCCACTGTGAAATATTAGTTTTTAAATATCAATTAAGAATTTTTTTTTGTATTAAAATTTTAGTATATACAAGTGAAATTTAAAATTTTAATTTTAAGCATCGACTAATTTGAACTCAAGCCATCTGTTTTCTACAGAACGTCTTTAGATTTTATTAATTGCAATATCGTTTAATATATGTAATTGATTGCTTAGCGGTTACAAGTACATTTTTACTCACTTTTATCCTCATACGCTTACTATGTGCACATTGGTTACATTGTTTTCCACTGTGAAACACTAGTTTTTGAATATCAATTAAGAATTTTTTCTGTATTAAAATATTAGTATATACAAGTGAAATTTAAAATTTTAATTTTAAGCATCGACTATTTTGAACTCAAGCCATCTGCTTTCTACAGAACGTTTTTAGATTTTATTAATTGCAATATCGTTTAATATATGTAATTGGTTGCTTAGCGGTTACTCAAAATTCTCACCATACCTCACTATTTTCAAGTTAGTTTTACATTAGATATATAAATATTTAGAACTCTATGTGGAAAATAACTCTGCAAATGCAGAAAATCTACCGAATAACTGTATATGGATCATTTTTTCAAAACAGCTTAAAATCGTCAGTCCATCAACCTCAAGACGTGAAAGGAGCGAAGAAAGAATGGCTATACTTATTTATGGCAAATTTACTACAATATTTCGTACTAATTATAACTACAATAATTGTATTTATTTCCCCAGATTGCACATTAATTATTTTTCGTATTAAAACCCACCATTATTTTACCTTGTAAAATAATGAATTAGTATGAGCGACTTCATTTACCCAACGATTTCTTACAACTAATCTATAGTGTAATGTTAAATGTATCTCTATTATTTATATTAGACGACAATTATTTTGGATTAACGCACTATAAATATTAATATTGCCTTCTGAAATAAGTTTAATATTTCAGAAAATTTTGCAGTCAATATTCATAGAGTTCACTACAAACTTTCCCATTTATTAATTCTAAAGGTGTATGCTTTAATATTTTAACTCATTCGTAATTAATGTAAATAAATACAAAAACATTTCACTTTACATGATTTCCCTAGTCATTGCTCCTGAAAATTCAAATGTTATTTCATTTTCTTTTCTACCAGCAACATTCTTCCTAAAATTAGTTTTTCTTTCCTTCCAGGAGTCCCATGAAGAAAACGAAGTTCCTTCGGAAGTGGGTGGCGAGGGCTGGTCGGCCTGGGGTATTTGGAACTCCTGTTCCAGGAGCTGCAATGGCGGCGTCTCATACCAATTGCGCAAGTGTGAACAGAAGATTGGCTGCGAAGGACAATTGGTCAAGTACAAGATTTGCAACATGCAGGTAAGACACAGTAAAGACATTTAAAATCGAATTTCTATCAAGCAAGTTGAAAATCCGGAACACCAAACCAATTCTTATTTATTAATTCAACCTTGATACAAATAAACAATAATAATAATAATTATCTGACGTCAAACTATAATTTTCCATCATGGACTGCCACTACCATGATTATTATGAAATATATAAAGACATTTAAACGACATTTAAAATCTAATTTACATCAAGTAAGATGCAGAACCCAAATACCAGACCAACTTTCGCTCAGTAATTGGATCATATATAATTAAGCTACAGTAATAATTATCTAAAGTCAAACTATAGCTTCCCGTTATAGACTACTTCTACCATGACTGTTATAACATTTATAAAATCATTTAAACATTTAAAAGACATTTAAAATCTAATTTACATCAAGTTGAAAACTCAGAAACCAACTTTCGCTCAATAATTGGACCATATACAAATAAGCTATAATAATAATAATCTAACGTCAAACTATAATTTTCCATCATAGACTATTACTACCATGATTGTTCACGGAATAAAATTCCATATTTCAATTCATTCTTTCTTGCGTTATCACATTCACATCTCATATAAATACAAATACACAGGCCGAAACATTTTCAAGAGTATTCAGGGTGTCTTTAAACGTGCTTATCTTTTCAAACTCCCAGATTGGAAAATTCTCGAGGAAAAAAATAATTTACCCACACAATAGAGTGAGAAAGTAAAAATTAAAAGAAAGTGGTAAAATTTTCATTTTTTTTTAAACTATTCAAAACGTTTTCATTTTGAATATATTAAGAAATGCAATTAACATTTAAAGATACACAGAAAAATTTTCACGTGCAATTGTTTTAAACTCGAAATGGCAAAACTAGGCCGAGTTTTATCATTTGTCCCGTTCCTTTGTTGTAACTGCATTTGGATGGCATCCTAATAGTTGTTAGAAACCGTTTGTAGGGCTCATTGGTATGCAGAGTGCCCTGCACTCTTGGGGTTTTAAATCCCGGATTACAAGTAAGGGTGGAAGTTGTACAATTACAAGAGATAGATGGAGATTATTTGGCCGTGACGAACGAAAAGTGGCTTCAATTACTAAAGAGCATGGAAAAAAATGCACTGCTTTGTTTCTTGAAGACAAAGTTATTTTGAATAAAAAGTAGCAATGGAAATAAATAGGTAATAAAGAACACGTTTAAGGACTTTAACTGGAAATTAAAGTTTTAAAGATAAGAAGTACTGTGTTTAAATTTGAGGATCTAGGTTAGCCGCGTCTTTCATGAATTATGAGGAACACGAAGTGAGTTAATTTTTATTTCTCTATAATTTATAGTATGTATATAAGGAAAATATTGGATAAGGTATAAAATTTGAATTCGAACTCTGGGCGGATTGATATTTTGGGGCATCCTAATTCACGAACTATTTATTGTAGCCTGATGTTTATAAATTTAAAATTGACATTAAATAAATTTGAATTTAATTGACACTGTATTGTAACGGATTACTTCACACAATATTTTCTTTAGTTTTCCTATTGTTACCCTCCTTCCACTCAAAATAATATAATTGAAGAAATATAACACAAAATCATACAAAATTTCGAGGCTAAGCATTATTTAAATCTAAATTCAAAATTTGTATTTAGCATAAAAGTAGTTTGTCACTTTTAGCATTTTAACTTACATCCTTAAGAGGTAAAAAACGTTCCACGTTTCGAACTGTCGTCCAAGTTTAATATTTTTTATAAATCATCTACTTAAACCAAATATATAACATTTTCAAACCAACTAAAACTTATCTACAGTATCGTAGGAATAATTGGTAATTGTTAATTACCAATATTCATATACTTCAAAATTTATGAATTAAAGTGGTTTTTATTATTTACGAAGATTTAATCTATAATTTTTATCTATTGCGAGCACGATAATCTATTTTGGTGTGGCTCTATTTAAATAATTTTTACATCTAAACGAATATGGCATCAGTGTTTAATTATAAAGAACAGAAAAGTATGTTTCGGGATAAACGCAGTAAAAAAATTCAAGGTAAGCTTCAAAACAACGGTTTAAGTGTTTTATTTTTTAAATATAGTATAATCAAATGATTGTACGATAAATAAAATGGATATCAATCTCTTTAGAATTTATTAGGCTACAAAATGGATTCTAATAATAGAAAATATATTATTTAGAATTTGAGGGGATTTTTTTGCTGTTTTCTCAAAATTATGAAGTGCGCTTATGAAACCATTTTACCCCTCTGGATATGTCATTATCATCCCACGCAATAATAAAGCTTTCAGAAACAATATTTGCTTCTGGTATTTTTAAAATCATCACCAACCTTCCACATGGATATTTTAAAATCTTAAGGATCTTCAACATATCTTGACCTTTAACATAATTCTTCCGAAACTATACTGAGATCGATATTTTGGAAAGAGAACTCTCCAGCAAAGAATAGAAAACTTAACCTATTGAATTTGGATACAAAAAGCATATATCCATGCTTTATTTGATTTGTAACCGCCCCCTTGATATCCGACATCCGTCGAGCCAGAAAACACTACGACATGGCACGATTCCTCCACGCAACGAGAGTCGCTCAAAACTTTTCAAGTACCCGTTCCGATCCATCTTGAAGCATCTAATGACTAGACTCGATGCATGAGAGTGCACATATAGTCCTATATATAAAGACTACTCATATGTCCATACAGAAGGGATTCCAGTGATTTTCTGGAAACTTACCCGGAAGGGGTTTTAGAAACATTTTCGTTCGTTAGCGAAGGGAAATCTCGATTGTTTTGGGAAGTCGGGGATTTTTGAAGAGGTTTCACGGGGGTTTGATTTGAATTGGATAACGAACCTTCTATCGAAGGGATGTATTCGCACCGCCTGTCATAATGAGCGCCCGGATTGGCCGACCTCATAATTGGTTAATCTCGATTGAAAATAGAGGATTTCGCATATGAATGGCTATTCAAATTTGTTATCTCTTTTTGTCGGTTTCGGCGGCGTACTTGTTCCGACGCCCCCAGGTTCGTGCCTCCCGATGAATGTCAACTCTTTTCAGAGTGATCATCGAAGTTGATATAAAATCCAAGTGAAGTACCCGCACTGAATTGAGTGAGGTTGTCTTTATTCCTGTGAAAAGCCATCGTAGGATGTATTGCCTTTGGGTGGGTGGTGTATTTTAAGCTACTGAAGATAAAAGTTTTGCGAAGAACAGTCTCGATGGTATTCGATAGGTATGCATATTTTTGTGATATTATTGCGAAATTTTAATTTCGTAATGACATCCGAAAGCATTTCTCATCTCTAGAATGAAAGTGGAGAGTTTTATTTTTGTCGATGTTAAGTAGTTAAATCGATGTATCGAATACAGAGCACAAGAGAACGCTATTTATAATGAATGAATTTGTTAAGTTCTGTAAGTTATTTTAATGTTTCGCAGTTTTATCTGCATAACCAAATATGAAATCCTTAGAAAGTTCATATATGAAGTGTACGTAAGTGTCAATAGCACTTCATTATGAAGCATAATGACTTTACGATGTCAAAGGTCCCCCACCCAAACAGGACAAACATTTTATGCTACCCATGATAAGTATTTTATCCACGAATAATGATACTGATTATATATGAATCGAAAATATCAAATTTCTGCAACAGCGACAGTGATTTTTAAAGATATTAAAATTTAATGTTCAGAGATATTTTACTCCAGAACTTTGCCAAGCAGGCGATATTGCACCAAATGTATGTCCTAATGAGTCGGCAAACGTGACAGACAGAGTGACAGACATTTTTACTTTCCCTGCAATACATGGTAATGTATAGGGAAAGTATTGGAATCATGTCAAAAATCGCAACTCGAGTTTTCGACGGATCTACACGTTTCGAGACCTCTAGAATACGAAAAAACTATTTTTAGCGTGACGTCTGTGTGTCTGTCTGTCTGTGCAGATTTTGTATCCACTCTAACTAAAAAACTAATTGACCGAATTTCATAAAATTTGGTAGGTAAGTCACTTGTGAGCGAATCTGGTGCTGATTAGTTTTGGGTACCACTCGGGATAAAAGAACCCGCCATTTTTTTGCGAAATGGGCTGCAAAAGCTTGTATCCACTCTAGCTGAAAATCTAATGAACCGAATTTCACAAAATTTAGTAGATAAGTCGCTTGTGAGTCACCCTGGTGCTGATTAGATTTTGGTACAATTCGGAAAAAAATAACCCGCCTTTTTTTGCAAAATGGCCCTCAAAAATCGACAACATCTGAAATATAAAACTACGTATGCTGAAATATATCCATTAAATGCTTGTTTTATACGTACATGTTAACGAAGAAATGAATAAGACTAACCACATTACACTAGGACTAGCCGTTCTCGAGATATTTTAGTTTATACGTTTTTTCTCTACTCCACCTTTGAAAATGAGTCCAGTTACCAAATGAGAACGAAAATTGAATTAATAGTGAATTAAATTTAATTAAAATAAAGAGAATGTGTATATAAGTCTGCAGAGAAAGTCATGTGCTGCCCACATCAGATTTTTATTTTTATTTTGAGACATTGAGCAAGATAATTTAAATTACGCCTAACTAAATTAAATATTGATGTTTCCCGCAAAATATAGTTTCTCAACTGTGAAAGTTATTTTATCATGTAACAATTTCTACAGGTAAAGATATAGTTGGGTTGGTCAAAAATATATTCGAACATCGCTCGTTATATCTACCCGTAGTGTCGTACAATCAAACCCAGTTTTTATTACAGATTATAATTATTCGAATTAAAAGAAGCCCGGATTCGTAAAGTTTATTCATTTTGCTTATAAGTGCTTAAAATGCGGAGTTAATAAAGTTATATAGGTGCTACAGTCATAATCAGCTAACGAAATAGATTTTTAATGCTCATACTATAGAATAAAGTGAGAAAGTATTGTTTCATGAATATTTTCGACTTCGAGATTTTGAAGTCAATATATGTTGTAGTAGCCCCTGAACACATTTTGACTATTTTTAAAATGATATCCGTCCGTCTGTATGTGGTCGATTTCTTGTGTATATCATAGCTGCTACAAATGTCACTCGATTTTCACGAAACTTTACATTCTGCTTTGCCAATGAAAAATCTAGAACTAGATAGAACTTTTTTAAAATTCGAGTGAAATCGTCAAATTGCGTTCAAAATTTTACATTTCCTTAATATGACATGATTATGCATAAAAGGGATAATTTATGGCCGACTGATTACGAAACTTAACAGTTTTAATCATTGCAGTGAAGAACAGCTACAATACAATTTTTGTGTTCATAACGTCATTTGCCTCCTCGGGGAGGGAGATATATTGTTAAACTTGGTATCAATCAAAATATTTTTTCAAGCCCTTTCAAATAAAGGGTAGCATGTTATTATTGTGAAAATTTGGATCAGTAATACAGATTTTTCAATATTTTTCTTACAAAATTTGCGTTGAAAATGGATTCTGGTATGTGAAAGTCTAGTTGAGCCACCCCCACTTAATTAGCTATGATATTATACGCAACATTCAAAACAAAACCTTCGACGTTTATTAACTAATAATCAATGTATTTTAATGTTTTTAAATTATGAATTTATGTTTGAAATATATATTGTATATATATATGGTTCCTAGGAATGCACTATTAACTTTGTACAGAAACGCCTAATCTATGTCAATCCTGGGTCAATCTACATTATAATGACCATGCTCGATCCAATAAAATTTACTGCAGTGTATACTAATGGATTATTTGAAGGTTAGAATAACGAACTCTGTAATAAAGCTATGTATATCTAATTAGCATCAATGCTAATTAGATATACATACCCTGTTAATTAGACAATTGTCTAATTAACAGGAATCGACAGCAGATGCGAACGAAACGTGCATGCGGAAGGCAATATGCCTGTCAAAATATTGTATTATCAGGGCCACTAAAGTATTGTATATTCCTCAAAGAGTAGTGTAGATGATTGAACGTCATTTAAATTTACATCAGTTTGAACATGAGCATCGAATCCAAGTCTCATAAATAGTTCGTAGGCATGCTGACTCCTACAATACCAGAGTAATTTCAGGCAATACCTTACAGTCTCCACTTTCTAAATGTGACCCGGTAGACCTTTCCGCATGAACATGAATTGAAGATCATCAGATTCCATTTCAATAACAATCACAATTCGCCGAAACCTGCAATCAGGCCCGTGTCTCCTGATTAGCTCTCGGGTTTGCTGATTTACACCATCCCGGTCCTGGCCACACAATTAGCTACCGTAAACCTTAGGGTTGGTCGTGTGGTCTGGGCCCCCCCTTCACCATCCCGGTTAGTATCTTACTTGCAAGCTATTAATTTCTACTTCTATATACGAAATTATACAGATAATAATTTAATTACAGTGAAGCAATGGGTTAAATGGCTATGCCATTCAATTTCAATTGATCTTAACGCTTGATACAACCTCCTTTCCTATCTCAGCTATAGGGTTGTTACATTATACCGGGTGATTAAAAAGTTCGGAGCAAAAGTAAAACGCTATACAAAAAATTACCTATGGGTCGGAGAGACATACGGTTTGCAGATTAATATTCACCGTGGTGGGGGATTTTGTATGGCATGAAAAAAAATCTGATGTGGGCATCACATGACTTTCCCTGCAGACTTATATTAACTTTCTCTTTATTTTAATTAAATTTATTTCACTTTTAATTCAATTTTCGCTCTCATTCGGTAACCGGACTTATTTTCAAAGGTGGCGTAGCAAAAATACGAAAAACTAAAATATCTCGAGAACGGCTAGTCCTAGTGTAATGGGGTTGGTCTTATTCTTTTCGTCGTTAAAAAATACGTATTAAACGAGAATTCATTGGATATATTTGAGTATACCCAGTTTTTTATTTTAGATTTTAGCAATTTTTGCGGGCCATTTTGCAAAAAAAGGCAGGTTATTTTTTTCTGAATCGTACCAAAATCTAATCAGCACCAGGGTGACCTATACGTGACTCATCTACCGAATTTTGTGAAATTCGATCCATTAGTTCTTCAGCTACAGTGGATACAAGCTTTTGCGGGCCATTTCACAAAAAAGGCGGGTTCTTTTATTCCGAATCGTACCCAAAACTAATCAGCACCAGCCCCGCTCACAAGTGACTTACCTACAAAATTTTGTGAAATTCGGTCCATTAGTTTTTTAGTTACAGTGGATACAAAATCTGCACAGACAGACAGATAGACACACAGACAGACAGGCACACAGACAGACACACAGACACATACACAGACGTCACGCTAAAAATGGTTTTTTCGTATTCTAGAGGTCTCGAAACGTGTAGATCCGTCGAAAACTCGAGTTGTGATTTTCGGTATGATTCCAATACTTTCCCTATACATTACCATGTATTACAGGGAAAGTAAAAATAGTTCAAAATCTCGACGAGAAATCACAGGGTGTGAGATCTAGGGATCTCGCAGGCTAGTCATGTGTGAATGACCTCCATGCATAAGTCATCTCCATGGCTTTATCTGTCGCAGCTCCACGAGTGTCAAGAGTTTGAACTATTTTTTTTTCATGCCACACAAAATCCCCCTCCACGTTGAATATTAATCTGTAAACCGCATGTCTCGCCGACCCATAGATATTTTTACAGCGTTTTACTTTTGCTCCGAACTTTTGAATCACCCGGTATTTAGCAACTGCATTTACTTCAATGAATTATACATAAACTAAGAATCTGTAAGCCAGGAAACAATAGTTTTCAAATGAATTTATACTTTATCAATATTTCTCTTATATTTTTAAAAATATGTTTATATTTTCTCATAATAGACAATGTAGTGTATAGTCCTCTATGAGTACTGTAGATGATTAAACGTCATTTAAATTAGCATCCATCTGAACATGAGCATCGAATCCGGGTCTCCTGTGTAATTCTTAGGTATGCTGACTACTACACCATCAGGGCAGTTTCAGGTAATACCTTATTTTCCACTTTCAAAATGTAACCAGGACAGACAACTTTATTACTTGAGCATCAATTGGGGAACATTAGAATTCATTTTAATAAAAATCCCAATTAATTGAAACCTGGAATCAGACCCGAGTCTTCTGATTAGCTCTCGAGTTTGCTGATCTCAACACCACTAACATTTTGCTTGCAAGCTGTTGATATTAATTTAAAAACAGAATTATACAAATTATACGAGTTTAACAAAATTATACAAATTATACGTGTTTAACAAAATTATACAAATTATATAAGTTTAACAAAATCATACAAATAATAATTTAATTTCAGGGTGCGACTTCTGTTCTAGAGCGAGGAAAATACTCAACAATCATCTGTATCACCATCGGCGGAGGCCATGAGATGCAGACTATGAGATGAACGTAAAACAAAAAAATTCTTAAAACAAATATTTTAGAATTTTTTTTCACTGTAATTCTGAACACTAATAATTTTGTAAATGTTGGTTAGGTTTAAAATAATTCCCTGCATGGTTGCTAGGTTCGAATTAAATGTTTCTACCACAAAAATTATAAAATCTTTAATGGAAGTGCCTCATTTCACTCTATGCATAGTGCTGACGAGCCGCAATGGAGAGCAAAATCGTGGTCTACTAGTGGTGATGGATAATCGGTTAAGCACATTATTGCTTTTATATCACATTAATTACCATACTTTACATTTTTATTTATTTTCCATAAAATAGGTGCAACTCAGGAACATTAACCTAACGAAGTTTGAAACACAGTTATTTGCTCTTTTCGTGTACCAATCCTTATATAAAACATCATTTTAGCATATATCATCTAAATGAAACTGAAATTCATTTGACTATCGCCATTTTCGAAGAAATCCACCAAATTTTGATTTAAAAACTTTGCAAAAGCAATTTTTTTTCTAATGTTTATCTACGTATCTGCAGATGGGGGGGAAAGGGGGGCTTATTTGCTCTGTCAAACTTACACGTATACTTTGTAGAGCTATATACACACACACACATATATATATATACATACGCACACATATACATATATATATATATATATATATATATATATATATACGCACCGTTCACCACTCACCTTTAGAACGTGATTGCAAATAAGGCGGGAAAGTGAACTTTTAATTGAATGGAAATCGGTCGGCCGGGATTGCTCAAGCGTGTCCTTTGGTCAAACAAAACGCTTCGATTGGTTTGGCGAAACACCGAGATCTTCTCTTTCTTTTTTTACACCCTTACTGATTTTGAACTCTTTTATTGATTCGTATTTGGATTAAGCATTTTTATCACTTTTGTGATGGAACTTTTTAATTTGCGCTTAAGTTCATTACAATTTGCATCAGTTTTCAGATTTAAATAATTTTGAAAAAGAAGTGTCTTGGAATAAAAGTTTCTTCTTAAAGTTTGTCGAAATAAATCAGAATTCTTTTACAGAAAACTATTTTGAATGGTCGGGCATCGTTTCACGTGGCAGTTAAATGCATTACATATGATATATTAATGTATTCTATCTTATTAAATATGTTTTTAATTTTACAAAGTGAGTTCAAATATGGGAATGATATAATACCGAATGAGTAAATGTCAAAATAATAATAATGACCTCCTGTACAAAAAGCATAAAAATTAAAACACTACATGGTATTTGAAATAAATGTTCTTATACATTCATATTCTATGTACTGCTTAGGTCCACCTGTCTTTTAATCAGTATCAGAATGGAAAAAAATTGATGTCGACAGCACATGACTTCTCCTATATAATGTAATGAATTTACTTCGATCACAGTGAAAAAATGATGTATAATATATACGGCATAAAGTTTTTAATGTTGAATTGTACATTTAGCACTTTTTCGGATGACAACATGTAAAATTATTTCGATGTATCCAATTAATTTATATTTCACGCAACTCTAAATTAACAATTATCGATATTGATACCATCCACAATATGCAATATGGTCTATATATTTGTATTTTAATAATAAATTCATTAATTTAACGTCATTTACATTAACTTAGCGACATTTTTGTAATTTTGACGATATTTTTGTCTATCTGAGGCGTAATATCGTTAAGTTGCGATATTTTGCTAAATGAGTCATCAAGTTCGCCAAATATATCGCAGATCATTGCAGATAAACAGAGAGAAGATCATCTCTCATATATAAATGACTGATTGCAAATTGTTAGACGTCAAAATACAAATCCCAAAGGTAACCCAAAGTTTATTTTCTCGTGAATGGAATGAACTAGATCCACGAGAATAACTTTAACAAAAATTTCGCATAGTATTACATAAGAAAAGTGAACATATAGTTAACAGTATAGTTAACACAATAGTTAACATTTTTTTCATTTCACGGGATTTTTGTTAATTTTATTTGAAAATTAAGCAATATCTCAAGAATGGTTCATGCTAGAGTTCTAAAGTTTGTGTCGATCATTTTGTAATGAAAGATTAGACACGAAATGGTTATTTACGCAACATTATTGAAGGTTCTAATTTCTGATGATTTTTCAAAATTTAATTCGAAAATTCGGAGGTCTTATTGGCCAGTATTCACTGATGGTAAATTTTGTACCAAATTTCGTTCAAAACACTCCACCCGTTCGTGAAATATCGTCTCTACAGACACTCACACACAGATATACTTACACACACACATAGTTATACACATACACTTACACACACATACACAGGCATCACCTCAAAAACGTTTGATTCGAGTTAAGGAATACTTGAAACGGGCTCTTCCGTCAAACACTCGAATTCGAATTTTTGACCCCGTCACAATACTTTCCCTATACATTATACTATGTATATAAGGCCCTGTATACTAGTATGTATTTGCCCTTTTGGAGTGAGAGTTACCCCCTCTCCCGAGAGGGTACATTGTAAAATTGGATATCAATCGAAAGATTTTTTTTCAAGAATTTTAAATCGAAGGGTAATTTGCTATCATTGTGATCATTTGGATCAATAATACAGATTTTTCGGCTTTTTTCTTGCAAAATTTGAAAAAAAAAAAGATCACAATTACTTAGAAATGCATTCTGGTATGAGAAGGTCGAACTGAGCCACACTGCAGTTAATCACATCCTGAAAATACACTTGCAAATCAAGAGGATATGTAGCATTAATAATAAAAATAATCCAAAATAGAGGGATATGACTAAAGAACCATTTCAAATCTAGAAATAATATTTCCGTGGCCATATATATATATATATATATATGAAATTCCAATGATAGAAAAGGGAGAAGTTGTAATTCATAGAACCTTAACATATAAAATGTTAACATAAAAGGATGTAAAGAATAGAGAATCATCAATCAAGAGGAGAATAGAATGAATATATCTAGTCATCAAGCTAAATATACTCGACTTATATCAATGGTGAGAATTCGAAAATTGAAAAACAAAAAATAACCAAGCATTAAAGCAATACACGGGGATAAGCAGTAGGCCTAAAAAGTGTTCATTTTTAAAACATTCGTTTTCAAGTCCAAGTATCTATTCAAAATGAACAATAAAAGCTTGTTTCTGAAGAAAGAGATAGATAATATCTATAAACTCTTTCTACTTGGACAACAAGCTAAAAGATTAAAAAATGAAATAGGAATCTAAAAATACCTGAGAAAATATAGCACCTGTCCTATCAATACCAGCAACGAGGAATAAATAAAGAGACTACTGTTGCTATTCGCAGGAGATAATAGTGGAAATCAACTGTTGCCAAACGTGAGATATATATAACAATATTTGAATAAGTAATAAAATGTGATACATTCATCAGTAAAAGCCACGTAATAAATGGGCGTGTAAAATAATAGAAAGCAAGGAGGCAAATGTCTAAGAGGATGTAAATACATTGTAATACTAATTCAAGAGTATGTTAATAATTAGCTAATATAAGATACTAAGGAGTGAATTTTAAGAATATTCAGCTAATTTAAACTTATTAATGTTATTAACTTATTAACTATTTAAACTTATTGATTTAAACTTATTAAAACCATTTGCTAAATATACTGGTTATTTATATATTAAACTGGTACTTTTTATGTTATTAATGTGCAAAGAATGAAATTTTTAATCTGATATTCTATAAATTCTAAATAGTGGAATAAGTATAATATTTTAAAACAATTGAATCGAGTTACAGGAATTAAATAGTAATATTTATTAATATTAAAATGAAAATAGTCTTTTTTATCATATAAATTAGTAACTATCCTATTAGTAAATTCAATAATTAGATTTAAATCCAAAACATTAACACTATTACTAATAGAGGCTTCATTAGGAATTAATTCCAAATTATCCGGATAGAAATCTATATCTATGGCATAGTTGTCAGTAAATAGTAAACATCTCAGATCATCAACATATCTCTAAATTATATAATCAGTTGAAATAAAAGAATTTTCATATTGAAAAACGTGTAAATTAGCTAACATACTGCTGCTACATCCACCTTGTGGAATCCCAGAGACTTGCAAGTGTAATTTATTACTATGAAAAATATAATTATTGAAAAGTACAAAGTGTAGAAGTTTAGGAAATTTTTTTAATTTAGTATGAGTAGATTGATTATTAATAAATGTATTATATAGAGCTAAAATTACATCATAAAGATCAAGTAATATTAATGTTATTAAAAAGATCTTTATAATCAAAATTTGAAATCCAATTAGTTTACTAAGAGTTGTTAATGTATTCTTTAATTCTTTACTATTATTTAGAATAAAATACGTATTACTAGAATAACGTAAACTATCATTTAGTACATTTAAATTATTTAGTAGCAATTTGCTAGCTGTAGTACAATAAGAATTATGACCGCTAGTTACAGTTCTAAATTTAAAAGGATTTTTATGAAATTTAGGAATAAGCACAATATAAGGAAATTTAAATCATTATACATATTGATAATTTTCTGTTTGATACTAATAATAAAGCGTGAATAAAGTTTAAGTAGACTATTATTCTTTAAAAAATCAAACAGAAATTAAATATAAATTCTTTTACTGATAATAGCATAATTGTTAGAGGCTTTATCAACATAAGTAATAACAAAATATTTTTGTAAATCAGTAATATATTGTTTTATATTATCAATATTATATATAGATCTAGACTATTTAATACCACTAATAGCATTTTTAATAAATGTTAATAAAATAAATTTCTACATGTTAAATACCTCTCTCTATATATACTATTTGTTCTTACTAAATCAATATGAACGTTTTTTGAGTAATTGAACCATTTTGGACAAGATAGAACATTAAAATTCCTCCTAAACTACAGAAACTCCGCTCCTATATCGTCTATATGTCATCAGATAATTTTAACCTATCTGTTCAGCCTCAACTATTTTTGGACATTCTATCCAAGAAGGCATTAAATACATTTGAAATATTTCATCCAATTCTCTATCAATTTTAAATGTACAGAAAAAATATTGAGACTGGGAATGTCGCAGGATGCCAAATAAGGTCATAAAGTGCCCCACTTGGCAGACTTCCACCACCAGAAAATTTTTGGGGGGCGACTTATTCCTCTGTTTCATCAGTTCTGGGTGCCCCCCCTCTCTTACAATAAAGGTTAAATGAAGAAAAAATATTTTAAAAGCTACTGCTCTGTTTTAGTAATTACGGAGAGTAAGTTAGTAAGGAAGCAAACAAGCTATTTATTTCAAGTTATATAAGACTGAGCTTTTAGTGGAGTTTGGGTAAAATGATTTTACCATTTGTAGAATCATTTGTGTAGCTATTATTGCTACAGATTATGTTTGGTTTTTAATAAAATATGTTTTAAGATGGCTCTTCATTTGTCCTCCTTAAGCTTTTTTACTTTGGAACAATTTATAAGCTGATTTTTAGATACGTATTTTCTTTCCGTATATACGCGTCATTTATTCATACTCTAAACACTGATGTAAACAGAAACACAAAGGAGATATTTTAGACAGTCATGTTGCAAACAAGTAAAGAAAATTATCAACTGAAATTACCAACATTTTTTTATCCTGTCAGTTACATCTATTGCAATGGTAAATTATGCATATTTTTTATTTTATATCTAAGTAACGTTTCGTAGTATTGTTTAACTGTAGATAAAATAATGTGTGCATCAACGGTGATTAATGGACATCCATAATGTTTTTTGATATATTTTACTACTTGCATGGATACAAGGTGTTTGGACGATTACATCCCTTGTCGTCTCCATGTGTAGGTTGCTGCTCATTATGTTATGATTTAAAGGCCTATTGATCAATATTTATAGGCTGCTTTTACATCTAGTTTACCTGGTATGTTTGGCTCCCCGCGTTATTTTCCTTCCCTCCAATACAGTCTTTCATTACATATACACAATCCTGCATGTATAATTTCAATTTCTCCATCAGTGTTTATCAGTTCCACAAATCCACATACTCTTTCAAATGTGGTAAACGCTTAATTAATAAAGTATAATTGTTCCAAAACTTATATTTCTTGCACGTAGATAGGTCATTTATCTAGAATATTGGAAACGCCATCACCATTACTTAGAAGGAAAACACATACCTGCTTTAAAGCAAAGAAATAATTATTCCAGTGTAAAATAACTACCTGCTAGAAAACAAATGGTCACTTTAGAACAAAAGTTCACTTGAGAACTTTTACACCCTTTTACCATTTTTGAGAACTTCTATGCAAGTAGCTGGGCATACTAAACACAGATTACAGTTCCATCTTCTGGAACACCAATTGCAAAGATACTGATTTTTAATGTTCTTAGCATTTAATGTGAATGATATTATATTAGACTTTGTGAATTCAGAGTCCAACAATTTAATTTTTCATACACTGAGCAGACAAAATATCTTATACATATGATAAATAACGTGTTTATCTACCTTCAAACCAGTTAAAAGGGGATTAGAGCTTTGTAAACCGATTTGAATACCCCTCTAGTCAATTAATTGCCAGTCAGTTGATGACGTGGTGCTACGTTGTCTTGTTGGAATATGACATAATGTTTGGGAAACATATGTACAAAGAGATGCAGAAAATCATTCACATAGCATGTAAACCATGCCAATATGATGGCTATGCATCATATTGGCATGATTTATGGAGATACCCTAAAAGTTTTTTAGTACATAGAAAGTAAACGGATCCGTCATGGTGTGGGGTATATTTGGTTTAATGGCTACATCTAATGAAAAACAGCGAAGTCTGAAAATTACCAACAAACTCTTGGGGAAAATTTAATCCCGTTTGTTGCATTATTCAAATCAGATCGGATGTTTAACAAGATCGTGTCACCATTCGTACTTCAAAATTTATAGAATTATAGTTCAAAAGACAAATTATATCGGATTCAGTTAGGCCGTCACTGTGTCAATATATAAGCCTAATTAACATTTTAAGGGAATTTTGAGCACACAGTGTACTTCTATAGAAAACAGCATTTCTCGAAAGAAGATTTAACCTTTTGCTTACGGGTGGGATAGCGTCAATCCCAAACGAAGAACCTCCCATGGAAACCAATGCTGCAAAGGAGGATCGAACTGTTTGGAATAGGGTATGTCAAATATCTGTCTTTTTGGGAGGTTGTTCGTTTGGGATTACCAATGTCCCATCCGTAAGCAAAAGGTTAAAATATTTCCTATAGAAATCATAATATGAAATTAGTTCGTTAGTATCATAATATGAAATTATTATAAGCAACATTTGGTTTTCTCAATGAAAAGCGTGTTTATAAAAATATGCACAATGGTAGAAATGCTATTAAACATCATAAATATATTTCTATTACTTCCTATTATTTTCATAAATGCAAAAATATTATGTCCATACTTTTGACATATGATATTGACATTCTCATACTTTTGCATTTGACATTTGACATACTCTTTACATATGGTAGTTAGGAATTTTTCGTTTAGCATATTATATTTATTGAATATGAATTTAGGTCATTTTTATGGTGCATGTAAATTGCTACTTCATACAATAAAACACAACTTCTTATGGGTGTGGTTATATGCATCTTTTGCGAACATAAGTTTGTGTGTGTCTCTAAACATGTCACATTAGCTGTGTAAATAATGTGATTATCAAATGTTAAAGAAGCAGTTAATTCAAAGATACTAAAAATAGTGTCCAAGAGCTCTGATGCACTAGAAAACTTTTATTAATTTCAAAATTGCAATATAATTTTTGATGCTCTAATAATGTGCAATATTTTTTTCAGCCCTGTCCAGATTCAACAGATTTTCGCGCCACGCAGTGTGCTGCTTACAACCATGTGCCATATCGAGGTCGATTGTATGAATGGCTACCGTACCAGGACCCTGAGGACCCTTGCAGTCTCACATGCCACGCTAGAGGCCATAGTTTTGTCGCCAAGTTAGCCCCCAACGTCAGAGACGGAACACGATGTCGAGAGGGTGCTTTGGACATGTGTGTCGACGGCAAATGCATGGTAAGTGTGGTGAAAAGATACCGTGCCATGGCACCAGATAATATTAATTTGAAACAATAATTTTCTGCTACCCGAATCACAAAAAATGATACTATTCACACAAAAGATGTTATTTAAATATTGTAGTAATTTATAGATAAGTTAACATTGAAAATTTAAATTCTTTCCCGATGTACATGCGCATTTCATCTCAGCTCCTATTATCTCTGTATAAGTTAATTTTCGGATAGGAAATGGAAGGGTATAAAGAGGAATAAATAAACGATAATAAATTAGATTTAGAATTCTGTAGATTATAATCCTTTATATTTCTAATATTGTTGTCAGAAATGCTGTTTGGATTTTTAAAGCGTTTTTATTCACGACGACAAAAAAATGACAAACTTTATTCATGTTAGGACAGTTTCACAGGATGGAGGCAGAGTGTGGTATTTAACTTTTAGAAATTGACAATGTGTATCTTAATCAGCGATGAAACAGTTTCTACATTACAGTCTCTGTTTACACACGCAATATTATATCATCCCTTGTTCAAAGCCGTAAGTTATGAAACTTAAGTTATGAAAAAAGGAAGAACCAGATGTATTTATTTTGTTAAATAATGCAAGTAGGATTGAGCACTGCAGGTTTCATATTTTATCTGTGATTCTAAAGAAATCCATCGTAGGAAACATCAAGACGCATTTGTGAGATTTTTGAATATGATGCAGAAGAAAGAAATTGGTCGCATTAGATGTCTGCGACAATTATGGAAATACTAAGATGCATATACAAGCAAAAAACTGACGTTTTACAAATCAGACAGATCTAGGAGGAGAAGAAGACCCCCCCCCTCCCTCTCTCCCGAGATGGCTGGACGACCAGCGTCGGAAACGACCTACAGACACTTGGAGTCCGAGGATGACAGTCTGTCATTCTAGATAGGGAATGATAGAGACGCATTAGTGAGACGATCGAGGCTTGCAGCAAGTTACACCGTCAAAGAAGATAAAGAAGAACAAAGAAAAAAAGTAATACATATGATGTGTAAAACAACTCAGAGTTCAGAATACATAACTCCAGGTACCGGAAGGTCTGAAGAATTTAATAATTAGGATAATAAATGTCATGTGACAGGTTTTTATTTTCATTTTTTTTTTATTTGGAAAATAACGGAGAGAATAAAACATGAATTATAATATGGATAATTATGGAAAAATAAAAATGTGTATGGAAATGAACTTTAAAAAATCTCGTTGCATGTGAGAATGAATTACGTAATTTAAATTTGAAAATCAAATGTAATGTTTAAATATTCTTAAGATGCAAGGTAGATCCTAATACACTACCCGACACAAAAAATATAACACTGTGAAAGAACGAATAGAGTGTTATAGAAAAGGGCACACAGACAGAGATGGCATATATAAATAAATTATGCTAATTCCAGAAGGATAATGCAATACAATAATGACATAGACAGGGTGGTCATTAGGCAGTAGGACCACCTCTTATGGCGATACAAACAGCAACCATTTGAAGAACCGATGCAATGAGCGTGCGGATAAGTTTCCTGAGGAATGGATGACCATATACCTTCAACTATCCTCCACAGGTCGTCTTCTGTTTGAGGCGGGGGTAGGACAGTTAAACAGCCAATCACGTCCCATACATGCTCAATGGATGAGAGATCTGAAAGCAGCAGAGGCCAAGAAAGCATCTGAATACCTTCCAAGGTTTGTCTGCTGATATTTGCCGTATGCGATACCGCGTTATCTTACAGCATTTTGCAACCGCTAAATGTAGGGAAGTGGAACCGGCCGCAGAACCTCATCTCCACATATCGTCGTGCCCTCATTGTGCCGGCTAACGTAGTCAATGGTACCCCAAACCATGATTCGAGCAATATAGCGTTTAACAGTCGCAGCAGGATTGGGTCTGTTTCCACGTCGCCTCCATACTCTCACATTGCGACTGTCATTCGACAAACAAATCTGTCCAAACTACCCTGTCCCAGTCAGTGGTCCAAGAGGCTCGGGCCCGACACCATTGCAATATCTTACGTCGATGTCTTGTCGTCAATGGCAATCTTTGTAAAAGACGGTTTTAACGTAAGCCGCTTTCTGTCAATCGTCGACACCAGTTCTCGCTGATATTGTAACATCCAATGTACCATGCAAACTCTGCGTAGATCAACGCATGCTGGCGTATGTCTGGATGGACCTGTACCACTGTGACGATTCACATGCCCTTTTTCAATTCGTCTTCTCCAAATGCTTTGTATAGTGGGCGTATCTACGCGTGTTTCAGCGAAGATACGCCGGTATGACCACCCAGCCGTACGTAGGCTTAAAATGAATCCCCTCGCACGATCATCCAAATGCTGAAACGGACTTCGGCGTCTTCGACCAGACATATCTTTTAAAGCACGTGTCTTCTGAAACGAAAAGCAGCTCGATACACGGGTTTCCGCAGGCGACAAGCAGTAACAACTAACTGTTGGTTCATCTGTCGTTTCTATCTCTTTTATCCCTCGCTCTAATCACGGGACCTTCTTGCATTCCAGATCATTTGCATACATCAACCAGCTGGGTTTGTCTCGCAATTTCCATAATTATACGGCGAAAGCTTTATGGTGTTGCATTTTCTATGTCGGATAGTGTAATTCAGATGTTTCTATAAATAAGGAAATACTTAAAGCATTTACATTTTTAACACTTTACAACAAAGTTGAAAAGTGTTTATGACTTTGTCTGTCTGTCTGTCCGTTAGCACGATAACTGCCGTAAAAATGATTTAATCAAAATGAAATTTTAATATGTTATTCAGACGGTCTGTAGAATCTATGGGAATATAAATGAATAATATCACTCAATTAGTTTTGGATTGAACCCGGGTTGAATAAATGAAATACATTGAGCCCTATGGGACCTAATTTTTCAAACATTTTTTAAGCGGATTTAGAATTCACACATTGCTTCGAAAATTTTAGGTAATATTCTAATTGTTCCATAAAATATATATAAAAAATTCAGCGAAATAAATTCAGTAGTTTTTAAAATAAAAATTAAAATAATAATTACACCTCTTATATGAAGCGATCACGTGACCATGATATGAAAAGATCACATGACCCACTTCAAAATGATATATGGCATCCATCTTGTCTCAAAATCGTGATTTTTTAAGTTCTTTTTAATTCATATTGAGTGCTGTATCCGTCCTAAAACCACTTTATTTTTGCTTAAATTCTGTGCATCTACATACTGAAACAACGCAATGATAATATATTTGAGTTTAAATGATCATCCAAATTTGATTATTTCTACAACGAAGCCTATTTTTCACTTATGTAAAATGTAAACAGCAAAATATGTAGAATGAGTTGTATTAGAATTGCTGTATTTCTTTAACACAAAATTATTTAGCCCATGGAGTATGCATAGCTGATATGAATGAAATATTCATTGATTTTAAAAAGAGAAGGACGATTTTTTTCGATGACGTTTTAAGCATAGAGTTTAATTACTTGTAGCTCCATTGTCTTAAGTTTTAAATAAAATAAATTATTATAGTATTGTGATCAATGAAGTGAATGGGAAAATGTTATGAATGAAATGCTGTTTTTATAGAGAGATCCAGGCGTGTTATTTTTTCTATGATGTCATTTGAATGAATTTCAGTTGTTTTCGATGAAGTTTTCAAATATAATAAATTATCGTAGTATTATAATAGTTTTAAAAATATTACCGAGGAATGTATAGCACTTTAGAGATGTTTAAACCAGGCAATTTATATTTCAATGCCGTCATTTGAATGAAGTTCATTTTTTTCGATGTAGGTTTAAGTTTTCAAATATAATAAATTAATGCAGTATTTTGTTAAGTTTTAAAATATTTCCGAGGAATATTTTGCATTTTAGACTTGATTAAATAAAAGTGCATTGAAGTCGGAAAGTGTTTGATAATCAATGCTTTAAGCATGATTGATCTTTCTTGTATCAATATGCATTTAATCAGATTTTTGCTTATTCAAAATTTTGAATATTTTTGCTGGTCATTTTTCAGAAAAAGTCCAGTTCTGTTTTTCTGAATCGTACCAAAATCGAATCAGCACCGGGATAATCCATAAATTCCCATGACTTAACAAAATTTTTTGAAATTTCGTCGATTAGTTTTCGAGCTAGAGTTGCTACATACATCATGCAGACACACAGGCAGACTAACTATCTTGTTTTTAAATAAAAACATAAACCAAATTCAAGGTGAGTTGCCTTGAAACATAAAATGTGGCCTCCCAACAGAATCTGAGATAATTTATGCAATCTACCTGTTTGTTCTTTACACAAAGTTTTTTTATCAATAATTTTCAAAATAACAATAATAATGTTTGGAAGACTGGCAGCAAATTGACTGCAACCACGATACTTTGGATTAACGTGTAAAATATTATTGAATATTTAGAAACAGCATTATCTTCAGTGTAACTTAATATAAATAATTCATAAATGCATTTTTTATAAAGTTTTTGTTTTAAAATATACTTCGCATAAATGTTCGTTGTACTCGTTTGTGAATTTTAACCATACAAAAAATCTATATCTACATGATTAATTCCCAATCGGTTCTAATGACACATGCGCAACATGGTTTTGTTTTCAGAATGACTAGGAACTCTAATATAGTAAAAGTCTGAAAATGTTAACAACCTGCAAATCTTTACTTTTTTTCAATAGCACTTTATATTTCGTGATTTTTTATATCTGCGGTTTTTGAAGACAAACTAATCGATTTGTAACTTTATGAAAATGCAAGATTTTAATGTGTAAAAATGAACTTTAGTTCTATTTTTTTGGCAATTGTTTAGCGCATAGAGATACTTGCTTTAAAGACGATTTCGAGAATTACATTACGTATCTCGTAGACAAAAATTTTGCGTTATTTTTTCTCAATTACATTTAGGATATTTTTCTAATAAAATTTTCGTTTTTGTGAATAATTCCAAGTGATAAACATATTATATCTAATTGCATCATAATTTATATCTTCTATTCTTTTTCACTCCTCTTCAAATTTGAATTTTAAATTATCGGGCGTGAATTCGAACTAATGGATTCGAGGCCTTCCTCGCGAAACAAGTGAGCATTAGACCTCTGACCCAAACTATATACATTTAAAAAAATATTTGCACTATAATTTGCACTATAAAAATATTTGCACTATAAAAAAAATATTCTGCATTCACATTTGCACAGTACCAAGTTTAGTGGAATACCAAGTACACCACTCAAATTGGGTTCAAATCACTTAAGAGGTATTTGAGATTAAGAAGACTCACATATTTTAATCAGAATATCATTTTATAGCTAAACTATATATCGTTTCGGATTTTTATCTACTCTCACAACCAGACAATACGCAGTATACCACCCAAATTTTCTATAAACCGCTTCAGAGATTTTCGAGATTACGAATGGTCACCGATTTGACAAAATCTCGTATTATAGCTATATGTTAGGGAGCATTTTAGATTACGGAGCTATTAAACGTTTTAGGGATTTTTTTCATTACATTCACATTTGCGGAACATATGAAACTTGAGACCCAAATGTGGTTGGTCTAAACCACTTCAGCGGTTATCGAAATTGCAAAGGAATAGCCATTTGACACCCACAAACCAGCAAATGTTCTTCCTGGTACCCAGAGACCCCATCGATGTATTTTCGGTAAAAACTCAACTTATGATTAAATATACAGATGGGGTACAAAATAATACGAACACCTGTGAAAAAGTATGCTGTGTTTCACACCTACAGTACAGTCGCACCACCTGGAACAGAAGTCTGTCACTAGTGGCCGTGAAAGGGAATGTATCATTCTCTCAACAGCAGTTATAGGTGTTACATGTCTCTATCATACTCTCACGCTACAATGTTCCAAACCTGACAGAGTTCCAAAGAGGCATGAATGTTGGAGCGCGTTTAGATGGAGCCTCGGTGACTGAAACAGCAAAACTTTTGGGGCGTGCAAGAAGCAAGGTATCAGTCATTATGACAGCGTACACGACAGACGCTAAGGCCATATTCAAAGCACAGCACTGGGCGAAAGACAAAGCTTAATGATAAGGATAGACTGGTATAAAAGCACATAGTAGCCCGAAAGCACAAGCAATCATTGTCGGAGTTAACATCAGAAATGAACTATCATCTGCAGGACCTCATTTCAACCAAAACTCTCAAAAGAGAACTTCATGCTGCGAACATTTATGGCAGAGTGGCAATTTGTAAACCGTTGGTGACATCACGCAATGCTTCCAATCAACCTTAATGGTGCAGAGTTCACAGAAGCACGGTTCGAAGAACATGACGATAAAGTAAAACATTTCGGCTGACCCACTCAGTCTCCTGGCTTGAACATTATTGAACATTTGTGAGGATATTTGGAGTCCAAACTTAATGCTCGAGTTCCGTCTCCAAACACACTTTCGGATTTAGAAACTGCTCTGCAGGAGGAATGACTTCATATTCCCTTAAATATTGTTGTTGTTGTTGTTGTTGTTGTTGAGACCCAGACCGTCCGACCTACCAGAAAGGTGTAAGGTAACTCCCTTAAATATTGTGCATGACCTCTATGCATCTATCCCACGTCGCATACAATGTGTACTTTAGTCAAAGGGTGGTCCAACCCCCCTATTAATAAATATTTTCTCTTACTTCACAGGTGTTCGTTATTTTGTCACCCATCTGTAGATCATCACACTTTTCTCGTGCTATACCGGTTAAAATAAAAAGTTTCTGTAATCTGTTGCTAAAAGAATATCTATCGAGAAGACAAGTATACGTCACAATTACTATCATCATATTTTCCTTTAATTCTCCGTCCGAGAAAGGTAAAAATATAAAAATATCCGAGAAAGGTAAAAATTCTCTATAACAGAGCAATTCAAATTTTTAGTTACCGTTACTACCGTTACTATGTCGACATCAAAAGCAGATGAATTATTCTAAAATGTAGATTACAAAGGATTGAGCAACAAATATAATAACAGTTGTTTTAAGTTTGGCGTACTAAAGTCATATACAAAGAAACAATTTTGATAAAATGTTTGCAATAGTCAAAAAATGTTTGAGATCACTGTTTTACATGAATGTTACATTTTCCCAGGTAAAATGCATAACAATGATATATCTCTGAAATCAAAAATGAGGTCTGTATAAAGATCTTTGTTATACTTATAAACAATATTATTTTCTAGCTGGTGGGCTGTGACCTCCAATTGGGTTCGAGCATGAAGGTAGATGACTGCGGTGTGTGCGGCGGAGATGGTTCCACCTGTCGGCGACCCCTCTACGTGTGGGGTAAAACCCCGTTTTCACCATGTTCCGTCTCCTGTGGGGGTGGTAAGTAGTCACGACTACCCTTACATGCACGATTTACTGAAATATCGTGATCAAATAAAGATGTTTGTTCTTGTTTTCTAAATAGATTTCGAAAATATGCTGCAACGTTAAGCCTAATTTATATCGGCGTATTTTTTTACCTAAAATAAATGAATTATTTTACGGATATTCCTGATAATGGATTATATTAAGGATATTCATGATATAAAAGAGCCGACGGGGAACAGATGTTTTTATTTCGAAATTACGACATTTTTTCTATTGAACACTTAAAAAGTAGCAATGCAGGATAAAGTCTTCAACCCTAAAAGAAATTTGTAAATAAAAAAAGTAAAATTCAAAATATGGAATAAAATCTATTCAAATTGACATACAAAATAACCAGTTTAGTAAAACTATAGTTTATTTATTGATTCTAAAATGTATAATCTGAACAAAATGTAGATCAAGTTTACGAGGTTTTGCTGCATAAGTGTGAAATTTATAATTTTCGACCTCATTTCTGCTCGATTGGTTTAAATGCATCCACTGTTTTGAAAAGTCTAAGTAGTTTTTCTGGTTTGGTAGGTCTAAACATAGTACTAGTTGTTATGACTGGTTAAAATCTAACTATTATTTTGGTCAACCTCTATCTGTTTTTCTAGATTCTGTATCTGTCTCCTACAGTCTTGGATATATATGCATATCCTTTAATATGTCCCCATTAAGTCTTCTTTATTTTGGATTTACTGATATTTTTAGTATTGACGAAGGAAATCGAACGTGAATTCGAGAAAGCTATATGTTGCGTTTATCTTAACTTGTGTCCAATTACGTTATATATGTTTCTCATAGGACTTTTTATCCTTTGAATAACTTATGGAATATTACTTTCCTTATATACATAATGTATAAGGAAAGTATTGTGACGGGGTCGAAAATTCGAATTCGAGTTTTCGGCGGGAGAGCCCGTTTCAAGCATCCCTGACCACGAATCAAACATTTTTGAAGTGATGTGTGTGTGTGTGTGTGTGTGTGTGTGTTGTCAGTGAGTCTGTGGAGACGATAACTGACGAACGAATGGACCGATTCGAACCAAATTTGGTACAAAAATCACAATCCGTAAACACTGGAAGCCTATTGTTTTTATACGCAATCGAAAGTTCTGAACACCCCTAAATTTTCGAATGAAATTTTGAAAAAATCGTCAAAAAATCAAAACACCACTAATAAAGTTACGCAAATAGACATTTATTATGTAATTTTTCATTAGAAAACGATTGACATAAATTTTAGAAGGCTAACATGAACCGTTCTCGAGATATTGTACATTTTTCAAAAAAATTATCAGAAAGCCATATAAAATAAAATAAAAAATATTTCCTATTGAGAAACATGTTCACTTTTCATATGTAATACCATGCGATAAATTGGATGACATCATTCTCGTGGATCTAGCTCGTTCCATTCATGAAAAAAGATACTTTGAGTAATACTTTTGTATTTGAACGCCAATAGTGATTTATCTGCTGTAAGAATAACTTATTTCTTCGTCCATAATGCTTGGCAAGATTTTGACGACGAATTTGGCGGAATGTCGCCGACTTGGCAACTTTTTGAAATGTTGCCAAATTAACGAAAATCTCGCCAAATGGATAAAATTGACTCTAAATCAATGAAATGTCAACTAATTGTCGAAAATTCAATATCTTGAAAAGAATATTAGTATCTACTATAAGAAAAACCTATTTATTTTACTGTATAAGTGGTACATTCATTACATTATATAAGGAAAGTCATGTGTTGCCCACATCAGATTATCTTTAATTGGTTTCGGTAACACATTACACTTTCAGGTAACAAAATATTTTCAATCTTTAAATAAGCATTTTCTAAAAGTTTTAATTCCATATTAATTACTGAGTGCATTGTTAAATATAAAAGTTCAAAACTTTATTATTTTTACTTTTCAACTAAGTTTTTCTAACTAACCCCCCTTTGACAGATTTATAAGCATTTTATATTAATCATACATAATTTATAAATAAATTAATAAGATAAGAGCTACACTAATTGCTATCCAAATAATTAACCAGTCCTAAATTCTCTTTCTCTCTCTCTGTTAGGGATATAATTCTTATCCTTTTCGGACACAAAAACCTCCCCAAACAGTATTTGCCGACCGCACTCTTTTTCAAACAAATCCGGAAAGCTTTCTGTGTAATTGATCGCGATTCCGGATATCTTCTTCGCATGAAAACTAACAAAGATAACGTCCAGAACATAAAAAAAAAACCGGGAAAATAAATAAAAGATAAAACGTCACACTGCGCTCAGACAATGGACGAATATAAAATGCAATTACACGTGAACGCTTCTTCATTTCTTAATTCACGTGAGTGGGCGTGGTCCGCTAGATTTTGCCGTGCCAAGAATTCGCTGATGAGCGGTACCCTCTTTTTATAGTTAATCTGGCTTTTTAATTATGTTCCTTGCCGTTTTTTCCGTTGTCCGCCATTCAACAGTCGGACCTCTCCATAAACAAGACAGGATGAGAGTCATCTATATTTCAGCATATGCTTAAATAAAGTCCACCAGATCGAAACGTGGCACGCAGCAGTCAAAAGAAAGTCATAAAAATGGAAAAAAACTTAACTTGACTGCCCAAGTGGAAATTTCGGCGGAGGCGGTAATGGAGTATGGATTGTTTTAGGGTGGAACACACATGCACACCCGGCTGCATTAGAAGTTCGGCGAAATTTTTGAATCTGTCTTATTTGCTAATGACTGGGGTAACGTCTCACTTCTACCTTGCTTCAAATATTTCAATAAACATATTTTCATTTGCCTTCCTTACAAAATGGTATAACATCCAACTT
Source organism: Amaurobius ferox (assembly GCA_951213105.1). NCBI lineage: Eukaryota > Metazoa > Arthropoda > Arachnida > Araneae > Amaurobiidae > Amaurobius > Amaurobius ferox. The sequence continues at coordinate 79,868,758 of OX578134.1, read as the reverse complement.
ATGATTAGGAAACTAAGATTATATATAAGCTCAATGAATGGCAGACTGTGAAATTAAAACTCATTTATAACTATTTAGCGCAAAACATTTTAAGAACTCTTAATCAAAGCCGTTATATTCATAGCATACGGACTATACTGGCATTCGCGTTCTCGGTTTAGTTTAGATTGTATGGTGAATTCCCGGGCAATCTGCATCGAAAACTCCCTTTATTAAACAAATAAGCCTGCAATAACAACTGCAAGTGCCTCATAACGAGAATGTAATTCTTATATTTCAAACTAAACTTCTTAGCCATCTAACCTATGTTGCATCCAATGTCGGAAGAGCTGAAATTCGATCTCTGTTTCTCTCTCTCTCTCCCTTTCTTTCTCTCTCTCTCTCTCCCCCTTTCTTTCTCTCTCTCTCTTTCTCTCTCTCCCTTTCTCGCTCTCTCTCTCTCTCTCTCCCCCTTTCTCTCTCTCCCTTTGTCTAAAAATTCAAGACATAGACTAAGTTTGAAGTGAAGTTATTCCAAGACTACCCACAAAATTTCATGACATTAGGTGCAGCCATTCTACCATTATGATGAGACAAACACACACACATACAGCAGATTTCCAATTTTATTTATATAGAAGAAAGCATCAAAAGTTTTGATGTATACTACATTCTCCATTTTTGACTACTATTAAAGTAGGTATAGTTAAGTGAAACTTAAAAATATTAGTTTGATCTGATATTAGTGTAAGTTACAGTTTGCAGAAACATTAATAAATTCATAAATATGTTGCTCTAAACCGAGAAATTCAAGCGTGTTCAATTTTTTTTTTGCATGAAAAATGTTAACCGGGAACAGAGACAACTAAAAGATATCTATCACGCTTCAGAAGCCAGTATATACATTTTGTGCATTCCAACGAAAACACAATATGATTATAGTATTAAATTCAATAAACAATCTGCTTTATTCTTTATTGTCGGTGACCTACAATAAATTTAAGCTAAACCAGGGACTACATCCAAGCTATAGTTATAGATTATGCTCAATGCTTTGAGTGCTACTAAGCATGCACTTCTTATGTCTTCAAAAGGTTTTTGAGTCCACGTTCTGAATACCTTGTAAAAATTTGCATGATTATTACTGGTTATTCTCGGAATAAATGCAATGTACGCCATTATCACTATACGCACGGATATATTATTAAAAACTTTTCAAGGCCATTAAATAAATTAATTTATTTATTCACTACGCTACACTACTTGAGCATGTGTTAAAAGAGAAATATACATTTTATCATTGCAACTTTGAGACATTTGCTACAGAATATGAGAATAACAATTAATATCAAAAGTACTTATAAAATAGCTACTGTCATATCTTTAGAGATAAATGCTTTTAGTTAATAAATGCAATGTATGTCGTTATCACTATACACAAGAATATATTATTTATAACCTTTCAAGGTCACAAAATATCTTAATTTAACTATTAACTACGCCAAACACTACTTGCGCGCATTGAAAGAGAAATATATATTTTATCATTCTAACTTGGAGACATTTGCAACAGAATATGAAAATAACAATTAATATCCAAAAAACTTATAAAATATCTGTCGTTATCTCTCTACAGAGAAATGATTTTGTTGACAATACATAAAACTACGGTTAAAATCCAGTTTCTAGTTAGGAATTAGTTTTAAAGATTTTTGCAAACGTATATAATGACAGTTGAACATTTTATCAGAATTGGTGAACAGTTAAATTTTAAACGTTCCATCTCCGCATAAAATCATTTTCATCAGTACATGATGTTAGAAAATCGTTATATATGGATGAAAATTTGTATGTACTAATTTAAATATTCCATTAATTTAAGAATTTCTTGTACCGCATAATTGCACCCCGATACACAATTATGTATTGGTGTATATGAGAAGTACTACAAAATTATACACTTTAACCTAAATATTCTTTTCCATTTTGTAGAACATTTCTACACTAATACTATTAGCAAACATGTACTGAAAACCCGAACTTTGCATTTAGAAATTTATCAGTTGTTTTGCATGCAATACCCAAACTCAAATTAACAAGTACATTTCACGAAAAATGTCAGAATATTAATTATCGAGTTGTTGAGCATAGTTCCACTTAATCCCGTATTGATTTACAACAGCTGTGTAAGTATACTGAGCTCAATCAAACCATTTGTAGATATCTATCATTCTGCCATTAACTTGCATTTATGCACTTAATTCGTCCAATAATCCAATTGGAGATTTCTTTCGTCAAATATTAACTTTCAGGTCCCGCACGCACGTAGGTGATCAGTCACGTATGTATGTTTTACTTATGGTCAGGTGATTTTTTTCCCCTACGTGCCATACTTTCCGTTTGCATTTCACTAATAAATAGGAATCACTTAGCCATAGAAGACCACACTAGTTATTGTGGCCAATCAGCAGTGTCGGTACGTTGAACTCGTACATTGAAAACAAATAAATGAAGAACTCTCGTGTTTGGGTACCTCATGCACATTTCTGCTACTTTGTGCCATTAATAAGATACGTTATTAACATTGTATAGGATATGATATTTCCGTACGGAATTCATGTTTATTTTTTATCTCAATTACCCATATTTTCTTTCGGGCTGTTAAGTGGATTTTATATTATATGCACATTATCGCATTGTATTTACATAAACATACACACAATATATATATATATAGATGTGTGTGTGTGTCATACAGAAAGTCATACCGAAAAGATAAAACCCCCTGAAGGGCTTAATGCTGCTCAAAAAAGAAGATTAAAACATCTAACCACAAAGGAACGGAAAGGAAATGAAAGCAAGGTACCAAAAGATGGCCGGGTGGGGGGTTGTGACCCCCGCTCCCCGGTTAAGCAAGCTTTAAGTCGCGACGATATTCCCGGTAGCCGGTACTTTGCCAAAGAATAGAATACATAAGTATCAATATATGCAAAGTGAATCAAAGTCATATGATTATCCCGCTTTTGATGGTATCATAGACACAGAAAGATTGTGCAGTATTAAGACAAGTAAATTAACAATTAAACTAACACCAAGCAATTCACCGCCATGAGACATGACATTCAACAAATGTACCACAATAATTAAAGTCGCGCTCTGAAACTTTACGTATGGTTGAAACGGAGTCCCACAAACTACACTGTATGCCCCATTTTCATTACAAGAGCTCTAATGTCCAGAAAATACCACAGAAATGCAACATTCATAGTCGGCCGTGTCACAAAGCTAGTAAATTGACAGTTCACCTGAACTTTTATCTAAGTACAAATTATAACTTTCAGTTACGGTTATGCCAAAGAAACCGCAAATGATGCCACACAAAAACTTTTTGGGAAATCCCTGTTTGCCAGAGAATACTACTGTGCTTTCAGTTACTGTTATTGGCATAACCGTAACTGAAAATCATAATGTGTACCTAGATAAAAATTCAGGTGAACTGTAAATTTACTAGCTTTGTGACACGGCCGACTATGAATGTTGCATTTCTATGGTATTTTCTGGACATTAGAGTTCTGGTAATGAAAGTGGATCATACAGTGTAGTTTGTGGGACCTCGTTTCAACCATACATAAGGTATTTTAATATATTGCAGAGCAATGCTATTGTGGCTTTATTTATTGGGGTATATTTGCTTAATGTCGGTCTCATGGCGGTAAATTGCTTGGTGTTAGTTTAATTGCTGATTGGCTTGTCCTAGTACTAAACAAACTTTCTGTGTCTATGATTCCACCAAAAGCGGGCTAATCATATGACTTTGATTCATCTTGTCTATATTGATACTTATGTATTCTATTCCCTGGCAAAGTAATGGCTACCGGGAGTGTCGTCGCGTCATAAAACTTGCTTAACCGGCGACCGGGGATCACAATCCCCCGGGCATCTTTTGGTACCATGCTTTTATTTCCTTTTTGTTCCTTTGTAGTTATATATATATATATATATACATATATATAATATTGTAAATACCAAAGTACGAAACGTACCCGATTGTAAACTAATAGAAATTGCCAAGTCATATAGGCGCAATGCAGCTCTATTAATATCTTGTATATAAGAATATAAAAAAAGATCGAGATGTGATATAAGTACCAACAGGGAAATAACAAGTGGCCAAGGGGGATTGTGACCCCTTGTTCCCGGTTATAGCCAGCTATTACTCCTAAGGAAACAGTCCCGGAACCGTTACGTGCCTGTGGTCATATTTCCATAGAACGTCAAAGCAAAAGACGTATACCAGAAGTGAATACATGGACCGACTGAAGAAAAAATTGGATTGAGACAGGTTGAAATAAGAAGTTAAACCGAATGACAGATCATTCAACAATTCATATATAAAGTGCCGAGCGATTCGATGCGTTGCCATTATATTATATAATATAGGTGTTGCCAATATCACTATAAAATGCATTAATTCCCTTGCAGTGCAATGCATTATAGTAGTGTTTGAGGTATCCTATTGGATAGTGCTGTTTCAACGCTGTCTTTATGAATCGTTGGATCTGTTCTCAAAACGGATAACATTATTCTATTTGCTCAGGAGTATCAAAACAATTAAAGTAAAGTATTTTTGTGCATTGCCCATATGTATCAATAATATTTTAAAAGTATATTATATATAAAAAATGATTTCGCTTAATCATAAACATAAAATAAAGTTAACATTTGTCCAGAAAGCTGCGTCAAATAAAACCGCAGCAAATTAAAAACCGTCAGAAGAAATAACCGCGGAATATCCATTCCCTCCAGAACATAATGCATATCTATGAAGAAACTTGTTGTGCAACATAAAAATCCGCTATGCACGGTTGTTTGAAATTTCGCCAATGTTAAATTATGAGTAATTGACAGCTACTTCGCTATTTTGCAAAGTTATTTACATATTATATATTATATTCCATATATTATATGTCTGTACTTTACAGGGCTGTCCAGCTGCAGGCCGTACCCAGACTATAAAATAATTTTATCATAAGTGAACGCAGCTAGTTTATGAATAAAATATTTTAGACAAATATTATTAGTATTAAGTACTGACATGAATTAACAATATTTAAGCCTGACTTTTATTACAGGCGTGTTACTGTGTTTTTAATTGTAGTGCATATTTTTAAAATTATTATAATATTCCTAAAATTTATCCAAACTTTAATTTTCTATTTAATTTTCCTTCCCATCTATATTTCTACAAAGTGACAGAAATTAGCTAAACTTTCTAATATGCTAAATTTTCGTCAGTTTTCCAAAAGTCTTCAAGTTGGCAATATTTCATCAACAATTTTCTAAAGGTCGCTAAATTATCGTTCTATTTGTCGCCAAGCCAGATAAGCAGATAGATAAATAGATAGCCAGACAGAAAGACGGGCTTTTCTTATAGACTCGTATTATTCATTATTTTTAAAATTTTAGCTGCATAAAAATAATGCCGTAACAAAGAAAAATGAGGTATGGGATACAAAAATTGAAAGTGAAAAGGGAAGTAAAAGACGGTTTTAATTCAATTTGCGTTTTTATCTGACTAGCAAACGTATTATTAAAGGCGACATTGCAAAACTGCCATAAACTCAAATAATTCGATAATTATTTCTAGAGTTGATTCTAGGGTTGGTTCTTATTATTTTCGTCGTAAAGAAATTCCGTATAAAACAAACATTTAATTGATACATTCGAGTACACGTAGTTTATTTTAGATTTTGACGAATTTTGCGGGTTATTACACAAAAAAGGCAGATTCTTTCTTTTTAATTGTACCAAAATGAAATTAGCACCAGGATATCCTACACTTGACTTGCCTAACAAATTTTGCGAAATTTCATCGAATAGTTCTTTGATTGCCGTGATAAACATCCGCAGCTGATCATAATTTTAAAATCCTTAATATCTCGAGAATGGTTCATCCTAGAATATTGAGGTTGATTTCATTCGTTTTGTCGTTAAACAAAACGTACAAAACAAGCAATTAATTAATACATTTCCATATATTTAGTTTTTTTTTCGGATTATTTTGCAGAAAAAGACATATTATATATTTCTAAATTGTACCAAAGTCTAATCAGCATCAAGGAAACTCGCAAATGACTTACTTTCCAAATTTTGTGATATTTCGTTCATTAGTTCTTGAGCTCAAGTGCATATACACATTGTACAGAAAGACAGACAGACACACACACACACAGGCCTAAGTTAAAAATGGATTTTTCGGGTTCTGCTTGAAACGTGTAGATCCATTGAAAACTCGTTCGATTTTCGACACGATTCCAATACTTTCCCTGTGCATTACCATGTATTGTAGGGAAAGTAAAAACAGTTAGAAAATAAAACAGCAGCAAGTATCGTTAGATATGCCCACTTTCCATTTGTAATGTATTTCGACAAATATAGTAATATCATTGTTGTGGATGGAGCAGGTTGCATTAGCGAGAATAGATACTTTTGTGATACTTCTGTATTTTGAATTCAAGAGATTGGCCAATAGTCTTCATTTCCCAATAGTCTTTTATTTCACGGGGCATTACATTTTAAATACATTTTAGATACTGGAATTTTCTGGTACTTAATCTTATGGTATTGAATTTTATGGTTTGTTATGTAATTTTTAATAGAAATTTCTATGAATTTTTATTCTCTAAACAATTTTATGTCTTTGTTATTAAAACTGGCGATTTTACAATATCTTCTTTCACACATCTATCTTTGGGGCGCGGTAGCCCATTGGTTAGCGCGCTGGAGTTGCACTCGGTAGGCCCGGGTTCGATTCCAGCCACTGCCAAAACTGCCGCCGTGTTCATGCGGAGTACGATCACGTTAAACATGTGGGTCCGAAAGTCCTTCCGAGAGGTTGGTGGTAGGGGAAGGAGGGTGCGGTCCCTGTGGATGCCTCCCCCACTGGGTTCCGGTCTAAATTGAGTGGCACTTTCCGACCGTCCAAACAGTTACCTTACACCTTTCTGGTAGGTCGGACGGTCTGGGTTTCAACAACAACAACAACACATCTATCTTTTACTTAGAATTATGCATCAAGTAATCTTCTTCTCTTAGTTCTCTTTCAAACATGATATTAAATCTTGAAAGGTGTTTGTTGTTTTCAAATAATAACGTAATCAAAAAGACAGTGTCACTAGAAAAGATCTTATGCACCGAAACAATTTTATATGGCAAGGTTTATGAGAGTATAAGTTAAATCTGTCTATAGTAAAGTGGCCATACCTGATAAAAAAAAGGGGGGGGGGGATCACAGCATCTGTAGAGGGGAACTTAAAAAGTTAGAATAATAATCTCGACAACAGTTCGATATAGATGATAAAAGCCATTTACAAATCTGAAAAGTATTGCCTAATACAGTGGAAATCGATATCAGAAACGAGTATAAAAATGTAAAATATGATTTCTATTGTTATCTAATGGTTTTATGCATTTTTGAAAATTATAAAATAAAAAGTTATCAAATATTACTGGCAGTAGTTTGTATTTCATGTTTCATAATTTTTAACAATAATTGGTCATAAAATTTATATTAGTTCTATAACACTGAAATTCCCTAGGTTTCCTATATACCAAACAGTGGCGGCTCGTAATTTCAGAAATGGGTGAAGCAGATTCATTGGCGGGGGATTTCCCCTCCTCCTCGACAACGAACACCATCAGAAGATATTGTACTACTTGCACAAGTGTTGTCAAATATTGTTTAAAAATTAGCCAAACGAGTCTGAACAATTCGCCAAATAATTATAATAATAACCCATTCAACCGATAATTTAAGTCAAGCGTCACGTGAGTCACCACACGATCCGCCACTGAAACAAATACCGGCCCAAAGATGTGTGGGCATTTACGCAAAGTTGAATTTGAATCTTCCTTTTAAATTAGGGACTCTGTTAACTGATGTGACTGACCTCACATTAATGCCAACAGATGGAGAACGTGAATCGATTGAAACTAAATGGAGCCAGAGATGCAGACACCGCGTCCAAATGGACTAACTGTCCTATACGAGACGCGATCGATACCCAATTACTATAAAAACTTATAAATGGAATCAAGACATAAAAAGTCGCCAACGAGAATTCGAACGAAATAAGTACTTTCACAAATATTCAAAGCGACGGAATTTTGAATCAAAATTCAAGTACTTTAGTGTTCTTTAAAGCTTGTTTTTCGATTGCAAAACTTATTATTTTGCAACGAGAGTGATATATTATCCCTAGTTGTGCATCATTCTTGCAAATAAGTAATTATCATGTTTATATACAATTATGTATCTTGTTGCCGTTGTTAATCTACCAATCTGTATATACGTCCTAGTTTTTACTAAGGCTCCTATATTCCCAGAAAAGTCTAAAGTCCGTATCAGGGGAAATTTCTTGAGAACGAAGAGAGTTATCGTTATATTTTTAATGCAGCTGCATGGGAAAAACCCTATGGCGCTACACGACAAGACAACTTTGGCAGTCTGACCCCCTTTTATGAGGGTTATCCTTTCCCTTTTAGATATAGAGAAAAAGTCAATTGCAAACTTGTAGAGCGTTGCCAAATTAGTATAAAAATGCGTTTTCCTGGTAGAAAAAATGAAAAGAACTCTGAAAACTAGGAAAGCGACTCTAAATCATGTAAGAACACTAAACCGTTAGTAATTCTAAAATCATAAAAAGGACAAATATTCCGTAATGTACGCATGTGAAGTAACGACATATTGAATGACGTGAAAATTCAAAAGATGAAAGTGATTCGCGCGATGAAACTGTGTACCGAATTTCAGCTCTTTAGTGCTTTGGGAGCAGAAAACTAGTTCCCAAAAGCTGACATAGTAAATGACATAACAACGTAACGTAACGAACTGAAGGTTTTATGGATGACTATGTTCTGCTGGATGATACTGTGTGCCAAGCTTCAGCTCCCCATGTGCTCCGGGAACCGATACCAATTCCTTAAAAATGATTTACGTAAATGACGTAATGTAGTGACGTAACGTGAATATTTAATAGATGAAAATGTTTCGCAAGATGAAAGCCGAGTTTCAGCTCTCTGCTTGTTCTGAGAGCCCGGAACGAATCTGTTACAGCTGACGTGGTAGCTAACATAAGTAACGACGTAACGTAATGAAGTGAAAATTTTATTAATGGAAATTGTGAGTTTCATTTCTCTATGTGCTCTGGGGTTAAAGATGTTAAACAAAGGGACAAAGACCATGTGAAGTCAATAAGAGGTGTAGGGGAAAATACGATGGTCACATTACACTACTTGAAAATTACAATCTTCACAAGTCAACTTCAGATAGAAACATGCATTAAAAAGGAGAACTTACGTAAATGCTTACGTATGTCGCACTTATCCTTTAAAAAAAAATAACATTTTTTTTAATCTCCTCACACTATAAAACATTCTGCAACTTTTGTTAATTTTTTTAGCTACTTTGTTAATAATTTTGGGAAACTGATAACAAAAACCACAATTGCCGGCTTTCATGAAAATTCCAGCTTCATATCTGAAATATTCAGCTAATTATCGTCTGACGAAGTGTTATATATATATATATATATATATATATATATATATATATTTCATAACTATCAGGAACCTTACTCCCATGGCAAATAGCTGATTCCCCTAGAATTTTCAGTAACATGCTTGCAAATGTTTTACAGTGGAGGTGTCCACTAGAGCAATTTCAAGAATTACACACTTAAAAATAAAGAAATCTCAACGTAAAGTGCAATCAAAATGAAATGATAAAACATAGACGAATGTTTCGGAAGCACTTGAGTTTACATCTTCATTAGGAACGGTTCCATAGCAGAGCGCCAAATGCTACTAGCCACGTGATCACGAAAATGTTGACCTACAGCAGTGGTTGCGCCACCCAGTGTGACGAAAGTGAAGTAAAATGAGAAACAGAAATGAAGTAAGTAAATAGGAGTAAGAAATGGGGTCGTAAAATGAGGAACTGACTCGAACTATTGATTCGTGAAAGTCCCTCTTGAAATTCCCAGAATTAAAAAGTTCAAAAAGAATGCAAGAACGAGATTCTGCATTATTTACTAACCACTCATACAACGCCATTTGTCTTCTTGGAAGCCCCTATTTCACTTTTTCTACTTACTTAGATTCTACACTTCGCTTGCCTATATTTATCCAAGTTGTCACGCGAAATTACATGCCACTAAAGGAAAACCCAGTTGTTGTTAGAAGAAAAGTAAATTGGATCTTGACTTCAATAAGGCCACGCTTAATAAAGGTGATATTTTCTGCTTTGGAGTTTTTACCACGGATGTGGTGGAGGCATGAAGGAGGTCATCCCATGGTGACATTGTTGTTGTTTTTTTTTAAATATTTTTAGTGTTCCATTTATTTTTACTGATGTTTGGAAGAGTGTAGCGAGTAACTTATATGCTCGTGTGTGTATAATAGCGAGTTCACTTAGAAGGTTTACATAAAGTACATTAAAAGACGTCATGTCGGGATTACAACATTACATAAAAAGTGCGTACGTCGCATTTATGTTGAATACAGGTAGAAATAGCTTTGGAATTCTTTTTAAAAATGAATGACTTTCATTGTAAAGCTCACTTTTATGTATATTTTATTTTTGGCATACAAACATCAATTGTAGGGGTTTCACGGCCAGTACAGTCCAATTCATATATCAGCAATACTGTCTTTAATAAAATTTTATTTGAACCTGGTCTCACCAATCCAAATTTCAAAAACAACCAAACTATAGCATTTAATCACAATGGAAAATTTAATCAACATTGAATAAACACGTAAAAATCTAAAAAAAAAACAAAACTTGCAAAAAGTCTTATTAGAAAGCAGGCATATATCAATAAGGTAACTATGATGCTTTTTTCAAGAAAATTTTGAAAGTTTTTATCTTACAAACAGCAGTTTCATATATTGTACATAGAAAAATATTGTACCCGGGGCCACTAAAATTGCAAAAATCGATCCACCACATTGACTCTACCACATGTATACATAAAAGCATCACGCTTAGAGGAGATACCAGGTGCATTCTAAGAAGACATTTTGTAAAAAAATTGTTTGTGATATTGGAATTTTAACTTATTAGTAGGAAAACAATACTATTAGAATTAATATAAACCTGACCAATCTATATACCAGAAGTATATATTTTGCCAAAAGTTCCTTAGAGCCTAGGTTCCAGCTATCCAAATTTTAGAAACGACCAAACTAGCATTAAATAGTATGTTACTATCAAGAAGGCGTATTTAGTCAGCATTGCACAAACACATAGAAAGGTATTATGCACATGATTTCCAAAATTGAAAATGAAGGTCCACTGTATTGGCTCTCTGTTTCTTTGTTGAGAAACTTTAATTATTTTTAACATATATTAAAACCTTAATTTTGGATTAGTTACCGTGGTGTTAGCAAAATTGTTAAAAGTCAAAGAATCTAAAATCGGCTAAACAGAAACATTAGTTATCTATAGATTAAATATTGAGAAATGGAATCCAGCGTCATAATTGTCTAACCCTACTCATTTAAGCATCATTACCACTCCTATATTTCAGTAAGTAGAAAATGAGTTTATCGTAATTGCTAATTTCGAAATATGCATTTCTGCAAGTTTGACTCACTTTAAGAATTTTGCAAATGCTTTTCATAAACATTCGCTTTAAGCACCTTCACTATTTTTTCCTAGTTTCAATACGTTGTTTCAATGCCACTGTAGCATATTTCCCTATATTTCTTTTCAAAATTTGCAAAGCAGCATATCTGTGTTCCAAGTTTAATTTGCAAAAAATTAACATACAAAATATTCAAAAGTTTGGCACATCTACAAAGAACTTGTATTACATTACTGATAGTGCCGAATATATCTTAGTTGCGATCATTTTCTTGAACAAATAAATCTCTAAATTGACAACGTTTGGAGAAGTACTATGTCGAAAAGTAATTGCACAGTTTTAGTCCATTAAGCATACAAAACTAAATAAAATACTGCATTGATACATGAAATGTTTCTGCTTCAAAATTTGGTGAGATCGAAAAAAGGTCAGACGAGAATGCAAGAGCGATATCTTGCATTATTTATTTATCATTCATACATCGCTATTTGTCGTCTTAGGAGCTCTTTTATTTTCTTACTTATTTGCCATCTGCACTTCGCACGCCTGTGTTTAACTTGTCACGCAAAATCACATATCGCCAAAGTAAAAGTCCAGTCAGAGGTGGAAGCTAAGTAAATTGGTTCTTGATATCAATAATGTCATGCTTAATAAAGGTAATAGTCTGCTTTCTTTAGTGTTTTTTGCCACGTGAGCAATATAAAGAGAGGGGGTGGGAGATCTTCACAGAATGATATTATTTTCGTTTTTATACAAAGGGCTTTTAGTGCTCATATTTATGTTCGGCGATGGGTGGAAGAGTGTTGTGAGTAGTTTATCTTCGAGTACTTTATGAGGGGTTTCACTTAGGAGCTTTTTTTCCTAGTGAGCCTTAAAGACGTCATTTTGAGTAAAATACTACAATGGGTGATGAGATCTGCTAGAACACGTTTTCAAAGTCATGCTCGAACTAATTCTTTAAATATGAGTTACGATTGTAAATTTACGAGTAATATATGAAATCAAATATAAGAAACGTTCAAAAATTGAAATGCCATAAATGTAACTATTATTTCTGAAAAAAGAACTTGGGTATTCTCAAAGATTGTGCATCATACTTATTTATTATTTAACAGTTTATTCTAGTCAATAAGAGAAAACGCTTTGTGCAAAGGTAAAGGAAAATGTGAGCAACCTATTTAAGCCCAAATTAAATAATAATACAACATGCAGATGTTTCGAGGATCCTCTTCATTATCGCAAGCAAATCGATATATCTAAAGTAAAATAGGCGAAATGAGCACAAATACAAACAGAGGGGTTTATACGCCCAAGTCCTGGATTAAGAGTCCACCGGAGAGAGTCAATCAGAACGCAGAATGAAGAACAGTCCAATTACACCGAAACGAAAAGTAACACATAAGAATAACGTGGACCAAAACACAGACATATCTCAACGAGATGAAGCAATCACAAGAATAAAACTACTGCTTCTGAGAATAACACATTCAATACTTCTTTAAAGAAAGCATGCATGTGAAAATTAAGTGACAAGTGTTTCGAGGGGTGTTGATACCTCTTCATCAAATCAAACAGTGTCTTCTCTTAACAACAGCTGAGGAATAACTGTAAGGTAGCAGATCAAGAAATAGTGGAATAGACATATTTAAAACACCCAAGGCGAGGATTCGTAGCGGGGGTATAATAGATATAATATAGGATATAATTATAACATATATTTTATAGCAAGAACCACAGCCATAAACATATCACCACAGATCGGTAAGTTGGCATCGGCACTGTTTTAACTTGGTGACCAGGGATCAAAATCCCCTCCAAATAATTGTTGTCGCATAATTTTCATATATCTGCTTTCTTTGAAAAAGTATTGAATGTGTTATAAAACGAGTCCAGTCCAACTATAATAAAAGAGACCCCACAAAATGAAATGGAATAAATATAAGAAAAAAGAGAAAAAAATTAAAAGGCATTTCGACTAACCGAGGAAAAAATGGAGTACAAGATTAGTCATTAACCAAATTACTAGAATTTTTCTAGGCTTCAAAAAAGTCAAATCAATAGATTGAAGCTTATTTTTGTATAATCCTTGCTGAAGAAAACTCAAAATGGTGGCCAAAATTATAGCAATGTCGAACAATTGAATATTTATTAAATTCCTGCTTTTTGGCATAGTTTTTATGTCAGTTTGTTATTTTTTATGTCCTCGATATGAAATTTTGTGACCCGTTCAGTTCGACAGACCATATTGCCAAGAAATATTGTAAATGCCCTAACTATTATAAATTTCTATAGGGTCTTTAAGATTCGAAAATTGGAGTTTATTAGGTGTAATCACTTTATCAAATTTGAATTTTTTTTAGGATTTTAGCAATCTGCTGACTGAGTTTAGGAAAACAAATTCCAAAAATCAGTCCGGAGATTCCATTTTCTGAGCCTTTGGGGCTCTTATGTGTCATTTTGAGTGTTATGTGTCGTTTATGTTGTCGTTTTATGTTGTTTTGTTGAGTCTCGTTTATTCTTATTCGTATTTGACTCGTCTTGTTGGGATATTTCTGTTTTATTTTGTCTCACGCTATTCGTGTGTGTTGCTTTTCGTTTCGGTTTGGTTGGACAGTTCTTCATTCTGCTTTCTGATTGGTGGACTCCTTATCGAGAACTTGGGTATATGCTCCTGTATTTCTTCTATTTGTGCCCATTTCGTTTTTTTTTTACTTCGTTTTTTTTTGTTCTCTTGCATTCACGAAGGGGATCCAGCGTATCCTTGAAACATCTGCATGCTGCATTATTATTTTTTGTGCTTAAATACTTTGTTCAAGTGTTCCTTAATATATTTTAAATTAGGAACGATATAATATTTTCTTAGAAACGTACTGATTGTTGAAGTTTTGTAGATACTGATTTTTTTGTTAACATTTTAACAGGATGGGTGATCATTCATGTCGCAAAGTGAATTTGACACCTGATAAGACACTTTTCCTGATGGAATAAGATTCCTTCTAAATGTATGCATTTTTATCGTAATTTCCGCTTGTCAAATGACTTTTGCAACACGTATTTTGAAATTAATTTTATTGTGACTTTGGAAGATTCGGAAAAATATATGTATCCTTTTATTGGGGATTTATTGAATTTTCGGAGCCAACCGTAGCACACGGTGATCAGTAGAATAAATAAGGATGATGTGACAAGACCACTTCTCCAAATTGAGCAATCAATGCCTGACAACGTTTGCGGTGTGGAGCCTAGCGTTATCGAGATCAAAAAACTCACAGAATTATGGACGTTTATAGGGAATAGCATTGAGAATATTCAATCACAGAGCTTCAACTTTTACACTTCTATTCACAGTCGTGACTGTTCCACAAAGGATCTTTATTCGTGAGCAATAGAATGTAACTAGCAGTCATTTTCTTAATTCGCAACTTAATAAAACATCTGAAGATATTCGAAGAATTAAATTATTAGCCATTTTATATGAAAATTGCATTGTGATAAGGCTTTCACACCTCTGTGTTAAAATTGTATATTAAAGTATTGTTTTATTTCTGTGTGATTGAAAGTGTCAATTTCGAAATGTAAATGTCTTTTCTACATGTTTTCAATTACATTGACTTTTAAGGGAAGTGAACTCTAAAATCGCAAAAGTGTTTATGTTCCAGAAAAATAGTAATAGTTTTGTATTTTCGCTTCTCAGTCGCTAGTTGGGAACTTGCAGGTTTTGCGCACGCGCGCGTTTGAAAAAGGATTTTGGAAGCAGATTGGAAGGAGTCGTGGAAAAATGTAGACGTGTGTGTTTGATTCGCGTATGATCGCGAATTTTAAGAAAAGGTGGATTAATTTTGAAAGTGGAAGGATGTGATTAAAATATGTAACATAGTTCGACAAGTTGTGCGTAGAGTCGTTTGGCTCGGTTCAGAGATGAGTCACTCGTGTTTTTAAATGAATCAGCCTGGTAGTAATGGAATAATGAGTCTTGTGAAAAGAGAAAATGGTTCTTTCACTGGTAGGCTTGAATCGCTAATAGGGCAAGAGGGAAAGCTCATTTTTCAGCGATTTGTATTTGCCTGACTCCTCCTTGTGTCCTAAGGTACGAATCAACCAATCTCCGTAACCAACCAAGATGTCGAATTCCGCCAGCATGATGTTGTGTAGTCAAGTTTCCCGACCATTATGGATTTTGTTCTGCGCAAGAATCTCGATGAGTTTATGCCGAGAGTCCATCCTGATATCCTTTCCCATGGTACAGAATTGTAAATGTTATATTTAAAAGAGACGAGGTAAAGTTTTATATATATTTAGTCTTCCACCTAACGAATAGAGTGTTAATTGTCAAATCCTCGTGAGTATCAAGTCATTGATGATGTTATATGAAAATGTCGTATATGTTCAAAGTATACAAATGTGATATATAAATGTCAAGTATAATATGAGGAATATTGTGTTTATTTTATGTATCAGAAAATATGTGTATTCTCTTGGTTCCTCTTCCTCCAGGGGTGTTCTTAATGGGCACCCTACCGAGTGTAACTCTGAGTTATTGCGAGAAATGCTTGTACTCCACTGTTTTCGATCAACTGCCTTGTTATTTCATGTTCAATAAATGTGTTTGATTTCAAAACTTTGTCTTCTCTGTCGAGTATACCAAAACGTTCGCGACAGAATTGGTGCCGTTACTTTTCTCGGTGAGTGGGGAAGGCGACAGCATGTGTTACTGCTTTTACGTTGAATGTAATTAGCAATGGCCTAGATATTTTTCTAAAGGCTTAAACGGAAATTAAAAAAGAAAAAAAATTAAAAACAAATTCTCTTTTCAGTATGCATATTTTAATTTTTAAAATCGCTTGCTTAATAAAAAATTGTTAAGTATGTTATAACCTTTTGGCAAGAGAGGCTTAATTCAGTTTTTTAAAACATTCAATTACGTAAAACTTGAGTAAATCCATTGCGTCACAATGAGGATACTCGTTTGTTTACTTTTATCTTTAATCTCTATCTATAGTACTGAAATCGACATTCTTTTTTGAATCGGATATTACTGTAATATAGTCTCTCCAATTTGACTGGTCTTCTAAGCATACTCATACTTCGCATACACCATTTACTGTAGATAGTCGGCGAATGTGCATACATTCTTTAAGAAGAGTCAATGTACAAAAATAATTAATGTGGCATAAGAAGACCTGATAAGTATTTGGTAAAAGTATGTTACAGATGCCGGTTTCAACCAATAGCCTTTACAAAAATGTCCTTGTGAATTCTGAAGTAGGTCTTGAGACTTAGTCTTCATATAAATACATCCTGTTCTCATAATACACCAATTTCTCAAAAAAAAAAAAAAACCCTCTACCCTTACATTAACCAATAGCACGAGCTGGCCTACAAGGATTAATTGATTGAAAGGATGATTTCTGAATATCACTGCAGTCTTCTGCCATTGCACTATCAGATAGTTTTGACAAATATAAACATAGAAAGAAAATAATCCCCACTATAACCTACATTTGTATGTTTTTTAAGTATAACACGTTCCTCCAAATAATATTTGACATTGTAATAATATAATATTCAATAATAATCATTTTATATTAATAATATTTAATAATATTCACATTTTATATATACAAAATCTAACATTATATGTAAATATTCTTGATCACTGTTCGAATATAACTTTTCACACGATTGTTATTGTAACCCGTATACAGATATAAATAATATTTTGAAGTAACACAGTACGAATGTTAATTCATTTAAATATATGTAAAACATATTTACATTCTCCAAAAAAATTTTCCTGAAACAAATCTACTTGAATACATAGGATTCTCTTCTATTCGTCCATTTGCATTCTTAAAATCTTCGGACGCACGAGGCCACACACGTCTCTCTATCGATACTGCAATTCTATCTATCGCTATCTATAAATTATTAATATGTACCATATTTCTATATTTAATAATATCGATTATATTTTAGAAGAGTGTACAATATCAGACAATGCATATTACTGTTGAGAGTGCAACACTCACGATTTTTATACAACTACGTTCAACAACGAAATCAATATTTAAAACATTAATTTACACCACAGAATCAAAATTCAAAATTTCGATTGTTTTATAGCAGGTAATGAAGAGCAGATAATGAAGACCATTAATTGCAGATGAAGACTATTGATTTAGATTTAAATGCACCAAAAAATAAGCAATTGATTTTATGTGCGAGTATAATGATAGTTTTTAAGTCGCTAGTTTTCACGTCGTATTATCAAGCAGTAAGTTTTTAAGTCGTATTATTTTGAGACTAGGATTTAAGGACTGTAAAAAAATTGTGAGACCAGAAATAGATCTCACATTTGATGAGACACTTCTATGTATAAATTTATTGTGGTCAAAACGGCGAACAATACGTGTAGTCTTGCTGGCACCGAGTTTTATCATCCCGTGAACTTAAAGGTCAGAAGACCATAAATTTAGGGGGCCATGACAAAGGGGCTGAGCTGGGTCTTACGAGATCTGGAATGTTTCCATTGGTTAAAGGAGTAACCAATAAAAAAGAAGATTGTTACGTCAAACTCAATGCGGCAAATGGAAGAAAAGGGGGAGTTACCCCCCCCCCCCGAGGGAACCACAACCGGTGACCCGAGAACGAGAGAAGACGATTATGAAGATTTGACTTAAGAAGGACCTGAGCAGATTTGTGCAACTTGTGCACATATAGCTTGCACAACATGACTTAAAGACTTGTGCAAATGTTCCAAAAATACTGGCTAGATCTTATAAGGTGGAGTGCAATCAGATATACGAGAAGGAGCCAAACACCGCGAGTTATGGCGGTGCAAATAACTGATGCAAGCATTGGATATATGATCAAAGCCCAAGACAGATTTGAAGGTATGTGTCCATTAACAATCTCAAGTCATAGACACATGATAGTAATTTTAATAGTACTGGTCACATATGTCCCCTCCGCCGCAATAATTAATGAGAAGAATTGTTGTTAAGCATATAATTAATAATATGAATAATTGGTGCAACTAAATAATTTAGATTTGATGTTGTTAATAAATGTTTTATTGTTAAAGTTTAAATGGTGCAGTCAATGAGTATTATAATAATTAATTATTCCTTTACAGGACTCACACGAAAGTTAAATAATTGGAGGGTTTTATATAGCGGCACAACTAGCAATGTACGATTAAATATTAATTCCACTATGTATGAATTAACGGCCATGCCAATCTTCATAAATTTAATAATTAAAAGTTTAAGTTTCTTTTCTATATTGTTCCCACAAAAATATTTCATATATACATTTTAATGATCTATAATAATTTTAAAGTTTTAATTGCAAATGACGCATTTTCATGCATATTTAAAGTTACATACTCGTATATATTCTATGTCTAGTGACGGATAACGAACAGGAAACAAGTTTGAGTGGAAGCCATAGATACAGAGAACATGTCAACAATCACCAGGTCTTCTGCAATATCTATGCTATATTTATTTTATTTTTCAATTATATCTTCACAAAACTGGATACTTCCAGATGAGCTCAATGTTGCAAAGTGACTGCACATTTTTGTCCATTACGGAAACGACAGAAAACCTGCTGATACAGGAGAAAAAAAACTGCTTTCCCTCATCATCATAAAATGTTTTTAAAAAAGGTCGGATGAAAATGCAATAACGAGGTCTTACATTATTTATTTGCTACTCATCTTTCACCATTTATCATTTCGGGAATTCTTTTTCTTCTTTTTAACTCACCTTCTCCACTTTGCGCACCCATATTTATATCCGTGTTGTCACGCGAAATCCAACGCTGCTAAAGTGAAGTCCAGTCGTCCTTTGAACAAAAGTAAATTGGATCATGATTTCAATGAGTTCACAATACATAAAAAAAATCTAATGTAGGCAGCACATGACTTTCCTTATATAATACAATGAATTTACTACTTTTACAGTAAAAAAATAGGTTATTCTTACAGTAGATACTTATATTCTTTCCAAGATATTGAATTTTCACCAATGAGTCGTTATTTTCATTGATTTATCTTCATTTTTATCCATTTGGCGAAATTGTCGTTAATTTAGCAACATTTAAAAAAATCACCAAGTTGGTAACTTTCGTCCAAATTCGTTGCCAAAATCTCGCCAAGTGTTATAGACGCAGAAATAAGCTATCCTTATAGGAGATAATTGACTATTGGCATTCAAATACAAATGTATTACTCAAAGTATCTTTTCTCACGAATGGAACGAGCTAGATCCACGAGAATGATGTCACCCAATTTATTGCATTATATTACATATGAAAAGTGAACGTGTTTCTCAACAGTTAATATTATATTTCAATTTATGGGGTTTTATTGATAATTTATTTGTAAAATGTTTAATATCTCGAGAACGGTTTCTGCTAGCGTTCTAAAGTTTATGTCAATCGTTTTTTAAGGAAAAATTACATAAGAAATGTCTATTTGCGTAACTTTATTAAAGGTTTTGAATTTTTGATGATTTTTTTCAAAATTTCACTCGAAAATTTAGGGAGATTCTGAACATTCGATTGTGTTTAGAAATAATGGGCTTCCAGTATTCACGGATTGTAATTTGTGTACCACATTTCATTCCAATCGCTTCATTCGTTCGTAAGAAATCGTATCTACACACTCGCTGACACACACACACACACACGCACACAGACAGACATCACCTCAAAAATGTTCGATTCGTGATCAGGGATGCTTGAAACGTGCTCTCCAGTCGAAACCCGAATTCGAATTTTCCATAATACTTTCCTTATACATTATTGTATATAAGGAAAATAATAAGACTATCTAAACCCGTTGCAAAAATGTTACAGCTATGGGAGTCAAAAATGCATTTATGAAGAGATATTTTTTAGTACTGTATTCAGTGTTCCTTATTCCATTACAATTTTTCTTTCTCATACTTTGTAGTATAGAGAAATTATTGTTTTGAAGAAAATTTTCGAATTCGAATTGTTGATGAAAATGTATGTTTTAGGACCTCATGAATAAGTTTTGATTATTTTTAGAGTAATGTCTGTCTGATGTCTGCGGTCGATTTCTTGTGTACACTACAACAGTCACAAATATTAATTCATGAAACTTTATGCACGGCTTTGTTATAAAAAAAAATCTAGAACGAGATAGATTTCTTTTTTAAATTTGAGCGACAACTTCGAAATTTATTCGACGTTTTATACATTTTTAACATGGCAACGTAGGACAAAATTTGACATAATCTTCCATAAAAGGGTTTATTTATGGCTCAATTATCATGAGACTTTATAGTTTCAATCATTGTTGTCAAAAATAGCCGCGATGCAATTTTTTTGTTCGTGACGCCATTAGCCTGTATTTGGGGTCAATTGACCCCACCCCCATCAGAGAGTAGTTCATTGTCGCACTTAATTTAGTTCAACGCGTTTAAGCCTGTAAAAGTGGCCTTGAAATGTTGAAAAGCTTTATGTTTGTAGTAAATATTCCTCAAAAACATGCCCTTCAATAATCTGTATTAATTCTCAATCTTGAATCGCATCATTGGATTAATATTATAACATTCTTTGCATGCATATTTAAAAATGATCATTTGAATTCTTCCCAAGTCCTTCTTAGCCGATGACAAATAGTTGGTCTTTAAAGACCAATAATATTTATAGAAAAAAAATCTACTAAATTATAAACAATAGAAGGAACGTTTGAGTTGAGCTTTTTTTTATGCACTATACCTTCTATCGGCTGTCCACGTATTTGGTTTCTGCAAAAGTTCTTCAGCACCCCAAGAACTTTGCAAATAAAGGCGCATAAATGCACGTGTTAGATGTATCTATGGTAAAGTAACCATGCTGATTTATTAAATAGCATTTCGGTGTCTTTAGTAGTGAATTTAAAATAGTAGGATAACAAATTCATGCAGCAGAGTGAGATGGACAAAAAGACCAACTACAAAATTATTGGCTAATGAGTAATAATTGACACCAGGAACGAAAGAGACGCATATACTGACGACAATAAATATTTATCATAAAGTTGCATCATCATGGCCTCTAACAGACTTGTCAATGCTTGTCAAAGTATACGCTCATATTCTTTCTGGAATTCAAATGTGCATTGACTCTGACTGAAAGCATTTTAAACGGGATCTACACTAGATTTATGTTCAAGTTAGTGCTGTTTATTGTCTTATTCCTGAAAAGGACAAGTAATTTTCCAATAACTATACAATGTTAAATAAATGCCTTCTACAATTATTTTATTGACCATTCCTACTCATTACAAAATGCTCTACAATTCTGTGATAGGCTATTTTTTGTCTACCTCGCTTTGTTGCCTAGTTTGTTATCCTAACTTTTAAAATTCTCCGCTGGGGGAGCTGCAATTCATTTTATTCGATCGACCATAGTCACTTCACCACAGATAAACCTAAAGTACTCTCATTTACCTTTGCTAACAAAGTTATTGAGGGACTTAAAGACTATCCATCTTCCTTTCTTTTAACCCAGATCGTCTGACCTACCCAAAAGTCTAAGGCATCTTTTTGTACGGCTGATATAGTGCCAATCAATTTAGACGGAAACCGGGGGTGATATCCACAGGGACCGTAACCGCCTTACCCTGTCACCAAATTTTCGGAAGGAACCCACAGATTTACCATGTCCGTACTCCGTGTAGACACGGGGATAATTTGGGCAACACCGGGAATCGAACACTGGTTCTAACAAATTAAATTAACTGCATTTTTTTTACATTTGGTAGACATAATCTAAACCCTCGATCTGGAAGAGTTATACTTCTAAAACATCTTGAAATGAGGAAAAGGTCAAAAGAGAATGAAAAAACGAGATCTTGCATTATTTATTTGCCACCTATACTTTGTCATTTATCTTCTCAGAAGCCATCTTTCAAATTTTTATTTTATTTACTGTCCTTTGCACTTAGCGCGCATCTATTTATACGCGACTTGTCACGCAAAATTACAAGCCACAAAAATGAAGTCCAGTCACTGTTAGAAGAAAATTAAATTGGATCTATACTTTGAATGAGACTGCGCTAAATAGAGGTGTTAATCTGAATCTTTTTCAGTTGTTCGCGGTGGGCTATTATCAGCGCGATATTGCTTTGCAGTTGTTCGCGGTGGGCTGTTATCAGCGTGATATCTTTTTTTCACCTTTACTTCCGCTATAATACATAGAAGGGAAAATACGAGAGGGGATCAAAAATCTATAACTCGAGTTTGGATGGATTTGAAAGTTCGGAGCATCCCTGAACACGAAACGGGAAAATTTTTCAATGATGTCTGTCTGTCTATGAGCGGAATATCTCCAGAAAAATTGAGCAATTCGAGTAGAATATGTTACACGTATTTTAATCAATAAAAGTCAGAGCCCTGTGGATTTTTTTAAAAATCTGATAAAAGAAAAAATTATCGATTTTTCGAACATTTTTCTCGAAAAATATAAAAATCAAATAAAATATAAAATACAAAAATATAAAATTCTGTTAAAATTATTGCAAAAATTGACATTTTATTTACCATTTTATTGTCATTTTATTACCATTAATATTAATAAAAGCATATATATATGTAATAAAAGGAAAGAACGCTAATATGTATCGCATTCGGCATATTGCTCGTTCTTTTTAAATCTTAAAAGAAAAATACTTAAAAATTAAACGAAGTCGCTATATAATTAAATGAGGAAATGTTTTGTGTAATTTTTTAAAATTAGAAATGAATAGACACCATTGTTTAGGAGTTCCCAAGATTCTTTCTCAAGATATTGAATTTTTTTTTCCAATAAGAACTCGATATTTCGAAGGAGTCAAGTTATATCGATGAAATTCGGCATATCAGCAAGATCGCGTTAAAAGAAAATTAACATTTATCATTGTTTTCCCCATAATACCTATATATGTTAATCTCTAGCGGATAAGTTCCGTCAAATACATCATTTTTGTCTACGTAAAAAGATTTTAGTGCAGCAAACATCTTTGATCATACGAGCGCATTTAGTTTGTATAAAGTTTCCGTGCGTGGAAAGTTTGCATACATATGCAATATTCCAAATCCAATGTACTTTAAAAATTAACCATTTCATGGGACATTTATTACAGTAACACTCAAATTAATGTATATAAAAAAGGAAGCAAAAATGAATTAATTAAGTCTATAAGGAAAGTCAATGTGTGCTGCCAACATCAGGGTTTCTATTAATTGGGGAAACTGATGATATTTATCCGAAAAAGCTACCTCCCTGCCTCCTCAACAAATCATAGATTTACTTTTAAATCTATGACAAAAATCATGAAGAGTGCAAAAGGTCGAAAGATAGTGCAAGAATGATGTCTTGCATTATTTATTTTTCCACTCATGCTTCACGATTTGTCTTCTTAGGAGCTTCCCTTTCATGTTCTTACTCACTTACCTTCCGCGCTTCACGAGCATATATATATATATATATATTTATATCTGAATTGTCACGCGAAATCACATGACGCTAAGTGAAGTTCTGTTCGTGTTGGAAGAAAAGTAAATTGGATATTGTCTTCAATAAGTCAAGGCCTCGCTTAATAAAGGTGGTGTTCTGCTTTCTTTAGATTTTTTTTTACCGCGGATGCAAATGGGGGTTTACTTATGACGATACTGATTTTCAAGAAGGCTTTTAGTGCTCCGTCGATTTTTGACGTTGCATGGAAGAGTAGTGGAAGTAGTAATTTATATACATGCCCGCCGGTATAACATAAGGGTTTAATTTCGAGATTTTCTTTTAAAGTAAAATACCATATGGAAGTCCGAATTCAGGTCAGCTTTTGCCTTGTATTTACGTTATATGCAGGTATAAATAACTTGATATTTTTAATAAAATGACAGAAAATTAAGTGCTTTCTAAAGACGCTTATTGAAAATTTTCCATTTTTGAGTTTGCAAGCAAGTATTTTCTATTTTTTAATGTTAGTCTTACAAAAGCGTTACAATAATACAATACGCAATAATACAGTGATACAATAAAATAGAACAAAGGTGACCTCATAGCGAGACTCTAGGAAGCATGTCATTGGTTTCGATCGCTGAACAATGTCTAGAAACTATGGGATATTTCAAACTCTCAGATAAAATCAATCATTCGCCTGCCTTTCGAATAATTTTTCAACACTCAAAATGATCTAGATCAGTAATAATCAAACAGTAGCTCGCTGACTCCTGAAAGCCTGCGAGACTGTGACAAGGCGCCCGTGAGCAGTTTTTCTAAATTCAAAGTAAAAATACTAGATTAAAAAAACAGAAACAAACATCTACTGCAGTTGCATATGATGACCTAAAACAAGGGCCAAAATACCACACAGCTCGTCGGTTTGTTCTCACCTAATTACATGTGTATGAACGCTTCTTAATATAGCTTGAATCCAAAAACACCTAAAATCCTTTTAGTATGTGTCTCAAGCGTTTCCAGTCACAAGCATGTCTGACTTCGTTTTCCTAAATTTTAAATTCGGCTCTCTAATGTGAATATAAACCCATTTCAAATATGATGGTGCCATAAACACTTTTAAAAGTAAATTGCACTTATATATCATTGTGAAACTTTCAAATACCATTTTCCATCATTCAAAAAATTTACACAAACATTAACGACAAAAATGATCAACCCAAAAGGTACATTGATCACTTTCATTTACTTAAAGATAAATTTGATAGATCTTTTCATGGCTTATACGGAATTTAGCTACTATTATAATTTTTGGCAAATCCATTTTAAACACGTGATGAAAACAATGTAGTTTCACTTATGGGAAAATTTACTTTAGTCGATAATCCGAAAAGTGAAATTATAATTTTAAAAAAGAACATACGACTAGAATCTATTGGAAATAATGGTTTTTAGTATGCAGTCGACCCTTTCATGTATTCGAATTTTTTAAAAAGAGCGAAAAGAACAGAATTTTCTTTTGCCTCTTCATACCTCTATGAAATGGTATTTTGTAGATAAATATTATCAAAGCAAAACATAGTAGCCATGCTACTGATAATCATGTTAATGATTGTTTGAAAATAGAAATATCAGTTTACAAATCAAATTAAGACACTATGAGAAAATATATCACACGTTATGCGTCATTATATATATATATATATATATATATATATATGTATATATAGTATATATATATGTATATATATATATATATGTATGTATATATATATATGTATATATATATATATATATGTATATATATATATATATGTATATATATATATATATATATATATATATATATGTATATATATATATATATATATATATATATATATATATATATATATGTACATATATATATATATATATATATATATATATATATATATATATATATTGACTTAAAATAAAATCTTCTTCTTTGAAATGCGTTTTCGTTTTTTCTATCATATTTGGTGTTACGGGGTGGAAGGATGGTTGTGATAAAGGAGTTCGCCAAGGTTTTAACAAAACTAAAGTGGCCCTCAACTTTAAAAAGTTTGAACATCACTTATCTAGATGTTGTATTTGAGATATTACAAAATATCAGTAGCGTCGCCAGAAAAAATATTCGGTGAGAGGGGGATAGTAACCAAATATTTTGTTTCCCATTTTCCCAAATATCACTTCTCCGTAACTCAATAGTTTCCGAGGGATGCCTGGGAGAGTTATGACCCCCTAAACCTCCCTTGGCTACTCCACTGTAAAAGACGCATGTTTGAAACTTGATGCCTTA
Organism: Amaurobius ferox; assembly: GCA_951213105.1. NCBI lineage: Eukaryota > Metazoa > Arthropoda > Arachnida > Araneae > Amaurobiidae > Amaurobius > Amaurobius ferox. The sequence continues at coordinate 79,842,352 of OX578134.1, read as the reverse complement.
AACTAAAAATGCTTTCTTCAATCACAGTTCATTTGGTTTCAGTCTTTTGTCTTTCATTTCTTTAAGTGCTACCACGAGACTTTGTGCCCGATTCGAAAATTTTCCTGCCAACTCGCTTTCTACTCGTAATTATCATTTATGCTAATTGCCACATGCAAATTCATCTGAATTTGTTTCTGTAATCTTCAGAAATAGTCTTCATTCTTAGAGTTTGGACACCAGTTTATAAAGTAAATTGGTATATAGATATACAAAGGGATTTTTGAATCTGTTTTCAAGTTTATGCTTTACAATACAGTCATACAAATTTTTCCAAAGCCATCTCTATATCTAAGAATAAAATCACTATCGCAAACACACACACACCCACCCACACTCATATATATATATATATATATATATATATATATATATATATATATATATATATGATAATAGTAGTTTGAAAATCCAATGAACGAAAAGTAAGAAGATGTAACACGATAAACCTAACTTTTAAAACACCCACAGAATAAAATATAATACAGCAAATCATCAATCAAATGGATAAAAAATACAAAACACAAGCTATCAAGTTACAGAAAATCAGCAAAATTCAAAGGTATGGAAACGAAAAAAGAAACACTTAATAAAACAAGCTATCGCTATACACGTGGGAAAAGGGCTAAGCCTAAACAAATGGAAATGTTCACTTCGTAAAATTCGTTCTGAAGTCCAAGCATTTTACGAAGCAGACACAAAACATGTATGTTTCTGAATAAATAGATAGATTATATCTATAAATATATATATAAATTTCCATTTCCATATTAATACATATTATGAAGTGAAATACCTCCACACTTCTTTATCATTAGACATACAGAAATAGAATCAATATCTTTGAATCGAAAAATTATCTTTTCCAAAAAAAAATACAGAGTAGAATAGTTCAAGATAGACACAAAAACGAGGTCTTGCATTATTTATTTATCATTCATACTTCGCCATTTATCATCTCTGGAACATTTTTCAATTTTTTTTTTATTTACCTACCTCCTGCACTTCGCGCGACTAAATTTATGCCCAAGTTGTCACGCAAAATTACATGCCGCTAAAGTGAAGCTCAGTCGCCGTTAGAAGAAAAGTAAATTGGATCTTGACAAATCCACGCTTAATAAAGGTGATATTCTGATTTCTTTGGAGTTTTTACCATGGTTGAAATGTAGGCAGGCAAGTTTTCTCATGGTGATATTGTTTTCAGTTTCTCTTTTTTTTCAGGCTTTTAGAGCTCCGGCTATTTTTGACGTTGCGTGGAATAGTGTTGTGAGTAGTTAAGGCATTCGTGGTGTATGTGATCAGGTTCACTTAAAAAATGATTCTTAGCGTACGTTAAAAGAAAATATTTCGGGAGTAAAGTGCTATGTAAAAAGCACGTAATTTTTACGTTGAATATAGTACAAAGGGCTTTGACATTGTCTCTGTAAATTTCTGAAAGAGAACTGAATGTCTTTCCAAAAATAGTTTCAAAATTTATTTCACTTTTAGCAATTGCTATATGAGATGCTGTGTTTCTCAATTGCCTAACAAGAAAATAATTAGACCGTGACATTTAAATGCTGTATATTCGAAAAGTTTTTGGAACGTAAAACTAGTTTAGTTTTTTAGCAACAGTTTGACATGAACTTCTTTTGCTTAGAAATTTACTAGTTAATATGAAAGCTACAGTTAAGTTCTAAGAAATTGTGTCCCGTTTAATGCAAAAAAATTAAATTTATTCTCCATCGAAGGGCTATTTTAAGATTTGCCTTTTAAGAATTATTTGAATATATCCTTCGTAGTTTTAAGTTTAAAAGGAACGATTAGTGTATCACTTTACAAAATATCCACTTATTCTTTAAGGTATAAGGTTTGTGTTTATAGTAAGCAGGCTATATGCAATAAAAAGTTATCATCTGAAAACAAACAGTATATTGTTAAGTGCATTGTTGGACTTTAACCAGTTAGAATCATTTGCAATTAATAAATCAATTAAAAATAGTAGATTTCTAAAATAGTTACAATTAATGTTGGCACAATTGAATTTAATTGTTGATTGCAATTAATTAATTTTTTTTTGTTCATTATTAACTTCCCTGAACATGACAATTTAAAATCCCAAGCTCAAATCACGTATGCGTGTGGCCACTACAGTGTCTTATGAAATGAGAATTTCGTAGTCATTTACTCCCCAAGAGAAGGTTATGCACTTTGTGCTGCGATGCCATACTGCTCGTTGTTGCTCCCAGTGAGGTCTGTATGAAATGGGTTATTGTTGATTCTGTTATGTGAATGTTTCTTATTTTATACTGTTCAATTATTAGTTTTGAAACTCAACGATATTTGAAGATATTAATGGTGAGATTTGCTTTATAATAGAAAATTCGTAAGTTGAAGCAAAATGTACTGCAGTAGTAAAAAGTACTTTTCAACCTCTAATTGAGAAATGAAGTAAAAATTATTTTACTCGAAGAAATATTCTTCAAATTTGTCTCTGAACACCTCTAATTGAGAAATGAAGTAAAAATTATTTTACTCGAAGAAATATTCTTCAAATTTGTCTCTGAATCACCTGATTTCAATAAAACTGTTACTGTAACTAAAACTTGTATGAAATATCACCCAAAAATTGTGGTATTAAAAGGCTGTAATAAATGGTGTTGAGTGCAAAACATATTTGAATCAGAATAACAAAATCTAAACAAAACGAACAAAATTGACAATTGATATTGAATAAAGATAGACGGTTTCAGTAAAATATCAATGAAGATGTAGTAAAAATTTTTGTGCATTTCATGATGTCATTGCGAGGACCCAAAAGTTTCATGTCATTAATATTTTAATAAATTTGAATACACAACTTTAGAATAAAATATGTTACTCAACTATCTTTCAGTCGTAAAATAAATTATTTATACTTGGACCAGAATTGCTGAAGGGGGATTTAAAAAGGTGAAACATATTTGTAAAGGTGAACGATATTTGTTTTGGATACGAGAAAAATTTTGTGAGACTTACCGCTCATTGGACTGAAGACAAATTACAAAGGAAATGGATGGTTTTATCTTGCGTTCTGTTAAAAAGCACTCATAGCCATGGGCACATCGTTGAATTAGTCACTGAAATTCATTGCGATTTGGGTCCTACAATTGAGAAAATTGTAGCAACAATAACAGACAGCCAGAATATTTTTATAAAATCGTTCTAAGAATTTAAGATAAAGACACCCTGTGTAAGGACGTTGTCCGTGGATGTATAGCTATTGAATATTTGGAAACCGAAGTGAAACTTTAGATAGACTAAATAGAAAATCACATCTAACTGAAAAATTGTCAGAACAAAAAGTCTAAAAGTCCTAAATATATTACTTTTCTATTTTATGTTACTTTTCAACTAAAAAAATACCTAATTATTGTTCTTATTTTTTTAATTGTTAACTGAAGAATTCAATTGCAGTTCCAATTAACATTTAACAGTTTTCATTGTCAATAAACAATTAACAATAAAAAAGTTAATTTTTTACCGCAACTAGCAATTAAAGTTACTAATATTTTTTTAATTATTAATGCTAATAATTATACGTATAAACATTGGCTTTTCTGTTGGTTATATCTGTCTGTATTAGGAAATAATACATCGCACGATAATAATGTCTGATCATAGCCTTGCGATCGACATGTGCAAACAGATGAAACACTAAGCCATTCACAGTCTTTGAAGATTGCAAATGAAGTTTAAATTTAGAACCGAGATATATTTGCCAAATAAATAATCCTTGTTAATTCGTTTCACCTGGTTTTATCTAAATATTCTGCTGTTGTAGCTGGTTTTAACAGAACTTTTAACGTAGCAAAGTCCACTTGGACGATAGGAGCTTGTCCTAAGTTCGTCCTAGTAGCTCAATTGGGAATTACAGTCATTTGACTTATTACATCGGTCATATTTTGGCTTATTTTCTATTTATACAGGGTGTCCCAAAAACATTGACCTCGGCTTTTATTACTTAAATATTGATCTTAGATATATATAATAAATTACAAAATTGAGTAAAAAAAGGTTCAGAATTTTATGAAATCGCTTAAAATTTTCAAGGGAATTAAATTTTAAGAAATACAAAATTTAAATTTTTATACGGCCACCATACAAAAACATTTCCAATGAGTAAAATGTGCCCCATACACTAATAAGGTGATTACAAAATTTCAGCATTTTATCATAGAAAATTCCAGAGATATGAAAAGACAAAAATACTTACTTACTGACTTAAACCACTTTTCGATGCATCAACATGGGTTCTCAGAGAGGAAAAATCATGTCGTTAGATCGCGTTTCAGGGGTCATACACGAATTACGAGAAAAAAAAAACAATGATTACATAAATAAATAATAATTTTGCTATTTATCGGTACAAAAGTATCTACACTGTGTAGAAATAATAACTTTACACAAAGATTATAAAGCTTGTTCAAAATGTTTTCCATCCATGCCAAAGATCCATTAAAGATAAGAGGTAGATATTACTTGCCTATGATGCATTTCTACGTTGCGTCATTTGCACTCTTGCTACAAACATTTACGTTTTAATTTGTGATTAATCCCTCACCAACTTTGTTTAAACATGTCTTTGGGATTTTTTATGATAAAATGCTGAATGTTTGTACATCAACTTATTAGTGTATGGGACGCATTTTACTTATATATTTAAATTTTGTATTTCTTCAAATTTAATCCCCCTGAAAATTTTTATTAATTTCATTACCTTTTTTTACGCAACTTTGTAATTTATTATATATGTCTAAGATCAATATTTAAGGAATAAAAGCCCAGGTCAATGCTTTTGGGACACCCTGTATACTATTTCATTATCCGTATTTTGGTCTTTCTGATTGGTTGTTGCTCTATTGTAAAAATTGTTTTTGGTTTTATATTGTTTAAATTGTATCTTGCTGTTTCTTGCCTTATTGACTGAATAAAATATATTCTAATAAGTACAATACTCTTTGTATGAAGGATAAAAATAACTTGAGCAAACGTATAAAAGCACAAATAATTCAATGCAACATCATGCAGCTGTTTCGAGGATACTCTGGATCCCCTTTGTCCGTACAAGAGAACAAACAAACCGAAAGAGGATATTGGCATCCATTTCTCTTTTAGACTTGGTTCCTTTGCACTAACGATGGGGATCCAGCTTATCCTCGAAACACCTGTATGCTGCATTATTGTATTATTTATGTTTCCATACGCTGCTTAAGGGATTTCAGGAGTCTTAAAAGTGCCATAAACAGAGTGAATTCCCATGCTGCACATTTTATTTTGTACCTCTTCTCCTATGCATCGATAATATCTAAACATTTTAAGGCTGATAAGTGAATACCTGTAACATATATGATAATATTTTCAATAAGGGAAATCTGAGAATATTATTTTTAAAATTTTTATAATGTTCATGAATTTATATAAAAAAATATCTCCATCTATGTTTCTTGCGCGCAGGATTACAACAAAACTTTTGCTCCTGCCACACATTAAACTGCCGTAAGCCTTTGGGTTGGCTGTGTGATCTGGGCCTTCAACAAAACTTTTGCTGCCAGAAACAAAAATATTTTTGATTGTGATGCAAAAGTATCCATTCAAGAAGTTATACTTTAAATTAAGAGATATGCATAATTAAAATTTTTAAAAATTGAATTTTAATTTTAATTTCATTTAATTGAACTTGAAATTTCATTTTTTTTAACATTAATTATGCAATTTTTTTTTTATTTTGAAGTATAACTTCTGGAAATGATACTTTTACATCATATTCAGCAGTATTTATTGCTTCTAGAAGCAGTAGTTTTACTGAAATCCTGCCCGCAAGACATATATCAAAATAAAATTTTAATAAATTCTTGAACTTTATACAATTTTTTAAAATGTTATCATCAAATTAAAAAAATATATCATATATGCTACAGGTATTCACTTATCAGCCATACAATTTTAGCTATTATCAATGTATAAGAGAAGAGGTACAAAATAAAATATGCAGCATGGGAATTCACTCTGTTTATGGCACTTTTAAGACGCTTTAGTCCCCTTAAGTTTTCTTAAGGGTGAGCGTCAGTAAATCTTCTGCCCTATCTTTGTTAACTTTAGCAGAACACGTTTTTCTCCGAAATTCTGCTCAAACAGTTGCGAAATATATTCTGAAAGATAAAATGCAATGCTTAGATTGTATTATAACTAAATTTAATACTCTATAAAATATGGAATATATTTTTTATTTTAATCCAAAATATTTTTGGTGCTGCCATCTGTTGTCGTAATTTAATCCATACTGACTATATTTATTTTTTAATGCACATTTTAAAATATATATTCCTTCTAATACAGTATTAAATACAACAACAGATTATATATAATAATACCACACTCACGGAAAGGTAGTTAAACTTGGGCTTGAAAACAAATGAACTTGAAGACAAGGCTGCAGTCCTCAGTGATGTACATTCAGATTCCATTAGCAAATTTATAGTATGAGAAATGACCTTTCCGTGATTGTGGCATTATTAGATATGATCTGTTGTTGTATTTAATACTATATTAGAAGGAATAGATATTTAAAAATGTTCATTAAAAAATAAAAATAGTCGGTATGAACTAAACTACAACACATAGCAGCACCAAAAATATTTTGGATTAAAATAAAAAATATAATCTATATTTTATTGAGTATTAAATTTAGTTTTAATATAATCTAAGCATTGCATCGTTCAGAAAATGTTTCGCAACTGTTTTGAGCAGAATTTCGGCGAAAAACGTGATCTGCGAAAGTTAACAAAGCGTGGGTAGTACAGAAGATTTACTGACGCTCACCCTCAAGGAATTTATTCAATTGTAAGATTCACAATTTTAATGAATTTCTCCCAGTCATTCAATTGCTAATCTAAACATTCAGGCGTAGAAAAAATTATATAAAATAAGCCCTATACAAAATTAAGAATTATCTCACTATGCCGATGAAATAGCTTTTGCACAATATAAAATCTAGCTCTTAGGGAGTTATCTTTTAATAGCTTACATGATATCAAATAAAAATAAATTGTCTCCTATCCAAACCTATTTTCACGAAACATTTAAAAATAATATAACTACTTATATTCTGCAATTTTTGCTGATAAATTTTATAATAAAAATAAAAGGAGAGCGAATATATAAATATATAAAATATGTCTTCTCGTATTTTCTACATTATAAAACCTTTTTGGAAATGTACCTTGTTTTTTTTTTCTTTTAAGCTCAGAGAACGTTTTAAATTAGGTAAATATATTTCGAGACATTTTCCAAACATTTGTATATGTATTTAATTTATTGAAGGGAAAATATTTAAAATAGAAAGTGGGCTTTTATGACGGCAGGAATTTTTCTAAACCTATTTACGTTATTGAGAAATATTCCTCTTATTTTTCTTCTGAACCTATTTATTTACAACAAAAGTAGATGTATTTATTCTTTGAATAGTTTAGAAAAGGTTTTGATGAATGATGAAGAAATTATTGTGCTTCGACGTCGTTTCACTGTCCTCTAAGAAGACAAATTAACCTCTGCATTAGAATTTTGCAAAATAAAAATGTGACTAAAACGAATTGTAGAATTTTTATGCAAATAATATGTTTTGATTGATATTGAATTTAACTAAATATAGTACAAAGTATAAATTAATAAAGTAAAAAATATCCAAGTTTTAAATATTTATTTTACAGATATTTTTATCTTAAAACTAATGAAAATATTAAAACTTGTTTTGTATTATTTTATAAACTTATATTTTTTATCGGATAAGTATGTCTTTATAACATCATGGCTATGTAGCTAGTTCAACCCAAGAAAGTACAAAACGAGGCCATTTAATTGGTATCTGTAGAGTAATTCTAGCTGTATAAACGTCCTCTTTGGGTGGCTTCTGTAAGTATGAACTCTGCCATTCCAGCATCGTACATCCGAAGCTAAAACTTTATGAAAATCGATGTCGATTGCAGAAAGCGAACGTCAAATTCTATCTGGTGGATCCGACAAGAGGTTGCGCGAGATTGGATTCGGTCTTATCATAAACGTTAAGACTTAATTTGTTAATCTCCATAGGGGTTGCAGAGGTTGCTGCCATCGCAGACTTTGACAATTATGTTCTGAAGAGCATTAAAAAGCGCAAAACTGGTCCATAGATACCAGTATTCTCAATTGGAGTACTATACACATTTAAGTATTTAAAAACATTGTTTAAACTACTGACTCTATCTATTACCTCAACTCAAAATTACCTTACGGTTAAGGGAAAACGCACAGATTAGTATTTCAAACTGAACGATTTATTAACAATCTATATAAATAAAATTGAAAATCTGTCTGTCTGTCTGTCTGTTTTTCCGTCATCACGAGAGAACGGCTGAAGCGAATTTGATGAAATTTTGTGAGTAGCCTGAAAATAGCCCCACTTAAAATTTAGTCTATGTTTGGAGTTTCTATGATCAGTGATTCCTAAGATATTAGTAAAAAAACGACATTTTCGTTTGTCTCATCATCACGGGCGAACAGCTGAACCGGATTTGATGAAAATTTGTAGATAGCCTTGAAATAGCTCCTCATAAATTTAGCCCAAGTTTCGAGAATCTAAGACCAGGGGTTGTCGAGATATTAATGAAAAACGAAACATTTTCCTAGGAGTTCTACTCTCTAACTCCGTAGTTTATCCAAACGAAAAGCTTGAAAATAGTTTGAAAGTCAATTAAAACCTTATCTCTGCATTTGATGGGAAAGTTTTTTGCGCGAATTAGTCACTTTCTGTAAACAAGAATTCTTTGAAACATGATTTAAAGGGGAAATCTATATCCATGGTTTATTTTCACAAGCTTTTACTGAACAATGAAAAGTATAAAGAAATCAAAATGGCTATTTAATTTCGCAGTTTATGAGGAAGATTCTATCTTATATCATGTTGCTCAGAAGCGCAATTAAATTAAATCTGTCTGTTAATTTTAATTATTATTTTTTTTTTCGATTTGATAATAAATAAATGGATATAAAAATATATTTTAGAAAAGAACGATTTGATTTTTCTTATAGCATTTTTGACTGGATAATATCAATTACGGTCTTCAGGTTTAAACGTTATTATTATTGATATTTTCGTGGATTATTGATATTTTCATGTTATTATGCAATTGTTTTATTATGACAAAAAATGTTTAAACTCATATATTGTACGTTGTACGAGTAATCTTCTACAAATACACGGGTATATCTTTTAATCTGCGAGAACATAAGTAGTACAGGTATATTGACATATGTTTTGATATATATTGGCATATATTGGAATCAATTACGACCTTCTGGTATAAAGAGTACGGATATTATTGATGTTTTCAATTTATTACGTCATCTCTTTTATTTTGGCAAAGATTTTTAAGACTTATATTGTAAAACGGATTATCTTCTACTAACACACTGGCATATTTTTTTATCTGCGGCAATATAAGTAGTACGAGGTTACATATATTGAATCAATTCCTTTTTTATGTAAATTTGTTTACAAAAGGGGCCAGGATGTTTTATTCTTCAGATCTGCCCGCGAAGATAATTTTGAATAGTGAGAACAAATATTCTTAAACTTCTCTTTAGGAGCAATAAATTTATTATTTTAACAGAATTTGCACATGATTGCGAATTGTAAGTTTCTTTATATTATGTACTTCGTACGAAGAACGGGTATGCTGCTAGTACAAGATATAACTGATACAACAATTGGCTATAAAATTAAAGATGTCTGTATACAGAATTGACATTAAATTGCACATGCGTGACTGAATATCAATTCTTATATAAACCCGGAGCTTGGTGATCACATGAAAGTTGGACTGCTCGTAATAATCGAATACACGGCGGACGATGCTCACACAATTCCTCAGAGGACGTCGGGATGTTTTAGAAGGTACTTTTGAGGACTAGATTTGGTTGGTCATGCATTTATCCATATAGGCTAGAACCTCTTCCTCTTTGACCCAGACCGTTCGACCTACCCAAAGGTGTAAGGAATCTATTTGAATGGCTGAGACAGTGCCACCCAATATAGACCAGGACCCAGTGTGTGGGAGGGGGGCATTTACAGGAACCGTACCCTCTTTCATCCACCACCAACCTCTCGGAAGGACTTACGGACCTACATATTTAACGCACCCGTATTCTGCGTGAACACAAGGACAGTTCGGGTAGAACCGGGAATCTAACTAGAGTTGAGTAGTACCTCTTCTTCTTCGACCTAGACTGTCCGACCTACCCGAAGGTGTATGATACCTATTTTGGACGGCCGGGAAGTGTCACCCAATTTAGACCGGAACCAGATTTTGCAAAGTCCTCAGAATATATAGAAATTTCATAAAATATTCTTAGGCACATAGCAAAGTCAAATAGCTTCCAAGCTGGGCACACATGTTTTAGAAAATGTTCTTTCAGATCAACACGTATTTTTGCAAGGAAGGAGGAAAAACACCTCAAATAAACTTTAAAATTTTATAGACACCCCTTATAGCAAATAAAGCAGTTGACATTCAGTTAACAAAATTTGTCTCATAAAATTGGGAGAATAAAGAGGCAGAGAGTACGCCATGGTCATATGGGGGTTTCAGGGGGGAAGCAAATTTCAGAGGCTGTGAGTAGAGGGACCCTTTTCAAGTACCAACTAGTTAGCAGGCTTAACGAAGAGCCAGAGAGAATTTCATATTTTAACACAGTGGAGGAAAAAAATACAATAGTATGCGATTGGTTCAGGAAAATATAGGAGGTACTAGACTGTGTTTCTGTTATTTTGTTAATAAACTTAAATTCAAATAAATAATGAAATATCATTATTATCGAAGCAACAGTACAAGATGAATAGATAAGCAGAGATAGATATCTCTTTATTATTATAGATAGAAGATAGAAACTTAGGTCTTTAACACAAGAAGAGAATATATATTATTTTTAAATTCACGAAAATTCGACTATTAATAGCACGGATTCTATATTATTTCTGGCACAAATTTGTAAGTAAATTTGGCGCAATATCGCTAACTTGACCACTTTTGGGAAATTTCGCCTAATTAATAATTCAATATCTCTCAAAATTTAATTTAATTTTTTTGATAATCTCTTTTGTTTTGTGGAAATTATTAATATAATATTCTTGATTAAAAATATAACAAGTTTCTCTGCTCGTAAGACAGGTACGTTTTGCTAAAGGAAAGGGAGGTTCGTTTCGAAATTGCGTTCTGTTAGGTGCTCTAATATGATGCACTAAGCGCAATAATCATAATTAATTGCGTTTTGTTAGGTGCTCTAATATGATGCACTAAGCGCAATAATCATAATTAATTGCGTTTTGTTAGGGCATCGTGTACTAATGAATAGTTCGGATCAGGAGAAGCGCGGTGTTTTTGTGTGTCTAGGTATGTTAAGAGCGCATGTGCGACAAACATGAAGATGGGCGAGAATTTTTTTATTACTTTACATAACTCGTCATTTGAAGAGTTTAGCATTTAATATGCAAATATTTTAATTATTAAAAGGGAAATATTTGAACATTAGCCATTGGCCGGGGTGAAGGAAGCATGTTTGCTCTCGAAACCGATTGATATTGATATCACTGTCTGGTATACTGTTTTTCTACAAAGCATTTTTTTAATATATGTTTCGAAATTTTATGGATACGATGAATTCTAATATAAGAAAACAAATAGTGAATCTACAAATATGGGAAAAAATCCCCATACGTTATTAAATCATAAACATCTTTAAAAGTAAGTCGTATTTTTAAAATGCATGTAATATTTTAAATTAGATAAACATTCTTTGGGCATTTTAAAAACATTTATCTATGTATTAATTTATTGAACGGAAAATATTTTAAATCCAAACTAGGCTTTTAAAACGAAAAGAATCTTTCAAAACCTATATGCGCTATTGAGAGAAAATTCCTCTTCATTTTTTGTCGCATATCTTTAGTCAGAACAAAAGTAAAGATTTTCATCCCCGGTGTAGTTTAGAAAAGACTTTGATGAATGATGAAGAAATTCTTGTGCAACAACGTCATTTTATTTTGCTCTACAAAGACAAATTTATTTATGCAGTAGAATTACGACGTAATAAAAATGTGGCTAAGATATGAAGTGCAGAATTGTTATGTAAATATAATGGTTTGAACGGTATTGAATTAAATAGATCATAGCTGAGATATTATCTTACTTTTTAATTTAAAACAAAATGTATTTTATGAGAACCTTCTTTTATTTAAATATCAGAGCTCAGTTTAGAGAAAAATATTCTTTCATTTTAGGATTTCATTTACTAAATTTACAAATAATTTTTTTGGTTAAAATGCATTATTTATCGCCAAATGTGATTAATATCATTATATGAATTGTTTAGGAGTGAATAATTCAAAATATTATGCACGTGTACTTTGCGTTAAAAATCAATTGGTGAGAAATAAACTCAAGTATGTGTATTAAAATAAAAAATAATTGCTACTTATAAACATAATACTTGAAAATAAAATATTGCACTAGAATTGTCAAAAATGAAGTTTTTATGGAATGACATGTATGAACCATTTTACAACGGAAATAGGTTTTCATTTGATAACGAAAATAGATTTTTATTTGGAGGTATATTTACGTAAGTTCAATAATCTGTAGAGTATGTATCAACTTCTCTCTGTAGAGTGTGTATCAACTTCCCTCTGTAGAGGTATCAAATTCCGTCTATAGAGTATGTATCATCTTCCTTTTGTAGAATACGTATGAACTTCTTTTTGTGGAGTATGTATTATCGCTACATTTTGCTTGAATTGATTCGTTATAAAGAATATATAGACGAGTACTCAACCTATGCATAACGGGATGCAAATTCTACTTGGTGAAAAAAATAAAGTCATGTAAAATGAATACAAAGGTTTTAACCATTCTGGAACCCAGGTCAAATTAACATCTTTAGATGTGTTTAAGAATCTGTGGAACTTGTTACGTGTATTTAAACTCAAAATTTTGAGTTTATATATAATTGCGTAATAGATCTGACAACTTTTTTTAAAGCTAAGGGACAAAAGGAAGCCAACTATCTCCTTATGCACTATCCTTGCGTCAGTTAGATTTTTGTGGAAAAGAAATAAAAACTCAATTTGCCATCAATAACATTTTCTCCTCTTATGACCATTTAAAAACACATGTCTATAATTTGACGATCTCTTGGAAACAGAATACTTTTCTAACTCTAAAATGTTCATTAAAATGACGCCTCAATAGATCATACCAACATAGCAAATGGATATCGTAACGAGTTTTGCTTCCTTAACTACTCCAGTACCATTCTTGAGCTTATTAGTAATTTCCCTCGTAGAGCTATGCAATCCCAAGAAGGAATCTCAATATTTACTACATAGAGAACGGATATCAGCCAGATTAATAAAAACGAGAAAACTTCAAATTGCGAAACATTTAACTGATATTTGCTACGTAAACAACTCACTCAAAGAATTCTAGCTAATTCCCGACAGTCAGGAACCACCTAAAAGACTGAAAGAAATGCGCACTAACCTCCACCTCAATAGCATAACCATCCCATGACATCTAGTTCACATTGGAGAGATCTCACTCAAAAAACGATGAGGCAGTAGCAAGTAAAAAGTCAGTAGCTAGTAAAAATGTTTCAACATCTAAAATGTATAAACGTGCACAGACTCTTCCTATTGAATAGCACGTCAGCGCTTATAGTTCCTGACCGCTCCGGTGTAACCGCTCCCTTCAACTTCTCAGTAGCAATCAGTTGGCGCAGCTAATACAGTTCCCGTTATTCATAGAAAAGTGAGTCAGATTTCGAATAAAAAATAAAATCAAGAAATAAACGAAAACTTCACCAAGATCGGATTGAATAGAACCTCACGGGCGACAATCAGTTTTTCTGAAAAGAGTAAGAAATTCTTACGTTTTAAAGGCCTCATATTTTGATTCAGATATTTTGGGTCGTTTTTAGGGAGAAGTTTTATCTGTAAATATATTAATTGTCCTACATCTTTAAATACCCAGTGCATTTCTACCAATCCGTAGCTTCCCTGTGATGCAAAAAAAAAAAAATTACTTCTTATAGATGAAGTAAATACTAGGTAAAGCAGTAAAGTAAACTCTTAATATACGTAGATAAATAAGCTGATATATATTTATTAGTAATAACATATTATTAGTACGGAAAGTAAATTCATGACTTAGATCATAGTTTGTTATATTTTATAGATTATTATACCGGTAATTGTATCAAAGAAATTGAGCTGTACAGCTAAGCAAAGATAGGAAATATGTAAACATATGAAAAATGTTTCATATATCCTAAAATGTTTAATCTTTTTAAAACGCAAGTAAAATCTTTCAATTAAGTAAACATCTTTCAAAGTATTTTTTAAGTGTTTACATCTGTATTCAATTTATTGAAGAGGAAATATTTAAAATCTAAAGTTGACTTTTATAATGCAAGGGATTTTTCGAAACCTATTTATGTTATTGAGAAATTTCTCCCCCTACTTTTCCCTCAAACCATTCTATAGCAGGGATTTTTATCGAAGGAGCAGTATAGAAAAGGCTTTGATGGATGAAAGGAAATTGTTGTGCATGGAAGTCATTGTATTCTAAGGAGGCAAATTTACTTTTCTATTATAATTCTATAACGTGATATATGTCGATTTAATATCTATAATGTGATTAAAATGAATTGTAAGATTTATTTATGAATAAAATTCTTTTTTTTAAATAATCCTAAATTAATGAATGATTTTTACTTTTATATTTGACTAATGCGATAGAATTCAATTTTAATAATACATCTTGGTAAATCTAGTAAATAATAGTTAAGTAACTTTTTAATGCATCTTTGAAGAAAGCAGACAAAGTAAAATTAGGTGTCCTCTTCCTCGGGTTAAAACCCAACCGCTAAGAAACAACTTCCTTTAAGATGTTTTATGTCTGCTTAATTTTTCTATGTCTGCTTTCTTCAAAGAAGTGTGCAAAAGTTATATTCAAACAAGCAACAAATTTATTCATTGTCATTGATTCTGATTCAGGATATAATTTTCCATGATGCAATTACCTTCATTAAGTTTCCCATTGCTTAGTTTAGCTGTTATTGTTTAATTGGTTTAGTCAGTTTTTTGGTAGCGGTTGTTAAGAGCACAGTGTTTTTAAAACTGAGGAACAGGACTCAGAATGCCCTTAATACAATTGCAGTCACTTTTTCTACTCCTGTTATTCCTCACAAGCAGTAGATTTATTTATTGAAATTCTAGTTAGTTAAATAGCTCAATTATATAGCTAGTCAATTCCATGAAAGTCTGAAATATATGTTGTGCATGCGCACTTTCAAGTTAAAAACAAAAAATATCAATCATACATAAAGCATTAATTATGAAATATTTTCCATCCGAAATACAATTTCATTTAAACATCTCTAAAATGCGATACATTCACCGCTGATATATTTTAAATTATCACAACATTACAATAATTTATTATATTTGAAAACTTCAAACTTCATCGAAAAAAATAAACTTTTATTCCAGACTCTAACACTTTTATTCCAGATTCCAGAGCTAAATAATTTTGCGTGAAAAATATTCAACAATTCTTATACAACCCATCTTACAATCACTTGTTTACATTCTGCATCCAGTAAAATTAGGCTTCGTTGTAGATATAATCAAAGTTTGATGATCATTTAAACTCAAAAATATTGTAATTATGTTGGAGCAGTATATAGATGTTCAGAAAACAAAAATAAAGCGGTTTTAGAACGAATGCAACACTATATATAAATTAATAAGAACTTTAAAAATCACGATATTGACACTGGGAAAAAAAATGGATGTAATATTTTATTTTGAAGTAGGGCACGTGATCTCTTCATATAATAGAGGTATAATTATTATTTTAATTTTTATTTAAAAAATACCGAACATATTTTGCCGAAAATTGTTTTATACATTTTATGAGATAATCTGAATATTTCCTCAAATTTTTGGAACAGTTTGTGAATATTGACTTCCTTAAAAAATGCTTAAAAATTAGATCCCATGGGGTTCAATGTATTTCATTTTTTCAACAGGGGTTCAATCCAAAACTAATTGGGTGATATTATTAATTTACATTCCCATATGTCCCACAGACAGTTACAATAACATAATGAAGTTGCATTTCGATAAAGTCATTTTTTACGGCAGTTAACGTGCAAACGGACAGACAGAGAGACAGACTGGCAGAAAAAGATAGAAAGAAAGAGGAAATGAAAAAAATCATAAACGCTTTTCAACTATGTTGGAACGTATTAAAAATGGACATATCAGTAAGATACACACAGTGGCATATCAGTATTACATCTACATATATGCGACATCTAATAAGACAAAAATCCTTTCATAGAGAAATTCAAATATTCAACACCAAGTTTTCCCTTGCTTTCCTCTTTTAGAGGCATTCTAGCATGCAAAATATTTATTTTAGTATTATGTCGTCGGATATTTATGCCTTCTATAATCTGTGGAATGCTTGCATAATTTATGAAACATAATTCGAAACATGGAATTCTCAACACCAATATCTATAACAAGAATTTTGCTAATATATATAACATCCTTTTTGGGACTTTCTACATGGTTAGAATATATTTTTATTCATACTTGTTTCATTTTATATGCTTTTATATGTTCTTGTGACTTTAAGATCTTCATTTCGGGATTCTGTTTTTTTTTTCCCTGGCATTCTGTTGATTGTTGTTTCGAGCGTGTAGTGGTTTCAGGGAGTGTTTCCTGGGATTAAAAGCATGCTTAAACCAGGAAAAGGGGTCGCAATCCGCCTTGACCTCTCTACAACCCCGTGGACATACAACTTCTAATTGTATTAATCCATTTTCAATCTCATTTTTTCTTATTGTACTTTGAGGTTTAGATAGAGCAGCAGATGCGCCTTACTATTCCTTGGATTTAATATTTTATATTTCATTTTGATTGTATTTGAGGAATATATATATATATATATATATATACAGGGTGTCCCAAAAAGATTGAAACGTGCTACTTGTTGGAGATAAGTGGGGAATGTAAATTGCGAAAATGTTGAAAGTAAGGTAGGAAATAAGACCACGTTAATAAAATAGTCCTTCCATTAATTTTCAATAAGTTATATTTTTTAAATTTTTATACGACCGCCTTAGACAAATTTGGTCAATCAGAAAATTTTTATTTTTAATGCAACAAGATCATTAAAAATAACCGCATATCTGTATCTTTAAATTTGAGCGAGTTATATTTAATTGAAAATTGAACATTGTGAATGGGAACCATATATCAAATTATAAATGTAAATTTGTGACCTATCACAAAAAAGGTAAAACTGGATGATAATACATAGGAGACATTTTTGCGATTTCCACGTAGGCTCATGATGCAATCACAGATTCTTAAGTACTTTACAATAACTAAGTGCTTTTTTCTATAATTAAGTACTTTTAAGTACTTTTAAGTCGATATAAACGATTTCCATCATCAATTTGTTTATGATTTCTATTTTCACTGATGAAACAGACTTTCACAGGGTACGGAAAAGTGGCACAAGTCAGATTGTTTCCTTTATCATAATTCAGTTGATTTAAAAGATGCAGGTATGCGGTGTTTTTTTAATGATCTTGTTGCGTTAAAAATAAAAAAATTCTGTTTGACCAAATTTGTCTAAGGAAGTCGTATAAAAAATGAAAAAGTGTAACTTTTCGAAAATTAATGCGAGGACTATTTCATTAACGTAGTCGTATTTCCTACCTTACTTTCAACATTTTTGTAGTTTTCGTTGCCCACTTATCTTCTGCAGGCAAATAATTATAGGGCGTTTCAATCTTTTTGGGACGCTCTGTATATATATATATATATATACTAACAGCATACCCGTTCTTCGTACGGAGTATATAATATAAAGACATTTATAATTCAGAATCATATGCAAATTATGTTAAAATATTAAATTTATTGCTCCTAAAGAGAAGTTTATGAATATCTGTTCTCATCATGCAAAATTATCTTCACGGGCAGATCTGAAGAATAAAACATCCTGGCCCTTTTCGAAAGCAAATATACAAAAAATATGAAATTGAATCAATATATTCAAAATAACAGTGCTAAAATTTTATGGGACCCGTAGTACTTATATACTCGAATATTAGAAGATATAGCCTGTATTAGTAGACTACATGTATAAATTGAAAAAATCAATAAACCCGTAATTGATTCCAATATATGCCAGAATGAAAGCACTAAAAATTATATGGGAATATATATATATATATATATATATATATATATATATATATATATATATATATATATATCCCTGTACTACTTATATTGTCGCAGATTAGAAAATATGCCTGTATGTTAGTAGAAGATTACCCTTATTACAATATGAGTCTAAAAAATCTTTGCCGAAATAAAACAGATGACATAAATTGAAAATTTCAATTATCCCCGTAATCTTTATACCAGAAGGTCATAATTGATTCCAATATATGCCAATATATATCAAAATATATGCCTATATACCTGTACTACTTATATTCTCGTAGATAAGAAGATAACCCGTGCATTTATAGAAGATTATTCGCACAACGTACAATATGTGAGTTTCAACAATTTTTGTCATAATAAAACAATGGCATAGAATTAATATGAAAATATCAATAATCCCTGAATCAACAGTCCACGAAAATACCAATAATAATAATGTTTAAACCTGAAGACCGTAATTGATATTATCCAGTCAACAATGCAATGTCAATGAAATTTAATTTATATACATATCTTTGTTATTCAAATCGGAAAAGATTTAATAAAAATCGTATGCCGCATAAACACATTGGATTTACATCCGTTGCTAAACGACATGACATCATTTGCTTCAAATGAATTGATGGGAATCTTATCGTTTGAATAATTCTATCTCTATTGAAGGTTTGGCGACATTTTCGTCAATTTAGCGACAATTTAAAACATCGCCAAATTTATCATTTTGCGACACATTGACGAATAATCATCACAATACTGTGCCCTAACAAAACACAATTAATTGCATTTATTAAGCGCAATTTCATCAATTTTATTATATTTTTATGGATTTGCAAACATTTTATCAATTTGGTGACATTTTAAAAATTCGCTAAATGTGTTACTAAGTAGGATGAATGGACTGGCCGACAAATGCTACCTAAACATCATTTCAGTACTCTCTTCTAAGAAAACAAATTTAATTTAATTGATTTGCGTCGTTTTTATCAATTTATCGACATTTCCGTCAATTTGGCAACGTTTAAGAAAAGTTGCCAAGTTAGCGATATTCCGCGAAATTCATAGCTCTGAATTTGCAGATCTGAAGAATAAAACATCCGATCCCGTTTGCATATACTAAATGGAAACACTAAAATTGCATTAGAGAATATACCCGTTCTACTCTTTTTCTGTTTCAACAATCAGCTAAATAAATTTATTGGCTAAACACAATATGAGTTTATTAGCTAAACACAATATATAAGCTTAAAAACTCTTTGTCAAAATAAAGGAAAGTGATGTACACAGTCCGTAATTAATATAATTAAAAGAAAAATCAAACCGTTTATTTACAAAATATATTTTTACATCTATTTATTTATTATTCAAATAGAAAAAATAATAACAAATATTAAAAAGCATATTTAATTTAATTGCGTTGCTGAGCAACATAATATAAAAAAGAATCTTCCTCATAAACTGCGAAATTAAATAACCATTTTGATATCTTCCCCATAAAATGCAAAAATAATAACCATTTTGATTTCTTTATACTTTTCATTGTTTAGTAACTGCTTGTGAAGCATAAACCATGGAGTTAGATTTTCCATTTAAATTCATGTTTCAAACAATTCATGCTTTCAGATAGTGACTAATTAATGCAAAAATCCTGCACTAAGCTCAGAAATGAAGTTTTAATTCACGATGACGTTTTAAACAAACGATTTTCATCCTTTCCTTTTGGATAAACCACGGAGTTAGAGAGTAGAACTCCTAAGATAAAGTTCCGTTTTTCATTAATATCTCGACAATCCCTGGTATTAGAAACTCGAAACTAAGGCAAAATTTATGGGGGGCTATTTCAAGGCTACTCACAAAATTTCGTTAAATTCGATTTAGCCGTTCTCTCGTGATGATGAGTCAAACGAAATATTCGTTTTTTGCTAATATCTCGAGAACCACTTATCGTAAAAACTCCAAATGTACACTAAAATTTAAGTGGGACTATTCACAGGCTATCCACAAAATTTCATCAAATTCGGTTCAGCCGTTCTCTCGTGATGACGGGACAAACAGACAGACAGACAGACAGACAGATTTTCAATTTTATTTATATAGATTCCTATTTTATTCTTCAATATTTTAGCTTATAGATCAAGTTGAGGGAGTTTATAGTTATTATTCATCTTCTTGTTCAGAAACAAGCTTTGTTTTGTTCACTTTGAATAGATACTTTGAGCTAAAGATGAATCTGTTCAAAATGAACACCTTAGTTCTTTTCCATGTGTTTGGCTTTAATGCTTGGTTTCAATACCTGGTTTTAATGCTTGGTCCTTCTGTTTTTCAATATTCGGAATCTCACCATTGATATATGTTGATTATATTTAGCTTTATGACTGGATATATGCATTTTATTATCTTCTTGATTGGTGAATCTTTAATTTTACATCTTTTTACGCAGTTATTTTATTTTTTAAGTTATGGTTATATGAGTTACAACTTATCTCTAATCTATCATTGAAATTTTATATAATATTTTTATTATATATATATATATATATATATATATATATATATATATATATATATATATATATATATATATATTTCGACATATTAAACAGTTTACGTTTTATAATTTTATCAATACGTGTAAGTTTTAAAATAAAAGGAATTCATTATAGTTTAACAAATATTTTTAATGAGGAAGAACGATAAAATAAATTATTAGACTAATACAATAAAGTAACTTCGTTAGAAGCAGCATATAAAAGTAGATTAATAGTACAGACCGGCAAAAAATAGCCTTTTCGTCAGGACACAATTTCTTGAGCGAGTGAAGGTTGCGTTTCTTACTATCCTGACGAGAAAGGCTATTTTTTACCTCCAATAGTTGTCGATACTATTAATTTAGTGTTGTATGCTGCTTTATTTAAATGTATTCATTTAGCAGTAGTATGTACTGTACGTGAAATGAATTATAATTTCTCTTATAACTGGACCATTAACATTCGACAAATTGTAGTAATAACCAATTAAAATAAACATACTAAAATATGATAAAATGTTGCATGATTCTTTCTAGAAATATCACGCTCTTCGCACAGAGATAAAAACTAATATCTCCAAAATGGCTCGCTAGAATATCTAAATAAGAGAGAGTGCCATTTAGTTTTTATGAAAATACTTCGAATACTTTCACTCGGCTGATAATAGTGCAGTTAGTAAATTTTTATGACATTTTTTATTACAGGACAAAGATATCTATATTTCAAAAAGCCATTGCTAATAGTCATATCCCTAATAAGGAAGAATCCTCTTACGGTGACCGATCTTAAAATCATACCAAATTCCATTTAAATTACGAAATTTGTTTGTGAGATATCGTACGCATAGACATACTCACGGGTGTTGAAAAATGATTAATTCTTGTTCAGGGATGCTCACATCTTTTCAACCCTTCAAACTCAGTTAGAGATTCGACCCGATAGCAATATAAAACCTTTGCATATACTATATAATATAATTAGGAAAATAAGAAGAGTGAATCTATAAATATACGGAAAATATGCATCATACATTCCAAAATATTAAACTTTTATAAATATATTGTGTTATTTTAAGTTTCAGTAAAATTCTAAATTAGGTAAACATATTTCAAGGCATTTTTTCCCAACCTTTTATGTATGTACTTAGTTTATTGAAGGGAAAAGATTTGAATTCCAAAGTAGAGTTTTATAGCGGCAGGGATTTTTCTAAACAAATTTCCGTTATTTGATAAATATTTTCCTATTTTTCCCTCTGAACTGTTCATTGAGAACAAAAGTTGAGATTTTTTTCTCGGAGAAGAGTTTAGAGAATATTTTTATGAATGAGGAGGGAATTGGTGTAAGCACGCCATTTTATTCTACCCTAATAAGGCAAATTTATTTATAAATTATAGTTCTGACGCAATTAATATACGACTAAAATAAATAGTAGAATTCACTGACGGTGGTTCGAGCAACAGTGGTTTAAGAACTATATTCGATGCGTTAGGTAAACTAATGTTAGGCAAATTAATTTTTATCACTTTTCAACATAGTTGTAAAGTGTTTACAACTTTATTCATTCTGTCCATTTGTCTGTCTGTCCGTTCGCACGGTAACTGCCATAAAAAGGACATGCAATATTGAAAATATGATATACATTGAACCCTACGGGACCTAATTTTTTAAACATTTTTTAAAGCGGAGTGCTGCTTCTGAGGCTGGACTATGACGAACGTCCACGCACCGTATTGTGTTTAACAGCCTTCACTTGTTCCCTCACGAGATTCAGACTCACCAATCCCTGGATGCTGGTGCCATGAATGCATGCAAAATGTTCACAAACGCTATGCTGCAGCAGCTGGATGTTGGATACATTTGGTTCTCCGACGAGTCATATTTTTCCCTCGACGGCTTTGTTAACAAGCAGAATTGGCGCATTTGGGGAACAGAAAATCCTCATGTTGCCGTACCTTCATCTCTGCATCCCACAAAAGTCATGGTTTGGGCCGCCATTTCCTCCAAAGGACTAATTGGGCCATTTTTCAATCACGAACCGGTTACTGCAGTACGGTATCTGGGCGTTCTGCATGAATTTGTGGCGATTCAAAATGCTTTGGAGGACAGTAGGAACATCTCGTGTTTCGTACAAGACGGTGCCTGGTCACATTGAACGCCTGAAGTGTTCGATTTCCTTAGCGAACATTTCGATGATCGTGCGATTGCTCTTGTATACGCCAGACATACAGGACGTGACATGGATTGGCCTCCTTATTCACCAGATTTGACGCCATGTGAATTTTTCTGTGGGGGTACCTGAAAGACCAGGTGTATCGCCAAAATCCACAAACGATTGCGGAAATACAACAATACATCTCTTCTGCATGTATAACCATTCCGGCTGAAATGTTTGCACAGGTGTCTGCGAATTTTATTCTCAGACTGCGCCACGTTGTTGCTGCAAATGGTGGTTATTTTGAAAACATCGTTTTGTAGTTTTTGCAACATGGTCATACCGTTTATTAGTTTTCCAAGTTAGCAGTTCCATCTGTTGGTGACCTTTGTAACAAATTTTGAAAATTGGTTGAATAAAATTCCCTGGTTTCCCAAGTACAATGAAGCAAACGATACATTTCTATCGCCTTCTGTTTTTTTAATGCATTTTTCAAATGTGTCAGTCATTTTTGGGACATCCTGTATTTTGTTTCAATGTGCCCCACTATCCCCTGTGTATTTAATTTATTGAAGAGATGAAATTGATATCGCAAAGTAGGCTTTCATATATGAGAAATGTTTGAAAAACTATTTAAAAATATTGCCGTTACTTGTCCCTTGAATTTGTTCAATCAGAATGAAATTAGGGACTTTTATCCTCAAAATAATTTAGAATAAGTAAAACACTGTAAAATTAATTTTGAATCTTATATAACATAAAAGAATTGTTCTGCTTATTTTAACAATAGAATTATATTCTCATGAATTTCAAAATAGCAGTATTTATTTGCAAGTTTAATTAATAATGTAAACGTAGTAAAGGAGTACAGCATTCATTGTATTCATGCAATACAGTCCATCTTTACAAATGTGTCGGTGAACTTAATGGTAAACTGGTGTTAAAGAACATTAATTAATTTGTTGAAGTATTTAATGTAAAGGGCGAGGTTTAGGAAATTATTCATTAAATATTCAATATATAAAAGAAGAAGCACACAAAATATTTCTCAAAATCAGTGCGAAAGATATTTTAAAGCATGCATTTTAGGATAATTATAATTAAAGGCATCAAATTCTGTTTGAATGAATACCTATGACATATTTTATATTACGAATTACTAGAACAAATTAGATATTGGAATGTTTAATATTTTACGGTAAATACCTTGCATATTTTGAATTTATTAAATTATGTTGATAGTTTGCCATTTTAAAGACTGCGCTTTATTATATAAAAGTTTTAAGATAATAGTCCATTTTTATGAAAATTATTACTAGAGACTGAAATATATTTAATTTTATATTCAATTTCATATTTCATTCATTTTTACATAGGTGCCTTTATACCATAGACAAGCATATAAACCAATTTTATCTGCATATTTTTACCTCGTACTATAACAATAGAATAGGAAACTACATGTATTACTAAGTAGGCTTAAAAATATTAAAATTGAGTGTGCAAAAGATTCCACCTTCTAAACCACTGGAGGGCTGCTTGAGGGTCTAAAAATACTTGAAAAAACTCAATCTCCTTCCCGGAGAGGAGGAGGGTTCTGAAGAGTCAACTACGTTAGATTCTGCCCGATGATCAATACTAAAATTGTATGACTTCTGGGATGTTTGAAAATGACTTTTTCAAAAAAGACCTGTTTTCTTCATCCCCAGGAGATAAATCGGAAATCGGCTCTGTTAGATTCGGTACCGTAGTCGAAACTATAAATTTGCAAATATTCAGCCTAAGCCACGGTGGGGTTTCTGCAGGGTTATCTCTTGAGCGATTGGTCGTAAACCTATGTGGTTCCAATTTAAGAAATACTTTAATTAAGGTAAACTATAATCGTATGCAAATTTTGATCACGTGGCACCTCTTAACCTTTTGCTTACGGGTGGGACAGAATCCATCCCTAACGAAGAACGTCTCAAAAAGACAGGTATTTGACATACCCTGTCCCAAACAGTTCGATCCCCTTTGCAGACATTGGCGTCCATGGACACCAATGTCTGCAAAGGGGATCAAATTGGCGTCCATGGACACCAATGTCTGCAAAGGGGATCGAACTGTTTGGGACAGGGTATGTCAAATACCTGTCTTTTTGAGACGTTCTTCGTTAGGGATGGATTCTGTCCTATCCGTAAGCAAAAGGTTAATGAAAAAAGTATATAAAGGTCTTTTTTTTCGATCGGGCCAAAATGGTTTGACAATTTCTTCACAGCCCATTTCGTGCATTAAAAAACGGGGTATCTGTTTCCACAATATCTTTAAATGAATAACGAACAGATTACTAATTTGAAATTTTTTTTGTAAAGGATCCGTATGAAAATTTAAATTTTGTACTTTCTTTTACTAAACCGTGTCAGGTGGCCAAACCTGTTATAGTCCAAAAGTGTAAAAAAGGTCCAAAAGTTTTGAAGGTTTTTTTTTTCTTAAATTGGATCAATGGGTCTGCGACCAGTCGCTGCAGAAATAATTCTTGAAACGCACTATATAATGATTACTTCTGGGACGCATAATTTATATTTCTTGGCAAATGACCAGAAATTATAAATGCATTTCTGAATGCATATGTGGGGGCATTGAGTGCATATTTTCCGGTTTCTAGTTGTAACAAATAACAACTTAAAATAATTCAATTTTGTCTGTATGATTGTTCCTAAAAGTTAATAAAACAAATAAAAATACATATTCGTATTGGACAAATAAAAAGGAATAATATATAAACAAATAAAAATGAATTGAACAGTCATATTAACCAATTTGGAATCCCATCAGAATTTTAGAGATTTTCCTTTTGTGGAAAATGGGAGCGAGTGTGTAGAGAGGATGTGGATAAACCCCATTATAAAATAGAAGTAATTGGAATATTAAAATGTTTTAAATATTCGAATATTTATCCATGTTCAGCAGCTTTTATATTCTACAGTCAAGTAAAGCGCATATGCATTTATATCATATTTTTTTAATTTCCAGACCATTTATAAATATTTAGATTTAGCAGATACATCTAATACATAGTCCACTTGTGACCGAAAGGTTAGAGCTCTGACACTGACATGAGTCAGTGACTGATACATGAGTTTTGAATACCGGGTATAAAAAGAAACCTTGAATACACATGGATAGTAATCTATAGGCGTAGACAGAATCTTGGAATAAGAGTGGGTTATGAACCAATGGGGGCTATAGGGCAAAATTTCTTTTTTAGATATAGGCCGTATGGAGAACTATACACATGAGGGATATGATTCCATCCCTTGCCAACGTATATGCAATAATCTGGAATACATTTTAAATTCGGGTTCCGATCGAAATTACCCAACGTCATTAGGCGACCGTAGGATTCTGAAACAACTAAACTTACCTTAATCAATTAAACTTAACTTACAAGTTCAAAACCTTATCATATCTCAGTTATGAAACAACAATATTAATGCATGACAAAGTTGAAACATTTTATGTCGGATATTTCATATTATCAAGCTATTTTGACTAAATTCTTCACAAGTGTATGAAAGTTTAAAGATAGGAATGGAATTTTCGTAAAGTGCTTTTATGTAGAATAATTTTTCGTTTTTCTCATCATTAAGTTCAATCAATATTTATAACCATAGGTTACCAAATGTCTCGACCAACATGTTTGAACAAGGCAGATGAGAAGGAGATTGACGAAAGACTGTGTGATGGAACTTCAAGACCTGTTCCTGAAATTAAAGAGTGCAATCCAGAAAAGTGTCCACCAGTGTAAGTCACATTATTCAAAATAAGTTATATAAAAAATCTGCATAGTACAGGTATTTTCTTACAAAAGATGGGATAAAAATGGGGCCAACGCTCTTTTTGTAATTAGAATTGGTCGTAATTTGATGTTGAAATCAAAGTTATTGGAATAATGGAAAACTTGAAATATAGAATAATTCGAATTATGTAAATCAAACAAGACTTTCCAATGAATGTTTAAAATTCATCTATAATTTTGTCGCAGTTTTAAGTTTATTATCATAAGGCAACTTACTATCAAGTTGGGTAGATATGTCAAAAAATAGCTTCATAGCGATAATCTTCCCTGTGCCACTCTTTTACTGAGAAGACATAGTTTCCAATTTCTTTAACAGTAAGCAAATCCTGGTTGATATGATTAAGCTAAATGGGTATGTCTGTAGATCAACGTTTCTAAAATTGTTCCATGGAGAGCTGGTGTTCCACGAAATGCATGTTGATATTCTGCGATAAAATCAAAAACTAAAAACATTTACTCTTTTAAAATATAATTTACAATACTTACGTATAATTGTGCTTTTTCCATCGCTAACTTTCAATTGAATGATTTGAACTTTCATTTGAAAAACTATCTTGCATTGAATATGTGATTTATTCATATAATTATTTTACCTTTATGTCCAATTGTTCAATTTTAAAAATCATTTAATAAAACATTTTTGGTACAGTCTAATAGAAGAATATTGAAACATGGCTTAACGTTCGGTGTGAATTTTTCTTGCTTATTAAATTATCTATTTATTTAAGACTAGTGTCTTGTATTATGATGCTACGCAGAAAAATATAATGATAAATCTTACATGATGAGTTTTCCTTTAATATTAATAATATTAAATAAATTAGTGGAACAAGAACTGTCAATTTCATTAAAATAGAATTTCAGTTTTATTTTAAACATGGATTTTCTTTCTTTGAATATTATTGATATTAAATAAATTCGTGAATCAAGAACTGTCAATTTCATTAACATAGAATTTCAGTTTTGCTTTAAAAATAGATTTTCTTTCTTAAAATCTATAATAAAATATTTTGTTCATGTAAAAATTTTATAATATTTTTTTCCTTATTTTATAGTTTTCATTTGTTACTTATTAATTAGTATGTATAATTAATTAATATTTATATTTAATTAAAAAAATTAACTTTCATTCTAAATGAGTTCTAAAAGCCTTAAGTGCTCCGAGAATATTCACTAATTTAAAAATATACCTTGGCCCAAAACTGTGAGAACCACCTTTAAATGGACTATACCTTTATCGAGAAAAAGCTTGCCTTTCGCATTTTCTTCGTAAATATCAAATCCAACTGTCAGCCAAATGCCGGAATTAAATGCAGTGTTATG
This sequence comes from Amaurobius ferox, assembly GCA_951213105.1. Lineage (NCBI taxonomy): Eukaryota > Metazoa > Arthropoda > Arachnida > Araneae > Amaurobiidae > Amaurobius > Amaurobius ferox. Next base: position 79,814,111 of record OX578134.1, on the reverse strand, counting down.
TTTCTTTGCCGTTGTGCCACTTTTCTTGTTGTCAAAATACTTTTACAGAAAAGTGCATTTTCCATGTCCACAATTCATCCTTTTATTCCTGTTTTATTATATTAGTTTATTATTTATTTATTTATGTTAATTAATATTTATAACTCATGAAAAACAGAAAAAGCACTGCGCTCAAATTAGCTCAAGAGTGCTTCCTGGATATTCACAAATTAAGAAAAATATTCCTTAGCCGAAAATTTTTGGAACCGCTTTTAAATTGATTGTAAATGTACAGAATCAAATATATGGAAAATCATTCTATTTCTTTCTTTCTTTGTAAATATCTAAATACAATTGACAATACAATCTAAATATAGTGTTATGTTTCTTCCTTAGTGTAACTCGCCTTGTTGTGAAACGACTTTTACAGGCAAGACATTACCGTACATCTTTTCATTTTGCAACGATGCCTTCACTCAAAAAAAGAAAAATAAAAGAAAAAATCCTTCATGCGTCGATTACTTCTGCATGAAAAATCCTTCATTCAGTAGTAATCGACGGATCAATATGCTTTATTGAGTACTATCGAAATAGTACATAATTTAGTTTCTCTTTAAAAAGAGATTTAAAATGTAATTGGTAAATATTTTGCGATTCAATTCTAGCTTAAACTAATATTTTTAATTTCTTTCAACAAGCATAACAGAAGATAAGCTTACATAATTAACGATCTTGACGTAATTTATCTTGTTAAAACAATATTATTTTAAATCTATGTTCAAATTTGACTATTGATTAGGCTATTTATTTTAGAACTTTTATTATTATTATCTCATTTCCCAGAATAATGTTCTCCTGACAAATTAAAAAAAGTAATTCGTGTAAATAGTTACTGCAGTTTAGATTAATAACTGCAATTCTTATCACAGGAAATTATTTTACTCTTTGGTGTTTTGCATTGGAAATCTCATAATGTCGTTGTTTAACAAAAGTTATATACGCATAAATAAATATATATTTTACTATTTTTATACCAATGTAAATAATGACTGTAATGACATTTGACTGTAAATAATGACTGTAAATAATAACATTTAGCTATTTTTATACCAATGTAAATAATGTAAATAATGAATATTATATTTTAAATATATGTTTATCTAACACTTTGAAGTTTATAATCTACAGTAATAAAATAAGTGTGTGTATTTGTGTTTATACAGAATAGAACAAAAATAAAAGGAAATACTATTAAAAAAATATCTGATGTGGGCAGCACATGACTTTTCCTGCAGACTCACGTATATTCACATTCTCTTTATTTCTTGAATAATTGGTTAAATTGAGTTTAACTACACAAAATAACACCCATAATAATCTTAAATTACACTGAAATTGCACTTTTATTTTAATTTTCGTTTTCATTTGGTAACTGGACTTATCTTTAAAGGTGGCGTAGCGAAAATGCGAAAAAACTAAAATATCTCGAGAACGGCTGGTTCTAGGGTTGGTCTTATTCGTTTCATCGTCAAAAATCACGTATAAAACGAGCATTTAATTGATATATTTGAGCATACGCAGTCCTTTATTTTAAATTTTGACGATTTTTGCCGGACGTTTCGAAAACAGGCAGGTCTTTTTATTCCGAATCATACTAAAATATAAACAGCAGAGTGTCACACAAGTTACTTATCTACCAAATTTGTTAAATTTGGTCTGTTAGTTTAGTTTTTAAGCTAGAGTGAATACAGGCAATTTTTGCGGGGCATTTTGCAAAAAAAAAAAGCAGGTTCTTTTATCCCGAATCGTATTAATATCTAATCAGCACCAGGGTCTTCTACAAGGGACTTACTTACCAAATTTTATTAAATTCGGTCAATTAGTTTTTCAGTTAGAGTGGATACAATATCTGCACAGACAGACAGACACACACACACACACAGACGTCACACTGAAAACAGTTTTTTCGTATCCTAGAGGTCCCAAAACATGTAGATCCGTCAAAAACTCGAGTTGTGATTTTCGAGCATGATTCCAATCCTTTCCCTATACATTACCCTGTATTACAGGGAAAGTAATGACAATATTAAAGAAAGAAAGAAATAATAATAAAGTTTTAAAAAGCATTTCAAAAATATTGCACTCTATAATGTAGGATGAAATTAATAGAAAATAGTTTACAACATACAGAAGAAAATAGGAAAATAAGAATACATAACCATACGGAAATAATATTAAAATAATAAAGGGATAGTAATAAAGTTTCGATAAGACATTCCATTCTTTTGACTGATTTGTGCAAATATATACTATTGTGATACCGTTTTAATTCATAGAACAGTTAAAGCAATAACTTTATATACTATAAACTATTGCTATTGTTTCGAGAATTAGCATGAGAAAATATTACTATGAAATTTTCAAGTTTTGAATAAATCGATTTCTAATCATGCGCATTGCAAAATACTCAAGTTCCACTCTGTTTACAATGTATCTGGACTTCTCGCTTCTGGATATCTCGCGCGCATACGCACATAGTACGTAGGCACACATACACATGTAGTACATAGACGCACATGCATGTACACACGTACACGCGCATACGTCTTATTGGAGAACTTCGAAAATTTTCCGGAAATGTTAGAGATGTGTTCAGTAGATCTGACAACGTAATTCCGTCAACTTGTCAAATCAAAAAAATGTCATCTATCTTTTATAGTGTAAAAGGTGTTTCGAATGAAATTAAGATAAGTAAAACTCGCTGGGACGAAATATTTTTATTTTTTTCCAAGAAAATATATAATGCAAAATATTTAAATTATTTTTGTATATTTATCAATGATTCTCATTTCAGAACAAACAAGTAAAAATTGTTTAGATTTGATTAAATTCGAAAAACAAACATCCAAAATTTTATGCAACGCTCCGATTTCTGTCAGATACCACGACTATGAACCTTACTCAAATCAAAAATGAAAATTCCATACACAAAGGTTTTCCTAATTAGATCAATAAGATCGAAACATAAGATGCTACTTTTTTTAACCTAAACTTTCGCTAATAAACATAATTCGCTAATAAGCAATGATATTTCAATTCCAACAGTAAAAAACAACTGTAAAATGCAAGCAAACATATAAAAATTGGTACAAATACATTATTTTCTTCTCTACAAATTCGTGAAAAAATAAAACACCCAAAGCATAAATGATTTTATTTCGGACAGCAGAGAAAAATCTATTCGATTCTACAAACGCAATTTTCAAAACAAGCCCTATTTCCTTAAAGTTGTATTAAAATGTCGTTTTCTTCCACAGCTGGGTGACCGACAGCTGGAGCCCTTGCTCTTCGTCTTGCGGGGGCGGCCGACAGTCCCGACAGGTGCACTGCGCGGTGATGGGGGCGGACAATATCCGGACTCCCGTGCCTCAGGAACAATGTCTAAAACAGAAACCCCTGACCGAAAGACCTTGCAACTTGGTGCCCTGCCCCAGATGGATCAACGGACCTTGGTCTGGAGTAAGTCAAATTATTGCACTACCTTATAAATCTATAAAAAGTTGCATACTTTTAAAGTACACAATTATAAGTTAAAGGTTGTTGTAATTTTCTAAATTATATATTTTAAGATTCATTTCTTAACATGGATTATCTGTCATTCACATTTATTTACAAGTATGCATAAAATTAATGCTTCAAGACTTGATTTATCTGCAGAATGTATTAACCTTTTGCTTAAGGGTGGGGCACCTTCAATCCCCAACGAAGAATCTCTCACAAAGACAGGTATTTGACATACCCTATCCCAAACATTTCGATCCCCCTTTTCAGACATTGGCGTCCATGGACGCCACTGCCTGCAAAAGGGGATCGAAAGTCATTTTTTCACTGTGAAAAAAGTAAATTAATTGTATTATATAGAAAAAGTTATGTGCTACTCACATCATATGTTTCTCATTCTTAATTTTTCCCAGAAAAAGTATTTCAGCCCCTCAAAGACAGAGAAACAAGCGGCCCGACAAGCACTCTGACGACCTAGAAGGCTGCATTTTTGCAGATTTGCAATATCGTCGACGAGACAGAACCTTGAATGCAGATTTTCGACTCCCACCTTTGGTGACCGGAAAAACTATTTTTTTTTTTTTTTTTTTCAAAAAGTATTTTTTAGATCTTCCAGAATTTTCTTAATGAATCAGACAGTTGAATATTTGTGCACTTATAATATCGACAACGTACATAATGAAAGGATGAATCCTAAATAGCACAAGTACACAGACATTGGCGTCCATGGACGCCAATGTCTGCAAAGGGGGATCGAACTATTTGGGATAGGGTATGTCAAATACCTGTCTTTTTGGGAGGTTCTTCGTTTGGAATTGAAGGTGCCCCGCCCGTAAGCAAAAGGTTAACTATAATGTGTCCAACAATTTTCGATTTTACGTATTTAGGGACAAACGTAAACCTACGATATGACCCAAAAATAGCGTAGTGAAAAACTAATAAAAAACAGCATGTCATATATTAAAACTGAATGGCACATAATCACGTTTAAATGTAAAGATGAAATTAGTCACCGAATCTTCTTTCTCTTTTCCATTCTTTCTGCATAATCAAAGATTATGCATAAATTAGAAACCCTTAGTTACAACCTGATTACTGTTATTAAATATGGCACCTTTTTTTGTCATCAGAAGTTTATATATTATTAACTCAGTTCATGTAATACGCAGCATTTAAATTGCAGCTTCCAGTAAAATTAGCTCTCGTGCATGCACGCATAAAATAAATTGTATAGCAAATACAAAAACAGTTCAATGCAGTCCAAACTGAGAACTGCAAGCATCAATCAAGTAATTTTTATTAACACTTTCCAACATAGTTGAAAAGTGTTTATGATTTTGGTCATTCTGTCTGTTTTTCTGTCTATCTGTCTGTATATATGTCTGTATATATGCCTGTATATCCGGTCGCACAATAGTTGCCGTAAAAAAAGCTTTATCGAAATGAAATTTTAGTATGTTGTTGAGACTGTCTATGGGACATACGGAAACAAAAATGAATAATATCACCCAATTAGTTTCGGATTTAACCCGGGTTTAGGCATTTTTTAAGCGCAGTTAAAATTTACAACTTGCTTCAAAAATTTTAAGGAATATTCAAATTATCACATAAAATGTGGGAAAAAAATGTCAGCAAAATATGTTAGGTAGTTTTTAAAATAAAAATTTAAATAGTAATTACACCCATGTATGAAGAGATCACATGACTCATTGCAAAATAGAATATGACATCCATTTTTTTGTGTGTGTGCAAAGATCGTGATATAAATCGTGATATTTAATATATATTTAATGTTGCATCCGCCCTAAAACCGCTTTATTTTCTCGTATTATCTGTGTATCTAAATTCCGTGCTTACACAATTACAATATTTTTTATTTTAAATGATCACTAAATTTTGATTACTTCTACAACGAAGCCTAATTTTAACGTATGCAGAATATAAACAAATCACACGATTGTAAGGTGTGTTGTATAAGAATTGCCGATTTTTTTTCACACCAAATGACTTAGCTCTGGAGTCTGGAATATAAGTGATATAAATGAAATATTCATTGATTTTACATAGAAAAGCAGACGATTTATATTTCGATGAAGTTTTAAGTTTTCAAGTATAATAAATTACTATAGTACTGTGATATTTTTTAAAATATCACCTCTGAATGTAGTACTACATTTGAAAGATGTTGAAATAAAACTGAATTTTAGTTGTAAAGTGTTTCACAATCAATGCTCATGTATGATTGATCTTTCTTATTTCTTTTTAAATTCTTTATTTTAAAAATGTCTACTTTCTACCTGAACTATTTTATATCTTCATCGGAGTGCATATTTTTAACAATATATTCCTAAATCATCCCGTTCATGTAAAGTATGCAGTAATACCTTACAAGACAATTAATGCAAAAATGGATACAAACTATCTTTAGAAATATTAATACACAAATGCACTTTGTTAATTACCACCAGTTAGGTTTCTAGTCACAAAGCATTTTATTGCACATAGTTCCATATCTTCAAGCTTTCCGGTCAGTGCTTTCAAGGCAAAAGTGTTTCAACGCTGCACAGTTCTAGAGAGGATTTATCTAAAGCTCTAATCTAAAGTATGATATATGAGATTGTGTATTTTAGCGTGCACTGCATTGGTAAACAAGTACTGTCCCCACTTAGTTAGATGTAGCCCTGATAAAATCGTGCTTCGTAACTTTTGGATGTTGGTTTGTTTGGGATTTATTAATTACGTACAATATATATTGCAATTTAATTTTGCAAAATTTGTTAAAGTTCAATATTTCAAACATTTCATATTTTTGTCAAAGTATACCAAATATCTTAAGTGTATTAGTATTTTGAAAAAATAATATACCGGGTGTCCCAAAATGATTGAAACGTGCTGTAATTCTTTACGTGTTGGAGATAAGTGTGGAATGTAAATTGCAAAATTGTTGAAAGTAAGGTAGGAAATAATACTACATTAATGAAATAGTCCTCCCATTCATTTTCAAAAAGTCACACTTTTTAAATTTTTATACGACCCCCTTAAACAAATTTGGTGATTCAGAAAATTTTTATTTTCAATGCAACGAGATCATTAAAAAACCCACTTATCTGTATCTTTAAAATTGAGCGAGATACATTTCATTGAAAATTGAACATTGTGAATGGGGACCCTATATCAAATTAGAAATGTAAATTTGTGACATATCACAAAAAAAGATAAAACTGGATGATAATACATAGGATACCCAACCGCTTAGTGAGTACCACTGCTTTATATGATCTCTGTCTGTGTAATGCTTTATTTAGATGCATTTGTAATAAAAAATTTTGGCACATATTAACGTATTTTTGGTCTTAACAATTTCCATCGTCAATTTGTTTATGATCCCTATTTTCACTGATGAAACAGCCTTTCACATGGTAGGGAAAAGTGACATAAGTCAGATTTTTTTTCCTTTATCATAATTCAGTTCATTTTAAAGATACAGATATGCGGTTTTTTTTAATGATCTTGTCGCATTAAAAATAAAAATTTTCTGATTGACCAAATTTATCTAAGGGGGTCGTATAAAAATTTAAAAAGTGTAACTTTTTAAAAATTAATTGGAGGACTAGTTCATTAACCTAGTCTTATTTACTATCTTACTTTCAACATTTTTGCAATTTACATTGCCCACTTATCTCCAAGAGATAAAGAATTAAAACGCGTTTCAACCTTTTTGGGACACCCTGTATATATATTAATTTAAATATATTTATATATATATTAATATAAATATATTTACATTATATTTATATTAATATATATATATATATATATATATATATATATATATATATATATTAATAATATAAAAGTATTTTATAAAAATATTTAAATTTTGTAAAGAAATACGTAGAAATGGGTGAGATATGGCGGCTTTATTGACACAAGTACAAGCGCTCGGGACTACGTTCTCAAAACTTTTACCACGTTTTACTTGAAATCAGTATTCGAAAATCGGTTTACACGATATCTTGGCGAATTTTCAATCAATTTATTTGAAAATTGATGGTTTTATCAGACAGTAACACGCAGAAAGCTACTTAGCCAATTTTTGATCGAAATTTCCCTTTCAATTTCATCACAAAAAGAGATTACTCATTAATCATTAAAAATTATTAATTTTCGTTTCCATATCCATCGCAATTTTTTCTAACGGTGAATGTTAAAATAATCCTACCATGCTAACTGCGTATAATCCTAAACTTTAGGATTTATTTATTTTTTATTTATTTCAGTTGAAACCTATAGAAGATATCTTACCAACCTCAAATAATGTCTGACTAGGATCGCTGCCCTCTGCAGAATTCGATGGGAGGATTTTTTTGTCAACAAAAATTTAGTAATTTTCATTTCACTATATATGTACTTTTTAATTAAAAAAAAAGTTCAAAAATCGGTTATCAATTTTCTCAATATGAGCTCGAGAAACATTTCTAAGCATACCAGATGTATGTGAAGGGCATTTCCAAATTTGAGTCACTGCCATGGGAGTTTTGTTCCAATTAAAATGGGAAGAAATATAATCACTTCAATGATATTCTTATAAGGATGGCTAGAAAAATATTGCCCTAAAATAAATAATATTTCACTCTGGTAAAATGCCATGTTTTTCGAATGATGACAATAGGTCTGTAAAGATCATCTGATGCAGTAGAAATAGTATACGCTATTTTCTGATATATTTTTGAGGGTATATCAGTACTACCTAACAGAAAAAAATTCTTAAACGGAGAAAAAGTATTTTTTCTTGTTGGCAACAGGTTTGTCACTCCAATGAATTGTTTACATTCGTCTAATTTGTGATAATATATACAATCTCATTGACATTTGCAACCATAGCGTATTTCAACTATCATTTTCTTGCGTTGACTCTAGTACCAATATAATTTAGGGAATTGTTTCGATTGTACAGGAAATTACTTACTTTCTAAACATACAAATTACAGGATAAAATATATTGTGTATTTTATCCCGTAATTTTCAAATCAAGTTGACTGTTATGTAATATAACGGCACAATTAAAGTAAGTTCAGAGGTATTTATGTTACCCAAGGTTAATATTTAAAATGTTAAAATTTAAAATATTAAAATTCACTTCTGTGCCGCGTGTAAAAAAATGAATTAAACTAATTAGAAAATTTCTTAAATGAAAATGCATCTTAGTTCTTGATTATTATATATCTTATTGTATTTTGATTCGCTTGTCAAGTTATCCATATACTCACCCGTGGTCAAGTGATCAGAGTCAATAAACAAGGATTGATGGCGGATTTCAAAGTTCAATGCCCAAGCATAACAAATGTACCCAGAACAAGTGTTCAGAATGTTCATGTTTTCTTGATATGTGACGTGGTCTGGATATAAAATTTGATCTCTCTCTTTCTATTAAAATTACGCAAAGAAAACATATCTTTTGAGCAGTATGGCTATTTCTAAACCTTGCTAATTGCGATTCTCCCCAATTTCTCTGAATTAATATATCATAATGTGCTTTCTTTTAATTCTTAAATCGTACATTTAATCCATCAGAAAAACTACACGTTCATTTTATAGCGAGGAAGAAGCAAATTATTTTAGACGAAAAGCTGCAATAATTAGGAATGTCAATTGTCATTTTCTATTTTCGACGTTCATTTATTGGGTGATAAGCAGAAAACTTGATGCAAAAATATATAATGTCATTTCTTCACAGCTTTCAACTTATGCTCATGGTAATGCTATTTATATGTTCTGTTTGTTACAGTGCTCTGTGACGTGTGGAAAGGGTCAGAAGACTCGATCCGTGGCATGCAGGGATGCAAAAGATCAGCACAGCGAGGACTGCGAAATCGAAGAAATGCCCCCCACCAAACAGCCATGTAACAGTGGCCTTGTCTGCACAATCTCAGAAGACCCCGGAACTTATTTATTCTCAGGTGAGCGTCTCCAGATACAACACATAGCATCAATGTGACGTCAATGAAGGGCATAGGTTAACCAAGCAGATAACTTAAATTATAGGAACCTCAGTTAAAATATCAAGTCAAAATTGTCAGCTTTATTTAAATATGCACTTTGAGTAAAATGTTTTTGAGTAAAAGTGAAATTGAGTAAAATTGTATAGACATGTTATACCAGGATTTTTTTTTATAAATTCGTGCTATACCTGGTTATATCTATTATGTTCTATGATATAATGTGGAATTTATTACCAAGGACAATTAAATTATGATAACAAAATATCACAATTTAATGCTACCGCACAAATTGTGATATTTTGTTTTGTGTGTTTCTCAGCTTTGAGACGTCTTCACAGAGAAGAAGAAGAATAAAATATTAACTTTGCTGGAGCTGAGCTACAGACCCCTTCTTCCCCTTCTCGATCTAGACCGCACGGCTTACCGAAAAGTTTGGAACTTCTTATGTATGGTCGGGAAAAGGGAAAAAAAAATCCCCAACACGAAACAGGGACATCATAACATCCGCATAACTTGCAAACTACTGTATGACATATCTAACATAGTATCGAATATTTCCACACAATTGACGACGGTAGTTAAGTCAACCGCAAAAACAAATATTAAATAACTAATAGTAAATAACAATCACCCAATGTGATATGAAAATAAAATAAAGTAGCAAGCTATCCAAAATAGCCACAACAAATATCAGGATAATAAAAACATACAGAGATACGTATGAACATACACGTAACGGAAATAAAAGAAAACACATAATACATAAACCAAGGAAAGGACGTGGGAGCAGGATCCGTTGATGCCCATATTTACGCATAAGCCGACGTCAACAGACCAGGTGCCTTAAACATATCAACCCAGCTACGAACTAGATGAAAAACTAACAAAAGTTCAACTAAAAACGAGGAATATTATCGTAAAATCAAAAACAAAAGTATCACCAAATATACAACAAAACTCCAAATAAACAACCATAACGTCCCCCAATTGCCAATTGTAAACCACTGAGGCTGGCAATCATCCATAACATACAAATAATTAACTTTATAGAACATTACATCCTGAAGTCAGTAATATCCAATGAAAAGTGATCACAAAATAATTAACTTTACAAGTTAGGCTCAACACAACTATCACCAATGTATTCAGAAATACATTATACAAATAAAATTACCAAAGTTCTGTTTAATCAGAAATGAAAAACTAATAATATTTGCTATTGATAATTTTTAGTGCCTGCAAAATACAACAGCTCATTCAAACAATAACATAAATTACTAATATCAAGCAATCTACTAACTCCATACAAATGCAATCAATTAAAACCAGATACATTTCCACTCACCATTAACCACATTCAACATGCATCTTATATTGGCTGAGCTTCCTCTTAAAAGAAAGACAAGAATCAGCTCAGCAGGAGTGTTCAGTGCTCAGTTTACTTCCTTTCCTCTGATTGAAAAGGGTACAGTCTACAGTTGTAATCCTTCTGACACCCAAAGGAATTGTGCTCTCCATTGGAAACTCTACACCTAAGTCCCATCTGACAGAGACCGGTCGTATAGCTGAGCTTGATAGAGGCAGAACACTGTAAAACAGAGTAGAATTCTCTGCACCAAATACGACGCCAATTCAAGAACACAAACCCCTACTTAATTACAAGGTGAAAAGCAGCCGGGTGAACCTCAAAAACCCAGTGGCTACCCACTTTGGCCTTAATCTTAAATCTCAACTCAAACTATCCCTTGCAAGTCCGAAAGCGATTTTATTGAACAAGTCTATTAAATACTTCCTTTTCATCATCACCTTCACCCAAATAAAATAGAATGATAGTAGGTAATATCTTAACAGGTCAACTTACTTTAAATATCTTCTTAATAATCGGATCAGAAGCAAAGCCATCCATCAAAGCCATCAGCCTGTCCCGGTACCTTGAATAGTGCACCACCATTCTTAATTTCCGAGCTACAGACCCCTGGAATTCGAGGTTTGTCATGGTCAAGTATAATATATACTTACCAGCGACATATTCGGTCACAACTACTTGGCAGGACGGAAAGCTGCCAATTTTTCAATTTTTATATTGCTGAAGGATAGTTAAATCACGTATATTATTAAACTACTACATAATTTATAATGAACTTATTTAAAGCGACCGGATATTAATAGTTATTTTTAATTTAGTAATTGATATTACTAGAGATTAATAGGACATCCTCTAATGTGTATTCTGGGTAGCGTTTACTAATGTAGATACAGAAGATAATGAACAAATTGAAAAACAAATCCTATTCAATCTGATATGGCTGAACGCGAACTTCCATTTTTTATCTGAATTATCCCAGTTAATTATTACAGTGATCAATAAATTAGTTAATTATAGTTCATTATTATTTCGATCTCTTGAAAGGAGACTTGAGATTGACTCTGAGATTGACTCTCTCTCTCTTTGATATTTTAATATTTCTTAAAATGTTTGAAAAATATTAAATATTGAATGGAACCCTACTCAACTGATTATCCTGGATTTTCAAGCAATAGAACTTACGTACTTTTTGATTTGAAACATCTTAAGGTGTGGGGTAGAGTAAAACTTGGGCTGAAAGAAATGCGACGTTGATGAAACGGAAGTATGTGACGCAAGTGACATCATATTAATAAGAATACATTGTATAAATCCATTGTTATAGTTTAAAGTTCTTAGTTGCTATATTTTGACGACAGATTTGAGGACCTTGGGGACGAATTTGGAAAGTTCTTGAAATTTGGTTAAGGGTCCCACAATCTCACCTATTAGGGTTTACCTTGGAAATGTGACCTCGACTAGGACAGGTCTTGGACATGTGACCTTGACTAGGGTAGGTCATGGAAATGTGACCTCGAATTTTGTAAATTAACTAAGAACTTTACGTGTTACGTGCTTTCTCCAGAACTTTCAACAGATGTGGTATATGAGCTCGCTATTGCTCAGTTGGGCTATTGATATGAGTAAAAGTATCTGTGAAACGCAATACAGAATCTAATATATAATTTTTCTTCTGATTATATATGCGCTTTAAGCTATATTATAAAATAATACTAGTAGAAAAGTGTTAAAAATTTTAATTCTAAATCTGCGACATCAGTACATCGGGATCTATCATAGACATCAGCCTGAGCTTATCGTTTGCATCGATTGCACGCTTGCCCGGTGGAATGACTGTAAATGTTACATTCAAATGTTTCACCACCAATAACTCGGACGAAATAAAATGCATTGTATTAATCTATCAAAACTGTATCAACATTGTCCCATTCGAAATATGCGAAAGGAGGGATCTTTTGCATCAAACTATAATGAGCAACATTGTTACTCGCTATATTTCTTTTAATTAATTCGAATGAAGGGTCAAATTCAATTATATGACTTCAGTATACTTCTAATAGCAACTAGACGTAAACATAAGTTATTGTTTAAAATGCCTTAAACAGAAGATTATGACATCCAGATATTAAATGTACTTACATACTTTAAAACAGTGTTTTTCAAACTTTTTAGAAAGTGTAATACCATGAAAAGGAAAAGTATTTTGTAGTATTTCCTTTCATTGAAGTGAAGCGAGTTCCGAGCGAATCTTTCTACACCCGTCAAAAGTGAAGTTGCAACATCATTAATTAATGCAAGTAGCCATGTGCAAATCACAGTACCGGTTGAACAGAGAATCATATGCAAATCACAGTACCTGTAGGAGAGAGATTCATATGCAAATGATTACAAGAACAAACAAAGGTGTGCAATAGAAGCCTGTTTATTGAGTAAAGAATGTGGCCTCCGCAGGCAGCTATACAGGCCGCTAAACGGCGGGGCATACTATGGACAAGGCTATTAATGGTTGCCTGAGGTAATACTTGCCAAGCAGCGTCCATTGCAGCACACAATCCATCAACGGTATGTACCGGTGGTCCCCGGTTCTCCTGACGTCCAATAAGGGCCACACGTGTTCAATGGACGAGTGATCCAGAGAGGTTGCCGCCAGGAAAGTATGTGAATTCCATTCAAGCTGTTGAGAGTTTGAAGTGCGGTGTGACATTGTCTTGCTGGAACACCGTGCGGGGGAAGGTCTGCACCAGCTGCCGAACAATATGCATCACACCTTGTGACGTATCTGTCCGCAATCAGATTACCTGCAATGTGCACCAGAGCTCTCCATTGATCGAACATGATACCGCCCCAAATCATGGTGCCAGTGAGGCCAGTGTGACGCTCGCTGATATGGGCTATCAAGTGGCGTTCCCCGGGAAGCCGCCACATCCGTCCAAAGTTGTCATTCCTCCACAGGTAGAAGCGAGATTTATCCGTAAACAATATCCGATGCCATTTATTGGTCCAGTTGAGATGACGACGACCCCACGCCTGATGTGCATCCCTGTGTTGAGCGCTTAATGTCACCCGAGTGACCAGCTGCCGTGCGCGCAGTTGTACTTCATGCAACTTGTTGAGAATGGTTTGAATGAACGCAGGTGCAGCCCTTGAGAACGAGTCTTTAGAGGGTCTGTGCGCTCTGTCGTGTGCCTGTTCGACCCACTCCATTATCGACGTGCTCTCTGACGCTCCTGTGTCCATCGTGCCACCCATTGCTGGAAGGTACTCACGTCGTGCCCAACACGAGTGGCAATTACACGCATTAACAAACCCAAGTCATGCAGCTCCATGATACGGTCTCGTTCCCCAGCCTTTAACTGTTGGTATACAGCTCACCGACGTCTTAGAGTCATCGCTTCCTCACTTTTTTGAAAGTTCGACTGCTGTAAATCGCCGCTGATAGCATTTATGGGACGAGCCTTCTGCTGGGCTTTATCACCCGAAACTGGGTGTCGCCTGACCTGATACGTACCAAAACTTAATCATTTGCATATGACTATATTTTCTACCTGTACCGTGATTTACATATGACTACGTTCATTCCTTCATGGTGTTAGAATTTCACTTTTGACGAGTGTAACATCTACTCAAATCTGATTGCGTGCAAAAGTTTAAAACTGAACTGATTCAATTGCTGGTTTCTTGTATAAGGTTTATAATAGGATATGCATATTCAAATGTTCAAAATTTGTTTTAGAGATATTTTGAAAGTCATTATTATTATGTGGTTTTAACGGCCATTTTTATATTCAGCAGACCAAACAACGAAAGATAACATTGTTTAATCTCAGAAACACGCTAAAAAATTAAATGTATTGTCCAGTGTAATTTGCTGATTTCTTTATTTGGATGAATCATCGGTATTACCTATATATAAAAAACCTATATATAAAAATATGTTACATTAGTGTGGCAACCGAAAAATAAAATAAGCTAATAGAAGCTAAAGTTAAACTTTTAATTCTTAAATTCATTAAGATTGACATGGCCGTTAATTCATACATAGTGGATTTATTATTGAAATCGTTCATTGCTAGTTGTGCTGCTATAAAAACCCTCCAATTATTTAACTTTTCGTGTTATTATAGGAATTATTAATTATTATAATACTCATTGACTGTACAATTTAAATTTTAACAATACAACATTTATTAACAACATCAAATCTAAATTTTTTAATTACACCAATTATTCATATTAATAATTTTATGCTTAACAACAATTCTTATCATTAATTATTGCGGCGGAGGGGGACATATGTGACCAGTACTATTAAAATTACTATCATGTGTCTATGACCTGTGATTGTTAATGAGCACATACCTTCAAATCTCTCTTGGGCTTTGATCATATATCAAATGCTTGCATCAGTTATTTGCACCGCCATAACTCTTTGGTGTGTGGTTCCTTCTCGTACATCTGATTGCACTCCATCTTATATAGATCTAGCAAGTATTTTTGGAACATTTGCACAATTCTTTAAGTCATGTTGTACAAACTATATGTGCACAAGTTGCACAAATCTGCTCACATCCTTCTTAAGTCAAAAATCTTCATAATTGTCTTTTTTTGATTCTCAGGTCACAGGCTGTGGTTCCCTCGTTGGGCGGGGGGGGGGGGGTTAACTCCCTTTTCTTCCATTTGCCGCATTGAGTTTGACGTAACAATCTTCTTTTTTTATTGGTTACTCCTTTAACCAATGGAACCATTCCACGCTCGTAAGGCCCAACTCAGCCCCTCTGTTATGGCCCCCTAAATTTATGGTCTTCTGACCTTTAGGTTCACGGGGTGATACAATTCGGTGCCATCCAGACTACAAGTAGTGTTCGCCGTTTTGGCCACCATAAATTTATACATAAAAGTGTCTCATCAAATGTGAGATCTACTTCTGGTCTCACAATTAGTGTTTTTTATATTAGAAAAATATCTTTAGCCTACCACCTTGTTCCGTAGCACCCATTGACGGGCGCCCAAAGGCAAATGCCCCCACCCACTCTCCTGTTGCTACACCTCTGGATCCAAACAAAAAAGTTCAACGTCAAAAATCAATATACGTGTATAGTTAATTTCTTAACATATATTTAATAAATAAATACGTAACTTTAAAATTATCTCGTTAAACGTTCATTAGTGCTTTAAATTTCACTTATGAAGAAATAGTACATACTTCCTCCACTGTTCTGTATTAAATTTTTTTTTCTTTTCCAGACATCTTTAAAGGCTCGCAAGAAGATGCTCCTCCACGATATCATTATTGGTCATATCCGGTTTCATCCAAATCCCCGGATGTATCTACGGAGCCCAGGTACTAGTAAATACCTTTACTCAACTCATAACTGAATTGATTTTTTTTTTAAACAAAGCGTGTTGAGGATGATTTTCATTGAAATACTATTATCTTTCCGAAAGCTTACGATGTTTAAAACTGTGGCATTTGCATAATTAAATGAAATACTGATTTTTGAAATATAAATTTATTAATGCTAAAGGAAAGAAGAAATTGTGTACAGCACATGACTTTCTTTACATTTAACAAATTGCGATTTCGTGGGGATATAAAACATATTAAAACTATCACATTACTTGATATCGCTAAAAATCAAATGCTAATTACTATTATCGATTAATGTAAGCATACAAACGTTCATGTAATTTAAATCTTTAGAGAGATATCACCTCCCCCCCCCCCGTAAAAATGTAAAATCTTACATATCTCGAGTACGGCTAATCACAACTGCTGAATAATAATATCCATTTTTCGTCATACTATAGAATATGGTATAGAGAAAGAATTGTTCTCAGGAAAATTTTCAATTTCGAGATTTTGACGCCAATATATGTTTTACGATCTTCTAAACAGGTTTTAACTATTTTAGAGTGATATCCGTAGCTGCCACAAATATAATTGGATATTTACGAAACTTTCTTTGTCCGACTTTATTAACGAAAAATCCAGAACTAAATAGAAATTTTTGAAATTCGAGCGAAAGCTTTAAAATTTAATCGAAATTTTACATTTGATTAGCATGGTAGCATAGAACAAAATTTGACATAATTAGCCCTCCCCCAAGGGGAGGGGGATACATTATCGAACTTGGTATCAATCAAAATATTTTTCAAGTTTTGTAAAATGAAGTGTAACATGCTACAATTGTGATCATTTTGACCAAAGATATTTTTCAATTAATTTTCTTACAAATTTCGTAAACAAACAAAAAAACAAAACAATTTAAAATTGGGTTGTCGTACGAGAAAGTCCAGTTGAGCCACACTGGTTTAAAGTACTTAAACAAATAGTGGCAAAATTTTAATTTTCTTGATCTTCTGCAATTTGAATCAAATAACCATGACATCTCGAGAATAGGAACGCTATCCTTTTTATGTGTTATAACAATTTCTAAGTGAAGCATTACATATAAAATAGCAATTTTTAAAATTAATATTATCAACATAATTTTGCTTTTATTATTATTTTTTTTCAATTTTCGTGAAAATGTACGAAAAACTGAAGATGTCTGTTTGTTTTCTTATTTTGAGCTCCCCAATACTAAATAGGTTTCCGAGATTTATATGTTTAAAATATCGTACACAATTGTATTCGATTTGTTCAAGTTGATCGATAAATATAGCACTTCATATGGGAAAAAAAATTTGCAATATCTTGAAAACGGCGTGCGATAGTTTTAAATATTAGTGCCCATTCATTTAGGGAGAAAAGTTTGAACAAAGTGTTTAATAATTCTTGTTTATTTATAGTGAGTTTATTTACAGTGTTTATGTATTCTCGCTTATTTTATTTGTTATGAATTTTCCCTTTTAGATTGAAAACATAAAATATATCAATCTATCGAAAAAGTCATGGAATGTTCTACCTACATTATATTTTTTACTTAGACATTAGAGTTAGAAAACAAGAAATAAATTGTTACATGCAGTTTGCGTGTTCCCCTCTGTCATTCGCGTTGTATCCGTGTGTATATATAGGACAATACAATCATTGCATATAAAAATATAAAAAAATAAGTTATATTCTATATCTATCTATGCCACCCTTATGAGCAAATTTAGTGAAATATCGCCATCACAAATTGGCGAAAGAGAATATTGCCAAATTGGCGATAATTCAATATATTTAATAATAAGATTTAATTTATTTGATTTCTTCCTTGTCGCTGTATGGAAATTATTAATTTAATATTCTACTGTTCATGGAATGGGTGTATTTTGTTTGATTGTCTAGGGGGTCTTAAAGTAATTTATTTTTGTTAGAGAATCTTATAGTAATTATTGGTATTAATCCGAAGAAGTGCCTGGTCCGTGATTTAAGAGTGCCTGAGGCAGGTTGGTGGGAAGAAATCTTACACACCCTGTCATATCTCCGGCCATACACTAAACTGCCACTAACCCCTGGGTTGGCTGTATGGTCTGGGCCTTTAACACCCTGTCATATCTGGTGGGTGACCACCTCGGAACACGCGTGCTGTTGGCCATCTCGGGTGCGGTATCCCCGTGGTTTGCGCGCTAAGATTTGCACGCTGCCACAAATGCCGCCGTGTTCATGCGGAGTACGATCACGTTAAACATGTGGGTCCGTAAGTCCTTCCGAGAGGTTGGTGGTAGGGGAAGGAGGGTACGGTCCCTGTGGATGCCTCCCCCACTGGGTTCCGGTCTAAATTGGGTGGCACTTCCCGGCCGTCCATACAGTTACCTTACACCTTTCTGGTAGGTCGGACGGTCTGGGTCTCAACAACAACAACACCCTGTCATATCTTTCTGGTAGGTCGGACGGTCTGGGCTTCAACAACAACAACACCCTGTCATATTACAATAATTGTGTACTCCCTGTCATATTACGAGAATTTGCATGCACCCTGTCATATAACGAAAATTTCCACACACCCTGTCATATTACGAGAATTTGCATACACCCTATTATAATACGAGAATACATATTGATGTGAGGATATTTTTGCTATTCTCATATCTATCTCCCTAATTAATTTCTCTCATAATGTGTAATCTGGCATAAGTTGCTCTTACCATTTATCATTAATTATCCCTCTTTGACGACCATTATCATCCGTATCTAAGCGATCTAATTCCTCGTGTTTTCTTTCCGTGCAGCTACGTGGTGGGAGAGTGGGGCCCATGCAGCACTTCCTGCGGTCAAGGTTTCCGACAGAGGACAGTCGATTGCAAGATCTTCCTGGAATTCTCCAGGACCGTGGCCAAGCTCCAAGACAACGAGTGCCCGGGTAAGTTGGAGGAGATAAAATTAAACATGGTCTGAAACTCAATTTCATGCAACATATTTCGTTTCATAAATTTATTTGTATATTAATATTTATATTTAATTATTACATTAATGTGTGCGTTTCTGTATCTGTACCATATTGTTGAGAGTGAGGCTGACTGACAAAGTTATGCATTTGCAGCACAAACTGCGGAAGATAGAAACTTGAAACTTAGCATACACGGGGAAATTAACTTATAAATAGTGAGGAAAATTTTAAATCTTAGAATTTTATTTGAAAAATTTATGAATCTACAATTATTTGTTCAGTATTCTCCCAACTATATTTCAAGAACTGCAAGACACCTAAAATTCGTTTTTATATCATCATGCGCAAAAAGAAATATTCTGAATATTTTTAATTAACACTATGGATGTACAGTTAATGATATTGAAGATGTTTTAATTTATAATTATAGCGGAGGATTTTTTATTATATTTTAATTGAAGGAATTACCCGGACTTTCTCGACTCCTAATAAGCGCCCGCTACTTAAATAATGCAAGTTAATCGTCTCTTCAAGCCGCCTTAATTTGTGTTCTCCTCAACCGTGGAAAACAAAACAAAAAATAATAATAGGCGAGCTTAATCCTCAAGGCAGACATGCGCAGAAAAGTCCACTGATGAGGCAAAATAAGTATCAGATAATCTAAAAAATGCAAATTTCGATGAATTTAACAAATATAAATATGAAGAAACTGTCCAATGGATTCAATTCAATCATCGTTGAAAAGATCGCTTTACAATCTATGGCACTAAATCTATGGTGCAATCTATGGTTTTACTATGGTATCGAGATGGAAACCCTGTGATAATATTTTCGTTCGCTAAGAAACCGATTTATGAGAAAATCGCTCAAATTCGTGGTAAAACAAAAAATGACATACTAATTCAAATGTAAAATAATCTTGCTGAGATATGTTGTACTGGAAGATCAACTAACACAATGCCGAATTTTGTGACAGTCCGGAGCTTGGATTTTCCGCTACAAACGACACACACACATAGACAGTAAGCCAAGCAAGCATCTTATATTATGTATAAAGATTTTGTACTATAAAAGGATATTTCAGCATTTTTAAGACTACGGTAGCAGTTTGGAAATTAAGTTAATAATTTTCCTGACAAATTTAAATGAAAAAAATTGCAAAATATAATCGTGTGTATATTTTTATATTAGTATTTCGGCCTCTCACAGACGGGGAAAGGAACACTTTATAAATTAAGCTGCAACCATTTTTAATAAGTTTTATTTCGTTTAACAATGTATGGTGTTTAGCGTCGGAAAAAGTTGTCTCAATTGATATTTCTTCTTCTTCGACCCAAACCGCCCGACCTACCAGAAAATGTAAGGTAACTGTTTGGACGGCCGCGAAATGCCACCCAATATAGACTGGAACCCCGTGGGGGTGATTCCACAGGGGCCTTAATCTCCTTCCCCTACCACCGGTCTCTCGGAAATAGTGTTTCTTTCAAGAATTTTTGGCCAGTGGGACAAATAAAATTTTAGAGGGGACAATTTTATGTTTGCCCTATATAAATATATCTAAATGCAGCGTCACATAAATAGAAACTAGGTTAATGTAAAATGAATCCGTGGGGCGTCGTTCCCCCGGAGGTATACCTGAAAGAAACAATGCTCAGAAGGACTTACGAACCCACATATTTAACGTGCCCGTACTACGCGTGAACACGGAGACAATTCGGGCAAGTCGGGAATCAAACTCGGATCGCCCGAGAGCAATCCCCGCGCGCTAACCACTGGGCTGTCCCGCCCACTCAACTGATAATTGGCCTAATTAGGTTCCGCCCCAAGATCAATTTAGCCTTTTATGTCATCCTCTTTGGAAAAGTTCTGACATACATTGTCCTTCCCGCTCTATTTTGTTACCCATTTCGGGAAAAAAATCGAAAATCTCTCTCTGTGCATCTCTTCAGTGGGGTCGATGCAGCACCGGAGGGCTGCTTGAAGTTCAGGACAGACATTTTAAAACCCATATTTAAAACTCCTGAGAGTGAGGGAGGGATTGAAAATCTAATTATGTTAGTTTCTGTCCGATGGTTGATATTATAAGTGTACAAAGAATTAGCCTTCTAAGTCACCGGGGGGAAGGGGCTAGGCTTTTAAAAACCCTTTCGAAAAACCTCAATTTCTTCGCCCCCTGGGGGTGAATTGAAAATTTGGCTATGTTAAATTCTGTCCGATGATCGATACTATACATATTTAGAGAATAAATCATCTGATCGCCAGAGGGCTTCTTGAAAATCTGCAAAAACTTTTCGAACCACTCAATTTCCCCCCTACCGGTGGGGTAAATTGTAAATCTAGCACAGTTATGTTTTGTACTGTAGTCGATTCTATAAATGTGCAAAGATTCAGACATCTAGGTCATCGGAGGGCTTCAGAGGGAAAATAAATTATACACATTGGAAAATCTAGAAAACACATTATACACATTTGAAATATTAGAGAAAATATATTATACACATTATACAATTGTATATAGTACTATATTACTATTTCAGATGCAGAAAATTGAAAAAATATATTGAATTTTATTAATTTTACGCTATGTCTTTAGGCATATTGTTAAAACATACATTTATTATTCAGAGATATTTGTTGCTAACCAAAGTTATCTTAGTTAACTCAAAAATAGTAAATTATGCTCACTTGAAAATTGGCATCAGCTTATTTAAATATTTATAATAAAATTTATCTATAAATATTTCTCACGCGCTCTAATTATTTACATGACAAAATTTGCAATTATTTTTATCCCCTATATGGTAAATTATTCCAAAATCAAAGAAAGGTTTTGAGCGTCGGTAAAGTATACATCCGTTTTGCAAATTTTTGGTCTCTTGGAAAGTAGATAATTTTTGCAAAAATTCCCGAAAATAACCAAAAGTAAATAAATCCCAGAAATTTCCAGGAAAAATTTCATAACATAAATGCTAATTTGACATGTTACGCTTAAAGGCATATGTTCTCTTGTAACAATATTATATCCATCCTGTTTTGTATTTCACATTACTACACATCCAAGATGCTATTCTTACCAGCAATATTTGATTTTTACCAAGCCTCCTCCCCTTCTTTTTACTGTGAGTAAAATCCAATTATTTCAATAATTAATATATTTCTTTAATATATTTTAACCTCATCATAAAATGGATACTTATGTATCAATAGCTCCTCTACCTATGTTTTAACCTTTAAATCAATAACACCTCCTGCTACCGAGAAATGATACGTAACCTCATCCTCTCCAATACACATTTTTAAAAGAAAATCCTAGGACACAAAATTTGGACTTTTAACCTCCTTGGGTCGTTTTTACCTGCGCAAAAACATCTCAAATGCTCTGCCAACAACTATTTGAATAACTCTTTTCAATAAACATTCATTCTTTCAAACGTGGAACATTTTTTCGGGAGCCTTCCCTTTAATTTTATTCTATTGAGTATGTATTTAATGCATCAATGATCGTGGAGGACTTTTAATGCGGGCATACTTTTAAGCCGGGTTTATGTATGGAACCTCTCTTTAAGAACAAAGCGGAAAATATGAGAAGAGGGTCTAGAGTACTTATTCGACCGTAATACCGCAAAGGGAGGATTGCCTTTGTGAGAAAATAGTCTTGGAGTTTTGCGGAAAGCTTTATTCAAAAGAAAAAGTCACGTTACAAAAGCCGAGATTAAATAATTGATTGGTAAAAATACATTTCGGAAAATACTGAATAAAATAATTTGTCCTTGAGGCTCCTTTTTTGCTTCTTTCATCGATGGATGCAAATTTCCTGTTTCGCGAAGGAAGGTTTTTCAAATGAAGAGCTGTTTGTTGCCCCAAATTCAGACCTTTGGATTATTTATATTCGATAAAAATGAATATAAGATGAACATATGTCTTTCAAGTTGCATTTCTTGAGATGGGTATGGTATATGCTATTTGTTTGTTATCGGGGACTTGAAAGGTTTTACAACTATTTCACCGACCAGAATTGTTTTTATTTTCAGAATTTATTTATTCTTTGCAATAATTTGTTGATCATATTGAATAAAGTATTAGTTTTGTTATCTCCTGAAAATGATTCTGATATTTTAAGATAGAATTAAAGTAACGAAGGAACATAATATCGATTTTAAAAATCTGTTTTATTCGGTTAAATAATCGATGCATGAAACTTAAAATAAATTTAAAATGTTACAAATAATTTTTTCAAAGTATTTTACATGAATTATATTATTCCCTTTCCTTTAATACTGTATAATAAAACCTTATGAATAGGATTTCTTAAATGCTAATGTGGCGCACAGAAAGTCAAGTACTGAAGGGGGAATTTTTGCAATAATTACAGCAATGGCTGTATACACATAAAAAGTAATCACATCAACATCTTTCAAAGAGTTTTATAGTTCTTATTGTTCCACGGAATCAGACAAGTACAGTGACTATATATATCTTTATGCTAGCAAACATAATTTAAGGCGTCACACGTTATTTCACATTCCAGTTAATGTTAATCGCAACTTTTTGAGAAACTTTTCTGGTTTTAAATTTTATACGTTATCTTATTTATGTTCAAATAATATTGATTTGTTTGCTATGTCTGAATTTTTTTTAAATGCATGTTTGAGTATTTTACTTTAATGTATGATTTCCTGTACTGTGATCATTGTAATTGGACTTGTCCCGTTATGTATCACTAACAGAAATAAATAAATAAATGAAAGCGGAAAAACTATATATCCAAATTACGTTTCACTTTAAAACAATTTCCTGCAATTTATTTCCTAATAAAAAAAATATTGCAAAAGTCAACCTTTATCTTTAAAGAAACACAAAGTTCTTAACATACCGGCTTTAAGCTAGCTGCAAGGTCCACCAGCAAACAAACGGTTCTCCCTCTAATTTTCAGATCCATACGTGCTGAGTTCGGTTTTCGGGCACGGGTGGACAACTCTGTGTATGTGTTGTTGTTTTTGACAAATAATGAGTATTTGGCTGTGATTTCATCAGCTCAATAAGCGGCAGAGGTTTGAACCGTTTACCTCTTACGTTTCACAGAAAGAGGCTATATATTGACCCAAGGGTGTACATTACCTCAGGGGTGTCAACAGTTGGGGCAAAGAGATCCACTTTTGATATGTATTTAATCAACTTAATGACCTAAGATCATCAACTTAATGGCTTAAGATCAACTTGTATCTGTAGTTAACAACAAATCATCAGAGAAGTATCTAAGAGAGGTGTGGGGGTATAACTCAACCTCCAGCTGCGAACTGAAGAATTTCAATAAACTCTCAATAAAATTGTATATTTTGGTATTAGGTTTAGACGAAAATATCTCCGAAACCCTTGTCAACAGTCTATTGAAAATATAATATCCATCCATATCTCATAATTGAGAGAGGAAGGGGGAGAGTGATAGAAAATCAGAGAGAGAGAGAGTACTGTTTTTCTGTTGAACTAAAAGAAGAAACAGAAAGTTTCGAAATCGTTTTAAATCCATCAGTATTTGAATTACATAAATTTATTTAATTTTATGCGTTCTTAACTTTCTGAATCGTTTAATCCTTTCTATAAGCTACAACATATATATATATATATATATATATATATATATATATATATATATATCGAAGTAATTTCTCATTTTATAAATTTGATAAGGGGATCTGAATCTATATCACTGAGGACTGCAGCTTTGTCTTCAAGTTCCTTTGTCTTCAAGTCCAAGTTCAATTACCTTTCCTTGATTATGGCATTATTACATATGATCTGTTGTTGTATTTAATAGCGTATTAGAAGGAATGGACATTTAGAAATGCTCGTTAAAAAATAAAAATGGTCGGTATGAATTAAATTACGACAACAGATGGCGGCACAAATAATATTTTGGATTAAAATAAAAAATATATCCTATATTTTATTGACTATTAAATTTAGTTTTAATATCATCTAAGCATTGTATTTTATCTTTCAGAAAATATTTCAAAACTGTTCGAGCAGAATTTCGGCGAAAAACGTGATCTGCGAAAGTTAACAAAGCGCGGATAGGGCAGAAAATTTACTGACGCTCACCTTTAAAAATCTTATGCAGCCCTCGCCCCACTTCTCGGTAGGAAATCCCACCTCTCCATCCCCAATAAGCTTATTGTTTACAATCAAATTCTAGCACCGTCGTTTTTGTATGCCTGTCCTGTCTGGGCATCAGATGCAAAAACGCATAATGAGAAATTGCAAGTATTCCTAAACAAGGCATTACGATGCATTGTGAATGCTCCTCGATTTGTTCAAAACGAATTCATTCACCATGACCTCAAAGTCTCTTGCGTAGAAGGGCAGTTTCGACGTTTCACTCAAAATTTTACAAGAAGAATTCAAGTAAATCATGTTTGAGAGACGTAGATCAGAACTACGGCAACGCCTCCCTTATTTATCTAAGGAAGCGTAGTCCACGTAATCTTCTGTTTGGCCCTTTATAGGTCACTTAGATAAAGCCGAGATTTGCGTCTCCCCAACCCCGTGTCACTTAAGATGAATTCGATCTGAATGACGACGAAAGATGGCGCCACAGTTGCACCTATTCATCAGTTTGATCAAAACCCACTGATATGGCAAAATTGCTTCTTAGTTAGCTGAAATTGACGCCAGTCCGCTTTCAATCCACTTTTAATTTGTTTTTCCCTTAATTATTAAATGTATCGTCGCCTTTTGTAAATTATATGCAACTTTGAATTGACTAATGGTATATTCTACCTAGTCAGAGCTTTCCCGCTCTTTTCTTACCTCTTCTAGGTAGTCGGCCAATACGAAGACAGTATTACCATCCATCTACATAGAAAAACCTAATGATACATTTTGCACAGGAATGAGAAAACATCCTTATCCATGAGAACTTTGTAAAATTGGACAATTAACAATATTCGATGTGGGGACAAGTGTTTTTTGCAAAGGCGCCCCGTAATATGTTGTCTTGGCTTGACCTGTGACTTCGAATACCTGCGCGCAGATAGCTCGACCACAGAAGCGGCTCTCTGTGTTTGGTGTTCGTAAATATGCCCTTAATGGTTAGGAATATATTTTGAACTTTAGTCGCCTATAAAAGTAGTTCTAGTGTATATAAAAAGAGCAGTAGATTGCCAAAATTATCAAATCTGAGAGCTACATGCATTTTTCTGCAAGCGCATGCTTATCTGTAAGGTTTTTTTTTAAATACTTTATGTGATAAAAACACGCTTTTCTTCCTACTGGGTAGTTGTATTTGTAATTCTTATCGAACAGATGTGTGAATAGCTAAGAACAGCACGATGCAAAACTAGAAGAGTTCATTAAGATTTACCTAGATTCATTAAATGTTTAATATCTATAGTTTCTAAAGCAAGCTGCATGATACTTTGTATGTCGGAATATCCTGAAGCGTAATGCAATGAGAAGTAAAATATTTTTCAAAATAATATTGGTCGAAATAAAATGTTGAAATACAGTGTAGCTAACCAAGTTTATACATCTGATGTAAAAAGTGCACAGTAAAAATGTTGATCGAACAATCAGAGCCATTTCCTTTTTGTGTGAATATATCAGTGGCCACAAATTAAGTATCCCACTTCAGAACCTTTTGTATCTAACTTTCGAAACTCAATCGAACTTAATAGTACTCTTTAAAGAAACGATTTTCTTCATATACATGATTTATAAAATTTCTATCATAATTTAATTTAGCACTGCGTGTGATGTAATTTGCATACAACACATTTTCTAATATGCAATTTAACAATTTTTAGACTCATTTCTAGACACAAGGTGCATTTTATTTTTCCTTATAGAATAAGCAAGTCTTTTGCATAAACGAACATGTTTGTCTTGTAATGCGAATAAAAAAAACAATAGATAGCAAATGCAAATGCCCTGCAAAGATCATTGAATTGGATAGTTTATTTTAATATTTGTTTCCATGTGGAGAAATCACTGATAGATATCTGTGCATTCTAGGTCCAAGACCCTTAAACTTGGAGAGTTGCTATATTAAGCCATGTTCCTTCGACATGAACAAGCAGGGAGATCGCAAGAAGCCCAAAGGTCACGTGGGCATCGAAGTCACCTACTCGTGGAGATCCAATGGATTTACTCCATGTAGCGCATCCTGTCTTGGAGGTAATTATTAATAGCAATCGAACATAGTACTCTTCCATCGGTAAGAAGCGAAGATTGTTACTTAAAATAGATCTGAAACTAAAACTATCGGTAACACTTCAACAGCAAAAGAATATAAAACAATTCAGTAATGCATGATAAGAAATCATTCAAACGTAGAACATATGCAGATTTTATATGTTGTTCTACTATTGAAGTGTTTTATGTACTGACAGTGTTCTATAGTTTTAGATCTATTCATTGCCGCCAGATTTTCAATATAGACATTATCTTTAACACTGCTCTGTGGTTTACCCTCCTTTTTATTCAACGGTTTTTCATAGAAAAATGCTTATTAATGTATCGAACACTTATGTCGTATACAGAGAGATGCAAACCATTCATATCCTTCATGTGTATGAAATAGTATCACTATTGAACTGTTCGAATCAATTTAAACTAAATTTGGCACGACCGTAACATGGCAAATTTAAAGGAAATTTAGAACATTCTGGAGCAACTTTCTGTGCAAAGTTTATTCTAATCCGACAATCGGTTGATTTCGTGTGAAATTCTTAAAATAAAATATTTGTGGGGTTCGCGAATTCTAAGAAGATTTAGCTCTACAAGATGCAAAGGAATGCGGTCGAAAAACATGCTGCTTATTGGAGAATCTGGAAAAGTGTATGCTGTGGCATTTGGCCACATTTGATACCAAATGGTACCATACCCAAATGGCGTTTCGTCACATTTGTTAATGAGCTTTTTTCTTAATTTAACAAATAGTTTGACTTCTGCGCACAAATTAGCCATTTAAGGCATTGTGTAGGCAAATTGGTTTGTTATATATATATATATATATATATATATATATAATCTTAATCACAATATGTGTCAGATATGAGATAAATTTATTTGGTAAACATAATTATAAATCTTATACCACTATATTATATCCTATCTTTGATGAGCAGACGATAATTGGGAAATTGAACCATTCGTTCAGTTAACAAATGAGGTCCCTAAAAAGGTCCTTTACTCTCTATCTCTACTTTTCAGGTTTCGGTCTGTCTTAATTTAAGAAGCATACGCCAAGATCAAAGTTTGGCGAGAAATCGGACATGTGTGCTATTTTTGCAAGACTTCGGACAGTTAGTGGATGAAGATTTTTTTTTTAATTCTACGTAAAATATTAATGTTTTTAAACATTGACATTCAGAGAAAGGAAACTCAGGCTCTATGCTGTGATTTTCAGTTTTTTTAGTATCTTTGATCTCTGAAAATCTTTCGCACGATAAGAACTATACTTTTATATCAGATGACTACTATTCATAGCGTATTTTTCATTACAAGGTAGCATTGGAACAAAGTATAGCTACCATAATCAAGAATTGGGCTGATAGGAATTGGTAATTATCGTTTTCCGATTAAACTCTAATCTGACTCAATAGAATTTATTTCAAGAGAGGACATTTTACAACTACAAAATGGCGAGTTTCTCAGTGACTACATACTTTATGAATAAGCAAATTGAAAAGTCTCCAGCAGCGAATATATTACTTTTCTATTCCTGGAAACTGGTTCATTGGAGAAATATGAATGCTTTATTGGATAATGTAGTAGTTTGATCAATATAAACTTACTAACTTATATATCATATCATAAATCTATTAAGCCATAACACGGAGAAATGTGGTGTCGTAAAGCAAATTGTTGGAATTTTTATTCACATGAAAAGTTTTAAAGAAATCCAGGTCAAAAACATACTGTTACGAACGTGTATCCTCAGGAATCGTGGGTGTACACTCAGGATACAAGAACGAGTCCAGATTTCTGGATAACTAACGTTTATTCACAAGCACAGTCTTATCATGAACAATATACAATCAAACAGCACTTAAATGCTCCACTAATTTCACAAAATAACTGATATTTTTCACAGAATGTTAACGAATGTGATTTCACAAAACAGCTGCTACTATTCACAAAACATTGACAAAAATCACAGTCTAATGTAATTCGTGTCACCTCGATTGGTCAACTCCCCTGCAATGGAGGGATGAGTCCTTTTATAGTTTCTGTAGAAATTTCTGGAAATATTTATATCTCAGAATAATCGTTTTTTCGTGAAGTTTCTGGAACATTACGGAAGTCACCAAATGTCGCCAAATTGGCGCAAAATCTCCAAATTTGGTAACCCTTCTTCAAACTGGGAAATCCTGGCAACCCTGGCCTCACGTCATCCTCGCGTCATGCTGACCTCATTGACTGTGTTTTCTTAGCCTGACATTCAAGACCGGAGAAAGTGGAGGGGGCCGATCAGGAAATATTGCGCATTCGCAACAATACGGACACTGGAATAATAGCGACAAAAGAAAAAGAAAAATTGAGGATCTGCTACCCAAAAATAATTCATTACATAATTATTATTATTTTTAACATAATTTCGATGTTCTCCCAAGCGATGTTTCAAAGAATGTTAATTTGTAATATATACGGTAGACTACATTGACAAGAAATTTGATAAATATCCCAGTGAATAAAATTCACGGGAAGAAAAATAATTTCTTTGTCGGAAATTACTTTTAAGTCAACCTTTTTAGGAAATATGTATTTAAAATAAGAAATGTCTGTGCACAAATCTGCGTTCTGTGTTTAATATACTTAAAACTGACATTTTTAACACTTTACAACAAAGTTGAAAAGTGTTTATGACTTTGTTCATTCTGTCTGTCTGTCTGTCTGTCCGTTAGCACGATAACTGCCGTAAAAATGACTTAATCAAAATGAAATTTTAGTATGTCGTTCAGACGGTCTGTAGCACCTATGGGAATATAAATGAATAATATCATCCAATTAGTTTTGGATTGAATCCGGGTTGAAAAAATGAAATACATTGAGCCCTATGGGACCTAATTTTTCAAACACTTTTTAAGCGGATTTAAAATTCACAAATTGCTTCGAAATTTTTGGATAATATTCAAATTGTTCCATAAAATATATAAAAAAAATTCAGTAAAATATATTCAGTAGTATTTTAAATAAAAATTAAAATAATAATAACACCTCTTAAATGAAACGATCACGTGACCATGATATGAAAGTATCACGTGATCGACTTCAACATGATATGGCATCCATCTTGTCTCAAAATTGTGATTTTTAAAGTTCTTTTTATTTCATATTGAGTGTTGTATCCGTCCAAAAACCACTTTAATTTGGTTTAAATTATGTGCATCTACATACTAAAACAACGCAATTACAATATATATGAGTTTAAATGCTCATACTAATTTGATTATTTCTACAACGAAGCCTATTTTTCACTTATGTAAAATGTAAACAGCAAAATATGTAGGATGAGTTGTATAGGAATTGCTGTATTTTTTTAACGCAAAAGAATTTAGCTCATGGAGTCTGCATAGCTGATATGAAAGAAATATTCATTGACTTTACCGAGAGAAGGACGATTTTTTGCAATAAAGTTTTAAGCATAGAGTTAAATTACTTGTAGCTCCATGGTCTTAATTTTTAAATAAAATAAATTATTATAGTATTGTGATGAATGACATGAATGGTAAATTATTTATGAATGAAATGCTGTTTTTTTAGAGAGAGCCAGGCGTGTTATTTTTTCTATGACGTCATTTGCATGAATTTCAGTTGTTTTCGATGAAGTTTTTAAATATAATAAATTATCGTGGTATTATGATAATTCTAAAATTATTACCGAGTAATATATCACATTTTAGAGATGTTTAAACCAGGCAATTTATATTTAAATGCCGTCATTTGAATGAAGTTCATTTTTTTCGATGAAGGTTTAAGTTTTCAAATATAATAAATCAAAGTAGTATTGTGATAAGTTTGAAAATATTACCGAGGAATGTATTGCATTTTAGACATGTTTAAATAAAATTGCATTGAAGTTGGAAAGTGTTTCATAATCAATGCTTTAAGCATGATTGATATTTCTTGTTATTAACACTTTGCAACATAGTTGAAAGTGTTTATGACTTTGTTCATTCTGTCTGTCTGTCTGTCCGTTAGCACGATAACTGCTGTAAAAATGGCTTTATCAAAGTGTAATTTTAGTATGTTTTTCAGACGGTCTGTGGGACCAATGGGAATATAAATGAATAATATCACCCGATTAGTTTTTTATTGAACCAGGGTTGAAAAATGATATACATTGAAACCTTTGGGACCTAATTTTTCAAACATTTTTTAAACGAATTTAAAATTCACAAATTGCTTCGAAAATTTTAGGAAATATTTAAATTATGCCATAAAATATATAAAAAAAATTTCAGTAAAATATGTTAGGTAGTTTTTTAAATAAAAATTATTTAATATAGGGAGAAAAACAAATTCAATTAAATTCTGATTCTCGTTATATCCTCCAGAATGAAACAAGAAAGATCAATCATGCTTAAAGCATTGATTATGAAACACTTTCCAACTTCAATGCAATTTTATTTAAAAAAGTCAAAAATGCAATACATTCCTCGGTAATATTTTATCACAATACTACATTAATTTATTATATTTGAAAACTTAAACCTTCATTGAAAAAAATGCACTTCATTCAAATGACGGCATTGCAATATAATTTTCGTAGTTTAAATATCTCTAAAATGAGGTACATTCCACGGTAATATTTTTAAAACTATCATAATACTACGATAATTTATTATATTTGAAAACTTCATCGAAAACAACTGAAATTCATTCAAATGACGTCATAAAAAAATAACACGTCTGGCTCTCTCTATAAAAGCAACATTTCATTCATAAATAATTCCCCCATTCATGTCATTCTTCACAATACTATAATAATTTATTTTATTTAAAAATTAAGACCATTATGATAATGATGATAATTTTAGAAATATTACCGAGGAATGTATCGCATTTTAGAGATTTTTAAACCAGGCAATTTATATTTCATTGCCGTCATTTGAATGAAGTTCATTTTCTTCGATGAAATTTTCAAATATAATAAATTAATGTAGTATTGTGATAATTTTAAAAATATTACCGAGGAATGTATCGCATTTTAGAGATGTTTGTATAAAATTGCATTGAAGTTGGAAAGTGTTTCATAATCAATGCTTTATGCATCATTCATCTTTCTTGTTTAATTTGAATTAAAAACTGAAAAGAAGTTTTCACTCCACCAGAATTACTTTTCACTCCAGTTTATTAAAGACTACAAAAAATTTCAAAGATCTAAAAAGATTGATTTCTCACCCTTGACTTATTTACTTTAATACCAGCAGAAGTTATGTCAAAACGAAAACATTCACATTTTCTATTACATATGGGCGTTTTTCACGCTAGAAATCAAAAAAAAAATTACAATCAAAGACCCCGTCTTGCTCTAAGAATTAGTTTCCTTTAAATCGTAAGTGAAAAGACTTCAAAAATTATTTCTATTTTAGGAATTTCTTTAACATTGAGATGAAAGGAAAAAAATTTCCTTAAAGAATCAATTAGAAAATTTTAATCGTATGACATGTCTCTCAGAAAGTGTCAGGCGGTTAATTAATTTTACACGGAGAAAGAAAATAGCACTGGCGCTTGTCAAATCAGAGAGAGAGAGAGAGAGAGAGAGATTAAATAAAAATTGAGTAAGTCTGAATACTAAAATTAAAAAATATATATAAATATCTTATATTAATTTATAGCATTAGAGGGCTAATTTATAAATTGATTTATTAAATGATTAAAGGCAGTCTGTCATTGCAAGTGTTCCTTTGCCTTTGGCATTTTCATGTCCTTTTGTGTTTCTAAAGGGCTTGGTTATCAGAAGTGTTATGCACGAGCCCAAGATGAACTGAGGTAATATGAAGAAAAAATGTAATATACGTGGTGGTAATTTATGCCCAAGCATGGTCGTCATGGTACAAGTAAACAAATTGCTTATTGGGCATACTGATTTGAAAATAAGGGTTTCGGATGCGCAAAAAATGTTTTCTTTATTTCCAGTGGGAAGGAATTTGACATAATAAATGTAACGAAAGGAAAAATACAATAAAAACTATGAGAGTGATTGTACCATTTGAAATCTTGCTTCCCAATATCGCGCTGTTTCGTAAACCCTGTAAAGTGCCTTGAATGTGTACTCAATTCATAACATTGTCATCTCTATAAAGTTTGGATCAGGCAGAACACCAATACAGTAAAGATGCTCCGCTGAACAGTCATTCCAGGTGATCATGACCTCTGTGAAATAGTGACAGATTTTCGAAATAAAAAGTTTGTCGCTCTTTTACGGCTTCACCAATCAGGTATAGCTGTCTTTATTAGATGTCTCCAATTCTTCGAAACGATTTTATTTGACAGTTTTGGGGGAAATTTGAAGTTTATAGACGTTTTGATAAAATTTTTTGCAGAGTGAAAGAATTCTGTTTCACTGTAAGTTTCACTGCTTGCCAACTGCTAGTGCCCTTTTTCACCAAATTATTCGCCTGATTATTATTTCCATGAATCCTGCAATATCTGTGTATCCACTGAAGGATAATATATAGTTCTTTCTCTTATATTTTCAAAGCGATATTGACATTCGTACACGCGTCCTTTGAGATAAGATGCTTGGTTAATTCAATGGAATGTATTGATGCACTAGAGTTTGGCAATATGATTGCATTCTTGAACTTGCGATTAACAGCATCCAGTTGATCGACGGCATCCAGTTGCCCCATGTTCAAAGGATTTGACTTCAGAAATATTGTTAAAAGTAAAATGAATCGTATTAAAAACTTCGCAGTTAAACCTAAATGTAATAACAAATTTTCTTCTATATTTATCATTTTTTATATTGCCTCTATTATATTCTCTCATTCTATTATATAAAAAATTGTTTGCCCGAAAATTTTCTAATTTAAACATTTGAATTAATAGGTATTTTATGACATCCTGGGCACATTTCAAACACATTCGAAAGGATGTCAGTATGTGTGTGCGTGTCAGTATATGTGTGTGCTTAAGTGTTTGTATTTGTATATATCTAAAAAGTGCACGCACGACAGTTTAAAGAACGACGATGAAATTTTATTGGTGGCAAAAATGTTGCCATACTATTGTATTTCAGAAATTATATTCCTTGAGACATCTATATCTCAGAATCTGCTATAGATAAAGCTCAGAGGATAATTGACTTGGATTTGGCATGAAATTCCAAAGAGGGTGGGGGCAGGGGGTAACCAAAAATTTCTTTTTCCTGTTCTTTTTCCATTTCCTGTTCAAAGCATTGTAGTTTACTTGAAACATCTATATCTTTAAATTAGCCATAGATATAGCTTAGATGATAATTGATATAGATTCAGCATCAAATTCAGGAGGTAAAGTGGCTCACTAAAAATTTTCACTACCGATTTTATTTCCACTTTCGGTTCAAAAATTTTATCGAGACATTCATTTGTCAGAACTAGCTATAGATAGAGCTTAGATAATAACTGATATGGATTCAACATCAAATTCTGGAGGGTGTATACAGATTCACTAAGGAATTTCACTCCCGGTTCTGACGATGTTCCTTCCGATAAAAAAATATTACAGCTATTTCTCGGAATCTGCTATAGATATATCTTGGATAACGATTGATAGTTTTCAGCATTAAATTTCGGAGGAGGCAGGTGGTTTATAAAATATTTTTAGTTCTGATATTCTCCGGTCAAGAATATTCTTTGAAATATATATTTCCCAACACTATTATAGATAGAGCTTAGTGATGTGCAAGCGGATTCCGCATCTAACGTTAAAAGGCGTTTGGAGTTAATTAAGGATTTCCATTTCCGGTTTTAAAAAAAAAGTATTGAAATGATTAATAGTTGTATTAGCACCATTTGCCACCAGATGAAGGATGCTTCATAAATTCTTGTGTGTGCATACATTGTTAAAACTAGAAATGGATTAAAAGAAATTGTAATGAGAATGATTAAAAAACGAATTATATGAAATTTAAGATTTTCATCTTCATATAGAGAAATATCATATTCCCAAACAATGATAGAAGTACAGTAAGTGCAGAACGCTGCTAATTTGAAATTCGCTATACATGTAAGAAATATTAAAAGGTTAAAATTTTTAAGGAATTAAAAATATTTTAGGAGAACAACTTGAAAGCAACAGCTTATAAAAATGATGTATTTTATTCGGCAGAGATACAAACTACGTGCCTTGTTGTTTATTTTGTAGAATCAGACAAAATCGGCTGCGCTCGATAGTCACTGAACTTTTCTCTCAAAAAGAATTGAAATCTTAACATTACGTTTTTCAATTTTTGTCAACCTAGATTTCAATGTGGTCTTCTATCAGCAATGCCGCCGACTGAATTTCCCTATGCAAAATCTATTACACCATAATTTATTAGTTATTGAATTTTTTATTTAAACTGCTTATGAGGCCCTGGGGCCGAAACTCCCTAGGTTGCTATGCGATGTATTCTTTTACGAACTGTCCCCGACCCTGATTGGTGAAATAGTTGGAATGCTTAAAAACAGATATTTAGTTTCCTTTATCTTGATCTTCAATTCGGTGGAAAAGTGATTACAACCTTTTAGGGAGTAGGGCGGGGCGCCCCAGTTGTTGAGCACGGGGACTGCACTTGGAGGACTCGAGCTCGATTTCAAAGCTGCCCAAACAATCACCTCGTCTGCGCGGAATACCGGTTTGTTAAATCTTTAGGTTTAAAAGTTCTACCGAGGGGTTGGTGGTAAAATAAGAGAACACGGTCTCTTTGGATGTCACCCCTTCTAGATTCCGGTTTAAATTGGATGGTTAAAGGGTGATCCGTATCTGTGGTGCACCGTGCACCGGGTCAACGTTGTATGACGGAAAAATGGTTACGTTATAATTCAAAGTGTCTCGCTATTGGGGGAAAGAAGAGTATTTAGCTAGTGAAGTAATAATTATACCTGTTTACGAAATTAATATTTTTATGAAATTTAAAATGAAATTTTCGTTTATGAGAGCGTTTGAAACTTTAGACAATATAAATGGTTATATGTAATGTGGTCGAGGTAGACAAAAACAAAATAACAGAACTAAAAATGCTAAACCAAAGATTCGAAAAGAAAGGATCAGTTTTCATCATACTTTATAGAATTTATTGTAATATATATATATATATATATAATTTTTCTGGTGTGAAACTCCCGAAATTTTTGGGTGCCAGGAAAAACCTAGTTACTCCATTTGCTTGATTTTTCATTTTGAATCTATTTAGCTCATACCATATCCATGCAGTTACACCATGTATGTTAATGCAAGGAACGAAGTGTTTAGTACGTGTATTACATATATGATTTTTTTTAATTTTAATTTTTATTTCATTATTGGGTGTAGTTACAGCCTTAAATTATATCAAGGCTTTCTCAAAATGATAACCAAATTTCTGCTTACCTTATGTATGGAACAGAGAACGAGGGGTATTTAATTAATACCTGTTTAGCACCTATTTTATTTATATAGGATTTATTCTTATGCCAAACGTTAGGTCTATTTTATTTTATTTTTATTCTTACATGTGCTATACATACATCTTTCAATTAAGGATAAGTCACAGGTAATTAAAATATGCAAGTAATTAAATATATATATATATATATATATATATATAGTAAAATTACTTACTTACATGCTCTCATATACATGTTTACATCTTACAACAGCTTGTTGTATAGTCTTTTTGTAACCACATCCATCCTTTTTCATTTCATTTTTTATATACAGCATTTTTCTAATGGTAATTCTCGGGTATATATTACAAGCAAAAATCAAAATTTTCAAATATATATATATATATTTATATAATTGTCATTAAATATGTCTGTTATTAAACAAAACACATAGATATTTCGAAAGTTAAAAGCATTCGAAAAGTATACTTTTCCTGTTGGCGAGCATTTATGCACGTGTGTTCTTATGTGTATTGAATCAGGTCAGAATTTATAAAACTAATTTCAAACTGTGACAATTATATAGTCAACCAAAACGAAACCGAAACTATTTCACGCATTTTATGTCCTGTGGCGCCATCTATAGACTATTAGAGAAACAAATCCAGGATAATTTACACAAATTTACCTTCGACCGAAAAGAATAATTAATAAGTAGAACACTGATTGAAAATCAATGGTGTCATTACAATAATTTAATGGTCTAAACGTCTAAACCATTTTTATCTTTTCTAAATGAAACATAAGCTATTTTTCTAGACAGTTTCTTTGATTTTACAAGAGCAATGATGTACAGCTGCGGAAAAAAAAACGTCTCACCCTCTGTTAATCGAGCATCGTTCATAATAGAGAAAATTGAAAAATAACATTCGATTAGGGATAACATCCTCTACAAATTAATGTGCGTAAAATTTGCATAAGGGTCCATCTTCATATCTAAACGCTCACAAACTTTGAAATTTTCAATGGCAGCACTCAAGTTTGACGCAATATTTCGAATATAACACTAAAAATTAACCTCGGATATAAGTTTCAAGTTATCTGCATGAAGCCTTTCCGAATTAGGAGTATGTAAAGTTTTGAGCTCTTAATGTTAAATTAGTTTCCAAGACGTCCATTCATATCTTCTGTAATAATTATCTGCTTACGCTGATTATTTGTATGACGTTACTACTAAACAACCCAAACACATTTGCGTGATTTTTATTATTGGGGAAATAATTGTTTGTATGAAATATTAATTATGAAATTAATAATAAAAAAATATGAATACGAACCTGGGCATGTTTTGATAAAAATCGATTCACAAAGATTTTTTATAGGTTTATGTAAAATTCCAGGTGTTTCCTCACTCTAGTTCTTTCGAAATGTTTAAATATTCAGCATCACGATGATTTTAGGGGTCGTATATTAGTTTAAAAAAATGACTAATTTGAAAAAGTTATATTAATTGTAAGTTTATCTTTATTTAAAAAAACGGGCATTTATTTTTACCCAGATTTAATAAAAACTTTGTATAAACAGTGTTGTATAGATGCAACCTAATCAACGTAATTCTGCTACTGTATTGAAGGGTGAAAACTTGTATTGTTATAAATGGGATCTTCTTATGTTACTGTCGATTAATAGTTCTGGAGCTACTGCGAGTTGAAATCGCCCACAAAATGTGATAAGTAATAATAAAAAATATTTATATAAAACAATAACAAATTATAAAATTATTTGATACTAAACACTATAACGCGTAGCTTTGCATCAAAAGACGAATTTGCATAATTGCGGTTTAGTATGATAGTTATTACAACAACCTAAGAACCTCTTATTCAAAGGTAAAATGATTGTTTATTGTTTCCAATCTCCTTGGTGTAGGAAAGCCTACACCAAGTCCAAAAGATCCTGCCGCAAAAGAGAATTACAGACAAATTCCTGCAAAACCGACAGCTGTCCCAAGGAGACGCCCATACAATCTAGAAGGTGAGCAGGAGAAGCAGGAAGGGGGAACAAGGACAAGTAAAAAAAGATTTCTCCCTCACCACAAACTTCATACCTACGGAGGTGTCCGCTTCTAAGTCGTGCCATGGCCGTTTGGAGGGATCTAGAACTCTTGCACTGCAGAGCGGCCAGGGCTCTTTGCGGCGTACCAATGGTGAACAGGGGGAGTATACCACGAAGAATTCATTCTAATTTTGTGGAGGGAATGAATTTCCGAAGGACACAAGACATAGGAACTGGGGTCAGGGCAGTCACAACCCTCTCTAGCCAGCTCATCAGCGATCTCGTTACCAGGCACACCGACATGTGACGGCATCCACTGGTGACACACAGTTTTCCTCTGACCAAGCCTTGCCAACTTGGAAATAATACTCTGACCAGTCCTCTCCACAATCTTTGGCCAATTCTTTAAATATTGAATGGAGCTGGTCCATGGCGAAGTTTAATAAGCAGCTTCACTTGAGGCGAGGTAGGGATGAAGACTAGGGCTGAAGACTGATTTGACCTCGATGCCTGTTGGTCCGCGGAAGGTAATTTATTTCCCTTCTACCACCTATTGGATAACCAATAAAGGCATTCCCCGATCCGCCACCTGGAGACGCGCCCTCTAGGAGTTACAGGCTCCCCCGAGGGGGAAAATGATTCTATAATTTTATTCTCAATTTATTTTCGCTTATTTAACTGTATTACAAAGCAGAGTAATCACACCTAATAACATTTTTATTTAAAGTTTTACTGCAGTATGTATGTTTGAAAGTTAGGTTTGTTATAAATGAGTATGCTTCGACTATATAGTGTGGGTATGCTTCGGCACTTGACGCGAGGAACAGAATTATAAAATAACAAATATTTTTGAAACAGCATTATAAAATAACATTTGAAAATAAACATGTCATTCTTCTTTATTTCTTCTTTCTTTTATTGATCCTGGCACGAATGCCCATTGGGTTTTAGCAACGTACCCAGTACGGCTTTTTACTCCTAACAATCGTGCCCTATTTGAATCTCACATAATCCTATCCATTACAGGCTCACTTTCATAGTAACACACACATAAGACAACACCACACCCAGCCATGAAAATGCTGACCCTCTTATGGAATCCAACCTGCGACCCTTTGGCTGTGAGGTAAGCCATAATGCTGAATGTCAAGAGGATAGTTCAATAATTTACAACAGTGCGGCGGCCAATCAACGAAACATCGCCCTTCAAATTGCGGTTTTCAATATGGAGTTGATCCCCGAAAATTGTACATTCCGGAATATTGAATATCTTCGGATATAAATATAGAAACGTCGTGAAAATTTGAATTTGGATTAATTTGGAGGTCTAGAACTTACGGGTGACGTCAAAATTGGGTGTTGCCATTGAAATTTTCAAAGTTTATGCGCGTTTAGATATGAAGACGGCCCCTCATGCAAATTTTACGCACATTAATTTGTAGAGGATGTTATTCCTAATCGAATGGTATCCTTCAATTTTCTCTACGATGAACGATGCTCGATAAATAGAGGGTGGGGCGTTTTTTTTCCAGCAGCTGTACATAATAATTTAAATACGAATATGTTCTGGATTTTTTCAGATTTTTTTATTTTTTACATTCGAGTAAATCTGCAGATTTGGTCGTTTAAAGCAGCAATCACGAAAATTCGTATCGTAGATTTCACGATGGCAGATGTGTGAAGCAATTCTAGTTTCATTGTGCTCACATTTTCCCCTTGTGTCCCAAAATATCTATAGTCTGAATCCCCACTAGTCTTTCTCATATATTAATATTCCATACTATATATGTTTATTTGTATGAAATTAGTATCATAGCTGAAAAGTATTTTTGGGGGAGTTTTCGTTTAAAAGTTGTTTCCTTTAAAATGTTCTGCATTAAAATAGTTATAAGTTAGCACCAATCTGTCATTAAGTCTTTTCATCTGATTTGCTTTCATATATACTATTTTAATACCTTGTACATGTATTCCGAATTTTAAAATATCAATTTACTAAGTTGACTTCACTAATATTATTGCTCAGGGAATTGTTATTCTGCTCCATATATATTGCGATGAAATTTTTCAATTGCAAATATAACGCATTATAATCATGCGAATTACAAAACATTCTCTCTTGTTTTAGCTTCCCCGCAATGCACCTACACATAAGCTTTTATAAAAACAATTACTTCTGAAGTTTTTCTCTAAAAGTTTATTTTTTCAAGTTAAAAATATCTTAATGACGCCTAAAGGTGTATTTGACTTTTCAGTTTGCAATTCCGTGTTATTGTGATACCATCCGTGTTATCGGAATGCCATTAGCATCCATAGCGTGGTTCAAATTATCATTCTCCGCATATACGATATACTGCTATACTACGATATGCTACGATACGGTGTACTGCGATATACTACGATACGATATACTATGATATACCACGATATACCATATTACACATATAAACGATATGCTGCGATAAACCATCTACAACATACTAATTTCTCATACGCCATAGACTATTTTCCATGCAATATAACGTAAAAAGTCCTAAAAATCGAATAATCCCCTCTCTAATCATGAGAATTATTAAAATTCATCCAGTTTTATACATAATGTCACACATTCCACACATACAATTTCATAATGGCAAGTGTATTCACTCTTGAGTTATCATGTCCAAACGTCACATATATACACATTTATCCATAGGCTTTCCAAAAATATTCGAATTGGATTCAAAACACCTTGAAATGTGCTTATCTGTCAACATTTGAAATTCGAAAATGTTGGGGAAGACACTACTTTCTCTACATCATTGATTCCCAACCTGCCAAACTCCTATGCAAACTCCTATTCTTTTTTTTTATAAAGTGTTTGGTTTATTTTCCAAGTAAATTTTGCTGTCGAAATATTAAATAGAGTAAGGGTGCTATATTGGTTGGCTAGCAATTGTCGATTTATGTTTCAATTAACTTTTGAGGTCGAAATATTAAGTAGAGTAAAGATGTTGGATTGGTTGACTAGCAATTGTCTATTTATGTTTTAATTAACTTTTACGGTCGAAATATTAAGTAGAGCAAGGGTACTGGATTGTTTGGCTAGCAGTTGTCTATTTATGTTTATGTATTGCTGTGTCATGTAACTGTTTCTTCCACTGAATGTCTCAGTGGTAATAAATTTTCTTTTTGGGAATATTTTCTTCTATTTAAAACAGTATTATTTGTTTCCTCAAAATGTTGCTACACCTCTGGAAAATCTCACAGCACCCACAAATGCCATGACGCGCCACATCCCTGCTCTATATAATTGTATGAGAAGGCAAAAAATGGATAAGCCAAAACTTCTCTATGGAATAATTCAATTTTCTTCATTTCTTGTCCAAAATCGCTCAAATGTTTATTGCAGCTATTATCTCATCTATTTAACGATGGAAAGTAAATGTGTACACTAATAAATTTCGGGGTGCTCATTCCCCAACAAAAAAGAAATAAGCTAAGGAAGAGCTAGCTATATTTGCTACTGTAGGCAATCTTTTTTGAAACATGATATTAAATTCCTTTTGACCATATGCCACATCATTTGGTCTTCTCACCACTATGTTGGATTTGATATTCACTGAGAAATTGTAATGCTTGACAAATGTTATTAGCGATTCTTGGCAATCCACCACACGAAGAGATTTATTAAAGTCTCTGGAACATTACACTCCAATAACTATTAAAAGTAAGAAGAATTTAAAAAAAAAATGAATAAAACACTACGGCAGAGGGTTCTCCCCTGTTGTAGCCAGACATATGCAGCAGAGGGGAAAAGCACGAATATATCCAATAATGTGCTTCTGGAAAAGAAAATGGATGTGCAATAATGGTAAGAAACATATATAGGAGTAAAAATTTGGCAACCATAAACAGACTTCTTTTATAGCCGCAATTATTAATATACTTTATGGATATTTTTTATTCTATTGTATTTATATATTTGTGAAGGATGATATGTATCCTAAATCTTCGTTTTAAATGGGGAAAAAATATTAATGTTTGTTTCTTTTATGAAATCAGTATGGCAAGTGAAAAGGCTGAAGTAAAATTGCGATCATTGACTAAAAATTAATAAATATTAATGGATTCTTTATAAATACTAGATGGCCTCCAGTTTGTTACGCTCACCAACCAATTTTTTTTCGATGGATAGACATTAGGATTTCAAATCTAATAAATGCATTTAACTGAAATGCAGTTGGTACTATTACTGCTATTTTCTCAACCATACATAGCAATATAAAAGGATGTGATTGCGTCAAAAAATCCATCTTTCGAATTTTGATGGATCTACACGTTTTGAGCATTGTTAAAGACATATGTTTGACTGTCTGTGTATGTGCTTGTGGGCAAGATACCTTTCAAACAAATTAATAACATTTACTAAAATTTGACGTGCTTATGTCAATTGGTGAACGTAACAGCTTTATTAATTATCGGAGTGAACGGAGGAAGTAAGTAAGTCCCATAATTTTCGAACACCGTTCGAAATTCAAGAAGCATCATAAAAATATAAGGGCCTATGAAAATGTTAGGGACATAGGAATTTCATAGATAATGTTCTTAAAAGAGAGTGCCATCATTTATATGATGTTAACATGCGCCGTCCTTGAGATGTTTCATGTTATTAATCTAAAATGGAAAACTTCATAAAAAAAAATAAACTCACTATTATCAAATAAGTAAATTCCTTGTAAAAACTTTTATTCTGAAATGAATGGAAGTCATGTTCTATAAATTATCCCAAGTCTTTTCAAGATATTAGAAATTTTATTTATTCTTTCTCTCGAACAATTTGTGCAAATCGGATAAATTTGGGTACCATTTTTTTTATCAATAACCTATTTATTATCAAGGAGCTCAATCTAAGAAACACTCTAATTTTTTCTTTCAAAAATAGAAGACAAAGAAAAAAAATGTTAAAATTCGTTGCAAAAACAGCCATTTCGTATATGATTCTCCATTTAAAAGAGAATGGCATAATTTACAAAATAATAACCTGCGCCGTTTTTGAGATATTTGATCTGAAATTTAAAAAATCATAAAACATTTAAAAATTGTCACTATTCTTAAACGACTGAATCCTTTTCAAGTGTTTTTCATAAAACATAAATATACATTATTGTCTAGTACTTATCATGAGCCACTTTTGAGATATTATGATTTTTGCTTTTCAACAGAGAGCGCGATATCTCTTAGCGAATTACTTGAAACTCTGTTTTAATCAACAACAGAAATATACCTACATATTTTAACAAGATCTTGCGATAAGAAAATGTATAATTCGTATTATATTCCCACAAAATCGAAATTTGCTAATGCGTAGAGAAAGTCATATGTTGGACATATAAAATATTTTATAATTCAAATCAAAAGCACTGTCAAGTAACAGATACGCTTGCTCCGTTTTTGTTTTTTTATCTTTTATTCTTTCATCTCCAAAACGAAAATTCTTTATCTTCTCTCCCATAAACAATCTTTTTTATATTGTTTATATTTTGAATATATTTTTCATGCTTTTTTATGTTTTTATTTTTAACTAATTTAAATTTTAGAACATTATGTTTACCTCCCATTATTGTACATTTAAAAATATATGTGTTTTCTTTTTAAATAACTTTAAGTTTACTAGGCTGTCTCTTGCGACTCGAAACTGACGCAAATCAGGGAATCTATCTACATGACTGATACGTTTATTTCATGAAAGTCGTAAAAGACTCAGTATTAAAAATTAAATAATTAATGTAAAAAGACAGCCTAGCAACTTTCACCATTATGGAGGTTAGAACAAACAAATCGAAAATTCTGTTTAGAGAGTGCTTTTTTTTTTAATTATTTT
Organism: Amaurobius ferox; assembly: GCA_951213105.1. Taxonomy (NCBI): domain Eukaryota; kingdom Metazoa; phylum Arthropoda; class Arachnida; order Araneae; family Amaurobiidae; genus Amaurobius; species Amaurobius ferox. Next base: position 79,769,415 of record OX578134.1, on the reverse strand, counting down.
TTTTCCATAGACATAACTTTATCTAGCCTTTGACCTCTGATATCTCAGTATACAGTTCGAAATTTAAAATCCAGATTTCGCCATGAACTTAAACATGATTAGTTTAAGCTAGGTACAAAAAATTGTTTCGAATCGGTTGAAATTTACTCTGTCAGCAAAACTTTTGCACGCAATCAGGTTTTTTTTTTCCTTTGGATGAGTCGGACGGCCTGGGTTTTCAACGCGATCAGGTTTAAGTCGGTGTTAAGGGAGCTACTCTCGGAACACATTTCGCTTCTAAACTGTATCCGTGACATCATTCGCAAAATATACACCTGTTGAAAGAAAGCGTAATCAGGCAAAATATCGTCTGCACAATAAAATGACTAAATATGCAGAATTTTCGGCCGAAATACCTCTTTAAATTTTTTTTTTACCAATTCGAATTAAAATAATAACTCGATGAGGTAGGTCTCCCGTTCCAGGAGTTCAGCTAACTCTATACCGAATTTCGCGACTGTCCTTAGACTTCCTGCTACAAAAGGCACAGACGGGAATATAGGCAGACATATTTTATTATGTAAGAAGAAGAGAACTCTCTCCAGGCGAAATCAGTTGCATATCAATCAGCGTATATTATTCTCATCCGATTTGTGTGATATATTTCAGTTATCACCCATTAAAATTGAATTGAATCGTCATAAAGTAGTTTTCATGTATTAAATATACCTTACACATATGGCGGGGCCTTAAAAATCCAGGCAATATGCATTTTAATAATAAATACTTCTGTTATTTTTTTTTTAAATATATGTTTATTAGTCCGCTATGTTTAAATTCAAAAATTGCCTAAAGTTGAACTTTGACCAAAGCTAACATGAATGGGCTGTAAAATTTACTACTCGCTATTTACTCACTTTTGTTTTTATACGCTCATAATACATACATTACTGCATATTAGTGCGAAACCAACTCTCTAATATAACATTTATATTTTTATACTTTGTGGAAGTTATTTTAAATCCGTATGCAATAAAATAGGAGTTATTATTTACCAAATATACTATTTTGCAAAAATACAATTACACATATATATATATATACACATAAGAAATTGAGCAACCGCTGCGAAACTCATCCTGGTGTATCGTTTGAAGAGATATGCAATTGATTAGAATTTGGGAGCAAAAATAAAATACGTTTTATAAAGAAACAGTGGCAACAAAAAGATGATATTTTAGCTAGAGGTAAATCCTCCCCTGGCAGCTATACAAGTTGGTATTCTGTGCGGCATAGCGTCAATTAAGTTGCTTGTATCTTTTTGATTTGAATTTCTTATTTGAATTATTTATTTGAATTTCATTCTTTATTAATCTTCCGTTGCTTACTTATAAAGGAAAGAAGGAACAAAATTAATTTAAATAAAAATGAATTAATAATTAAAAGTAGCGTTCCCTGATTAGGCCACGCCCTTAATTAAGCCACGCCTTTAAGTAGGCTACACTCATCATTCATATAAATCGCATATTAGATTTTTAATGTAAATTTAATTGTTTATGTGTAATGAACAATAGCTATGTACGATATTACAATTTTGATGAAGATGATTTTGTTCGCAAATTTTAGGACGGACAAAAACTAGCAAGAACATACTAAAAAATTTGTTTTAAAAGATTATCTTCTTTCTAAGTTCTTAAATGTATAAAATCCTGCTTAGTACCTCCGTTGAAAAGCTTTAGCATATTGCAATATACAATTGAAAAATAGGAAATGACTAGAACATATCAATTTTGGTAGATGGAACAGATGTGAAGACTAAAAACCACAGAGTATTTCTGGGTAGAACTGTTGGGGTTAAGAATTCGAATGCCGAAGATGCTAACCGGTTAATTTGCCTTAACTTTATTAGTTGTACCACATTCCAAATGGAAAAGTGTGTGTAGTTCGCAGTGAAGTTTAAACGGAAATTGGTGCTTTGGATGTATATTTTGAATGAAATGAGAAAGTAGGGACCTATGCCTGACTTATTTAATTGCCTTTGCCCCAAATATGATTTTAACTCTTCTTAATGGGTCTATATTCTGTTTGCTTATTTTATGAAACAGTAAAATTGTAATGTAATAAACTTAGTATCCTTATCTTGATACTAAGCTTGAAAATAATAGAGTATAATTCGAATAACAATATTGATTTAAAATATTGTTTTAATAAAGCAAAATTTCTTTTTAGTATTTTAAATATGTCTGGGTAAAGTAAGTGACATCACTTTTGTGAAAGTCGCGCCACTTACAATCTATATTTTAATTACAAACATAAAATTCTCAATTAACCTTAGAAACTGGCAAACTAGCCGTGTTTCTCCTGCATAATAACATGATCAGTGTGGAAATTCCCATGACCTACAGAATATGAGGTTATGTTTTTTGAATACCATGGAAAAAAGTGCAACTACAATGTAACAAACATTTGATTTTTTAATAATATTTTCGATTTTATTTTTTCTGAAAGTTATTTTAAATGAATATTGAATACAGTCAGAGTCATTAATTGCAAAATATTTTTCCGAATATTGAGAAATCAAGTAATTGCATTAATCATTTAAAATATAAATTAGTTTATAAGCTGCAGTACCAGTAGATACCAGTCATTATTTAACTGTCATCATTTCTTTAGCAATCACTATTTCAAAACAAATGGATTAAAGATGGCGTCCGATGCGCCTAATACAGTGGCGTAGGCGGGACATTGTTTAAACGAATCCATGAACGATTCTACCATTCTACATTATAAATGTTAATTCGAAAATGATCGCAGTTCCTTTTGTTTTCTGAGAAGTGAAAAATCGTGCCGCGTCTCATCGTGGCGCAGTAGGCAAATGTCCGTGTGCCGCGTGTTAAATCCGCCTCTGAGTATACCTGCTGCGCAGAACCATACAATCATCATCGACATGTGCAATAACGATCACCCCGTTGCGCGACACCAGCGTATCACAAAATAAAACGCGGACCCTTTACGGAGACACATGCAATTATAAATTCAGAATAATCAGAAATAATACAGTACAGACACAATGTAAATCGAAATTCGTCACCACTTTTACATGATTGAAGCGGAACGTAAAACCGAACTGCAGATTTCAAATTTCGTTGCTCACTTTTGGGACCCACAAATTTAACCGCCACAAAGAATATATTTTATATCGACACCGGCCATCTTCATGATGGACACAATTTACATAAATCGAAACTGGTCACATTGAGTTATTAAAATAAAACAAAAAATCGGAATAAAATCTGCATTTATTGTAAGATTGTTTAGAAACAACACATTTATGAAAGTGTCACTAAAAATAGCCTATATGTCACAGTGTGCCAAAAATTGGAAACTCGTGACGTTTAAAGAATTATTTTGAAATCAAACATATTGAAATTCGTCACCAGCAGATCAACCAGAGCATAGAAATAAATCCCTTCCGGAAGAACAGAACAACAGACAAACTACATCAGAAATGACGAAATGCGAAACAACTTCAATAATTAAGACAGCTGGGTGGGACAAACGATCCCTCAAACTGAGTGTCCTAAACACGACACTTTATTCACGATGGCCAGAAACCCCTAAAATATCATACCCCCCCCCCCTTCCCATCACCACACATGTACACTTAATTCTCTCATTTGTTCAAATGTTTATTTAAACTTCCAAATTTATAACAAAGACGAGAATGAGAACAAACACATTCTTAAATGTAGAAAATTGAAGCCAAATTAGCGAAACTGAGCCAATTTGAGAAGTCCCTCTTCGTGTTTTTCTACTCTTCTGTTTCTTTTTGGCTGGGGCGCGCTCAGTCCCGAGACACAATCTACTAGTAAATCTGCAATGTCTGGTTTTTTTTCACGCCAAATTTCTAATATTGCTCCTATACCATTCTTTCACTCAGGAGATGCCGATGGTAGGGACGCGGCTTTAAAAATATCCCTGTATTTTCCCCTATGTGTTGAAAATTCTGTGCAATATAGCTTTCGTGAGTCGACTTTTTCCGAAGAAAGGTGTAGTGCTGCCATCTAGTGGCATTTTCATAACTTATTTTTAATAATTCTCGATTTAATTGAACCAAAAATTCAGATTTTTTCAATAGAAATTGTAATAAATCTGTATAACTAAAAAAATGATTTGGGGTGTTTACTCAATGGTGTCGCGCGTACTCGCGGCCCCCCCAATGGCCGCCACTGTTCATATCCCAATTCAATTTAAGTCCATTTACATCATAATTATTATACAAATACAAAAACTATTATCTTTTTTAAAACTTCCATTCGCAAGTTATTAATAAAACATTTTGAGGAAAATTCTTTAAAAAATCAGTTTTTCAAATTGGCAACAGGTTAGTAACACCTATGAATTGGTTTTATTCGGATCGTTTGTACTAATCTATAGAATTTTAATACCATTTATATCCTTTCATAGCTGAAACTACAATCTGTCCGTAGACTATGTTAACTCATTTGAATTGAAAATTATCATACTTTCCCATAGGAAATAATGCTATGTAAATCTTAACTTAAATCATTCTTATTCTAATCATTCAATATACAAAATACTCTATCTACTTGCTGTTTTATGTAGTATAGCCAAACATAAAATCCATGGCACTACGTGTTGTCGTTATGGTAATATCGAATCCACACCTCCCGAACTATGCACACATAGAATGGCATCTTTCTAAAATGTTTAAAATGTTATCACGGTATCTTAAACGTGTTCTTACGGCAAACGCCCTACAGAAATGGTATTTTTACTTTCCCTATACTATACATAGTGTAATGCATAAGGGAAAATATTGTGAACCGCTCAAAAATTTAAATTCGAGTTTTCAACGGAAGAGTACGTATTAAGCATTCATGAACTCGAACGAAATGTTTTTGGGGAGATGTCTGTGTACGCATGTATGTTAGTGCATGCAATATGTCACAAAAGAAGGAAGCGTGTAGAGGATAATTTGAAACGATTATTACAATCAATGAATACTAGAACTTTATTGTTTTTAAACGAGATCGAATGTTCAAACGACGTTACCTCCCTCCCCAACTAAATTTTCGAATGAATTTTTGAAAACATTATAGAAAAAAATGGGAACCTGCAATAATCATAAATAAATAATGCTTTCAGACACAAATTTTCATTAGGAAACACATTGCAACAATTTTAGAATGCTAGCATGAACCGTTCTCGTTATAATGCAGGTTTTCAAATAAATTTATCAAAAAAAATTACATAAAATTAAAAAAGATAGTATAAACTATCATTAAATAGGTCCACTTTCTACATGTAATATTATGTAAAATATGTGCCAACATCATTCTAGTGGATCTAGTTCATTCCATTTGTGAGGAAAGATACGTTATGTAGTAAAAATGTACTACATAACGTATCTTTCGTTTATCTAACGTTCCTGGCCTTAACATACAAAACGTTATCTAACGTTTTGTAAGTTAACGCCGACGAATTCGCCAATAATCCTTATTTCCTTGGATATTCATTAACAGTTCATTTCAGTTTGAGGACGATTTTGCACGTAAGTATGAATAAGTCACCCTGTTTGGTCTCACGAGTTTTTCAAAAGTACCCGATTTCAATTTACGTGGTTTTAATTCAATGCCAAAATCATTGTTCTGTGGATCTTGGACAACATTATTCGCTGTCAAAGAAATAAAGTTATTACATTATATAGTGAAAGTTATGTGTTATCCACATCAGATATTTTTCTGTTGTATGAGGAAATAATTTTTACATTTCCATAAAATTCTGGTAAATTAACTGGAGTACAGCTCAACTCGACTGACTTTCTCATACCAAAATCCAGTTTTTAGTAACGTCCTGTTTCTTTCAAATTTAACAAAAAATTTTTTGAAAAATCGGTATTTTGAATCCACATAATTACAGACATAGCGCGTTACCCTTCACTTTAAAGGGCTTGAAAAAAAAATCTTACAGTTGATACCGTGCTTGACATTGTACCTCCCCCACCTCGAGGGCGGAAAATGATGTCAAGAACAACATAAATTGTGTCGCAGCTATTTTTCACCACAATGATCGAGACTATTAAGTCACGTGATCATTGAGCGAATAAACGATTATGAATAAATGATTCATTAATGATTATGTCAAATTTTACCCTATGCTGCCATATTAAAAAAATTCAAAATTTAGAAATTTTCACTCGAATTTACAAAAATTCTATTTAGTGCTAGATTTTTTATAACAAAACCGGATATAAAGTTTCGTAAAAATCCATTAATATTTGTGGTCACTATCGTGTACATAAGAAATCGACCACAGAGACGGACCACAAATAGTCAAAACTTGTTCAGGAGGTCTTAAAACATATATTAGTATCAAAATCTCCAATTCGAAAATTTTTGTGAAAATAATACTTTCTCTATACTAAATTACATTAGCACGAGAAAGTAAATATTAACATACAAATCCCACACGTTGCATCGCAAATTTGAAGAAAGGTCTGAAATAACAATTGTACGGATTCGTGAACTTTGTATATACTATACGTCATTTTTCTCTTGAAGCTACACGCAACCAAGAACTTTGGGACATTGGCTGTCTGCCTGCGTTACTTTAAACCTTATTTTATGCTAAAGGAAGTACTATAATTCTTCCACCTTTTCCAGAAAAATGATTAATGTAGAACTACACACCATAAATGTACCACTCTGTGAGCAGGAAAATAAGCAGTTCGTCCACCCGCATTTCATAAATAAACAATCACCTATCATGGAGGAAGATGGCACAGTAGAAGTCACGAAAAGTCACTCAAAAGATACTTTTATATTTAATTAAATAGCTAAGGCAGCTGCGACGGAATCACGAATCGTCTCTCCGCTTTATTCTCTTTAATTTGAATCTACTTTATTCAGTTGCTTCAGTCTGTTTTTATAAAATGTGTCTGGAGATGTGAAAAACAGTGGGCTTAGTCAAATTGGGTGAAAAAGTTCTGCACAGTGACTCTTGGACTATGTTACGACATTGGTGTGTCTAAGTCAGTGAGGTTAAGTAGAGGGAAGTTTCCCTTTTAAGGGGACCGAAACCAGCCTATCTCCCCCATGTTAAATTTGCTATTTTCATGTTCCTTTTCTCAGAAACTATAAATACTATGAGTACAAAAATTTTACAGTTCAAAGATGTAATACATTTACAAATTATAAAAGCTGGTTTTCTTATTTACAGCAAAAAAATTTATGTTATGGTTTGTTTTCTCACAGTCACAATTTTTCGGCCCAAATTTTTTAACATTTATTTTTATTAAAAAAAAAGTAAACAACTTGACTTCAAAATCTTCTGTTAAAATATGTATACACGAGGTTTAAATATACCATAAAAATGTCAAAATATTTTGTCCAGCAGTTGTTGAGAAAAATTAACATAAGTACTGAAAAAACACTCTCTGAGAAAAACAGCTTCGAAAACAAAACTTTCATTTTTCTCAAAATACATAGTTTTTAAGGCCTAATATGAGTCACCAATAATACAAGCATACATTTAAAAAAAAATCCTGATTTGTATGAAGGGTCATCTGTTTCTTCTTCTTCATATATATCTTCTAACTTCCTTTTCATGTCTTTTTTTTTTTTAGATAGAGCGTCATTTGCTAGATTGTTTACATTTGAGGGCCTCAAATTAAGTGTCATATGAAAAAAAAAAGAAAATTTACAACTTTCACTTTGCGGATTCATTAATGTGATATGTCATTGGAAAGAAAACATTTTGAACTATCTGAATCGATAACAAAAAATTGAATTTTTGACAAACCCTTTAGTTCTGGTCCCCTTAATTGAAAATTCTGATATAAGAATGAAAGAAAGTAAAAAACTAAACTTTGGTGCAACTCCACCAAAATATATCTGATAAAAAAATGGTATGAGCGAAAAGAATTCATAAAAATAAAATACATTTCTCAAGAAGTAAATTAGACGGTTTACACCACAATTCATAAATTATCTTGAAATGCACTTTTGTGTGAATGATTCTTACATAGCTGTCCATTTACAGAGTATTTGAAGAAATTTTGAGGGAAATTTTAGGTGAACAGTTTGTACCGAACTGTGTATATAAGAGAGAATTTATTTCACTACCAATTACACCACGGGATCAATTATCATTTAAGCTAAATCTGTTCATAATTTTTTCTCTGAATCAATTTATAAATTATTACTGCCATACAAATACAGTTACTTACAAATGTATCCGGAAACTGCAGACACTCACAATACTTTAGATATATTACTTAATTTATAATTAAGAAAATACCTTAAAAGTGATTACATATAAACTTTGATAAATGTAACTTTCAACTCTAGAAACATTTCGGCATCAAAATATCGCGGGTAAATTAAGAAAATTTTGCAATATTTACTTGTATGAAAATTCTAATACACAAAATTATTTCTTGATATATATTTAATAGAAAGGAAAAGTTGTAAAAAATATGCACCCAGTATGGAAATCAGAAATCCTCCTGCCCGGCAGGAAGTAGAAAGTTTTTTTTGTTACATAAAGAATTTAATAAGAAAACGTTCTTATTTTAATGCTTGGAATTCTCGGATTCGATTGGATTGGATAATTTAGACTCTGTAACAGAAGAATTAAGTTTCAAAGTTCCCTAGGCGCAATTTTCCATTTCGTTAAAAAAAAATTTAAACCATAAGCCGTTTCTACTTTCTCCATTATACATCGTAATCTACAGGGAAAGTACTGGAATCGTTTCAAAAATCGCAACTCAAATTTACGACGGATCTACACGTTTTGGGACCTCTAGAACACCAAGAAAAAATATTTTTAGCTTGACATCGTTGTGTGTGAGTGTGTCTGTCTGTGCAATATGTGTATCCACGTTAACTCACAAACTAATTGACCAAATTTCATAAAAAATTTATAGATAAGCTAATTGTGGATTACCCTTGTATTGATTAGATTTTTTGGCATAAAAAGAACCTGCCTTTTTTTGCGAAAGATCGCAGTAATCGTTAAAATCTAAAGAAAACACTACGTTTGCTCAAATGTATCAATTAAATGCTTGTTTTACACGTAATTTTTGACAATGAAAATAATAAAACCATCTCAATTACTCTGTGATTAGACTTTCTCGAGACAGTTTAGTTTTTTCGCACTTTTGCTACGCCGCCTTTGAAAATACGTCCAGTTACCAAATAAAAACAAAAATTTAAGTCGGATCCCCTTGTATACTGTAGTAGTGGATAGATGCATTAAACGAGCGAACGGACAAACAGACACACGCAAGCATCATGATATAAATAATAAATTCGTTTTCTGGAATACCCGAGCGTTTAAATGCATCAAAATTAATGGTGTAAATTCATCGTTTTATCTATACAATATTATGGTTATCCCTCTATTTAAAAAAATAAATGCTGCTTATTTTTGACACTGCATTGCGATACGTACGCTTTTGCGACAATATGTACAATTCTGAACATTTACGTGTAGGAATTAATATAAGCCGTCGTAGGTGTACAAGACGGGCTTAGAATATTAATTTAAGGCGTAGTTAATTAAATTTCAAATAAGAAAACTTTGAATTGCCAGTATGAACAAAGGTTTTTTGGGTCGAGCTAACTCTCTGTTGCCGGTACAGACGTCACAAAATGGCTGAGGGCAATTATATGTCTTATAGTTATTCTTATTAACAGAATATTTCGAAACTGATTGCCGTGTACAATTATGATTAAAATGCAATTATTAATGCAGTTAGCAGTACTATGTCGTAATTTTTAGTTTTATGAACAATTAAACAAAGTAATTACAAAAACTAATTTTTCATGATCGCGATTGTTAGAACTGGTAATACGATCTCGGTTTAATTGATAATCATTTAATTCGTTTACATTTAAAACAGCGTGCGCTGCATAATCAGTTAAATCTCGCATTAAATATTTACCTATTTATTAATACAGTTTAGATTTAACTCCTTAGATTGTTATAAAATTCCACCGAAGTGAAAACAATCTCATCGCACTAGGAATGAGAATCGAAAGCTATCTAGAGCTGCTGGTAAGAAGTCAGAAATATGTGCATCAGCTATAACTTCTGGAGCTTATTAAAATGCAGAAAGTTTACTATTGAAAAGGTGAATGCCAAATGTAAACATTGTGGAGATGTACAGTTTAAAGCAGTTTCAGGAAGGTCAGAACATTCATGTATATTACCAAGGAATTGTGTAAATTCCTCCATTATATGATTACCCGAAATTTCTTGAGGAATTGTTGACAGCGGACAATGAGAAAAATCAACGCTTCGGAAAATACATCAGGGTCTACAACTCCTCTTTCATATTTGCTACGTTTGGTTCTTGTTAAAACTCTAGCCATTTGGCATGCTATAGTTCCAGCGGACGGCGACCATCTTTCATAGAGATCCATGGTCAAGTCTTGGTGTTTTTTAATCCGCTTTTGGCGTAGAATAAGAGATAAAATTTAATGAGAAATATATTTTTGAAACTTTTCATTCTTGTTTTCACCTATCAGAAATTTTGACCGGATACTTTGTAGTTAGAACAACAGAAGACATTAGCTATTTATAACTAATTCATTAGATTTCTTAAAAAGCGAGAAGAAATCTAACGGAATTGGCGAACGTAACAAGCAGGGGCCCAAGTAGAGAAAATAAAAATGTAAAAATGTAATCTACCTATGATAACATTATTAAATTGATAACACTTTATGCAATTCAGTTGCAGACGATGCATTGCAACAATCAGGCGAGACAGCCCACTGGATTTGCACTCGAAGGACCCGAGTTCGATTCCCTGCTCTGCTCAAATTGACCCCGTGTCACGCAGGGTACGGACAAGGGTCTGAAAGTCTTCTGAGAGGTTGGCGGTAGGGGAAGGACGCTATGGTCTCTGTGGATGTCGCCCTCATATTCATTCCGGTCTGAACAGGGTAACAATATCCCGGTCGTCCAAACAGATACCTTATACCTTCGGATAGATCGAACAGTCTGAGTTGAAAGAAAGAAAGAATTGCAGCTATCAGTTTCCAATTACTTTCTGGACTAGAATAAATATCCCAATGCTATGCAAGCAAGATACTTATGCAAAACGATAAATTTCATTCATGTCTAACCACTTTAAGGTACTTAAAACACTTTTAAATTACAAGCTTTGAACTGCTTTTGCTGCAAAATAACAAAGCATCAAAATCCGATCTGCATCTTGTTTAGAATAAAAGAGAGTGATGCAAAGAAGCTTAATTTCCATTGTACAAATTGGTGAGATTTTTTTTTGTTCTTTTAAGGGTTTCCTTACCCAAAGCACGATACCTATTTTTTTAAGGAACTATTTAAGTAATTTAAGTCAATAAATACGTGTGATGAATATTTACGGAATCTTTAGCTTTTTTACGGTGATTTGGGTGCTCGGAAAATATAAATGAAAACGTGATTGCTTTTATATGTGTAGTTATTTTTTTTTACCTCAAACGCTACGGAGTTTTTGTACAAGTATGAAAGTCCTAATTAATTGAACGATGTGGTTTGAGCTTCAAATATGTTTTTTGTTTTCATATACATATGTAAAAAGTAAACGGCTGTTTCGAATTTACAATTAAAAAAAAAACGTTTTATTTAAAATTATTTTTGTAAATGAATTCACGTAATATCTAAATAATAAATCTAAAATTACTCATTTTATATTTCAGACTATTTAATTTAAATATGAAACATAAATTCTTTTCGGGTAAAAATGATTATTTAAATTAATTTCCTAATTTTTTTAATATCTTCTTTTAGCATATTTTTCTTAATAAGGTAAATAAATTGAAAATATTGGGATAACTCTTTTTAAAATCACAAATCTAAATGAACCAAAATAAGAATCAAATTAAGTTAAAATATCTGAAGTGTTAGAATAAACTCGATTCATTTTCACATACATCTCTTATTGATATTAATTTAGTGTATTTATATTATAATTAGTATCATAATGAAAATAAATATTGTATCTGTGTTTGAGCGTGTTTTAACAAGTTATACCAGAAGTGATTTTAACAATTTATTTCTTTAACTGTTAACATGCCATTGCAGCCGATTGATTGGATGCATTACACTGATATGTACTACTATATATGTACTACTAATTCAATACGCTTTACGTGTCTACATAAGCCTTGCTCAGTTTTCTAGACTAACTATATCAAGGTATAAAACAACAAGAAAGATCAATCATGCATAAAGCATTAATTATGAAACACTTTCCAACTGAAATGCAATTTTTATTTAAACATCGCTAAAATGCGATACATTCAGCAATGATATATTTTAAATTATTACAGTACTACAGTAATTTATTATATTTGAAAACTTAAAATTTCATCGAAAAAAATGAACTTTATTCAAATGACGTTATCGAAATATAAATCGCCTGGCTCTCTATGTAAAATCAATGAATATTTTATTCATATCACTTTTATTCCAGACTTCAGAGCTAAATAATTTTGAGTGAAAACAAAATCAGCAATTCCTATAAAACTTATCTTAGAATCACTTGTTTACATTCCACATCCATTGAGATTAGGTTTCGTTGTAGAAATAGTCAAAGTTTAATGATCATTTAAACTCAGAAATATTGTAATTGCGTTGGCGCAGAATTTAGATGCAGAGAAAATACGCAAAAGAAAAGCGATTTTAGAACGGATGCGGCACTAAATATAAATTTAAAAGAACTTTATAAATCACGATTTTTACACTGGGAAAAAAAGATGGATGCCATATTTTATTTTGAAGTAGGTCAGGTGATCTCTTTATATAATTTAGGTGTAATTATTATTTAAATACTTATTTAAAGAACTACTGAATATATTTTGCTTAAATTATTTTTATATATTTTACTGAATAATTTAAATATTTCCTAAAATTTTCGAAGCAATTTACGAATTTTAAATTTACTTAAAAAATGTTTGAAAAATTAGGTCCAATAGGGTTCAATGTATTTCACTTTTTCAATCCAGGTTTAATCCAAAACTAGTTGAGTGATATTACTTATTTACATTCCCATATGTCCCACAGATTGTCTCAACAACATACTAAAATTTCATTTTGATAAAAATGAAATTTAGTCAAAATGAAGTTTTTACTAGCTATTTTTACGGCAGTTATCATGCGAACGGAGAGACAGGCAGACAGAGTGGAACAAAGTCATAAACACATTTCAACTATGGTAGAAAGTGTAAAAAGGGTTAAAAATGATAAATAAAAATATCATTTGGACAGCACGTGACATTCATTCACTGCGAACTAAAGTGCATTTTCAACTTCTTTCTTTCATAATTCATTGAATTGAGCTTAATTTCACAATATAATATTGATACTTATTTACAATTATATCGAATTTGCAGTTTTAATTCCATTTTCACTTCCATTTACCGATTGAACGTATTTTTGACTTCGTAAAAATGCTGAAAATATCTCGAGGACGGTTCGTTCTAAAGTAGTTGAGTTGATCTTATTCTTTTTTGTCGTCAAAAAATTACGGCTATAACAAGCATTTAATTAATGCATTTAAGCATATTTTATATTTTATAACAGAATTTGACGATTTTCGTGAAAAAAAAAAAGGCAGGTTCTGTTTCCTTTAATGATACAAAAATCTAATAAGCATTAGGGTAACCAACAAATAACATACGAACCAAATTTTGTGAAAATTTCATAGAACAGTTTTTTACTAGTGTGGATACATATGTTGCACAGACACACACAGCCGTCACGCTGAAAATAGTATTTTCGTGTTCTAGAGGCCTCGAAACGTGTAGATCCTTCGGAAACCCGAGTTCTGATTTTCAACACTTTTTTTATACATTACCATGTATTGAAGGAAAAGTAGAAAATCTGATGGGGACAGCACACAACTTTCCCTACAGACTCAAATTAATTTTCTCTTTCTTTCATAAATCATTATATTGAGTTTAATAAAACAAACTAGCACTGATTATTATTTGAAATTGCACTGAATTTGCTGTTTAAATTTAATTTTCGTTTTCATTTGCCAACTGAACTCATTTTAAAAATCGACGTGCCGAAATGTGAAAAAAACTAAAATATCTGGACAATGGTTAGTCCTATTGTTATAGGGCTGGTCTTATTTTGTTTGTCGTCAAACATTACGCATAAAACAAGAATTCCATTGATTCATTTGAGCATTATATTAGATTTTGAGGATTTTTGCAGGCCATTTTGCAAAATAGGAAGGTTCATTTTCATTAGTCATACCAAAATCTAATCAGTACCAGAGTAACCCACCAAATTTTGGAAAATTTCGTTCAATAGTTTTTGAACTCGACTGGATAGGGCTCAAAATCGCTCAGACATACATACAGACGTCACGATAAAAATGGTATTTTCGAGTTCTAGTTCTCTCGAAACGTGTAGATCCATCGAAAACTCGATTTTCGATTTTCTACTCTGCACAATTCCAATGCTTTTCCTATATATAAAAGTAAAAGTAAGGTTGAAAATTTAAAAAAAAAATACTAAATACAGCTCTATTTTTTGATTATTTTATTTTGCCAGGTTTCTTTGAAACTAGCAAACATCCTAAAATGTCATTAATGAAAACACTAAAATTATATACAACTTGTATAACCAATTGCTTAAAAAAGGATTTTCCTGTACTTTTTAATTAAATAGTAAATTGAGAGATTAAACATTTTTTCACGTTTTAGTTCACTTTTTTGTCTAGATTTTAAAACTACAGTAAACCATCGTTAGAATATCCATTCGATAAGCTTATCTCACATCTCTCATACATATTTAAATGTGTATCACAGAGATGTGTATGACAGATAATGGCTGATTTCGTCATTCACACAATTCGACCCATTTTAGAGACTCATAAGATAATGAATATAGAGGAGAACCCCCTTTAATTCATTATCTTATGAGTCTCTAAAATGGGTCGATATTTTAATGGGTAGATATTTTTAAAAACAAGATGGGAAGTCAAAATAAACCAATAACGTATTTTTTGTAAAAATCTAAAGACCCACTTTATTAAAACAGTTCTGATCAAGCAACAATAATATCGTTCTTCAAATTACTGTTTTGAATACAGCAGTGATTCCGAAAACGAGTATTATATCTATTAACTATAGGAAGAATATCTTTCGAAGGGTATATCGAAGGGTTTCTTTCAATTTGTTCTACTATGAATACTGCTTGAATAACAAGGGTAGGATCGTTTTTTTTTTCACAGCTGTACCATCACTCCAATGGCAGCAGTTTTTCTTGCTGATATTGAAAGTATCAGCTATCCCATGATGAAGAGAGCATAATAAACGCGAAATAGATTTATGAATGCTGTTATCTTCAATGGTAGAACAATTTTAACCTTAGAAATGCACCTGAAAGAAGAGATCTGTGAGTATGAACTAAGCAACTTAAGCTCCATCTGTTTAGAAGAAATTTGATGCCAGGTTCGTGGTACGACTGAATTTGTTGATCTAAGAAATTCGCAAAATTGAACACATAGTACGTTTTATTGCTACCATTGCAGGCATCGGCTATTACATGGTGACAAGCGCATAAGAAACTTGAAACCAGTTCACGGATGCTGTTTTCTGCAATGGAGCGCGATCCTTCCGTTATATTACTTCAAATATATCCCATCTCATTTAAAAAGAATATTTTCTTGGCAGGTACACGGGAATCAGTTATTCAGTGTGTTCGTGATCATGACCAAGCAGTTGTCAAGACTACTCAGTGTGACATCTCTAAGAAACCGGACGCCATAACGCAGACATGCAATGACCATCCTTGCCCAGCCAAGTACGTATACCAGTCAATTTTAATTGAAACATTTTAAACCACTTTCTGTTTCTAGGTCTATGGTACAAAAAATTCTTAATGTTAAAAATATGTCAGTCATTGTGGTTTGACTAGCGACCCACAATAGCAGTTAAAACATATTAAACATTTTCTGTTTCTAGTTCCATGGTAGAAAAAAATCTTAATGTTTAAAATATGTCAGTCATTGTGGTTTAACTAGCGACCCACAATAGCAGTTAAAACATATTAAACACTTTCTGTTTCTAGTTTCATGGTAGAAAAAAATTTTAATGTTAAAAATATGTCAGTCATTGTGGTTTAACTAGCGACCCACAATAGCAGTTAAAACATAGTAAACACTGTGTGTTTCTAGTTCTATGATAGACAAAAATCTGAATGCTAAAAATATGTCAGCTATTGTGGTTTAACTGGCGACCCGCAACAGCAGTCTTTGTACTCCGCGAGACCTGAGAAATTGATTATGAATTAGAATTCCATAACATAACTATCTTTCTGCTCCTTTACATTGAAAATTGCTGAATAAAAAGTAATGAAAATCTGCATTTAATCCCACATTTTATGAAAATTAATAATTGCTTTTAAAGTTTTCTTTAAAAAAAATACCCAAGTAAAAGAATTCAATATCACAGTTAAAAAACATGAACATTTCTGAGAATTATTTATATACAGCAAAACCTGTTGGATTGCAATCCTAATAATCCAGACCAACAACTTCGCAAATTAACAAAATCGGAGTTTCTACATATTACGACGACTTGGGTTACTTTTATAGGAATAAATTTAAAAGCATCATAGAAGGAAAAAAAAAAACTACATTATTATAAATTTATTTGTGCAGCGAGTGCCTCGTATAAACCAGAGCATTCTGATTCAACATCGTAGTGAGTTGAGCTGATTTATTTATAAACGGTAGGCTTACTTTACTAACTGTTCAATGTTCGATGTTGTAAAGACATTTTATTTTCAGTCACAAGTTAATATGCATAACACTGTACAGTGCTGTAATATTGTATTATGTTCGAAACTTGCTTAAATGTAAAATAAACATTTTTTGTTGATTGAATCTGGGATTTTCTGGACTAAATTTAGAACATAAAATTCCAATGCATCCAGATTACATGTGGATGCATCCAATAGATGCAATTTAAATCATCAAAAACAAATCCAAAATCCAGAGGTTGACTGCTAAGACATCCAGAAGTTGCTCTAGGTACCATCTATGGATGTCTAATGGATATTCATGTGGACGTAAAGTGGATGTGCATACCGGCTCATTCGTATTAGTACTGCTCATCCAAATTACGTTTAGATCATAAATATCGAGGTTGCTTCTAATGGATATCCATATGGAAGCAAAGTGGATGTGCAATGGATATATAATAGTCCACCCATGTTACATTTACTGCTCATACAAATTACGTTCAGATTGACGTCTAATGGAATGTAACGAATATGTAATGGGCGTGAACTGAATCACCCATATTAAATGTATGTATCCATATTACTGGATTATTTATTTTATATTCATTATCATGCATTCTAAAAAATGAAAACTTAAAATGATAAAAATACGTTAAATTTTTTTTTATATAGCTGATACTCTTTTCTGTTAGCTACTCTCTTGGATATGAACTGCTGTTTAAAAAGAATCTGCTTTAACCATTATACAATATTTGACTTATCGTTGTATGTCAAAATATTAATGTAACTTAATCTTTTATGACTATTTTTGTGCATTTTTAGATCAAATAAATTGAAGTTATTTTTATTTTCTAAGAATTAGAGCTAGTTATGAAGAAATTAATGATCAGATAATTATTTTTTGCATACTTTATATAAAATATTATTTGTATAAAATGTCCTTTATATAAAATACCCTTTGTAAAAATACCCTTTATATAAAATACTTTAAATAATATAAAATACTTATATAAAATACTTTATCTCACCAGCTTAAGTTTGATTTTTAGATGTACTGCAATAGCAGTCACTTATATAAAATACCCTTTGTAAAAATACCCTTTATATAAAATACTTTAAATAATATAAAATACTTATATAAAATACTTTATCTCACCAGCCTAAGTTTGATTTTTAGATGTACTGCAATAGCAGTCACTTGGTTGTTATTCGAATTCCGCCACTACAAGCATTTGTGGCATAACTATAATAACAAAAATATAAATGTATATTGCCTTCATATTAAGAAAATGTAAAATATTAAAAATATCAGAAAGTCATAACAAATTTCAATATCAGTATATTAAAATTGCTAGTTTTATTATCATTTTGAATTTAACATGTTTGAACCTTTAAAAATGAAGTATGTGATTCAACATGGCATTTTGAGTTATTCTGTAAATTTTATATAAAAAAAGTTGAACACAGATTCAACTTAAAAAATAAAATTAAAACACAGATCACATCAGTCAAGATGGCTAGGTAAAGAACGAAATGTTCTGCAATGTTTTATTGAGCTGCTTGATTTTGATGAACACATGATTGATCTATTTTGATGAACACATGATCGATCTATATTGATGAACACATGATTGATCTATTTTTCAAACGTGATGGATGGATGTAATATGGATGTGAACTCCGTCCATATTACATCGTCTATAGATATGCAGTGGAAATCTATGCAATCCAAGGATGTAAATTAGATGAGGAATACCAGATTGGTCCAATTTTTCTCCATAAGTTGTTGCTGTTGAGACCCAGACCGTCCGACCTACCAGAAAGGTGTAAGGTAACTGTTTGGACGGCCGGGAAGTGCCACCCAATTTAGACCGGAACCCAGTGTGTAATATAAGATCGATTCTCCATAGCATCCATATTACATCCATCATGGAATAATAAAGATCTATCCTGTGTTTATCATCCAGATCATATAATGCTTTGACGTCTTTTAAACCAATAGGATGTAATATGTATAAAATCTATCTGTGCTTAGTGGGAAGCCATACTTTTGATTATTTCGCTTAATATGAACAGTTAGTCCAGGATTTATTTTCTCCCTCCATTTAGTCCTGAATGATAGGGTTATACTGTATCAGAAAATTTACTTGAAAAATAATGCATTGAATTAAAATTAATACATTATAACAATCATTCACCATTATTTTCTGCAGTAATTAACTGGAGTTTGACTCCGCTCGGCTTTCTCAAGCCATCCATTATGTAACTTGCAATTTATTTTAAAAAAAAATTTCTTTTTGCAAATTTTGTAAGCAAAACAGAAAAAAATCTGTATCGTTGATACAAATGATCACAATTATGGCATATTACACTTTATTTTGAAGGACTTGAAAAATTCTTCGATTGATACCAAGTTTGACGATGTACCCCCTCGGAGGGGATGTAACTTGCTTCCCTCAAGGGACTAATGGTGTCACGAACACAAAAATCTGATGTGGGCAGCACATGACTTTCCCCGCAGACTTATATTCACGTTCTCTTTATTTTAATTACATTTAATTCACTTTTAATTCAATTTTCGTTCTCATTTGATAACTGGACTTATTTTTAAAGGTGGCGCAGAGAAAATACGAAAAAACTAAAATATCTCGAGAACGGCTAGTCCTAGTGTAATGGGGTTGGTCTTATTCTTTTCTTCATTAAAAATTACGTATTAAACAAGCATTTTATGGATATATTTGAGCATACGTAGTTATTTATTTTAGATTTTGGCGATTCTTGCAGGCCATTTTGCAAAAAAAGGCAGGTTATTTTTTTTTAAATATACCAAAATCTAATCAGCACCAGGGAGTCCCACAAGTGATTTACCTACCAAATTTTGTGGAATTCAGTCCATTAGTTTTTTAGCTAGAGTGGATACAAGCTCCTGGGGGGCATTTCGCCAAAAAAAAAGCGGGTTCTTTTATCCCGAATCGTACCCAAAACAAATGAGCGCCAGATTCGTCCACAAGTGACTTACCTACCAAATTTTATGAAATTCGGTGAATTACTTTTTTAGTTAGAGTGGATACAAAATCTGCACAGACAGACAGACAGACACACACACAGACGTCAAGCTAAAAATAGTTTTTTCGTATTCTAGATGTCTCGAAGCGTGTAGATCCGTCGAAAACTCGAGTTGCGATTTTCGGCATGATTCCAATACTTTCCCTATACATTACAATGTATTGCAGGGAAAGTAAAAATACAAAAATTGTATTTTCCAATAATTGAAACTCGTAAATGTCAAATTTTGTTCTATATGTTAAGAAAATATAAAATTTCGAATACATTTCGAAGTTTTCTTTTTTTTCTCTAGTTTTTTCTAAGGGAAGCAGTGCAAATGTATGCGCATGCGTAGCAGGTTATTGCGAGCGACTACACATGCTTTGAAACTAAAGGGTTTAGACTGAAACGAAAGCTGGTAATGCTTTCGGTTCGTTGATTGAATGTCGAAATCGTGATGAAATTGAGTGGCGTTATCAGTATCTGCATTATTTACATACCGGGTGCTTATTTAGGACCCGGACAACGGCGGGTAATTCCTTCTAGTTATCAATAAAAAAAATTATAGGTTAAAATTTGTTATACATGCCAAATGTGTCACAATGGTATGTATTAACATAAATCAGCTGAATGCATTCAAGGAATCAGCTTAACTAATCTGTTGTTAACTAATATATTTTAAGGATTTAAGAAATATTTTTAAAGACCAACTTGCAAACAATACGAAAGCTCGTAAAAACTATTTTTCGCTGTGATACTGATTGTAATACAAATGGAAGTAAATATACGGAATTTGAATGTATAAGAAAGTTGAGTAGAGAGTTAGTTGTGTACCAGCTATTTTTTATGTGGTAATATATATTTTTGTTTGGCAATATGGATTTCTTCTGTTAGCACTGAAGATCTTCAGTTTCAAATATAAGAAAACATATTTCTTCGGAAAGTTATTACAATAAGCACAATAAAATAGAAATTCCATAATCTATGGAGGAGTTTTTATATACAATATTGCTAATGATTTTACTGTTTGTGCCTTAAAAGTGTACTCTGTACATAAATTTATCATTTGATATTACTATTTTTTTCACGTAGTCTGTAAAATACGAATATATGTTTGCTCATATTCGGGAAAAATGATTATTTATTGGAAAAATGTTGACAAAATATGAAATCCTATTTGCTTTCAGCTGTTTTGCCAACTCTTAAATACATATTTTGTACGACAGATGAACAGTTTAACTGTTGTCAACCGGTGAAGTCAGACAGGTAAAGTCGAATTAAAAATATTTAGGAGATAACTAGACACAATCCTCTTTCTCTAATCCTCCGACTATAATGCAAAAGTATTTCTATAATCTTATGACTATAATGCAAAAGTATTTTTGTAATCTTCTGACTATAATGCAAAAGTATTTCTGAAGAGTATTTCTGTAATCTTCCAACTATAATGCAAAAATATTGGTGTAATCTTCTGACTGTAACGCAAATGTATTTCAACCTACTTACTAAAATTATTTACAGGTGGAATATTTCAGAGTTTACGCCATGTTCGAAATCTTGTGGAGGAGGGCTGATGACAAGAAAAGTACAATGTATACATGAAGTACTAAGGGGAGCAGTCAATACTCTAGTGGTGGAGAACAGTCATTGTCCGCAGCCTCCACCCAGAGAGCAGCTCTTCTGCAATAATTTCGACTGCCCGCAACGGTGGAAACCTGGAAACTGGTCAAAGGTACGCATTAAAATTAATTACATTTGAATGAGAATTTTAGTAACTGGTAAAATATGGCCCAAATCCTTTAAATTTAAATTAAAAGATAAATACTGAATTAGTGATCTAGAATTGTTAAATTATCTTTATAAATTGGTAAATCTCATGTAAATCTACCAAACCAGAATGAAATTGTCATTTTCCACAAAATAAATAATTATTTATTTAGGAAATCTATTAAACGGGGATTCATGGTTACGTGTGGTCAACACCCCCTTATATAGTGGACTGCTCGGGATAATTTACATAATCGAATAAAGTTAGTTACTATAAAGTAACTAAAAATACATAACGAAATGGTGAGAAATTAGAATCAATCATATATGGCCAGCACTGGAGGATTGGAACCGTCAAGTTGGCCTGGATCAAATTAATTCGATTGCACATTGGAGTGATAAGGCAGAAATTAAAATTTCCAGTCGCACATCAACTGGCCCTTTCAGCCCAGTTCAGTGATATCACTGAACGGTTTTATAGCTAGTACGCTATGATAGACACAGACTCTAATCCGACACTTATACATGGAAGTTAGGCTGCGTTGTGAAGGTACAATCTTCATCTCAATGGGTATTAACAGGATGGACGTTACTTGGTTTTCGGGATTTTTCGTATGATATGAAACGAATATATCACAGCTCTCGTCAGAAAGTCCTCCATCCCTTATGAGCTGAACTAGCTCTTTTTACCAAGCTCTTTTTTAATAATTGCTTTTTTACTCTCCTTATAAACCGGCTTACTTAGTTTATGTGACGGTTTCTAATTATAATCACAAGGATTATTTTAGTCGATATTCCATAACCGGATATTTTTATACTTAAAATGAATGGTTTGGAAACTTTGGAATAGTGCTACAGTAACTGGAATATTCTATTAATCGACAATTTATAAATTGAGCTAGGTGATATTGAGTCTCAACGTGCTTTGCTAAAAAGTATCATAACCGAACACAAATGAAAACTTATTATTTGTCTAAACTATAAATTTTACCTTTTGCAGATTTTTTTAGAAAAAAGTGATAGAAGGAATCAAAATAAAAGTCCCCTTATCGTGAGTTCAGTTTTTCAGTCGTGCCGATCATGAGTGGCTGCCTAATGAAAGGAGAAATAGTAATGACTATGGGGAAAATTAAAATATTTTCCGTAAAAGCTCTCGTTGAGAGAGGCAGTCGTTGAGTATGAGTGGTTGTTAAGATAAGTTTCACTATGTCTTAATACAGGATAGGATAAAAAAGTTCGGAGACTGTACAGATATCTCCAACCCTGATTGGAGGAGAGGGGAACTATTTTATCGTGGCGTAGAGGTACATGTGACTCGGGATCTGAAAAGGAAGTAGCAAGTCCACAGTGCAGGGTTTTTCCAAACAATGCGTGTCAGTGAACTTCTTTTTCTTCGACCCAGACCGTCCGATCCACCAGAAAGGTATAAGGTATCTGTTTGGACGGCCGGGAAGTGCCACCTTATTTAAACCGGAACCCAGTGGGGGTGACATTCACAGGGAACGTACCCTCCTTCCCCTACCACTAACCGCTCGGAAGGACTTGCGGACTACATGTTTAATGTGATCGTACTCCGCGTGAACGTGGCGGCAGTTTTGGCAATGGCGGAAATCAAACCTGGGTCTTTCGAGTGTAATTCCTGAGCGCTAACCACTGATCTGTTGCACCCGTTCCAGTGAACTGTAGTCATTCGCGTTCGTCGGAAATAGAAATGGCGTTGGAATAACAACTTGCGAATATCAAATTCTGTCGGCGTTTGGCAGAATTTGATATTCGCACGTTGTTCTTTAAACGCCATTTCCATTTTCGGCAAATGAAAACGACTGCAGTTCATTGACGCGCATTGCCTGGAAAACCCTGCACTTCGGATCTGCTTCTTCCTTTTACACATCTCTCATCACATGTGTCTCCACACCACGGTAAAATATTTCCACTCTCCTCCAATCAGGGTTGGAGATATCAGCACAGTCTCCGAACTTTTTGATCCTACCTTGTATAACTATGATCAAATTATTCGATGGAGGTATTGTTTATACTTCTACAAATACTATATACAAATAGAAAACACATGTTATCATTACAGACTTGAGGAATGATATAATTTTATTGAACTTGCAGAGCTTTAGATTCATTTTTACTTTAACATCATACTTGACCAATATTGCTGATTAAATCTATGCTTTCTGAATTGCCTTATACACGCTAACATCAACACTTGCCCTGTCATTTAATAGTTACTTGAATTATCTTTAATTTCTTCTGACACAAAGCTGAGAGAATAGATCTAACACACTCCAACAACCAGCATGTTATATTTTAGCTTAAATTATAATTGCAGTGTACTTACCAACTTATTCAGTCATATCCGGGGTTTAAATTTGGTTCTCCTGCTTTGCAGCTAAATATGCTACTAGCTGCACCACACTGATAATTTAGAAAAGAAATCATTACTCACATTACCTTACTCATTAATAATAACAAAATGAAACAAAAATGTTAATGATGAAATGTAATTTTGCGCAATACAATGTTCAGCATGAAAAGAAACTTATCTACATTGACAATGAACTTTTACAAATAATTAATTTTGTACCAATATTTATCAGTTTCATTCATATATGCATACGTATATTACAGTGCTCAAAAAGCTGCGGTGGCGGTATCAAAATCCGGAAGATACACTGCTTAATGCAGAAAGCATTTGGTCAAGAAGTCGAACTGGCTCCGTCGAATTGTTCGAAACTCACACCACCCAAGACACAGAAGATCTGCAACATGAAGATCTGTCCAACCTACGAGGACGCTATTGTGCCATCACACCAGAGCTACGTCCAGCAGTATCCACAGCGGAGAGTGTTCCTAAAAGTAGGAGGAAGGGCTGTAGTATTTGCAGAGACGAACATTAAAATAAGGTGTCCTAGTAAAAATGTTAACAAGACTGGAATAATATGGTACAAGAATGACCAACAAGTAAGAAACCGAGATACATTTCGAATAATAGAAAGCAGAATCTGATAAAGTGTATAAAAAACAGCTTTGACTCATTTAATTTAACATTTTACACAATTCCATGGATGCTATAAGTACAGGTCTGGCAGGTAAACGGGCGATTGAGTGATGTCATCTGTATTGGATATGATCTAAATTTGAAAAAAAACTGTTATAAAGCATTCATTGACACCTTGGTAATATGAACAGTATAGAACCAGGTAATTTGAGTCGGTGGTTAAAAATATTTCAGTCATAGACACACGTTATTTTTGTAATATTTTTATAGGAAATGTAGGTTGTGTACCACATCAACACTTCATGGCGACTAAATGACATATAAGGGCTAAAAAATGCGCAAGCAGTTCATTCTGCAACTGTCGTGACAATAGAGAAAAAATTTACTAATCGCCCATTTCCCTGCCAGACCGTATATAATACTGTACAAATGATACTGCAAAATTCTTGAGTTTTTTTCAATAAAAGTAGATATATAATTAACTATTTATTAACGGATATATTTCTGGTATAACTATAATATTTTCTTCTAATTTCATATCTGGTATAACATCTTATGGTTTTGGGTGTCACCTTTTATCTTGCGCTGCACGTAATTCAATCTCTTTTGTATACTGGTATCCAAAATTATCTTTACATGCACAAAAATACTGATTCCTCAACACATGTTCAATATAATAGAAATAATTTGATGATCTTTTGAGGGGTGAAACATACAAATCATAACGCATAAATACAGACTGACGAATCGAATATGAGTGCACACGATGCAAAACTAATTATGAAACAATTAATATTAAAATAATGTATGAAAAGAAGATTTTAGAAAAACGTTTAATAACAGCATAAAATTTCGTTGTGATAGGAAACAATTAATATTAAATGTAATTATGAAACAATTAATATTAAAATAATGTATGAAAAGAAGATTTTAGAAAAACGTTTAATAACAGCATAAAATTTCGTTGTGATATGTACATACGAGTTACGGGAGATCACGTCCCTATTAATGTCAAAAGTCTGCATTTGTTTCCAAGTTGTTCAAGTTTTTTCTAAAATCCCCTTGTCACAAATTATTTCGATTTTAACCCTTTCATAATTAATTGTGTACCTTATACACTCATAATATATTTTTTAGTTTATATTTATGTGTCATGATGCTATGTATCACCCCCAAAACATTCATTAAATTATATTGAACCATTATTGAAAAAACGGTGTTTTTGTGCATGCAAAGATAATTTTAAACATCAGCATTGAAAATAAGGATTCTTCTTCGATAGTGAGTAATGCGTACTGGCTGGATATTCCAAATAGAGAAAAGAGATGAAAGTCTTCAGATGTATGTATCAAAAACATATATGCCTTTATTCTAATTTAAAGCATCTATATACATGTACAACATATCCTTCGATAGAGATCATGTAAGGCTTTCGTGGTTTTCATGCATTTTTCTGTAAAATGTAACGCTATCTTAACTCGGCCTGACCGGTAGCGGTCTCTGCACGTCAGCTTTCTCCTGCTGCATTGTTCCATCTCTCTCAAATCTGTTTCTTTCCGAAAGCTACATATGGAACCCCTGATATCACCAGACCACACTGAGATAATTTTCAGAAGCCCCTCCTGGAATTTTGGATTCCAAGACAACCAAAGTGGCTTTCGCCACCCAAAGTCAGATTTCGAGAAATATCAAATCAAATAAGAATATTTCGAGAAATATCAACCTTTATCAAATCTTTTTGACAGACATATTACATACTTTGTTGTTGAATTCCGTGGGTTTTTCGCTGCTCACGGGTTCTAAAAAAAATCACAAAATCCTTTTATGCGTTTCTTACATTTTGGTTGAAATTAACTTTTTATTACTAAGATACTTTTTTTTTACACGATATTTTGTTCATCGTGTTTATACGAAGTAAATATAGAAATTTTGAGAATTTTAAAATTCTCCACGCACATTTATAATTTTAGCAGTTTTAAAAGAATGAACAATTATTATTCTAAACACCACCAAAAATGCATAACAGCAAAATGAATTTAATAATTCAAAGTTACCTCATAAAAATGCTAATTTATGAATACTTGATTATTCCTTTCATTTATAATTATCAAACACTGCCTAATCTGAAATAATAAACCTTGAAGTATGTAAAAACGATTTTAAACGCATTTATAAATATATAATAATTTGTAATATTTTTTTTACAGATCACTTCCAACAAGCGTCTAAAAGTGTCCATGAAAGGTGCTTTAAGGATAAGAAAAATATCTCTGAAAGATAGTGGTAAATACACTTGTGTTTCAGGATACTCCAAAGCAGACATCTATATTACAGTTAAGCCTTTACCTAGAGTTGTTGATGAAGAGAAGACTGTTGAGAGCTTAAGGCCAGTAACAGGTAAAAACTATGATAATCTATCCTAAGGTAACCAACCTATAAGCAAATTGAAATGCTTTTACTTTATTCATTAGAAAGATGTATCATTTTCATGTGGAACGCACTTTTTTGCAAGATTAAAATATAGCTTTTTAAAAGGGTTTTGATTCGACAAAATATTTTTAAAAACATTTTGTCAATATCTCTGTCGGCCCATCTGTAAATTTATGCAACTCGATTTTCATTTAAATTACACAATTAATAAAACCAAATTGGTACAAAGAAGGACTGTTACACAAAGGTGAAAATAACAACTTTCAATTTAATTGTGTCCTATGAAGTACCGTATTTTGCAGTTGTAGCGAGAATGCGAAATCACCAACTTAGCAGACTTGGTTTGATCCCGAGGCAAAAGCGTGATGAGCTTTGAGCTAAAGACGCCTCTAGCTCAAGAAATTTAATACTGCCTTTTAAGTATTCACTACAGTACTCCCCTTCCCCGTGAGTTACTGATTACCAAACAAAGCTGTTGACAGGTTGCAGATGAAGTATGCGAGTTAAGTTGAGAAAAAGCCGTCAGGAGGCCGTGATGAAACGATCTTGTGATGAATTGTATCGACAATCACGTGGCCGATGAAAATATTGCAGCAGAGTTGTAGAGCCATCTCGTGAGGAGTGTAGAAAGTACATCTTTACAATGCACATGTAAATTTCAGAAAGCTAAATAAAGGAAATAATACTTCGTGCTCATCCGAGGTCAGCAATGCAGCGGGAATGTGAAATCAACAACCTGGCAAATCTAGAGTTTGTTCCCAGGGCGAAAGCGTGGTAGGTCAGTATTATAGCGTTGAACCAAAGACGTCTCCAGCTCAAGGTATTTGGTACTGCCTTATGAGCGTTCGCTACATGATATTTCGCAATATCTCCAAAACTATTCAGCTAATTAAAATACTAGCATTACTTTTCTACTCTCGAAAATGTAAAGTATTATTTTCGTGCAAAAACTTTTCTCAGCCGAATTGCTAATCTATATGTTTACAAAGGGGTTACTTCAAAAAATATTTGTCGATCGGTCTATTTGTCGTTCTATTTGTGATACCAGTGTTTCTGGTATCATGATCCTGGTATAATATGCTGTTAGAGACATGTGACAAAAAACGTGGTTATTTTTTTATTATTTGCGCATGTCGAGTATAGGGCAGGCGTGAGCATTTTAAAATATATTGAAAAATCTTCAAACTTATTGAAGCCATGTATGAACAAATACTATATAATGCTGTATAAAAATGAAAATAACGTCTCGATTTTTGCAATTCTACCTGCGTCGCACGCTACGAATATACACGTTTTGCACGACGAATACATGTAACCTGTTTTTCTTCAAACTTCTCATGATCACGGGTACCTCAACCTGTAAAACGCTTGCTTCGCCATAAGGAGTCACTGAGTTGAGTCCTTTAAGTGGTAAAGACATAAAATATACATTTTGGTAAAGATAACTTTTTTTCAAATGCTTTTAATACCAACTAAACTAAAAAAATATCAAAATGTTGCTAAATATTTAAACTTTATAAAATAAATATATATTCTTATTTAATGAAAGAATTTGACGTTTTATGTTACAAGGACCATCGTTCCATCTTTCAGAAACAAAGGACAAAGAGAGAACGTCGGAAGAGAAATTCAGCCATGAACGTGGCGGCGTCAATCAACCGATAGATTCCAAAACCCATGGCGTTTTCACCAATACCCACAAAACAATCCAGCCAGCAAAACCGGACTTTGGGAACAGTGCTGAGGATACTTTCGAGGATAATAGAAGACAGTACCACTACAAGACGAACTTGAACAGTAATTCGAACAGCCACCAGGACTTTAGTGAGTATCTCTTTGATCATGAAGGTGCTCAAAATATTAGCTTCGTTTGGCGCTTAATACATTACCACAAAGGTCAAACCATTATCCTACTATTTAAACATTCAAATATATTTTCTTTCATTCATTTTTTGTGGGTTTTTTTTGTCATTTTTCTTTTTTTTTCTGGTCCTTAATGTTTTCTGCGTACACATTTATATAATTCTCATTTGAATCTGTTTTTAATTGTGTCCCATTGTATGAATATTACTTTCCTTATATACATAATGTATAAGGAAAGTATTGTGACAGGGTCGAAAATTCGAATTCGAGTTTTCGACGGGAGATCACGTTTCAAGCATCCCTGATCACGAATCAAACATTTTTGAAGTGATGTCTGTGTGTGTGTGTGAAAGTATGTGTGTGTCTGTGTGTGAAAGTATGTGTGCGTGTGTGTCAGTGAGTCTGTGGAGACGATAACTGACGAACGAATGGACCGATTCGAACGAAATTTGGTACAAAAATCACAATCCGTAAACACTGGTAGCCTATTGTTTTTATACGCAATCGAATGTTCAGAACCCCCCTAAATTTTCGAGTGAAATTTTTGAAAATGTCGTCAAAAAATCAAAAGGAACGGGGCTGTTTTTGCGAAATGGCCCACAAAAATCGTTAAATATAAAAATAAAAGACTACGTGTGCTCAATTATATCAATTAATTTCCTATTTTATACGTTATTTTTGACAACAAAAAGAATGAGACTAACCCCATTACACTAGGACTAGCCGTTCTTGAGATATTCTAGTTTTTTCGCGTTTTCGCTACGTCACCTTTGACAATAATTGCAGCTATCAAATGAGAACCAAAAGTTTAACGTGCAAATTCAATGTCATTTAAAATACTTATGGCTGTTATTTTGTGCAGATAAACTCAAATTATTATTGAAAAATAAAGAGAACGTGAATATGAGTCTGCAGGGAAAGACATGTGCTGCCCACATCAGAATTTTTAACAATATTACAACAATGATTTATAGAAGTGAACGGGGATTATTTGCAGGCCATTTCGAAAAAAATGTAGGATCTATATTTAAAGATCCACCAAATTTTTGTAGAATAAAATGTTCAACAAATTTAAGCTGTGTACCAAATTTTAACTCTCTTGGACGTAGGAAAGTGCATTAAAAATGCCATCAAATAAGTATATCATGAAGAGTTATTTAAAATTAAAAAAAGTTTGAAACATTGTTATCTACCAAATTTATTTTAAATGTGAAACCTCTCTCACATACAAAATAATTAAACTCTTGGAAAGATATTTATTATATAATATGTCTCTTTTTTCATTCTGGTAGCTATCCCAAAAGTCAGAATTTAATTGAATTTGTTTTTCTCCCTATATTAAATAATTTTTAATTAAAAAAATACCTATTATATTTTACTGAAATTTTTTTTATATATTTTATGGGATAATGTGAATATTTCCTAAAAATTTCGAAGCAATTTGTGAATTTTAAATTTGCTTAAAAAATGTTTGAAAAATTAGGTTCCATAGGGTTCAATGTATTTCATTTTTTCAACACGGGTTCAATAAAAAACTAATTGGGTGATATTATTTATTTATATTCCCATAGGTCCCACAGACCGTCTGAAAGCATACTGAAATTTCATTTTGATAAAGTCATTTTTACGGCAGTTATCGTGCTAACGGACAGACAGACAGACAGACAGAATGAACAAAGTCATAAACACTTTTCAACTATGTTGTAAAGTGTTAAAAATGACACTAAATCAGTGAAAATGACGACTAATTAACGAAAATCCAATTTCTTGGAAAGAATATAAATAGCTACTATAAGAAAAACCTAGTTTTTTATTGTAAAAATAGTAAATTCATTGCATTATATAACGAAAATCATGTGTTGCCCACATTAGATTTTTTTATACCTGTTGCCATACAGAAAAATTGGTCTTTACGTTATTTGAAACAAAAATTGTGAACAGTGTTAATTGTTAAGAATAGATCACGCCATTGTTACACCGATGCCACCGAGGCGCATCAATGTAAAATAAACTTATTTAAGGTGAGTTACCACCATTTTTTATCATCTAAAAGAAAATGTTCTTTTTATCAACACAATTGCCGTATAATGAGTTTCGACAGATCACAAAAGTATCCAATTCTAATCTTGTTATTATCTAGTAAATGTAATTTATACTACACGTTGATTTCCACGTTTTTCTCTAGTTCGCTTCATACTAACAACTATAAAAAAATATTTATTATTTTAATAAAAACTATAAATTTTAGAGCTACAATATTTCAATTTCTAAACAAGAAGAGTTATATTTAGAAGTGTATATACAAGAGTATACACAAAAGTATTTACAAGAAGTGTATATACAAGAGTATATGTATACTATATTTTCTATATACAAGTGCACGCACAATAAGTGTATAATGCGCTACTCGTTTGGAATGAGGAGTATTCATGGTATATGCTTTGAATTTTGAAGATAGGAAAGAAGCAAGGTTGGAGGAATATACGATGCATGTTTTCCAAAAGAGAGACATGTCATTTTTTTATGAAAAATTACATACAATAATTATCTATTTAACATAATTGACTGTCATGGTCCTTAAATCATGACAGTCAGTTATGTTAATTGTCTTTATAATATAATTGAATGTCGTGATTCTTTATTATATTTTAAGAAAGGAAAAAATCACATGTATTTGCAAGCTTGAATACTGTAACGCTGTGAATCATGATAAAAATTAACTGGATTGCGAGTAACTCAACTCGGTTGTTGCATATCAGAATCCAATTTTAAGTAACTTGTTTTTTTTTTCAGTGAAAAATTGGAAAAATCTATGTTGTTACAATCACAATTATAACATATCTCCAGTTTAAAGGAGTAGAAAAAAAATCTTTGACTGATACAAGTTTTTCAATGTACCCCTCAGGGAAGGATTAACTTGCCACTCCGAGGGGGGGTGGGGGAGCTAATGACGTTATGAACACAAAAATTGTAACGGCTATTCACGACAAAGATTGAAGCTATTAAATTTCCTGGTCATTGGGCCACAAATAACCTCTTTTATGCATAATTATGTCAAATTTTGTCTCTTGCTGCCATGTTAAGAAAATATAAAATTTTGAACAAATTTCAAAGTTTTCGTTTCAATTTCAAACCATTCTATCTGGTTCCAGATTTTAAAATTTCGAAAACATTCGTGAAAACATTACTTTCTGTATACTATATTCTGTAGTATGATAAATTAAAAAATACATAAGCTTTCATTATTCACCGACTGTTGCATCCTGCCATATTTAGTTCAATTTTCTGAACGGCATCGGATCCATCCTCCATATCTCAAGTGCATACATTAAATACCCTACCTAATCGAAGATATCTGTTTAGATGGCCGGAAAAGTGCCACCCAATTTAAACCGGAACCCAGTAGGGACAATATTCGCATGGACCGTACTCTCCTTTACCTGGCACTAACCTCTCGGGAGGACATTCGTTCCTACAGTTTTAACGTGCCAGTACTCCGCGTGAACACGAGTTCAATAGGGTATCTCTGTCTGTCCATCTGTCCCACTTGACGACAAAATTTGCGACTTTTGGAAAATGTGCATACTTGACAAAACATCGTCAAATCAACGAATATATTGTAAACTTATCAAAAATTCTATACCTAAGAATATTTATACTATTAATTACATATAATTCATTTGATAAACAATTTCGTTTTAAAGAAATTATTTATTTATTTATTTATTTTTTATTCAAAATACAGTGAGGGTCGTTGTTCAAAATTTTGTTAGGAGATCTACGGGTTTGTAAATGAATTACGTTTTGTTAGGGGATGGTGTAATATATTTGTTTTGACTGGGTCTGTCCGTCTGTCTATACGACTTGGCAACAAATTTGGCCTTCTGACAACACCGCTAAATGAACAAAAAGTACGCTAAATGTTGTAAAACATTGTCAGAAATATAATATGAACGAAGACAATATTCTATCGGAACATCGATATTATTATTTAACAATTATATTATCATTTTTTAAGCGTATCATTGAGATTTATACGTCCTAAGAAATGATATAATCAAGTGATTATAATTTATTTACTCCTTAACGTGCCAGCAGAATATAACAAATTGGCAATGATACTTTTGATGACTTCTAATCCATATGAAACTCAAAAGATATGTCACTCACTCTGAGAACCCCAAAAAAAGAATTGATATCCTCCAAAAAAACAATGTAAAAAATCTGATGTGAGCAGTACATTACTTAACATATATAATGCAATGAATTTACGACGTTTACACTAAAAAAAATAGGTTATTCTTAAAGAAGATACTTATATTTTTTCCAAGATATTAAATTTTCTTCGATTAGTCGTCATTTTCATTGATTTAACTTCATTTTTATCCACTTGGCGAGATTTTCGTTAATATAACAACATTTAAAAAAGTCGTCAAGTTGGCGACATTCCGCCAAATTCATCGCCAAATTGCGCCAAGCGTTATGAACGAAGAAATAAGTTATTCTTAAAGAAGTAAAATGACTAATGGCGTTCAAATACAAAAATTGTACTCAAAGTATTTTTCTCATGAATGGAACTAGCTAGATCCACGAGAATAATGTCACCAAATGTATAGCATGATATTATTACTTATGAAAAGTGAACATATTTCACAATAGGTAATATTTTTTATATGATTTTTGATAATTTTTTTGAAAAATGTCAATATCTCGAGAATGGTTCATGCTAGCGTTCTAATATTTGTGTCAATCATTTTCCAATGAAAAAATACATAAGAAATGACTATCCGCTTAACTCTATTAAAGGTTTTAATTTTTTGATGATTTTTTCAAAATTTCACTCGAAAATTTAAGGGGGTTCTGAACATTCGATTGCGTATAAAAACAATAGGCGTCCAGTATTCATGGATTGTAATTTTTGTACTAAATTCCGTTCAAATTGGTCCATTCGTTCGTCAGTTATCGTCTCCACAGACTCACTGACACACACACACACACACACACACACTTTCACACACACACACAGACATCATCTCAAAAACGTCTGATTCGTGTTCAGGGATGCTTGAAACGTGCTCTCCCGTCGAAAACTCGAATTCGAGTTTTCGACCTCGTCACAATACTTTCGTTATACATTATAAAGAAAAGTAAAAAGGGATGTTAACGAATTTTTATTAATTCAGTCTATTGTCTCACATGGAGGTTTCATAGACAAACCTAATAAAATAAATAATAAATAAATAAATGTTTTTGCTACATCTAATTCTAGACTATAGCTATAGCTATAGTCTAGAATAATAATAATAATACATAGTAATAATAATAAATACAACAAAATAAATATTATTTGTGCTTTGAGAAATGTGAAGAGGTATTCTCTTTCTTATTTTTTTACATATATTAATTGAAAACTTCATTAGATTCAATATCAATTTCCAGATATATAAATTATTTTTTCTTTTAATGCTTGATTTCTTTGGCTGAGTTCCATCTACTTGGTGAAATAAACCCAACTTCTGAGGAGAGGAGAACTATTTTACCGTGGAGTAGAGGCACATGTGACGCGAAATGTGACAAGGAAGAAGCAGGTGTTTTACAGACAACTCCACTTCCGCTTTAGACGTACGCGGACGACTATAGTTCACTGACACTCATTGCCTGGTAAAACCCTGCACTGCGGACTTGCTTCTTCCTTTTCACATCCCGAGTCCCATGGGCCTCTACGCCACGGTAAAATAGATCCCCTCTCCTCCAATTAGGGTTGGAGATGTCAGTTCAGTCTCCGAACTTTTTTATCCTACCTTGTATATATATATATATACACAAACAAACATGCGTATAACTTAG
This sequence comes from Amaurobius ferox, assembly GCA_951213105.1. Taxonomy (NCBI): domain Eukaryota; kingdom Metazoa; phylum Arthropoda; class Arachnida; order Araneae; family Amaurobiidae; genus Amaurobius; species Amaurobius ferox. The sequence goes on along the minus strand of OX578134.1, from coordinate 79,734,686 downwards.
ATACATATATAAGATCGTTTGATTTAATTCAGAGGGACTACAACTGTGTGATGTTCTCAAAATTAAAATGGGAATTTTTGAATCCATTTTAATGCGTACTTAATACTATGCGAACAGGAAAACTAGCAGTAAACCTTTCACAAATTTGTTAATTTAAATTTTCCCTCAATGCTTTAAAAATGCATAACAATATCGAAGCATTCGAAGTAAGTTATTGTTTGTGGCATTTGTCATTAAATATTTACAGCAACATTTCACTAAATCATTCTATCTAATTTTCTTTCGGCCTGAATTACAAACTTTCAAACAATATATTTTCTAAATAAAGTGATCACATAGTTATCCCTCCACCCATCCTTGCCCCATGGCTTCGTGATTTTTGTTGCTGATCAGTAAGGGCAGGACAACCAGCTGATCAAATTTACAAAACTCCTCCTCACTCACTCCTTGGCAAGTATCGAAAACCGAGAAGTATCAGTCCAAAGGTGGTAAGAAAAGAACAAAGTATGAAAATTTTCCCCATGACTATGTAACAGAGTATAAGTTGTCCCATTTTGATATTTTCTCTTTTGTTATATTTTAGATAACAAAGCAAAATCGTATTCAACTGAAGACACAGTTTTTGAGTTTAGTACTTTGAGAATACCTTTGTATATCCAAGTTGCTCGATCAACAGTTAAACCACCTGTGCCCACTGACAAACCAGCTATAAAGCCAATTGACTCCGATGAACTAATCCCCCATAGGTAATCATTTTTCATATTCTAATTATTTCTTTTCTATATTTATAGAAAATTAGTATTTCTCAACTTGTGGTAAACAGGTGTGTGCGTATTAATGGCGGCAACATGTCATATCTTCAAATCGATGTAAATAATAAATGAATGGTAAATCATTAGATTTTAAACGTCATTTTATTAAAACATCCATCAGACGTATATATAATTTAAAAGCAAGAGCGCTTTCGGGTATCATCATACCCTTCCTCAGTGGCAACGTCACTGAGGAAGGGTATGGTGATACCCGAAAGCGCTCTTGCTTTTAAATTATATATACGTCTGATGGATGTTTTAATAAAATAACGTTTAAAATCTAATGATTTGTCATTCATTTATTATTTAAATAGGTATGCACGTTCGTGTAGTCAATATGTACTCGTGGAACATTAAGAAGTAAAAACTAGTTTTGCATGTCTGACATAATCAGTCGAAAACGAGTCAACATATAATATTTTTAACTATTTTTTAAACCTCGTTTGGAGCAGGTTTGGAGCAGAATTTTTTTAAACATTACCATTATTATTAAACACTACAAAATTTTACTCACATTATCAAGTTACTACTAATCCACTTCTCTAGAAAATTGCAAGGATAATAATCTGCTTTCAATATATTTTAACACGCAACTTCACTAAACAGATAATTTTCACAACATTTCACAAATTGGTCCCGTCATCATGTACTGAGCAACTTTAAGCAGTGTTTCAAATTAATGAAATTACTTTGAAACACGGGATAAAGTAGCTCGGCATAGGATGACGTGGGCTGTGTCTATACCTTATAACTTTATGCAACACATCATTTAGCGGATTTAAACTCTAAAAATATATGAATGGATTTTATTAATTAGACAAGTAATAAATATGAAACGTAAAATATAATTTGAAATTTTTTTTTCACATAAATTATTTCGAGTATGTCTAATTGCAGTAACTGCATTGAATATTATTTGATTTTTACTTCCGTTTTTTCACTTATTTAATCACTTTATGTATGCAGTTACAACATGAAGTTTTATTTATTTTTCGTCTATAGTCATGGAATAATAAGAATTAAGAAACCAATTTTTGTATGCCAGACTAATATGACTGCTTTATAATCCAAAAACTGTTAAACCCATTAATGTCTCAATCTAGGTATAATATTTCTCGTAGAAAAAAGTAATTTAGAAATCGCCTCGCAACAGATTTTTTGTACACGCGCAAGCACATTAATTTATCTACCAAGGTCTCCCTTATTAACATGATCATGGTTTAAAATAATATTCAAATAATCGCTCAAAACTACTGCAAAAAGAGCCTCGAATAAAAATAGTTCCTTGTCCTGTATAAAAGAAAGCTCGATTTTATTCTAAAACAAATTGACACCATTACATTTGCGCCAGTGGTGGTTTATTGCAACGTATTTCTATTCATAATAGTTCTTGTCTTCGTGTTATTAAGGGCCTTTATACATATGCAGGAACAGATTTTCTCGCGTACATATTAAATAGTTGCTCAGAGCCTTTAATATTCCAAATACAAACCCTACTTGCGTCAAGCAAACCAAAAGATAAGATTTTTGCTGAACAGAAAAACTGTCTTTGCCGCAAAGAGAAGCTACTAATTTTCTTATACGAAAATAAAGAACTATTATCTACAGTATACTCATTACTCTGATTTTGATTGCAGGGGCTCACAAGAATATGACAAAAACCGCCAAAAGATGAAGACCAAACCTTACTCATCCTCGGATGATAAGTCTCCAAATCAGGTGATTCCAAATCAAGTGCCGAGGTACGGCGACACGTTCAAACAAACTTATGATGGAGCTCAGAGGGCTAAAAACAAGCCAAAGCCAGTTCTAGACAAAAACGATGGTGGACCCCTATTTTCCGACCAAGAAGAACTAAATATAGGTACTCCTCATGGAGGAAAAGGTTTCAATGGTAAGTATAAACATTCCACTCCGGAATATACACAATTGCATATTTTTACATTCATTTGCATAATTTATCCATTTTTATCAAAATATACATATAATATAATTTTTAAATACACCACTTTTCTAAACTGTGCCTTTTACACCTTTATATCGATTCATACTTCTTTTAAGCCACATGCCAGAGGCTAAATCTAATTAAAGAATGGTATTAATTCCTTCACCACTTCGTAATATGTATTTATTACTTTCAATAAACTTAGAGCTAATCACAACATTAAATGATAGCTGGTAACGACGCTTCGATGTCTCTGCAGAACCAAATAGCATGTCTAGAAATGGTAATGTCTAGGATTAATTCATTCCTATAAGGAAGATTTATAACCTCCTAATTTCATGTCATATGATATGCCCACTTTGAATAACGATAACATTCTGATTATACTCACGTGTCACCAATTCCTAACAACCTTGGTCACTTCAATTCTAATCTTCAAGCCACTAGCACTTCGCTTTGCGCACTCCTAAATCATGGAGCGTGATTCCCTCTTATATCAATGTAAGGGCTTCTGTTAACTTAAAATTATTTTAAAAAGTGGATCTTCATCTCCCCGTTCCGAGGGAATGACGGGAGAATAATACATATTTAGTAATTTTTGACCGGTTAACTCATCGTTAATGAAGTACGATTTGAATTCTCTAATTTTTTTTCAACTTTAAACATTTTAAGGATTAACGTTATAAAATCATTTGTGTAATATTTCATATAGATATTTGTGTATCTAAAGTCAAAGAATTTTGTATTTCCTTAAATTATTTAATATTTTTTGGTCAAATCTATCCATGCTGATTAAAAATACATCTTGTTTTACACTATACATCAAATACGAATAACCGTACAAAATTTATACAGAACTTTATATTGAAATGCAGATCTTTACACAATACACATATATACAGGGTAATTCTAAACGACGAAGCAAAACTTAAGAAGTGATAGAACACACCTAAATAAACACTTTTCATCATACAATGCATGGTTGTAACTGAAGCGGTTAAGCACTAGGGGTTAGCACGTTCTATTGCATGAAATGATGTAACACAAAAATGATAACGGAGGCATGCCGAAAGTGGAGAAATTACAGAACACATTTTAACGAACAAATTACAAAAAATGTTCAAAACAAGAAATCGAAGAAATTATGAAACAAATTGCAATGAATAACTTACAGAAACTGCTCAAAACAGTGACTGCCAACATGAATGCAGGTCTTACACCTGCGATGTAGAGATCGTCGAACATTGGCGAAAACACCAGGTATTTCTCGTACAGTGGAATCAGCAACAGAAATCCTAGCAACAAGGTCCTCATCGGAATCGATGAGGCTATCGTGGATGAGGCTTTTCATAAGGACCCATAGCAAAAATCCAGACATGAGAGATCGAGCGATAGTGCCGGCCAAATGATTTGACCACCCTGACCAATCCATTATCCTGGGAATGTTGCATCCAAGGCGTTTCGCACAGCCACACTGAAATGGGGTGGCTCTCAATCGTGTTGAAACCACATACGGATTTGAGCTTTCCTCATTGCCGTCAGCAGCTCCGTACATGAAATGCATGTCGGCCTTCTGATTCGTGAAACAATCCATTCCTTCTGAAATCCACAGTAGGACCGACAGCCGGTGCGACAACAGGCGCTTAATGCGTTTGCTGAACAGCGCCCTCTAGTGCTTAACCGCGTGCGTTACGACCATGTATTGTATGACGAAAAGTGCTTGTTTAGATGTGTTCTAACACCCCTTAAAGTTTTGTCCCATCCTTTTAATCACCCTGTATAATTAACAAATATATTTAATTACCAATACTTATCAATAAAATATCATAAAAAGTACTTAAAATAGAATATTAGGTCTTACTCTCTAATAAATCCACGTGAAATGGAAATCTTACTAAGGCAACGTAAGTACTACTTTATAGAGTAAATTCACAGATGTCCCTAACGCAAGTCTTATGGTAGCCAAAGACTAGTCCAAGGCTGTAGTTAAGGCGACGATGCATTGAGAGTTGAGAAAACTGAAATTTAGACAGTCTTTATCAAATCTTTAAAAATGTGTAATAAGTTTGATACATATCTAAGTGCGGAGGAAGAGAGAAACGAACCACTAGGTTTATTTGCTCGAACTTAATTAACTTAATTGGGACAATAGATAGGTGTTAACTTTGCAAGTTACCATACTCAATACATAGATTTCAGTTTAAAACTAATTGTTCACCATCAACCGATCATCCAAAAATTTGTGAAATGTATAATTAGTTGTCCTGATGTGATTAATACGTGCACTTCGTAGCAGTTTATATAAACAAAATGAACTGCTTTTAGATTTTATGATAACCTAGTATACATATCCATATACTATATTTGTTTAATTGGATACATTATCCGTAGGACAATCAGCTCATTCCGGTGCTGCCAGTACACATGGTAATTCTCACATAAAGAATCTGCTTATGAATCTTCCATCACTCGGAACGACTAGAGGATTTCCCCTGGACATGGATGACGATAACACGATGGATAGCTTTGACGATGACTATGATACTATGTTCTCACATCCCACAAAGATGATGGCAAACAGTTTCGTGCTTGGAAAAGGCAAAGCAGAAAATTTGGAATTCGATTGGGTCATCACGGAATGGTCGACTTGCTCGCAGACATGTGGAGGCACAGGTTTCCAGGTAAAAATTTTATTTTTGGTGAATACTTACTTCATCCATTGATTACTGCTTTAAAATCAAAGACAACCCAAAAATAGGTTTAAAAGTATTTTATTAAAATATTATTTTTACGACGCATAAAATAACACGGCCAAAGCGCTTTCAGGCACTATTATGTCCTTCATCAGTGGCGAAGTGAAAACAAGGTGCGAATATGTGCTTAAATATAGGCCACAACCGCCAGGTAAAATTTACAAATTAATCAATTTATATTTTTGAATTTTTTTTTATATACGAGATATTAAAATATAATTTAATTATAAAATACAAATTACAATAAAAGGAAAAGGTTCATACATTAAATTTTAACCAATAGAAATGTCTTCAAAAATCGAAATAAAGCAATTACTAAATTTTCAGAAAATCATATAAAGGTTTGACACGCAGTTAGTCGAGAACGAAACGCCTAATATAACTAAAGTCTGAACGGGATCAAAATTACAAATTGACTCACGGTAAAGATAAATAAAAAGGGATTCATAAAGTAAAATATTACGGGGGTTATATATTGCAGCTAATGAAAAAAAAAGTTTTATCATACATAGGCTGAAAATCATCGTTGGGCTAGAACCGTGGACAGTTTACCATTTTTAACATCACGAGCATGTTCAGCTAAACGAATACCAACAGTACGTTTAGTACTACCAATGTAGAATTTAAAGTTACTTTCGAGAGATAAAAGGGGGACAGCGTACACCCCAGTTTGACTCTTAATGTTACTTTTATTCTTAAATTTATCTGAACGAATACGATTAAATAACGCAGTAACGGTAGAATGGGCAGGCTTAAACTTAAATTCATGGCAAAAATTAAAAAAAGGACGGAAAATCGCAGGGTGATACGGAAGACTGGATATATAAGGCATAAGATCAAAAACGGAAACAAGGATAGTATTAAGATAAATAAAATTATACCGAATATGGAAAAATATTTTATAAATAAACTCGAAAGAGTAAACGGCTTCATGGACAAAGTTAAAGATAAAGGCCATTTCAGTAGCTAAAACCGAAATAGATAAACAAGCGTTAGAGGAACGATTAAAATAAGCAATAAAGAGGCTTTTTTGGAATAAATTGGGTGAGAGGAGTTAGTGGGAATACAAGAATTGGTGGAAGAAGGTTTATTAAAAACAGAAGTATGATAACCATGAGAGTTATGGGGAAGAAGAACATCCAAAAACGGTAAAGAAAAATTAGACTCATGTTCAACAGTAAAATTAACAGAGGGGTAATAATCATTGACATTATCCAAAAGATCAAGACGGTCGCTTAAACTATGGTTCCAAATAATAAACACATCATCCACGTAACGACACCAAAGAATAGATTTATGGGATAAAAAAAGTCAAAACTTCGTTCTCGAACTCCTGTAACACTGCCTCAGCTGAAATGCCAGATAAGGGGCTACCCATAGGGGCAGCCATAGTTTGCAAAAATATATTATTACGAAAACCAAAGTAATTTATCTCTGCGACAGTGTTCAATGCAGAAGTTATTGCTTCCATAGCGGTAATAGTACAATTTTGGCATAGAAGTTTTTTGGCAATAATTCGAGTTTATTTATAATATCTTTTCCCATATTCGCTATAATTTTATTCATCCTAATACTAACCTTGTTCCCGTTCCTGAACTTATGCCGTATAAATCCAGTCTTCCGTATCAGCCTGAGATTTCCGTTCTCTTTTTCATTTTTGCCATGAATTTAAATTTAAGCCCGCCCATTCTACCGTTACTACGTTATTTAATCGTATTCGTTCAGATAAATTTAAGGATAAAAATAACATTAAGAGTTAGGCTGGGGTGTACGTTGTCCCCCTTTTATCTCTCGAAAATAACTTTAAATTCTACATTGGTAGTACTAAACGTATTGTCCGTATTCATTTAGCTGAACATGCTCACGATGTTAAAAATGGTAACCTGTCCACGGCTCTAGCCCAGAATGTTAGTAACGATAAGTTTCAACCTATGTATGATAAAACTTTTCTTTTGATTAACTGCAATAACCCCCGTAATATTTTACTTTATGAATATATTTTTATTTATCTTTACCGTGAGTCAATTTATAATTTTGATCCCGTTCAGACCTTTAGTTATGCTTGGCGTCTCGTTCTCGACTCACTGCGTTGTTGAGACCCAGACCGTCCGACCTACCAGGAAGGTGTAAGGTAACTGTTTGGACGGCCGGTCGACTCACTGCGTGTCAAACCTTTATATGATTTTCTGAAAATTTAGTAGTTGTTTTATTTCGTTTTTTTTTACGACATTTCCATTGGTTACCATTTAATGGCCAATATTTAAGCACATGTATAAGCACATGCACATTTAAGCACATGCACATTTAAGCACATGCACAATATTTAAGCACATGTTACCATTTTATGACCAATATTTAAGCACATGTTTTGCACCTTGTTTTTACTTCGCCACTGATGAAGGGCATAATAGTGTCCCACAGTGCTATAGCCATGTGATTTTACAAGTATACGTCGTAAAAATGAGATTTTTAATAAAAGTATTTTAAACCTATTTTTGGGTTGTCTTTGATTTTAAAGTATTAATTAGTTGACTTGTTTCCATACTATTTCATTTTATATTGATTACTATTCTGTTTAGATATGATATATTTATTAATGTTTATATAAATAATTTAAATTATGGGGATTATAATTACTATATATTACAAGAACATTTAAAAATGTTATTTATAAAAATATAGACGGTACTCAGTACGAGAGCTGTACTGGGAAAAATTGATGTTGCACAATTCTAAAAGATTAAAGACCATCCATCCCTTGCTTACTGGCTCTTATTTTCGACTTTTATTATTTAAAAATCTTTTAAGAGCCTTTTCAATATGGTATTGAAAAATTCTTAACATTAAATTTTAATCTAAATGTACAACTTTTAAAAAATACATGAAATGTCAGGCTGCAATCTCCTTTCTCATGATTTCAATCGCATTCCATAAACTGTTTATTCTGTTCAACAACCTATATATTAAAACGGTGAAGGATTGATTGAAAACTGTACGAGTCAGATCTTGGAAAAGTTGGCAAAATGGATGAAATATATGAAAAAAAGTTTCTGCACCCAAATTGTTCATTTCAAGTTTTATATTCATTCAGAACCACAATTAAGTACCATATCCAAACATTTACAAACTCATATGTAAGGAACGATAGTTGTTTATTTATCTCGATGTGTTTACAGAGGATAACCACCTTTCTGTATCAAAGTAATCAAAACCCGCTTAGGTATTCCGATTGGAAATGACCTGCTTCGGAGTAGAATGGTGTTGAAGACCCAGACCGTCCGACTCGCCCGAGGACTAGAGCAGCTATTTGGAAGGCCGGGAAATAAGGAGTATAATGGTGTGCATCTCTTTTAGATACGATCAGTTTTCCATTTTGAAAAGAATTCGATTGTGAAATTTCCTCCACCATTTTTCTTCGAAATGTGACCTTTAGCGTGAAGTTACCATTCCGTTTAAAATAATATTTTCGTGATTTAAAAAAGTAATAATAATAAATATATAAGTTGTCATAGACAAATGTTTATGAACTATCATTAAAGAACTTTAAATTTTCTATATTTGAGAATATCATATTCATTTTTCGGCAGATAGAGTAGGGGAAAATATTCGAAATTCAAAAATTTGTATTCAAATCCATTATGGAAAATGTGGTAAATGTAACACCTCAGACGATGCTAAAATCGCCAATACCTAATATAATAAATTTGATTTGACAATTTAAGTGCTATATTTATACAATTATGGATAATATAATTTACTAAAATATTTATATAAATGTTTATACATTCGACACGATAGAATTTTAAATTATAATTTAGGATTAAAATCTGAATTATTTGCCATTTAATTTTAAAAAGTATTTTTTCGTGATTCTTTTCACGTCATTTTGTTTTCTAAGAAAAAAAAACCCTATGGACATTGAAATGCATTTATGTGAAAATTATTTGAAAGTTTTATTTAAAGTTATTTGCTCTGAGACAGCGGATAATTCATTAAAGTATTATCGTTGGGGAACGGGATAACGTGGATAACTAGGTAATTTGAGAAACTAGAAACAGATAGAAACTTTTGTAACTCTCGTGATTATAACTCGGTTAAGTTATTCGATTGTTGATATTTCCATAACATTATTTCCTATTGGAAACAATGGTAATTCCAAGAACAATAATGCTATTATATGGTATACGAAGAAAAATGATAACTTGACCAATTAAAGATCTCAGTGGCATATTAATAGTAATTTTTTATATTAATTAATAGTAATTTCTTATATTCCAGGTGCGTGCCTCACAGTGCTTAGTGAGTCTAAACAATGTCTCGAAAACCGTCGACAGTACCCTATGTGAGGATGCCGGACTATCAACTCCAACCACAATACAGAGCTGTGGATACGACGAATGCCCGCATTGGGAAACAGCACCGTGGTCCCAGGTAAGAACTGTATAAAATGTCCAGCAAGTTTTTCAGTGTATCGCCACATTTTGAAAAATATAGAATTCTCATATGGTTTTAAAAATTAAATGGTTCCAACCGAAATCGGTTCAACCAATTTACATAAATCTGCCATTTGATTGAAAGATAAAAAATTCTGATGTGGGCAACACATGACTTTCCTTATATAATGCAATGAATTTACTACTTTTACAGTAAAAAACCTAGGTTTTTCTTATAGTAGATACTTATATTCTTTCCAAGATATTGAATTTTCGACAATTAGTCGCCATTTTCATTGATTTAGCATCATTTTAATCCATTTGGCGAGATTTTCGTTAATTTGACAGCATTTCAAAAAGTCGCCAAGTTGGCGACATTCCGCCAAATTCATTGCCAAAATCTCGCCAAGCTTTACTGACGGAGAAATAAGTCATTTTTATAGCAGATAAATGACTAATGGCATTCAAATACAAAAGTATTACTCGAAGTATCTTTTCTCATGAATGGAACGAGCTAGATCCACGAAAATGATGTCACCAAATTTATTACATGGTATTACATATGAAAAGTGAACATGTTTCTCAATAGGAGATATATATTTTTTATTTTATATGACTTTTTGATAATTTTTTTGAAAAATATGCAATATCTCGAGAACGGTTCATGTTAGCTTTCTAAAATTTATGTCAATCGTTTTCTAATGAAAAATTACATAAGAAATGTCTATTTGCGTAACTTTATTAGCGGTTTTGATTTTTTGACGATTTTTTCAAAATTTCACTCGAAAATTTAGGGGGGTTCTGAACATTCGATTACGTTTAAAAACAATAGGCTTCCAGTGTTTACGGATTGTGATTTTTGTACCAAATTTCGTTCGAATCGGTTCATTCGTTCGTCAGTTATCGTCTCCAGAGACTCACTGACACACACACACAGACACACACACACACACAGACATCACTTCAAAAATGTTTGATTCGTGATCAGGGATGCTTGAAACGTGCTTTCCTGCCCGAATTTTCGACCCCGTCACAATACTTTCCTTATACATTTATGTATATAAGGAAAGTAATACAATAAGATATTAAAAAACTTTCATTGTATTCAAATATAATTTTCATGTTTTTCTAGTGCTTGGAGTCTCAGTGCTTTACGTGGCACACGTCGTACGAAAAGCGTGCCATCTTATGTCGAACTTCGAATGGCACGGAACTACCGCTTTCCCATTGTGACGAGAAAACGCGACCGAGGCGGAAAAGAGAGTGCTACAACAGTCGGTGCAGGAGCAACTGGAAAGTCGGCGAATGGTCCGAGGTAAGAAATCCACGCTTTTGCTGGCATCTCCATTGAAATTAATATATCAATAAGGAAAAAATAATGTTTACATTTGTTGATTATCTGACCAAATTGCTGATTTGTTGATTATCTAGCCAAATTGCTAGAACAGTCAGTAAACCCCGTTATCAAAAATGTGGAAATATGTTTTTGAAAACCATTGACTTTCAAATACATATTTCTACATTTTTGATAACATTTCTACACATTTTCTACATTTTCTACATAATTAATTACTAACCAATAAGAATAAATGTATAACATTAATTCTTATTGGTTAGTAATTTTATATATAGCTCATTTATCAATTATACACAACAGTTCAATATTTATCAAAGAGACCTGAGCATAGCGATCCCCGAGTTTAAGGGTCTTAAATTGACATTTTAAACATAACTTTACTAATATCAAAAGATGTATAATTATGTCAATATTTAATGTAACTAAAGGACAAAAGAACTGATGTCAAATGGTGCAGACGAGATAGCAATAAACGGATGGTTCATCCTTGACTTTGCTTCAAAGGTCAATTTAAAATCCCAACTAATAGATAGTTTTTTTGTGATGTAACCACAAACTAATAAATAAGATTATACACACAAAAGTCAAATATGGGATCATGCTTTCAACCATTATATCTATTGGGGCACCCTACAAAAAGTCTGGCGATTGTGATAACGTATATTAAACCCATATTAACGATTTTGCTGATCGTTAAAGAAATTAGCTCAAGTGTATGTTAAATCTTGTAGCCTTTGGGTTGCTACTAATTGATTGTACGATTGCTACTAATTATACCCTTATTTGGTAAAAAGTCTTTATATATTTGTGTGCAAAATCTTCAGTTTGAATCCGATCATTATAATACTGTCATTAAATAAATGTTAGAATAATTTTATTAGTTACCACAAATATTATCATAATTGTTGATTCGTGATTTCTTACTCATAACTATTAGAAAATTAGATAAATTTAATTGGTAAAAGTCTTGTCATTCTATTAAATTGTTAAGCGTGTCCCAGTGTAAAAATTTTCATCTGAAAAATAAATGAAGTTCTGAACTCTATTTATACTTACAGAATTATTATGTGCATGTAAAGAAAAAATGATCTAAAGTAACTCACATGCAATATTCATAAGAATTTTGATTATCGTATAAAATCATGTAGAATTAAAAAAAATAAATAAAAATATGTATTTTACCATATGTTGGAAATTCTAATCTGACTTTCAAAATCCGAAAAGAACCATTTGAATTAGTAATCAAAAAATTGTTAATATAACGCATATGTGATAAAATATATCACTTATACACATTTTAAAATGCTTCGTAATCACAATATTAACCGAAATCAGTATTTGCATTTAACAGTAATAATGTAACAATTAGATACTGATATAAGAAATGGATATGTTTATTTAACTAACCAACACGAAAAGACCTCGACCCTAAAAACAAAATGTATTTTTGAATTTTACAATTACATTTATTTTACCTGTGGTGTGTTGCTTTTTCTGTTATTGAAATTAGTAATAAGGATATATTGCAACTGTATGAAAATCGATGTGAAACAATTTATTCGCACAGTAAATTTCAGATTTAAAATTATAATTGGAAAACATTTTAACATATATATAGATTTTCAACTGTTGAATTCAAATTCGCTAATTCAATCTGATTTAAAGACAATTAAGTGTTATATCGGATTTAATGACGCTAATTTTGATTGAAACTTTACTGAAAACGTTCACAAATCTGTATAGAATTAGAGTATTCGAAATTTTAAATCAAGCTTAACGAACTGATTTCTTACGTATTTTTCTCGAATAGTTAAAATTTTATAAAAATTATTTGTTGTTAGAAAAACTTATTTTTAAATTGGCACAAACTCACAATCTGGATTCATAAACTGTTCTTTAAATTCATTTCGAATCGCTCCACCTGAAAAATGTAGATTTCGTACTTAAATTCCATAACCTTTTGTCATATTCTAAATATTGTAGCATTTTATATATTTTTGTATGTAAAAAATCAGTATTCACTATCCTTATGAAAATTATATTCATGTTATAAGTTGCATAATAAAATTATAACTGTGTACAACAAAAGAATGTATTTTACATACCTCTAACATTTCATTATTTTAAAACGTAAAATATTTATATAAACTTATTATAGACATTGGTTATTCAATTTACACATATAATTTAACTTTAAAAACAGCAAGTGCATCTCTAAAACTCAAATTACATTCAATTTTTTCATAATTTACGTGTGTACACAGTCATAATTTTATGCCATTTTCTACTGTTGCAACAGATAAATGTTTTGCGAATGTGTTCCTCCCGTAGATTTATGTTTCAGCTAGCGCATGTTTCCCACAAATCATCTGTTTTAATTTATACATTTTGGTTTTACTTTTTAGTCATAGTTTTGTACCCTTTTAGCTGTTCGAATGTCCTACCTGTTTCCCAATTGCCTCACATCGCTAGATGCTACCAATGAACCAAAAGCATGCTTAGTGGTAAGCGTGTTACTAAAACTGTGCTGCTAATCAGAAGTTCGGCGGCACTTTGAAAGCAGATTTTGATTTTTTCCTTTCTACCTTCTGCTTTTGCTTTTAACTCATTTTTCATTTATTTCTTGCTGCAGCTGTCGACATCATGCTACATATCGAGCATCAAATGACAAGTCTGAAAATAACGCTTACATAAACGTCATTGAAGTGAAACACTTCATCCAGCTTTCTTTTGTATATACGACTTATGAAGGAAACCGACTTTACCAAAATACTTTTGATTTAAATGGACATGTACCTTTCTCATTTTCAAACGAAAATTTTTCCTTTTATGACTTAGTATAACATATGGGTATCTTACTAGAATTTTAAAACAAACCTCGTGCTTTAAAGTGGTGTAACCTGTTACCAGAATGCAGTGGAAAAGCGTGATAAAATATCTTTGGAGGCATAAAATCAGGGATCAAACTTAGCAAATGAAAAATTCTATGCTCTGTATGTAAACAATATTACACATAAAATATTATTGCTGAATTACGACGAATATAAATGAATGACATTTTCCAATTTTCACATTACAGTGGAATCCCAGTTTTACGTTTCTCTGTGGAACAGATTCAAAACCGTCATATGCGGGAAAACACAATGCACTGAGATTTTAACTTGTATATAAAAAATCAAAGAAAACAAGTAAGAAAATAAAAATATCACTCACTAAGCAATCTTGTACTTGCCTAAAGTTTAATTAATGAATCACATAGAAAAATTCCAAATGCATTAAAATGCCCAAACTCCTATAACTTAGCCATTCTCCAAATTAAATTTGCTTTTAACTTTTAAAAATTATATCTCCAAAATCCTTAGACAGAAACACTATATTGGCTGAAATGAAACGATTTAGATAAAAAAAAAAGCCCAAATCCCGTTGTAGAGAGAGAAAAGGAATACTCCCTCTTCCAAGAAATCCTGCAGTTTAGACACGTCTATTCGGACCTATACGACAGTTAAATTATAGAAGTTGCGCGAGCATTTTTTTTTTTTTCAGTTTCGTTCCCAATGAAATATCATCTGACATGGTAGATCTTTCGAAATAAGTTTCTCCTAAAAAATACGCGGGAACTTGAGAACCTGCCGGCAGTTGGAGCAAAAATATGGCTGCATCTTCCTTAGTTTGCTTACAAATAAATCATTTATGCATTTATTTTGAATAATCTCTATATATTTTCGCTTAGGGGCGGGGCACGAAGAAGGGCCTAATTATCGTTTGCCAAATGGCAACAAGTTTTATCTCAATTACATGGTTTAAAGCATTAAGGTAAAGCAAAACTCTTACTCAAGGATTTAAAAACTTCATCAAAAGTATCCATGGATTCGCTTTATCTCCAATCTCAAACGCCTATTATTTTCTTCAGCATTTTGCTCAATAAGGAAACTATATATTATTGGATATGAAATTCATTTAATTTAAATAAGTGTATGGTTTACGTTTGATTAGTGAGTCAAATAATAATGGATACACGTGTGTCTGGGGATATTAGGTGTGCAAGAACTATACCTTCATTCTGACAACGATTGTGAAACAAACAGAACTATATACTATGAACTATTAATACTTGAAAAAGTCGAATAGAAGCTCACACTCCAGAGATTGGAATTCACTCACGAGATAACGCATGTGACGCAAGATAAGTGCTGCTACACTTAAAGTTATCAGCTGAATGGGTTATTATGATTACTATTTAATGAATTTTTCAAAGTCATTTGGCTATTTTTAGATAATATTTGACAATACTTCAATCAGTAGTGTGATGTGTTTTGATGATGTTCGTTGTCGAGGAAGAGGCGGAATTCCGCCTTTGAATCAGCTTCACCCATTCCTGAATTCACGAGCTGTTAAACATTATTGATTGAGCAGATGTTGAGCATCAAAAGACAATAGAGTGCAGGGGCTCTGCATGGGTACAGCTAGTATATAATTAAAATAAAAGCTACTTGGCCTCAAATTATTTGGGTAAACGCTGTCTCCCCTGTCGCTTCAGAACTACTAGAATGGAAGATCGCCAAAAGAGTGCATCTTTATTTCATTCAATAGGTTGCACTGCGTAAGCTTCAATATTTTCAAAACAATATTTTCGTCATTATTTGCTTAATTTCCACATACAATCTGCACAGATCTTCGCTAAATTTATTTTCGAAAGCAGAAACATTATATACATGGTTCCCAAGAAATTCCTTAAACACCCCCAATAACTTTGTAAGAGAAGGCCGATGAGCTTATACGTTAGATCTATGTATAGTAAATTGTCTATGTGCTATCGAAGAAAAGCGATTGTAGCGCTCCAAGTGGAAAATTATAAAAATCAGGATAGCAAACTCGGGAACAAAGTAGTCCAGAAGAAAAATGTCAGTTACAAAGCTTTTAAAAACTATATAATGTGTAGGAATCAACATCAGGAAAGTACGAATATGGAAGGCAATAACTGCCTGTCGAAAAGTCGTATTATCAGGGATTGTAACACGGTGACACCTGTAATGCTTGTTAGAGTACGTGGTAATATCTTTCTCGAATTCAAATGTTTATTGTTACTGATGAAGGACATTTAAAACAGGTTGTACATTATATTCCTCTGAATGTAAGTGTTGCTTATTTTACCATTCCTAAATAGGACAGTCATTTGCCAATAACTACTCTATTGTGTAAAATAAATACTTTATCAGTTCTTTTTTTTTTCTTTATCGATTCTTACTCATTAGATAATGTTCTACAACTTTATATTATTTCGCTTTATCGCAGAGCTCGTTATCCTAATTTAATTAATTCTGCACTATGGATACTGTAATCACTTTTATTCAATCAAGCATGGTTACTTTAGCATAGATAGATCTAACGCGTACATTCATGGACCTTGTCTTACAAAGTTATTGAGGTACTTAAGGACATTCCTAGGAATCCTTTATCTCTAAAATGACCTGATAAAGAGTTAAACAAATATATTATTCTGGTTGAAAAAAGATTTGGGAGACAAATAAAAATGTACACTATTCTAAGAAATAAAATTAATTTTTATGTGAAACCTTAAAGTGCAAAGCACGTCATAGCAGTTTATTTTATGTTTTTCGTGTCTGCTTGCGAAAATATATTAGCAAAGATCTGCTAAACCATTTTGTAGCAATCGTCCCCAAAATAACGAAAACATAGTTTTGAGAGAAAGGATGTTACCAAAGACGAACTGCAGATTTTGGTGCATCCATAACTTTCATTCCAGTATAAATTTTAACAATGGATTTATTTTTAAATGTTGGTAAGATACCTATGTGAAATATTAAATCATAAAATAGAAACTTTTCGTTAAATTCGAAAGGTGCATGTACCGTTTAAGGAAGGTTCTAGTTTAAAACAAATTTCAAATATGCTTACCACAGAAATACTTCCCTTGCCTCATAGAACATAAAAAGGGGAAATTAAGTATAGTAATCAAAAAACATCAACTTAATTCTATAAATATAAATAATAAAACAGTAGAGCGACTTATGCTCTATAACAGGGATGTGCCCAAAACCAAGGATGTGATCAATTGGTCGTCCATCACCCCTCATAGACAATGTTTTGTTGGTCATCAGAGCGGTACAGATAACTTCCTATAGATCCCAATGCAAATAACTGCATCCATACTCCATAGACGAGTTATGTGCTTATTATACTCTCGTCAGCATGAAATAGCCCATACTTGTAATGGAAGCAAGAAAACTAGCTGTATACTATAGTTTTTCAAACCTCTATAGGTCCGATAAATTGAATTCTACGGCTTCAATTTTCTTAAAGATTAAAGGCAGTTTGCACGAGGCTGCAACGACTAAGTTCATTTTCATAGAACCTGCCGCTATTTCCGAAGTTAGGATTTCAATTCCGTTAGAGATAATAAGATCCATGAATTAATATTCAGGTATGAGATATCCCATGGTGATGAGCGTATAATAATAGCGAAACCCATCCTCAGATGCTATTATTTGAGATGGGAGCCTGTGGCAGAGCTTAGTTACCCTTCCTTTTCTGAGAACTTTGCTCCCCGTTTTGCCTCTCTCTTCCACTTAGCCCTTAACGATGCTTTATTGTTAAAAAAATTCCACTTTTTAAATGTAGAGGATTTTATTATTTATTTTATACATAAATATTGTTTTAGTGTAAAAGGTTAAATATACGTAATTAATGTTTTAATGCCGAATAAGTTTTTACGATCTCCCGATAGCGTGCCATTCTACTTTTGAGTTGTATATACTGCAGACTGATGGGAAACCGCAGACAGAATAAGCAGGATTTCAAAAATAATGCGCTGGTTGAAAAATGTAGATATGAGTATCCTGTCTTTAACGATAGCTTGAGAAAAATACGTAGTACTATGTATCCCGCCCTTAATGTGATAAAATTACATTGTTCTTTTCATATTTTTTTGTTTCTTCTAAATCTTAACATTGCTCCCCCCAAATACCGCCTAACACTGCGCTCCAAAATCTTTCCAAACCTCCCCCTCCCCTCGTCGTTGGCGGCTTACGAATCCGTTGGTCCGCCACTGATTGGAGCTCGATCCTAACTTTGGTAACGTCCCCTGTAAGCTGGTTCTGTGAGTATTTGAACTCTTGTTTCCCATTTTTTAAAATAACAATTCGGTGAATCAGCAATGGAACTTAATGCTTTTAAATCATTATTATTATTTTTCTCAGCCAGAATTATACATTCACTGCTCTACTAAAAGCATTTCTCCTTCAAATGTTAGAAAATAAGAACTCGTTAGATATCAACAACTTAATATGCGCCTCACTAAACCGCAGACATAATACTATTTCATCTAAGTTAGAAAGTATCGTTAATAATTCTGGAAAACTTACTTGGAGGAGGTGTGTCCTATAAGCTTCCCCGGTGCATACAGAGTGATCATCTGTTTACTCTTGCTCTTCTGTGATATGCAAATAACATATTAGTTTTCCTCAAGCTACACTTTAAACCCCTTTAAATTTTAGAAAATTACTACCATATTTCAAATACCCTGGGATTTGGGCAATTTATCACTTAGTAATTATAAGTTCTTCAGTTAGTTTTAAATTTTCTAATTTGGGAAGAGTGAAATATATATTCGTAATTTTTATGACAGTATATTTTGAAGAGATTTAAAAGCTTGGTGAACATGAGGTATGTACTTATTATTCCAACTACAACAACAACAACAAAAAAAAAATACATATATTAATCCCCCATTCTCTGAACAAAATTTAATTTAAACAATAATTTAAAAAAACTTGTAGGTTTGACCAAACATTTTTCTACTAGAAACTGTCGTTTGATATTCAAATTCGAATTTCTCAAATCGAAACACAAAAAAAATATAAACTTTCGTGCAAATACAAGGAAAAATAGTTTTAAAAATACATACCTATTTTCCTGGTATTATGCCGAAAATTCTAAATTTTCTTTAACCTTGAAATACAGTTGAATGTAAAATTTGGTACAAATCGAAGAAATGTACAGTTTATAGCATTAACAATTTATAATATGGAAAAAATATAGACAGCTTATTCAAATTTCGATTTTATATTTGTAAAACCGAATACAGGCGTGGCTATTTGTGCTCCACATTTCGCTTAAATTTTTGATAGATATAGAATCAGGTTTTATTTTAATTGCCAGTTTGATATTTTGCTATAGCTTCAGCCAAACCCCTTAAATATTTTCCTTCACTGCTTTGCACTTGCAAGAATTTACATTAGCTTATTTAGTGTAAACCATGATTATAGAGCACTATAGAGCACTATCTGACGCTTAAAGCATGAACAAGTTTACTTTCTGCATTCTGAGCAATGCATCTTGCGTTTTACTAAACCAAGTTTTACTTGTTTGTTCTCTTTAGAAAGTGGTTCACAAAGCTACATGAGTAAATCAATGCATAAATTGAATTCATGACGAATAAACAATTTGCAGTCTTTAACACATATGGATGTATTCGTGTTTACTGAGGAATATAACAAGCATAATGTGTCCAATGCAGAATTGGTCTCAAAATTTGGTCTCAAGATGGTCCCTGTTATAACTTTGTCAAATATACACTTTGGGCCTAAACCTTACTTGCGCTGAATGGTGGGGAAAACCATTTTTCTTTTCTAACTGTCCTACTGTTATAATCTGTTAAGATATCTAATGGCGTTTTAAACTAAATGAAGAATGGTTGCTATATAAGCTTACTTAAAATCTCGAACTTGAAATCCTTCTTTAAATTAAAGATTATTTTCTTTTATACAATTACTGTTGTTAGTTTCATCGGAAATAATGAATAGTTTTTCAATCATTTTGTATTATAATGTCAAATCTATTACAATATAATTTTTTTTATATAGATAGATGAAATTTGATTGCCTCATGTATGCAATATATAGGCACAGTATGTCTGATTTAATCAGTTATCGTAGATGTGAGCATTATTATGGCCTATACCAAATTTCGCTATTGCCAGTGCAATTAAAGTCTGCTATCAACGTCTACCATCAACATCTACGATCAACGTCTATAATCAGCAGACGACATTATCCAATGGATGTAAATCGCCTGAATCGAGAATGCTATAGATGCCATAGAAAGTACGATTCCAGTTTGTTAGATAAAAGCATTTGCTGAAAGTTTCGTAAATGTTGGCATCTTTAAGTGAGCCATGTCACAATAAAAACTGTTCAAAAAACGTGTTTCTAAATGTAATAGTATTAGAAACATGCAACAAACTTTTGCAATTGCGAGGAGTATTTTTTAGTCCAAAATCAGGACGCTGAGGTTCGTCTTATTGCCATATCACTATTATTAGATCAATTTAAAAGCATTGCAATTTTTTAACAAGGATAAAAGATGCCATAGCAATTTGCAAATGGAAAAAAAAAACATCAAGCACAGAATTATGAATATTTTGCTAAAGCTTGGGAGTTACATAGATCGTTTTGGATCGTATATAAGAACTTTTTCGTTCGGCCATCGCAGCATATTCCTAAAATCATTGCTGTCTTTGAGATATATTTAACTTTAATCTTTATCCGGAAACTCCATAATTTCATATATAACTTGAAATTTATTTCACTTTTACAAACGAGATGAATCGCAAAACTGACACGAGGGTGTAGAAAAGGTGGCCAAGTTAGGAACTTTTTCTTGACCTCTGCATTCGGCTGAGGCTAAGAATTAACTCAGCTATTATTATTACTGAAATATAGTAATACTTAATAGCATTAGAACTCTGAACAGAAAATAATAAAAAGAACATGTTACACATATAAAAAGAACATATTACACATTTGAGAGCCATAGCTTTTCTTAACCTGCTTGCTTCAAACCTTCATGGCTGTCTAGCATTCCTGTCTTGCAAATCCCTCTCAATCTAAAGCACTAACAAACTCATCCAGTGTTAAGTATGTATTAAAACAGATTAGATTTGAGTAAATTAGCATCCAGCGTTGTGTTTGGTCGTGATTGTGCCATTGCAACGGTATGTTCTCTTTGTCTGAACAAAGCTCGCTGTCTTCTGCCCAGTGTACAGCTCCGTGCAACCGTCAAGGTTTCCAGAGCCGAATTCTACAGTGTGTCTGGTATGGGAGCACGAGACCCGCCGGCAATGCCTGCCGTGACCAACAGAGACCCACTGTGATGCGGCCGTGCAAAGGCCCACCATGCCAGTCGAGTGAGTAAGTGCTTATATTCCGTAGTTTATAGATATGCTCATTTTCGCAATTGTAAAACTGTGAATACGGTATGCACTACCTATGCTTCTAAAAAATTAATCACATTTCATCTTGCAAATGGCGTTATATTACCAATAGCACAAAGTGAAGGTCTTTTATAAACTAGCTGATAATCCATAGAACTTGTTTTTTGGGAAATTGTGAAGATAAATTCATGCCATAAAGTTTCCTAAAGGCGAAGATAATTAACAATGCTTTTTTCTATTTATCCAGTAAAAAAGAAAAAAGGGTGGGTAAATTTCATTGTGATGGCGGGCTTGGTCTAAGGGAATGTGGTTTAGTGTCAATATAAACGAGCACTTGATTTTACTTTGGTTTTAAAAAATTTAATTAGTTAACCTTTTTCTTATCTATAATAAATATTCTAAAGTAATATTATAGATAAAATAAAATTTCATACGTCTGCTTAAAAGGGTTGTAGATGGGAGGTTGCAACCTGGACTGGAGAAAATGACTTTTAAAAGCGTCGCTCGACTTTATGAAACTGTATATAAATACTAGACAATATATTAGATTGTTTCAGAAGAATCTAAAGATACAAGATATTATTTAAAAGTACTGCTGGTACTCGATACAAGATACTTTATGAAATTGTATCTATATGCAATATATTAGATACTGTAAAAAGAAGCCAAAGACACAAAATGCCTCATGAAACTGTATACAGATGCAATATAAATTTTTATCTGGAAGAGACAAGAGTTTGAGGCCCATTTGGTGGGAAAGATTCTCTTAGCAATAAAAGAAAAGTTCTTAGTATTTAAGATGGCTGGCCTCTAAAACTACATTGGAGTCACACAGGGGGTAGGAAGGGCTACCCATTGATGTTTCGATTTCAAAACTGCATTGGAGTGCAGAGGGGGATAGGACGGGCCAACTATTTAATATCCCATCTAATTTTATTTAGATGGGCTTTCAAATAATCGTGTACAGTTCAGTTATCTATCTAAAATTTGCTGTAAAGTCTTTTATTGGGATTTTAGGTGGAATTCGGCTAGTCAGTAGTTGATCCCAAGTGTCGCATCTGAAGTACGATGTAGCAGCGTAAAAGGAAGGGTGCACGCAAAATAAAAAAAATAGCTGCAAAGAACTGAAGTCGTAGTACGAAGAATAACCCAGCCTCAAATTGGGAAGGGGAGAATTTAGACAACAAAATTCGTAAAAGCCAAATAATCCAGTCATTGTGTTAAGAATTTTTACCTCTAAAACAAAATTAAATATTTACCTCTTCATTCATGAATATAAAAATAATGAATTTTTCACTACACAGGTTAAACTTAAATCACTCCGCTTTGGATGAAACGAAGCCACCCAGAGAGATGCAGAACTTTTGAGATTTCGATGTTTATTTTTAAATAAAATGTTTGACACAAATAAATAGAGAAAAGGTCGGGAATGAGATGCCATAACACACTTTTATCGTCAAACATACACTTTTCAAATTATATTTATTTGACAAACAACAATGCAATGCTTTTGAAAAAATGTATCAAATTCAACAATTAAACAAACAATTCGTTTTTGAGATTCAACTTCGCAGTGATTACATTTACTGAGACAACATTTTAACCATGTTCAAAGCAAAATTAACGATTCCTTCGTTCCAATATTAGTAATTTCTTTCAATCATGTAGAATGCAAATTATTTCTAATCTTTCACCAATACAAATTATTTTCTGATGCCAATTAACCATAAATCAAATGTCTAAGAATTACTACAAAATGAAAGTAATTTAAAAATCAAAGTTCTGGAATTAGAGTTTATTATGTATGTAAAATAACTGTCGAATAATAATTTTCACAGAATTAAATCTATACCTCTTTATGGTATTTTGAATTGGATCAGGCATAGAAGAACGCCTCCGATAAAAATACAATGAAATGTTCACTTACAATTACTTGACAAGGAACAAACACCAGCATCGAAAAAACAAACATTATTAGGATGTGGCAATTTTGATACAGTAAATTTCAGCATCTTTGGAAATCTGGAAATTTTGGTACTACGTCATTTGCTAACACTTCCGAAGTGACATAAGGCATCGTAATTTTGTTCAAGTTGGAAATTACTGAGCATCAGAAAAGAGAAAAATCTCCATACATTTGAAAAATGTATTTTGATACAAAATCCTATACTTCCGAAGAAGTATAGCGCTATACTTATAGCGCTATACTTCCGAAACCTAGGTGTAACACTCTGTCTCTCTCCTTCCCATACGGTGGTTGCCTTGAAATTCATTTTTCTCTTAGCTCGCTTCCAAGTAATCTTCAGATTTATTATTTACAATTCAAATCATTTTTCACATTTTTATTTCTCACTTTTTAAATGTTATTTTATGTATTTAAACATTATTCTTACATGTTACATTTTAACAGTTTCCCTGCAAATAATGTCACATATTCAAATGTTTGAAACAAGTGAGGTTAAAGCTTTTATGCTAAGAACTCCTTTAAAAGCACATCGGCCATTGTTTGCTAGGAACTCCAAAAATTTCAAATCAATCAGCGCGTTGGATTGGTTCGAATGTTGACAATTCAAAAAGCTGATTTAAGCTAAATATGGATGCAGCAAATTAAAATAACTAACTCGGATTCCAAACCATAATTCCAGGGAATCTTGGCACACCGTGAAAGGATTATCGTGTGAATGGTGGCTAATTTCAGACAACTTAATAAGACTATAATCATTTCTAAATATATCTTTTTAAAGTGAATTAATTACGTCGTTAATTTCAGGCAGCTGCATAATCATATAAGCATTTCAAAATGCATCTTTTATCAGTGAAATAAGTTACAAAATTCTTACTTCCGAGAGAAGAATTAATTAGGTGTTAGGATTTACTGCTGAAAAGGTGTTGCAGAGTGAAACACTGTCGGCAATGGAGATATGCAATTATCAAATGATATGCCCAATAACGATTTGCTCCTGGAACAATATGAAAATTAGGTGTAGGTTGAAAATAACTCATTTGCACCTAAGACGTTCAATGCATAAAGAAATGTTTTGAAGAGATTTAGGGTTGATTTTAGACAATATTACTATTTCTGTTACGACACAAAGAATACGCTTGGAAGATTTTCAACGTTGGCATGCTGTTTGGAGACTTCAAGCTGGATACTCTGTAAAGGAAGTCCCAAATTTTATTCCTGTGGAATATTCTTTCATTTCTTGTTTATGGAAACAATTCCAAACAACTAGAACAGTTATTTGGAGACTCATACCAGGTCATTCTAGGGCTACAATACCCTCAAATGACCAGTACATCGCCTTACTGGCTAAACGCAATCGCCGCGTGACCGCATTAGCTCTCTGATACATATATTGCTACCAGAATAATAGGAAAGTTGATATCCTCCAGTACTATGAGACGAAGGTTACATGCCAGAGACCTCTATGCCCAGGTACCACGAGTTTATGTCCCTTTGAGAGCTAAGGCCAGAGGAGAACTAATAAAGTTCTGTCGTCAGCATGCGACTTGGACAGAAGCACAATAGTCCAATGTACTCTTCCCGGATGAGTGACGATTTGCCCTAAATTCAGACAATAAATGTGTAAGGGTCTGAAGAGAACAAAGAATACGCAAATGCAACCTGTCCAATACCATCCTTACATACCGCGCTTTTAATGGTGGTAGTAGCATACGCTGTATTTTGGGGGGATATCACACCGACCTGTACGTTTTCACAGGGGACACTGTGACGTCGGAAAGGTATCGAGATCAAATCCTTAAACACTTTGTGACATTCTACGCTTCAGCAGTGGGCCAGTCGGACGATAACGCTCGTTCACACAGAGCAATGCTGATTAACAAGTACCAGGAGAGCAAAGCTATTGCTTGTATGCAAAGACTGGCGTATTATCCGTACCTCAATCCCATCGAAAAGCTTTGTAATGCCCTTTGAAAAGCTGCCTCTGCCAGTCTATCCCTTCCAATAACTCTTCAAGAACTGAAAACTGCCTTCTACACGAATGGCAGTAATTGTCTTCTGCTGCGCTGGATCATCTGATTGAAGGGATGAAACGTCGATACGAAGCTTGTGTCAAAGTCAAGAGACGTCATATCTCATATTAAGGCTTGTTTGTATAGCATACAAACCTTTTTCCAAATGTACTAAGTGTGAAGTACGCACTTAAACAGTGAAAAACATACCTAAATATATTTTCCTTAATTTTATCATTATACTCATGAATTGACTACATTCTTGGGAAATTTGGATTCAATCAAAGTAGAACTTTTTGAGTTATTTCACATTTACTGTCGCGTGCTTAACTTTTGTAAGCAGTGTATGTAGCGGAACGGTTGTCTGCAGAATCAAATCTTTTCTATTGAATTGAGACCCGGATATTAGACAGATTCATGCGAAAAGATTTTTTTTTATTTCGCGTAGACTGGCTTGGACAACTGGCTATGGATTTCATTTTAAAACATCACAATTTTTGTAAAGGTATTATACACAATAATTTAAAACCAGGTATCCTAAAATAAAATGACATTAAATGTTGATGACGTAAAATTTCTATTCGTTTATTGTGTTATCGTTCTTTTTTCATTTTATTTCTTTCCAGACGGCAACAACTGCACTGACCGTTCCAGTTATTGCAGCTTAGCAAAAACCTTACACTTGTGCCGCCTCAGTCGCTACCACCTCCAGTGTTGTGACTCGTGCAGATCAAGGGAAAGCAAAGGTTAAGCCTCAACCGTATCCAACCCCTTACACACGAAAACTATCAAACAAAAAAGTGACTGGTGAAAGATTCAAAATATAAACATCCATGTATAGATACCCCTAAGAAACTGAAGAGGTTGGCCACCTTCTAAGGATAGGTTTTGAAAGAATTCATACATTTTTCATACGAAAGATATACAGACTTTTAGCATGAAGGGTTGCCACTTGCATTTTGTACGAATCGACAATTGTGGAAACTTCTGTCAGCAACATGCAGAAGAGGTGTATATAATGAAGATCGTGTTCTTGAGAAATAACTGACGCATTGCTGAAATTTTATGAACTGTAATGCTGATCAAATCAAGAACTTTATTTTAAGGAGTTGTGAAGCGGAGTGAGAACACATCATCTTTCCTATATGCGAAAATTATCTATATAAATACGTTCCAGTAAAGTTTGTGAATTAAGATGTGTTTCACATTTTATGTCAATTGAATCACATTGCACAAGTCTATTTATGCAAATACACTCTGAAGAAAACAATATATATATACAGACTTCTATGAAGATTCACGGAAAACTGACATTAAATTAATAGATAACTGATTTTGGCGATGCCATATTCATTTCGTATAATGTTTATTCAGATAATTTCCTATATCCTTAATTTCTATTAGAAAATAAAGCTGAAGCAGTTCTATTCTCAGGTTGTTATTCAAACAGATCAAATAGTAAACCTTCTCTTACAGGAATATCATTTTGAAATTTAATACTGTAAGCAGAATCGTCATCATGTGAATTTGATTCACTATGAGCAAAGTTTACGTCATGAATAGTGGCAACCCTCATTTGATCTCAATCTTAAAAAGTTTAATTTATCTAACGCAGAAATGAATCATTGACGTTCATGCTGATAACTATGTAAATGTCTTCTGTATTATTAAAACTGTTAATGTTACAATACTGTGAAACCAAAATCAATATTTGAATTCATTTAGCCATCTTCAATTTGTTGCATAATAAACTGTAATTTATATATAGACATCATGTACATCGCTATTTTACATGAAGAGCTTTAAAACTGTTAATGAGTTTAGTATATTGTCAGACCTAAATATTCAATTAAAAAACATATTTAAACAGAATTAACATTGAAAAAGATATTCTTTTAAGACTAAAATTATTTTAAATTATTATTGAAATCGTATGAGAAATTTCCACAGTTATATCTAAAATAAAAATAAAAATCATAATTTTTCAAAATACATAATTTTTGGCACTATGCTTATTTACAATGTTACCAATAGATTGAAATGTATTTCTGCGAATTTTACAAAAGCAAATCAGAAATACATTAGCGAAAACACACAAAAGATAATAGAGGCCCCAGAAACTTTAATTTTAACATACATATTTGGAGTTTAATACCTTTTACAGGGTGTCAAAAAGTTAGATATATCAGCATGGCTGGAGTATATCTGATCTAACTTAGCCTAGTCTACCTTAATCTAAGTGGACATTGAAAATAACTTCGATGTGGTAGGGTCATTAACTTACTGATTCCTCCCTGACACAAGTTTATGGATTCCAGTCAAATAGAAATAATGCCCTTTTGTAGCGTAGGCTATAATTTTGGAATGTTCATGTTGAACAGAATGCATTATAATTGTTGGAATGAAATATATTTATCTCAATACACAATTCTATGAACTGCCACAATAGATACCGGACAACACATTCAGTAATCCCCATAACCATAAATTTTTAATATCCCCATTAATCTCATTCATAGAATGAAATTGCGATGTTAAACTCTAAACATTCAATTTCATTTTACAGATTTTTCAACATAAACAGCAGCGTGCATACTTTGACAAGGTTTGTCTTTTTAAAGAGTGGGTATTCTAAACTTTTCGGATCAACTTGTAACGGTTAAAATATATAAAGTTGTACGATTCTAAAATTGGGATTGTATTTCATTTCTCTATTTACTGGAATTAGACCCTGGGTAACAATAAAGCAGCAGTAGCATTTCCCCCAGGTATACAGTTCTAAAGGATGCTTAACAAAGCTAAATTAGAAATTAATAATTATAAGCAGCGATGTTTTATAGTATTTTTCACCAAGGGTTAAAATATGTAGCTCCATCTTTGGATGGGCAGAATTCCATATAAAATTCACTATGTGAATATATTTATTGATTGTACAGTTTTTCTTTAAACAGATAATACAATTATAAAATTCCTTGTAAACATATTGATCTATATCCAAATCCAGCAGTTCTGAAATTGAGCATCAATTACCTGAACCAGTTACAAAGAAATCGGTTTGAGTAAGCTAAAATTCGGATAATTGGACATGTGATTTGAAAATTGTACATGGCAATAACTTCAGGGAAAATATTTTACTTATTTAACCAATTAAGAGTATTTTTTGTTTCAAAGGTGTCATTTTACAGTCTTACTATGGTTTCTTTTGATATAGTGAACTTGCTCTATTAATTAGAATATTTTTGGTTACAGGCTAAAAATATCCAATTAAAAAAAAATTGTTTTGATAATTATACAGTTTGGATAAGAAATCTAATAAATTTAAACAATAAATTTGGACAATTGTCGATTTATACAATTTACAAGATTCCTCATCTGCATCTTATCAGTATTCAAAGCTCTTCATGTACCTAAAAGCTCTATATGTTACAACTTCTGAAAAATTCCATTTTCTTTTCTAATGAGCTTATAGTTATTGACATACCTCATCACTTGTATCTGAAGAGAGAAGAATATTTAGCATTCCACATGTTATTTCCTGAATGCGAGAGTATATAATTTAAATGTGTATAAGTTGAAACATTCCATTAGTAATTGATTGTACGTACTATCTTTGATACCATCCGAATGCATTATATTTTAGTTATTTCATGTATATCAAACTGTTACCACATTAATAAAACAAAATACAATCCAGTTTAACTTTATTTTGTTTTAATTTTAAAGAAATGAACTATATAGGAATTATTTAAAATCAGTGGCTCTTAACCTGTGAGGAAATATAATGGATGCTATAAACCATAAAACATATATTATCAATTGGGAGGAAAAGCAATATTTTCTTTTAAAATATAAAATATTTTTGCCAAGTAAAACGTTATCAAAGCAGTCTATGTCTATGTTCCAGACCAAAATGGTAGAATTTTCAAGTTTTGGTTTTAGAAAATATTTTTGTGTTTCAAAATACTTCCAAGTGTACGATAAGCAAAATACCAAAATATTTTTACATCTATTTGAAATTTGTTGTATTTTTCTTACATAGAAGAAGAGAGAACAATTGTTTTTTCTCATTTTGTTCTGATTCAGGAATAAACAAGAAAGATCAATCATGCATAAAGCATTGATTATGAAACACTTTCCAACTGCAATGCAATTTTATTTAAACATCTCTTTAAATGCGATACATTCAGCGGTGATATTTTTAAAATTATCACAATACTACAATTTATTATATTTGAAAACTTCATCAAATATAAATGGGCTTTATTAAAATAACGTCATCAAAATATAAATCGCCTGGCTGTCTATATAAAAGCAGTGAAATTTTCATTCATAAACCTTTTTTCATTCCTTCCATTCAACGGCTATATTTTTAAAAATATCACAATGCTATAATAATTTATTTTACTTAAAAACTTAAAATCATGGAGGTAAAAGTACTGTATAACTCCATGCTTAAATCTTCATTTGAAAAGGAAATATAATCGTCTACTTCTGTATGTATAAACAATGAATGTTGCATTCATATCAGCTATATTGCAGACTCCAGAGCTAGATAATTTTGTGTTAAAGAAATTCAGCAATTCTTATAGTACAACTCTTCTTACATCTTGATCTGTTTACATTCTCCATACATGATAATCAAGCTTGATTGTAGAAATAAACAACGATTGATGATTATTTAAACTCACAAAAATTGTAATTGCGTTGTAGCAGTATATATAGATGAACAGAAATAATAAAAAAACAAGAAAGATCAATCATGCATGAAGCATTGATTATGAAACATTTTCCAACTTCAATGCAATTTCATACAAACATCCCTAAAATGCGATACATTCCTCGATAATATTTTTTAAATTATCGCAATACGACATTAATTTATTATATTTGAAAACTTCATCGAAGAAAATGAACTTCATTTAAATGACGGCATTGAAATATAAATTGCCTGGTTTAAACATCTCTAAAATGCGATACATTCCTCGGTAATATTTTTAAAATTATCATAACACTATAATAATTTATTATATTTGAAAACTTCATCGAAAACAAATGAACTTTATTCACATGACGTCATCGAAATATAAATCGCCTCTATATAAAATCAGCATTTCATTCATAAACATTTTTCTAATCGTTTCATTCATCACAATACCGTAATAATTTATTTTATTTAAAAATTTGAAAAATTGTTATCTACCATATTTATTTTAAAACGTGAAACCTTTCTCATATGTAAAATAATTAAACTCTTGGAAAGATATTTATTATGATAATATATATATTTTTTTCTTTCTGGAGGATATAACGAGAGTCGGAATTTAATTGAATTTGTTTTTCTCCCTATATTAAATAATTTTTATTTAAAAAACTACCTAACATATTTTACTGATTTTTTTTTTATATATTTTATGGGATAATTTGAATATTTCCTAAAATTTTCGAAGCAATATGTGAATTTTAAATTCGCTTAAAAAATGTTTGAAAAATTAGGTCTCATAGGGTTCAATGTATTTCATTTCTTCAACCCGGGTTCAATAAAAAACTAATTGGGTGATATTATTCATTTATATTCCCATAGGTCCCACAGAGCGTCTAAAAACATATTAAAATTTTATTTTGATAAAGCCATTTTTACGGCAGTTATCGTGCTAAAGGACAGACAATCAGACAGACAGACAGAATGAACAAAGTCATAAACACTTTCAACTATGTTGTAAAGTGTTAAAAATAAAGTAGTTTTAGGACGGATGTAACACTAAATATAAATTAAAAAGAATAAAAAATCACGATTTTGACATAAGATGGATGCCATATTTTATTTTGAGGTGAGTCACGTGATCTCTTCATATGATATGGGTGCAATTATTTTAATTTTTATTTAAAAAACTACCGAATATATTTTGCTCAAATTTTTTTATATTTTTTGTGAGATAATTTGCATATTTCCTGAAACTTTCGAAGCAATTTGTGAATTTTAAATTTGCTTAAAAAATGTTTGAAAAATTAGGTCCCATAGGGTTCAATATATTTCATTTTTTCAACCCGGGTTCAATCCAAAACTAATTGGGTGGCATTATTCATTCATATTCCCATAGGTCCTACAGACCATCTGAACAACATAATAAAATTCCATTTTGATAAAGTCATTTTTACAGCAGTTATCGTGCTAACGGACAGACAGACAGACAGACAGAATGAACAAAGTCATAAACACTTTTCAACTACTGTGTTATAAATTGTTAAAAAAGGGAATTAATTGTCATCACGTACTCTGTAAAATAAAAATAAATATAGCATTTTTAATTACGGAATTATTTTATCAACGTACAGCAGGATGAAAAGGATTGAGTTAGAAAAAATATAGTATATGTTTTTTTTTTTCTTTGAAATTTGAGAAAGCGATTCGACTATTTAATTTAATTTTTCTTTGTGAACTTCTGCTTATGAGATATCGTGGCTGTCAAAGTTGTAAAGGTGTCGGAATGAACGCGCAGGCATCTTTTGATAAAAACAGCAAGTTTATTCTTAAACTGTAGAAATCATAAAATAAACTCCATTAACAAATAAATCAGAATGAACATGGTCCACTTTCTCCCACCTTTCTACCATCGACTGCATCCACACACGTCACGTTCCAACTCGTACCATCTCCCTCGTGCTGCGCACCTCACCTTTTAAGAACCTGGTTTCCAGCTCCCTTCTACCGTCCGCAATATGCACGGTTGCTATTTAAATTCAGACTCTTCTTTCCCCGGGAAGACACTGCTTGAAAATAACAAGTCGAGAATATAAATTGTTAATACTTACAAAGTGATCAGATTGCATAAAATTACCACGTATCGGAACTATTTTACATTGTGATTTCCACTCGATTTCCACCACGTATCGAGCAATATTTAGCAGTAATTTTGTTATTTTGTGAATATTAGCAGTTCAAGATGTTACGTCTTCGTATTTAAATATATAAGAATTAGATTATGATATCAAGGATATATAAAGTGCCATTTCGAATTTTATTTTTTTATACATTAGACTACAAGGCAAAGTATTGAGTGGATTGATTCCCTGGTAACTTGAGCATAACGTTCTTGAGTTGCAATTTATATAACTCGCTCCCGTCTAAAAAACATTATAGAAATCACCGAGTTGCTTAGCCACTTACGAAATCGCCAATACCCTAAATTTATAAATTAGAAAAAAAAAAAAAGAAAATCAAATTTGTTATATATTCTCGCAATGCTTTCTTTCATTATACGGAAATATCAAGAAATTTGCATTTTTAGCTTTATTACAAATATAAAATTTACTGATCACATATAAATTGATAAAACGAACATGAAACAACATATGAAATTTTCAATTTCCTGCAATAGAACCTTCTCGTCAATATTTGTATCTACGTGTGAATACTATCCTTTTCTAGAATAAAGCAATTGTAGATATGCATGAAGTGCCAAATTAACCGTACGAGTCAAAGGAAACCTTTTTCCTATACATTTTTTGAATTATTATTTTATTAGTTTGGTAAAAAAAAAATGGAATGATCAAATCACTTTAAAGGGACGTCCTGTTGAGCTGCGTTTATCTTTCTTCAATGCAGATAAACCGTTCCATGCAGATTCCATATAGTTTTCTCCTTAGATCACGTGATTCTGCGTTTTTAAGGTGACAACCGGAAAAGAGGATATTTGCCATTTATGATGGCATAGTAACAGTCCTGGTGCAGTACCTTATAGTCTTGGTAAGCGACTAACGAAATACAGAAAAGTCTCAAAGCCCAGACGTCGAGGCTAAAGTCGAAAGCCTAGAGGCTGTTCCTGAGCCAGGGAGCAGAGGCCTAGTTACTAGTACCTAGAGCTCCTGTAACACAGGCTCTAGGTACCAGTGTACACAGGCCTACAGTAACCATGCTGAATCAAAGTGAGAAACGCTTCGACAGTCTGTAGCGGGAAATTTAAGAGTCGTACGACCATGAAATTTGGTACACAGATACTTGGACCAGAATAGGTACACTTCGGCGTTATTATTATTATTTTTTAAATTTCGAATTAGTTTTTTTATTTATTTTATAGATTCCAATTTCCTTTACGACCGCTAAAACTCAATAAAACGAGTGCAGAAAAATGTGGCTCAAGTTTTATTCGAGGTACGGTAATAAGATCATAGACAAGCGTCTCGGTCGTAAAACCGGGAATTCCTGTTGGATGGCGCTTCATATTTATTAGGGTGATTGTGGATTTCAGCGAAATCTGCTGCTTCAGAAGCGGTTGAATATACGGTCAATTGTGATTTTCATATTTTATGTTTTTGCAGAAAATGCATTCGATTTGATTCGTGGAATTTTCGAATAGAAACCATTTTAAATTGTGTTCAAATGTATAACTCGTATTTAAGCAGCGGGTGCTTATTTAATTATTTATACGTAGTGGACGCTTATTTAGAATCCCGGGCAACGCCGGTTAAATCGTTCTAGTTTTACATAATAAAGGAAGTTTTGGTTTGCAGTGCGATGCAGTTTGGTGGGCAGTCTGTAGCAGGAAATCCAAGAGACGTTAGGAGCAATAAATTTTGTACACCGGTACTTCAGAATCCTAATAGGTGCACGGCGTTATTTTTTTCTAATTTCGAATTAGTGTCTTGGTTATTTTATGTTTTAGCTCTATTTTGGCCGATAATCACACAAATTGATTCCTTAGCGACCTAAAATAGCATCACACAGCTTCTGTCTTTACACTATAGGAAAGATCGAAAAATTATCTTTTAAATAAACTTTGAACAGAGTACATATGATGAATAGACACATTTTAACAAATTTTTAGTATATATATACTTTTCGGGCGTTTAAAACCTCTCCGATTTGCCAACGATCATATTTTAACAGCAGCTCCTGAATATATCACGGATTACTCCAGAAAAGAAAATAATTTCACAAACCCATCCGTTGATTAATTACAAATATTTTATCCCAGATATGTCTTAACTGTTTGAACGAACCTGGTGATTCCTCACTACGACTTGGTCCCCTCATCCTGAGGTGCTCTAGCCATAGATCTTACAAGTAAGGTCTATGGCTCGAACAGCTCCGGATGCTCCTCTTACGAGTAATATATAAGTCAATAAGCCAAATACACTTTGTGCGAAGGATAAGGAAAACTTTAGCAACGTATATAAATACAAATAACATAATGCAGCATACAGCTGTTTTGAGAATACGCTGAATCCCCTTCGTCAGTACAATGGAACCAACAAACTCGAAGTCAAAGGGGAATGAATGGGTACAAAAGGAAGAAACAAAGACAAATAGGGTTATATGCCCAAGACCTGGAATAAGAGAGAGCCAATCCAAGTCTTCACAAGTGACGGATTTCAGTTTTGTGATTGAGGGAGGGGGGGGGGGGGCGTTTCATGCCCGTTGAGTCGATGTACGCATAGTGCATGCAATGTTCACTGTTACTTATATAAAATAAACTAAATTTTATTCGTATAACTGCCGTTTTAATTCTCGGGTAACGTCGGGTACATTTTCTAGTAAAATATAAATTAAAAGTATTGCGATGCCTACAACTAAATGAAATTTCAAATACTTGGGGAAAAGGAAAAAACCGGTTATTCCTGAAAATAAATATTTTTTCCCCAAAAATGAATTTTGTAAAACAAAAAGAATAGGGATTTTTAAAATCTCCTGAAAGTGGGAATGTTTAGCATTGTTATCAAAAAATCTTCCAAGTTTTGAATTGCATATGATTGTGAGATTAATACGAATTCATGAAGAAAATAATTAATAAATTATTTTGCATTCAGAATTGCAAGTAGTAGAAATGTATATATAAAACATAGGATGGCTTGTTGGATCCAATGAAAAGTATTAGTGTTTATATAATGAGATTTTTTTAATAGAAAATAAAAAATAATTCTACAAAAGAAATTAACTTTGTAAATATCCGATAAACAAAAAGTATTCAGAAATATAATATACTTGTTTTAAGGGATTCATTTATTCATATTGTTTAACTTTAAACATTATTTAGAAATCTATAAATAGCAATTACTGTGCATTAATTAAATAATAAAACAATTAATTTTTGTGCTAATGACAAATATTATTTCACACATATTCTTCAAGAATATTTTACTAATATTAAATTAAAAAAAATACTTCAATAAATTCTACCTACAAATTAATATACATATTTGAGATAACATAAATATGAAAAATTATAGGCCAGAATTCTTTACTGTTGTATAACATTCCTAATTACCAAGAATACCTATAAAAGTTGTATATCAGTTTCTTCCCATCAAAGTTGCCAATGCTTCCAAAATTCCTAGGTTTATTCTCGATTCTCGAAATTCCCGAGTTTTTTTGCAACTCTATCGACCAAACATTTCTATTTTGAATTCTGGGTTAAACTGGACTGATCAAATAGCTTAATTATTATCACTTTTTAATGTTCTACATACCACAGGTTAAGAACCACTATAATCAGAAGAGGCAATCATAAAAAAAAAAAAAACAGTGCAAAAAAAAAAATAATAATAATCGTGACAATCACAAATTAAAAAAAAATATATGTGATGTTTCACATAATAAGCAGAATAGTAGCAAATTATACGAAAATTTACTCATGCAAAACAACTACCCACAGAAGAGTAAAAATAATAAAATTACAGGATGTGTGATAAATTCATGTATGAACATATCAAAAAGTGGATAGTCGTCCCAACAACTATTAAAAATTTAGACCAATTATTATTTGAGTTTGTATTCATGCATATCATATCATGACATATGCACGATTTTAAAAGAGTTAAAAACATGAACTGGTACAAAATAACAGAACAATTATCATAAAATGCTTATTACAAGAAATATTGACATAAAAAATACATTTAAGTTCAGGTGAAAATATTCCAATATAGTGGAAAAAAGTTTTGCTAATGAAGAACAAACATTTCCACTCTAGGTTATCTCATATGATTAAAAATAATAAATCTATTCCATATATTAAACCCAAATTAAAAACATTGTGTGGAAATCCATCGATAATTTTCCAATCTATTCTGCACTGTAGATAGCATGTCAGTTTCAATTCTTAATCAGCCAAATATAAGTATTCAAAAGCTTGAAATCATCTATATAATAATAAAAGAGAAAAGTGTGTGTTGCGCTTAGCGAAAAATACAAGCTCAGGACAGCCATGAAATTCCGTATATAAATAATGAACCTCAAGTCCTGAAACGAAACACCTCGGACAGATTTAAAGATTTTTTTTTTTTAAATTCAAATTAGTTTAAAATGTATAAATGCTGTAAGGCAAAATTCGGCTAATTTTTTTTTCTTTTTTTGCCATTATCGAAATTTATTCAGTGATTTATTTGAAAGAGAAGCAGACGTTCAGGAAAATCGCAAACAGTGTCTGTACGGGTGTAAACAGCTGTTTCGTCCCTAATTAGGATATATATATATTTCGATTAGCGAATATCTCGGATTTGGAGATATCATTTTGACTTTTTAAATGTGCAATTATTTAATCATTATAAGTATTGTGCTCAAAATGTTTTCAATTGCACGAAAATCTTAGGACATTGTATTTGTTTCTTTAATTTTACTTCCCTCGCTAAAAGTACTTCTTTTCTTTCTTGTAATTACAAACATTTTCATTTATTATTGAGAAAAGAGTTGTTTTTAAGGCAGCTTAGCATCACCCATTCCCTCAATCCGTAAAATTAAATGGGTTACAAAGCGTCCGGCCATATAATTTATTAACTATACCAGTTTTAGGCATTTCACTTATTTGATCATATCTCTGCTGCTAATTATGCTAGGACTTAGCTTTAAAGATAATACTTCTTAGCTTGAGCTAACGAAGAATGCGTAACGCGCGTGCTACGAAAGTTGTGCAACGGACAAATGTGTGTTTGAGCGCTACACCCGCTCGTATTACACCAGCGCAGCGGGCGCGTTCCTGGCCACTCAAGCTGCTACTGTAAGCCCTACGGCCAGTCGAGTGGTCTGGGTTTTCAACACATTTAGAGCGTATTACGTCCACACGTGGATTGAGGAAGGACCTGCCGTACGATACCTACTGACGAAAAAAGAAATTGCAATTTAAAGAACTTAAAAATAAGCAACGGGGCTGCTCGCCGCAGACGGCAAGTAGTTCGTGTTGCAAATAGAAATACTGGATCGGTTTTATTAGTGCTCAATAGAAATGAATAACTATTAACTGCACTTGATTTTTCTTGGTATCAGTGCATTTATTAGCTATTCCTTGGTCTAATAAAAAACGACATATCCAACGATGCTATTTGCTAAACTAGTACAATTCCAAATATGCTAATTATTACCTTACACAAAACATTAATTTCTTTGTTTTTAGAAATACTGTAATAATTTTTAATCGTGATTGTAAAAATAAATTATTTGATTCTAAATTAATAAACTCAAAACTCTAAGTATTGTAATTTTTTAAAATATTATTAAGTTTTATTCTTAAACCATACAAAAGTATTTTTTTTTATCAGTAGAAAAAAGGTACTATAGTCACCAACGAATCCAACAAAATTATTCTAAATGTTATTAAGTTTTATTCTTAAACCATACAAAAGTATTTTTTTGTTTATCAGTAGAAAAAAGTATTGTAATTTTTTAAAATGTTATTAAGTTTTATTCTTAAACCATACAAAAGTATTTTTTTGTTTATCAGTAGAAAAAAGGTACTATAGTCACCAAGGAATCCAACAAAATTATTCTAAATGTTATTAAGTTTTATTCTTAAACCATACAAAAGTATTTTTTTTATCAGTAGAAAAAAGGTACTATAGTCACCAACGAATCCAACAAAATTATTCTAAATGTTATTAAGTTTTATTCTTAAACCATACAAAAGTATTTTTTTTATCAGTAGAAAAATGGTACTATAGTCACCTACGAATCCAACAAAATTATTCTAAATGTTATTAAGTTTTATTCTTAAACCATACAAAAGTATTTTTTTTATCAGTAGAAAAAAGGTACTATAGTCACCAACGAATCCAACAAAATTATTCTAAATGTTATTAAGTTTTATTCTTAAACCATACAAAAGTATTTTTTTTATCAGTAGAAAAATGGTACTATAGTCACCTACGAATCCAACAAAATTATTCTAAATGTTATTAAGTTTTATTCTTAAACCATACAAAAGTATTTTTTTTATCAGTAGAAAAAAGGTACTATAGTCACCAACGAATCCAACAAAATTATTCTAAATGTTATTAAGTTTTATTCTTAAACCATACAAAAGTATTTTTTTTATCAGTAGAAAAATGGTACTATAGTCACCTACGAATCCAACAAAATTATTCTAAATGTTATTAAGTTTTATTCTTAAACCATACAAAACTATTTTTTTTATCAGTAGAAAAAAGGTACTATAGTCACCAACGAATCCAACAAAATTATTCTAAATGTTATTAAGTTTTATTCTTAAACCATACAAAAGTATTTTTTTTATCAGTAGAAAAAAGGTACTATAGTCACCAACGAATCCA
The DNA here is from genome assembly GCA_951213105.1 of Amaurobius ferox. Taxonomy (NCBI): domain Eukaryota; kingdom Metazoa; phylum Arthropoda; class Arachnida; order Araneae; family Amaurobiidae; genus Amaurobius; species Amaurobius ferox. Next base: position 79,695,644 of record OX578134.1, on the reverse strand, counting down.
ACAAAATTATTCTAAATGTTATTAAGTTTTATTCTTAAACCATACAAAAGTATTTTTTTTATCAGTAGAAAAAAGGTACTATAGTCACCAACGAATCCAACAAAATTATTCTAAATGTTATTAAGTTTTATTCTTAAACCATACAAAAGTATTTTTTTTTATCAGTAGAAAAAAGGTACTATAGTCACCAACGAATCCAACAAAATTATTCTAAATGTTATTAAGTTTTATTCTTAAACCATACAAAAGTATTTTTTTTATCAGTAGAAAAAAGGTACTATAGTCACCAACGAATCCAACAAAATTATTCTAAATGTTATTAAGTTTTATTCTTAAACCATACAAAAGTATTTTTTTTTATCAGTAGAAAAAAGGTACTATAGTCACCAACGAATCCAACAAAATTATTCTAAATGTTATTAAGTTTTATTCTTAAACCATACAAAAGTATTTTTTTTATCAGTAGAAAAAAGGTACTATAGTCACCAACGAATCCAACAAAATTATTCTAAATGTTATTAAGTTTTATTCTTAAACCATACAAAAGTATTTTTTTTTATCAGTAGAAAAAAGGTACTTTAGTCACCAACGAATCCAACAAAATTATTCTAACCTGATGACTGGAGAAACGTTTAACTCTTTCGGCACACATCTAAACAAATCCTGAAACTAAATAAGTGACCTAACATTTTTATATGTAAATTTGTAATAAAAACATCACTTTTCAAAAGTGTTAATGTAAAATTATATACCATTTATTGCATCTAATTTGAAAATCTATTAAAATTTGTGATTATTCTGTCAAAAATTTTAGTTGCACATCATGGTATAAAGTAAATTAAAACTGTTGTTTAGTTGTAAGTAGACATCAAAAATAATTATGTGATGTGTGCTTTGTATTCAGATCAAATAAAAATTTCTTGATGTGTTCTGGTCATCATTACATAACTGTTATTTGTGTGTCTTTAAAATATATTTATTGTAAACTCCATACTTATATGATTAAGAATTTAATATTACACTTACCAAGTAAATCCGATTTCAAATTAAACTATTAGTTTCATAAGATGTAATCTAAATGAATAATTTATGTTTATTATCCCTGAAAATGGATTATTAGATATATCATGGAATGTTTCACTAAATTCCAAGAGAGTTAGACGAGCACATATTAATTTTCTCTAAAAGATGTGATTTAAAGTCTATTAATTTTCTAAATCTTATGTCAATACCTTACAATATGACATAAAATTTAGATCTATTCCGCTACAATTTTTAGGAGCATCTACGTAACTATAATTGAGATTGCATCCTTTTTTGTAGCAAGGTGCATACATACATAATTATAAATGTTATCAAAATACTATACTACAGGTTCCCAGCCTAGGGCAACCTAGTAACAAAAAAATTATTAGGTTTTTTTTATCTTACATAATAAAAAATATGTCTATGTATGCACTGTAGTGAGAAATTGAAGCTTTGGACAGTGGCGAACTTTGATACAGAGGTATTCAAGTCACTAGACGATATGGATTGGAGAGATTTTTTAAAAATTCAAATTAGTTAAAAGTAATGAATATTTAAAGCAGAAAATCCATTGAAATTCTGGCTTCAGAATGAGTTTCCTTTTTTCTTATCTGAATGTTAGGTTACAAAAACAGGTGTTTAGATTAAATGGCAAATATTTTATCTAGAACAAAGCTGTTTCAAACGAAGTTAATTTAATTTTCTAACTTTGCGAATTTAAAAGATTCTGTTCTTATATTTTTAATTTAGTATTCTATTATCATTGAGTGTTGCGCTAAATTTTGACATAAATCTGACCCAAAATCAGAGATAGCATTTAGTATTTGTAGTTTTTCTTCTCCAACTTCAAAGTCACACTTATTAGAGCAGACGATTTCCAAATTCTGAAATTTGTATCAAAAGCAGGTGTTTTGATAAAATAGCACACATTTCATGGAGACTGAAAAATGTAAAAATGTTTTGACTGTTTGCATGTTGCTTGGGAATTGGCTAATTACTGTGCATGACTGAATCTTATATTCCAGGCAACGCTGGGTACATTTTGTAGTACAAATATAAAAATAGGAAGAAACCAACTTAATGTGAGCTGAAACTTTCAATTAAATATTTTCCTTAAAGCCAATTTCAAAATTCAAAACAAAACTAATTTTTGCCACACAACTTCGCCACTTATTGCATAATTACAAAACTTACAAACTACTAAGATGCTGGCCTCACTTAAAGCAAATGCATGATATATTTTGTAGTAGATAGGCTTGTATTACTAACAACGTTTTTCATCTTTTCTCTATAAAAATGATCTTTATAAAAATCATTTAGAAAATTTTAAAGGTTTACATCATGTTTAACCTTAGAAATAAAACAAAAATTTTCTTAAAAAATAAATAAATAAAAAAAATAAATAAATAATTGCAGAATTAAATTCTTAGGAATATTACTTTAAAATAAAAAGAGCAAAGACAAAAATTTATGTTTTGACAATTTTTACATGTGTAATTCAACTGCAACAAAACATTATACATCCTCATATTTAGTTTTAACTGGTTAGAAAGTTTTAATTTAGGAGTTGGTTTAATTCAAGTGTTGTTTTTAGATTTATTCTGTACTCTAAAGGCATATTCTAACCCCATTTTGAAAAGTTCTAAGAAAATTATGTTGAAATGAAGTTGGAATATTATTTTTCTATCTTAAACTGCAAATCATGATCGTTCTAATAAAAACTCATTATTACAATAGAATTGACAGAGAACTAATAATATGGATTTTGTATGAGTTACTATATGAATGAAATTGACTTTACCTAAATTTAACAAGGATCTTGTGGGTAAAAAACATCTTAAATTATTAAAATGAAATAAAGCTTAATTATTAGAGCGTACATTCCATTTAATACAGAGGACATGGCATTTTGTATATGCATTTAAGATCACAGAAACTGTGGCTTAGCAATCTAATTTCTGAAAATTGAAAAATATTACATGAATCAGATAAGAATAAAATACATTTGTTGAATGTAATTGTGGTTATCAGATTTGTTACATTTAGAAGTTAAATAGTCCATGCATCAAATGGAAGATACATTTACTATGTTTCTAACATTTCCTGTTTAAAAATTAATGGCTTTATGATGGGTAGATTGTGACATAAATCATAATTCATAAATAATTATTTAATTCAAATTGCAAACATATAAAATTATAGTATTTAAAATATAGAAAAGTAACAAGATATATTTTAAAATTTAAATTATATATTAAACAAGATGCTTAGAATTCAAATTAGTTGAAAGTAAACAAATATATTAAAATTTAAAATAAATATTTTTATACATTTTGGCTATAAAAATAATGAAAAATAGGACACACCTATAAAATATCTTTAGTTAAAATGTAAAAGAGGAAGTACTTAGAAGTACTTTGCTTGTTTGGCATATCACACTTCAATTTAGCCAAGAACTTCAATTGCACTCAAACCAAATGTGTTTATTGGTTTTGAAATTTTGATGTGTACACATTGAAAATAGAGCAGTGCCCTATTTTAGGTTGGCTACTGGATCTCAGATAAAAATTCACTGATATTTTCCCCGATTTTCCAGATAATATTTTCAAAAATTCCCCATATATGTGTCACTTTTGCAGAATATCAGTTTAACAAGCAAAAAAATGTCAATTAATAAAATTGAAAGTGATAAGAATAAATAATTAAAATTAATTACTTTCAGCATTGAAAAGTATAATAATCAGTAAAATAAAAGTATAGCATTTATGCAAGAAGTAAAATAATAAAAGTATAGTATTTATGCAAGAATTATAAAAGAATATTAATCTTTCAAGCATTAAAATTCTAGATAAGCTATAAAACTCAGCAATGTTCTGTAAAATCCAATCAAAAAATCATAGTCAAATATCACTTATTGCAATAAAATTATGAATAAACAGAAACAGCATTTTTTAAAATCTGCTTTTCCTGTCATATAAAATATCTTGACAACTTTTAAAACAATTAAAATGAGAGAAATCACTGAGAAATGCTGAAACTTTAAAACTTTCTTCTTTTCATTGAGGTGTCAAATAGGCTATCATATGGGATAAGAATAAGGACATGTGTATTGCCATGAATCGGGAAAAAAAGTTGTGATCACCTTAAAAATTCCATTACCCTGATTTTACAGTTTATTTTTAGGAATTTCCTTATATTTTCCTGATTTCCAAGTTCTGCAGCCATTCTGTGTTTTAAACTTTAATGATTAATAATGAAAAGTTTTTAATTGTCCTAAACCAGGTTCACTTATTCAAAATCTTATTTCAAGATTTTACATATTATGCTACAAACTTCTCAGCAATTATGCAGCTTTTAGGCACGATTAAAATGACAAAACTTTGTGAAATAATTTTTTAATAAAAGCATATTAGCATCCAAAAACAACAAAATACATAGCTCTGATCTGTTTTAAACAGATATTAATACACAAACATATAACACAAATTTTAAAGCAGATGCAATTGATATAATTCAATGACATTTAAAATGCTCAAACATTTTGACAAACAGAATGATTGTTAAACAAATTATAAACTTCACATTACATATTTAGACTAGAAAATATTAAATCAATTACTTTTAAATATTCGCTAAATATTTTCGATAAATAGGAATTTTTCTTAGATATTCTAATAAGATATCACTTCAGATAAACCTCAAATTTCAACTGTATATAAAATATATCTTATTCAATATATTCAAAAGTAAGGAGATTACAGGATCCATGAATACCCACTCCTAAAAGATAACCGTTCTTGATATAATTAAAAAAAATTATGATAATTTAAATTGAAAACTAATGACATTTTCTATCTCTTAAAATTATTTGAACATATTATCGTTTTGAATATCAGATTCTTTAACAATTCTATATAATTTCCAACTATCTGCTTAATATTTAATTACACAAAATACTCCACTGTTATTTTCTAAAATAATTGCAATTAAAATGATTGCAGAATAAAAGAAAAACCCACTGAACAGCAATTTTATAAGAAACATCTTTTCAATATAAAACTACGTAAATAAAATGCTATAAGGATATTTAAAATAGTTGCGAACTAATAACATAATTGATATAAGAAAAGTAAAATCTATTAGTCATATTGAAATATATTATAATCATTATGAATATAAAGACAACTGCAAATATTTGGCTCACAAGGGGGGGGGGGGGGGTAGTATTAAATGTATAAAAATATCACACACACATAGTAAGCGTTCAGGAGGAGAAGGGGCCAGAGGTACATTTAAGGGAGGATTAGGGGGTTCAACCCCACCCCTCAAGCTAAAATAATTCAAATTGCTTTCTAAATATCCATGTGATTAAAAAAAACTACTCAATTGCCATTCAGTTTGGCAATCTGGATTCTTGAGAACTGGTAAAGCAACCTGTCTTTACCTCTAATAGAAACAAAAGTTAAAATGAGAATAAGGCACATTTAAATACCAAGAAGAGAATTCAAAAAGAAATGCTCCGTCTACTGCATCACTGCAACAGGGAGAAAAATTCTCCTACTACAGTAAAACCTTCCGGTTCCTGGAGTAGGCAGAAAGAAGGAAAGAAGCAAAGTTCAAAATCCAGTTACTTAGACCCCCTTGAGATTTATATAAACTTAATTTAAAAACTGAACCCCCTCCAAAATTTAATTTCAAAGTATGCCACTGGAAGAGGATAAACACTCATTTAAAAACTGAACCCCCTTCAAAATTTGATTTCAAAGTACGTCACTGGAAGAGGATAAGCACTCATAAAAGCTTCAAAAGCACACCTTTCAGTAATTTTTTTAAATATATACTTTGTATTATACACTGTAACAATGATTATGTGACAATTAACACTAAAAGGGCATATCTAAACTGGTAATGTTGTATCTCCTTATGCTTACAAAGACAAAATATTTCAGAATCACAACACAATATTTCCCTTTTTTTGTGTATAGCAAAAGGAATACCTCCAAACTGGAAATGCTACACCTGCTTATGCTTACAGAGATAAAATGCTTCTGGATCACAGCGCAATATTTTCCTTTTTACATGTAGTCTAAAAGTATGGTAAAATAAAAATGCATATTACCATAAAAAAAATTAAGCATTAAAGTCATTCTAAAATAACAAACATGTAAGAAAACATCTAATCAAAATTTAGTAATACTTTAGAACACATATTATTATAACGTTTCTCAAAACATATACTTTTCCTCAAATATTCTGTATCATAGAAAATGCTTGTTGAAGAAAGAAATAGTAAACAATATGGACTTTATATGGAGATTTATAGAACAGCAAGTTAACATCATTAGAAATTGTGCAAAATTGCCAAGCAAAAATGCTATTTAAAACTGCAAACTCAATACAAAATAAGTATAGATTTTATGTGATAAAAGTCCATTAAAGGGAGATATAAAGTGTATTAAAAAAAAAAAAAAAAGGATATAAAGAGTAGGTACAAAAGTTGCATATTCCTAATTTACAGTTTTTAGTGTACAAATTTTGTAAACTATTTACTTTAAATGGCAGATCAAATCATGGTGATGCATCTATTAGAAAGAACTTTTTTTGTGTGGAATAGATCTTCGTGAAATGTTTTGAAAGGTACAGTTTGAAATTTAGAATTTTTGAAAAGTTTGCTTTTGAAGATGGATAATTTTATAAAAGGGTTCTAAAAATAATTATTAATAGATCCCTTATAACATTTAAAATTACTTAGAATTTATTTTTGTGAGAGTAAACAGGTGTCAATCTAACAATTTGGCATTATTTTATAGGCAAATGACTAAATATAAGTGATTCAAATTTATCACACAAACTAATAATACTCACTGATATAATAGAGGTTTGGGCATTCTGGCATTCTCAAACATTAGAATCACACTTTCAGTCGCAGCACTGGAAATGTAATTTCAAACACACAAACTAATGAACTATAGATATTATTAAACAAAGAATATACAATTACAAGCATAATTTCAAATGATGAAAAAAACATTTCTCACATTACTATTAAATCAAAATAAAAATGATTTTTAAAATATATTCTTTGATATTCATGTCTCCTATAGTAAATACATTCTGATAAATAGGTCATATATAAAAGTGTATTTCACAGATCTTATACTGTTTTTATTCATACCAAATTAGTAGCATTTTATATAAGTATTTTATATAAAATGCTACTAATTTGGAATGAATTTAATTCCGTAATTATATTTTGATTGACAGTGTACATATTGATGTAAAAAATGAAACAATATAATATGAAATGCACTGCAATCATCATAAAAATAATACAGAATGTAGACAAAGGTAAATATAAAAATACAGAAATATATATTACACATATTTTTCAAGGAGAAAGGACAGTGCCTTATTTGGATATTTCTTTATTAAAAACTTTTGGCACTTTTTGCATTGGAAAACATTAAAATAGTATAACTTAAATTTGAAAGCATATTCAAATTCTGTAAATCACTTAAGATTATCCCCCTCAAGCACACAGAAAAATGGATATCTTAAATATCTCATGTTTTAATTATCTCATCATCTTCCATTCTTGTCCCTAAAGAATGAATGTAGCCATCATTTTTATGTTATTATGACATTGAAAAATAAATACTTTGCAGCAGGAAAATTTCTATTAGCCATCCAATGCATATCAGGCATGATAAAAATATCCGACTTTAATCTCTGGCATAAAGCATAATTCTTCATTAAGCCACAATAATGCAACATACTTGTAAAGAAATCGGCTGAAGGTGAATATGAAAGATCAATTAGTAACAAAACAAGTACCCCATGAAACCCACCTAATTAAAACATTTCCTATTGTAACCATGAAACATTTTTGGGGAGAAGAAAGTTAAAGTTCTTACAAAATATGATATACTTATTTGAGTATATTTTTCCATGGACTTTAAAAAAGGCTAAAATGCAAAAAATTATATATCTTAAATGAACTATGCTTCATCAGTAAAAATGGAAAATTTGGTTTCTTAAGTATATTTCTTAGAAGTTATTTCACAATTATATTTACTGAGACAATTTTCGTGATTAAGTAGGCAATTTTAGGTATGTAAAATAGTAATATAATAATAGCTTCTGTAACAAAAATATAAAAAATTAGTTATAGGAACAGTAGATTAACATAAAGTTTTTTTGCAATTATATAAATTTTATGACTAACTGTAGTTAGAACTAACTACAGTTAGTTCTATAGTTAGAACTGTAGTTAGACTAACTGTATTTTTGATTAACTGTATTTGACCGAGTACCTTTAAATATAATTAATAAAAGAAATAATGATATTGCTTGGTAACAAAAATTAAAACAACAAAAATGGCCATTGTGATTTAACTCTGGTTCAATTTTTTCATTAAAATAAATGACTATTTTGCATCAGACTGATAAATTACAAATCCCCTAAAAAAATAACAAACTTGTAGAAAACATCTGAATTTAAGCACACTTTAAGGTGAAAAATTGATAGATGCAAAAGTAATAAACTGTTTCCAAAAAAATAATTTTATTTCCACACTTTTTCCCTTATATTTTGCATAATGAAATGAGCTACTGACACATACTAGGTCAGCCTCAAACATTTTTGTCTGAAGAAACCCTTGAAATATTTATTAAATCTTGTGGAACCCCTATCTGGCTGATACATAGTTAGGTACAACAGGGGTAAATTACAAAATATAGGTGTAAAGCAGTAGGGTTAATAAATAATTCATACTTATGAATAAAATATTTTTATTGTTTAAATCTATTTACTAATTATTTTTAATATACAATAACAAAACCTTTAAATCTTACTAGTTATAAATAAGCATTGTGTATATATTTTGTAATGATTGTGTTAATATAACTGTCACATTAAAACTTTAATTATTCCAATATTTTTACTCAATTATAAAAAGGTAGCAAGTTTTTCTTTTTATCATAAGGTTTTGCAAAGTCTTGCAGAATCCTTATTAAGAATCACTATACTAAAGCATACTACACTCATCCTTTATAAGGGAAAAAAATGCAGGTTGAATGATGCTGATCACATTATCTAAATGAAAAATTAATATTTGTTAAAATATTTAATTAATACAACTTACAATTATGTATGAATATATACAGTACAAAAATTACATAAATATGATGCTTAATAATTGATATATAGACAGGTTATGTTCAGAAACAATATTTCTGGATTAATTTTAAATTAGGAATAAAATTAGATTAGAACCTTATCACCTGGTTTTGAAAGCAACATGAGTATATTGTTCATCAGGATGTAAAAGATATATTTCTTTTACGTTTCAACCTAATTTGTTCATAAAACAACTTTTTGGTTACAAACTTTTTAATTCATGTATATATATTTATTTACCCAACCTTACACATACACATGAACATAATGCAAAGCACGCAGAAAACTCGGCTTTGTATGGATTGTATGGACTCATGCATATGAAATATGTGAATTGTGAAAATTTTCAAATTCAATTTTAATTTAACAAATAATTATGAAATGGAAAGTATAAACAATTAATTTCAATATTTGAAAATCCTAATACAAAAAAAAAAAAAAAAAAAAAAAAATAAGCTTTAGAATTTGAATATTAAATTATACAGATCAGAATACAGGAAAACGATGAAATCAAAGTAACACATTTAAATTGCAAAATCGTATATTAAACACACAAGAGCATGTTTAAATCACAATGCATGCAAGGGCACATGCTTTGATTAACTGTTTAAAAGTTGTTTTCTTGTTATTTGCATGCAGTGTAGTAAGCATGCATGATTTAAAAATGGACGTTTCACTCTGTTGCAGTTTAATTTGATTATTAAACCTGTGATTCTGCATGTATGTGCAATTTTATCTATGCGTGCAAATTTTCATCTTCCTGCCTATTGTAGTTTTCCTGTAAAAGGGATCACAAAATTCAGGCAAATGTTGATTCATAATTTCTTTAACTACTACATAATTTAAAAAAAGTATTATTTAGTATATGATTTTCAATTTAAGGGCAGTAACAACTAATTTTAACTGGGTTTAAATCAAATACAAAAATTTGTAATTCGCTTCATTAGGAATTGAGAATGGACTTTGCTTCACTCGTCCATAATAATAATACAAATCTGAAACCATCTTTGTAAGAATATTTCCTAAATTTACATTTGGAACAACAATATAGACAGTGAACAAATTAGGTGTAACATATACTTTTAATTATATATAAGCTTAAATACAAAATAAAATCTCAAAAGCAGATTATAACAGCATATATAGTAAATATAAAAAATTACACTTGACTAAAATTGTGGACCTTATAGGTATAATATGATTAAGGACACATATACGAATATATTTGACAAAGTCAGGCAAACTAACACCTTACTATCTTATAAACATTTAATACTTTGATAAAACAATAAAAAATAATGCTTTAATCAACATCAATATAAAAAACTTCATATATAGAATATATTAAATGTCTCATACATACAAGAAATTATGAATGTTATCTTTTAAAATGACTCTTTTCACTTATGCAATATTTATTTCATATAACAGGGTTAGTAACATTGCTCAGACAAAAGTGCAAACTGTTGCCAGGAACAGGACTTCAATTTCTAATCTTTTGATCACAAGATAAGCTGTTTAAACTATATAGTTTGTGAAAGAACTTCAAAATGTGAATAAATAAATCACTAAATTTTTAGCTTTTGGAACACTTAAACTGCTGAAAAAAAATTGTTGCTCAAATGATTTTTTAGAAAAAGCAGGCAATAATGATGTATTGATGAATTGCTGGTAAATTACATATATAGTCAAAATCAACAGATATTGATTAAATTACTCTGTTGGAAACAAAGTTTACCTGTAAAATCTATGTGTCTAAAATAAGATAACTCACACTTATGTAATAATAATAAGCAAAAACCTTTAGGTAGACAAAGTAATCAAGTAAAAACACATGGTTAAATAAATTAAACTAATGAATTAAAATATAAAAATGTCCTTAATTTCTTAAACTACTACATAATTTAAAAAAGTATGAAGAGCATTTTATGTAAATAAATGAAGCACTCCCATATAACTGTTGTTTAACGTGATTTTCACTTTAAGGGCTGTAGCAACCAATTTTTACTAGATTTAAATCAAATACAAAAATGTGTAATAAAAAATAACTAAATTTAAAATTAAAAATCATTTATATCATAAAAAAAAAGTTCCTATTATTAGCAATTATATTTGAATCACTGAAAAACATTTTATTATGATTACTGATTTCAATTTATCCCAATTCATATCTTACTCCCTTCACCACTGATTTACCATATAGAACTAGTCTTCCATTGAATCTTAAAATCTTTCTCTCTCTTGTTCAGTTCTGTTGTGAATTTAATTTTAAACCTGCACATTCTGCTATTGTTTTTATATTTAACCATATTCAAACTGATAAATTTAAACCTAACCTTTTAAGTCAGGCTGGAGTATATGTTGTCCCCCTTATTTGACCTGGAAATATTTATAAATTTTATATTGGTAGTACTAAATGGTCTGTTAGTATTACATTAACAGAACATGCCTACAGTGATAAAAATAAAAAAAAAATATCCACTGCTTTATCCCAAACTATTGACAACAAGTAATTTATCTCTATCTGGCAAGGCATTTATTTTAATGTGTTGCAATATCCCCCAGAACATTTTACTTTATGGAGCCTTGTTATTTATCTTTATCGTGAATTTATTTGCAATTTTGACAGTGTTCAGAAACTTATTTTACCTGGTGCCTTATCCTAGATTCCATGAAAGTAAAACCATTATCTATGTACCTAAATATTTAAAAATTAAAGTGTTGTTAAATTTCTTTTCCTTTATGGGTTTTTGGTATCTTATATTTGATTTATGAATTTATGTTTCTAGGACAAAGCAAAAAAGTCTGCTAGGATCGGTTCTTCTAAATAGAACACCCTAGTACAGCCAGGAACTTTTTGCACTAAGTTGCTCATTTAATTGAAAATGAATGTTCACATCAAGAGTTAAAGAATTGCAGAATATGTTGTGGTAGGCTGCAACTAACTTCAGAGCAAGGATACTGCACTACTTCAGATTTATTATGACATACACCTTATATCCTGTTGATCAAACAATAAGAATACTAAATAGAAAAAGTACCTCATTTTCCTTTGATGACAGTACATACAACAATCAGTAAATTAAAAACATGTTTGTAACAAATTGATAAATTTCAGAAATAAAATTATGTTTTATACTTTTTAAGCCTAAAAGAGGAATGCTTCATTAAATAAATAATATATATTAAAATAAAACTATAAAAAAAGTCTTATTTTGATCACACCATTAAGATGTTAAAACTACATAAAAACTAAATCGCTTCATGTATTAAATGTCCATTATCAGTGGCAATGTGAAAAAGGAGGAGGATACAGGGGCTCTTATACACAGTCAGAAAGAGTTGACAAAATTTGCATATGAATAGTCAGAATGCATATGAAGTCAAAAAATGAATAAAAACATTCAATAACAAAATTCACACAGCAAAAGTTAAATATAAATAATAGTTTTTTTAGAAGTCAAAAAATAGCATAAAAGTCAAATTAGCAGAACAAGATATCTAAAAATTCAGATAAAGATTTAACTCACAGCGAGTCGAGAATGAGATATCAAGTGAAATTGAGTGTTTGAACAGGATCAAAATTACAAATTGAGTCATGATAAATGTAAATGAAAAGGGATTCGAAAAACAAAATATTAAGAGGATTATTACAATTAACAGAAATGCTTTATCAAAAATTGGGATAAGTTTATCATTAATAACAATTGAGAAAGAACAGTGGAAACTTTATTTTTAATATCTCATGAGTATTCAGATAATCTAATGCCAACATTACATGTAGTGTTGCCAATATAAAAATTATAATTATTTTTAGGGAATAAGTTGGGGACTACATACACCCTAGCCTGATTTAAGATATTTCAATTTATAAATTTATTAGTATGAATATGAGTATGATAAATTAAAAAATAAAAATAACATTGTAAGTCTGGCTAGGGTGTATATAGTCCCCCTCTTATCCTCTGAAAATCATTATGTTTATATTGGCAGCATGGCATGTGCTGTTAGCATTAGATTATTCAATTTATCATCAACCCTTTGTCTAATCGTATTTGTACTGATTAATTTAAAAATAAAACTAGCATCTTAAATAAGGCTGGTGTGTGCATTGTCCCCTCTTATCCTGTTTGGATGTTTAACATCTGAAAATACTCTAGTTTTCAATGTAATTTTAACATCTTTATGGTGTAATCAAATTAAAAGGCTTTTATTATAAAGTGTTTTCATTTAATATTTCATTTTTAGATCCTTATTAATCTGCCATCTTTATTAAAAATAATATATATTTAATCTCATAAAATGCTAAAGTAGAAAAAATATTTAATTATATTACCTAAAAATCAAAAGTATAGACTGAAAATATCCTTTAAGTACTTAAATTTTAATATCACAAAATAACAAAATACTTTGAAATAAGTACACTAAGTTACATGCAGCTCAAACTACGGCTAAAGAATAAATTAAAATAACTTTGTTAAAGACATAATATAATATAAAAATAATATAAAAATTAATAGTATCAACCAGTCTCAAAGGCAAGAAACAACCGTCTTTATCAGAGCACATAAGAAGCACAACCTTCACTCATCAGAGAAAGATTGGCGACTGATGTAAGAACTGCAAACATGCAAACATAGTAGAAGCAATAAAGGGTGTTACCAATGGCAAGAGGGAAAAAAATGGGTCAAAGAAACCCAGAAGGAAGGAATAAGGGGTAAGAAATAATGAATGAATGGTAAAATACAAAAAGAAAAATCAATGTTCAACAAGGGATTCAAATCACTTGTTCATACAAGCCCAATTAAAATATAAAAAACAGGACATGGATGAAAATTCGCAAAGAATAAGAAGGAAGCAAAATAAATAAAAAAATTAAACCAAAAATTTCCAAGCAAAAGAGAAGAAAATATAATTATTATTAATGAGGGATTTTGACTAAGAAAAAATTAAGATACATCCAAGAAAGTCCAATTTAAGAAAACTTTCGCTAAGTTCATTTTTACTCCTAATTCCATTTTTGAATTAGATTTTCCTGAAAGTTTCTTAGTCAAAATATCTTATCAATGATAATTTATCTTATCCGCTCTTCTGCTTGGAAATCTCTGGTTTAATTTTTCAATTCCATTTGCTTCCTTTTTATTCTTTGCAAATTTTCATCCTTGTTCTGTTTTTTTAATTTAATTAGGCTTTTAAGAACAAATGATTTGAATCCTTTGTTTGATGCTCACTTATCTCTTTGGTATTCTACAATTCATTCATTATATCCCATTTCTTTCTTCTTCCTGAGTTTCATTTAACCCCTTTTCCTTCTCTCACCATTGGCAGCACCCTTTCCCTGTTTCTGCCACATTTGCTGTTCTTGCATCAGTCCTGATCTTTCTCTGATGAATGAAGGTTTTGCTTAGGTGTCCTGATTAAGAAGGCTGGCTTTTTTTATAAACCTATCCATACTATTAATTTTTATATTGTATGTTACTTTTGATGAAGTTATTTTAATTTTATACATTTAGTTATATTTTAAGGCTGATATAGTGCATTAAAACATTATTAGAATAAAAATAACAGTATGTATACCATATATTAACACTTAATAAACATCACTAAAAAGTGCAACATTTTGAAGGAAACATTTTTGCAGAATAATGCTTCATTTAATATTAACAACACCATAGTGGTAAAATACAATTGCACATTTCAACAATAAACATGTCAGAAAAATAATCTTTGGTAAAATATTTTTGTGATATTTACAAATTCAACAGGAGTAGATCACAACATTGGTATATTTCAGTATACATGTGTACCACAAATGAACAAAGGCACAACATTAAATGCATGAGATTGATTGACAAGAGTGCAAGTCCAGCTTACATAACAATTAGATACTTGTTGATTATTGGAAACCTACAGATATGTTGGCATAATTTTTTTCTGCAGCAGTAACACACACACTAATTATATACATATATATATATATTATATATATAGATAGATAGATGATAGATAGATCAAAATCTTCTAAATATGTACCATCATCCATAAGTTATTTCATTTCAAGTTATTAAAGTATGATTGTATTAAATGCAAAAGAAAAGCATGCAAACATAATGGTTTAAAAATATTTTTCCAATAATTACTACTACAATAACACTGACACTACAGTATTTTAATAAATGCTAAATGAAAAAAAAAAAAAAAGAGCCTGAGGTATGTTCGGCATTATTTGATCTCAGAAATCACTGAAAGATAAAAAAATAATACATTTCAAAATCTTTAATCTATAGTTTCTAGACTATAGTAGCATATCAATATCGTGTGCACAGCTAGCAAAACTGCAGCTCAAACAACCAACAAGTACCCAAATACTACTACTACACAATACCTATAAAAACTGTGAACAGTCTTTTAATTACATATTTTGAAATCTAAGGATATATTCAGGAGAAAATTTTATTACACCAGTTTTTAATCTTCAGATAAATTTACGATTGATAAATCAATCTAATTATGAAAAGTAAATGGCATAAATAACTAATTGTTTCATTTTTATCCTAAATTACTCATTTTATTACTTGCATTCAATACTGTGGCATTCATTTTGAACTATAATGTATGCAATCCATAAGTATGATGAAATATATACTCATTTTTTTTTATAAATAATTAATCTTATATATATTTTCTATATAATATATTCACAGCATCATAAATAAAGAGAAATATCATTTTAAGAACACTATAAACCTGTTTACTTGATTAATTTCATTCCTAAATAATCATTTCATTTAAAAATCTATAAAACAAATAAGACTGTTCACAGTAAGATTCTGATTATGAAAGAAGTATACTATCAAAAGTTTAATTTGATGCAAATTGAAGGGGTTTTACTGCTGTTCTACAATACCTCTTGGAACGAGCTAAGATTACAGCAGAATGAAAATCTTGAAGGGGAAATGGAGAACTAATAAGAGACTCATATGGATATTTGTTAACAGTCTTGGACAAAAATTCCATGGCTTTTTGTAAATGAATAGTTTTATAACCTTGAATTCCTATAAAAGAAAAAAAAATTAAAAACCCTGAAACCGACCCTTTTACATAAAAAGGCTTGAAAATATAAAACCATAAGTTTAAATTTACCATTACTAAATCAGTCACTTAAGTTTAGAAAATAGAAGATGAATAATATCTAGTTATGTTTTGTTGTATAATTTAGTTTAAGGTAGCTGAAAAAATAAAAAGAATAAGAAAATCCACCACAATGAAATCAGTTACTTAATGCATTTGCTGCCGTGATACTAAATATTGGTATCATGCATTAAAATTATTAAAAATGTTGAGGGTGCTTCAAATACTTGCTTCAGTTTAAAATCAATAGGTTTCAATATATAATGAATGTAATAACAATACCATATTACTTTTGAAACACTCCATTCAGTAGATACTATATCCACAATCTTACATACATATACATAGATACAAACTCACACATACACAGACATTACCTCAAAAATGGTTCTCGAGTTCATGGATACTTAAAACATGCAAATACATTGAAAACTTGAATTCAAATTGTCAACCCTGTCACAATACTATACCTATAAATTATACTATAAAATGAAAACTTATTTAATAAAATTTATATTTATAATTCCATAAAGATTGTAACATTCAGTTAAAAATTATACGGTTTGCATAAAATGAGAGATAGCGGAAAATAGTCCATTTTGTCAAACTCAAGGTCAACCTGGGGAAAATGAACGCTTCCATCTAGCTTGTACTAAAAAGTTCAGAAATAGCAGGAGACACACCCATGGCAGCATCATATGTTATAGATTGTATTATAAATTACCCATTGTTATGTATTTCATATTATTAGGAAAAAATTAATATTGCTTTGTAAGTAACTTTGTGGTAGTGCATCTGAACATTTCTATATTATTGCTCTTCAGATACTACATTTTAGCCTCATTAAGAGGGAACACACACAAAAAATAAAGTTTATTAAGCTTGGATTGTGAATAATTGATAAATTTTTAAATGCTTATTTTATTTAAAAGTAAGTGTAATGCATTGCAAATTATAAAGTTTTTCTTGAAATAATGTCAGTTTTATAAAAAGCAGTGATTTTTGTCACTTTTTTTCATGGCTGACAGGATATCTTTTATGAGTTTCAAAAAAAATAAAACAAATTAAAGTAAATAAAGATTAGAACTACATCCAGTTAGCATGGTAGGATTATTTTATATTCAACTTGCAGAAAAAATTATGACCATAGAAATGAAAATTAATGATTTTTCACTAGAAAACTGTTTTTTACAATAAAATTGTAAAAAAAGCCTCAATCAAAAATCAGCTAAGTAATTAACTACTTACTACTGTCTGGAAAAAGCATGCTAAATTTCATAGAAATCCATGAAAAATTAGCTGAGATATCAAGATAGTCACTAACGGGTTGTATGCCTCCTTAAGAACATAGCAGAAAATAAATATAATTAGGAAAGAAAATTTTCTTTCTAAAACACTTCTTTTAATCAGCATTTCTTCTACTACAACGTTTACCCCAAAAGACCACTAGTGATTAACAATTTAGTATGGATTTGTATTAAAATGTTGTGTTAGTTACAATTTTCTATTGAATTTTTGAGATTGCATCAATAACTTTGCATTAAATATTGTTTGACAAACATACATGCCCACACATTAGTATACATTGTAGAGAAGTAAAAATATATGGGATTAGATTGAGTAAAACTATATAACTGATTTTTCTACAAAGTAATAGAATACTTTGATCAGTTGCATCTTTTGTATGTCTCTTATTTTGGGGTGTAAAATGTAAACTCACAAATTCAGCTTTTGTACATGTGAACTCTCTACGTTATTCTCCAGTGATATACTTACCATAGTTTAGGAAACACACAACTGTATTAACCCTTTAGAGACCAAACTGGTCAAAATCATTTGGCTTATTAGAGGGTTGTTTTGACCCATCAGATGAGAAGTATAGATTAAGAAAATTTTCCTCGTATTTTCGGACACCTTTTTGATCTGAATTGTCAGTGTGCAAGTATTCTAACATAAAAGTTCAGAACAAAAACAATTAATAAATTGGTTATAAACAAATTTCCTTTGGAGATGAAAACTATAAGAAGGGTATGGGGGGGGGGGGGGGGGGGGGTATACTTGGACAAAGTTGAGTCAGTCTATTTTAGAGATGTGAACAAGTATCTTTTGGCCTACTATGGCAATATGGCAAACATAAGTTTTTGTGCTTGGGGTTAAAATGGTTAAGAAATAATTTTGATTTTCATAGTGGATTTGAAAATGAATCTTGTGCTCCTTTTTTGCAGGTAGTTTTGTTATTAAAGCAATCTAGTTATTTCAGAAATGATTATATATTAAAAAGAGTAATTTTTTAAATATGATAGAACAGTATAACCAATATATCTCAGGACATTGGATTTCAAATAGGTGATATCCCCCCCCCCCACACACACACACACCATAGGGGAATTTCATTTTTGAAGGGAGCAATATTTCTAAAGATGCAGTAGGGAGCATTATTATCTGTGAAGTGAAAAGAGAACATTTTTGTATGTTTTGGTTATTATATTCACCATATACCTGTTAATACCAAATAGGAATAAAATACTAAATGCATTATTTGCTTTAAAAGGAAAGAATTATTAAAGGAAGGAATTATTAAAGAAAATAATTATTGTATTACAAGAAATGAGAGAGATACATTATGCAACTTTGCATTTCTCTTCTCCCAGAAACTCCCCCCACACACTTTTTTTTTATGGCACGTTTTCATTGGACACAACTTTTTGAAACAATTTAATTACGAAAAAAGCAGCCAAAATGATATTAATAAAGTGCAACAAATGTGGACAAATTTGGTTGTTTAATCATTTCAGTTGTTTTATGGAATAATTTCCAAGTGTGTACAAATTGAAGAATTTTGACCACAGAAACTTATAATTGGATGTACATGTTGTTTTTTAAAGTAAGTTTTATTAACCCTTTCAGGACGGCGGCATTCCGAAACTACCGTGGCTCAAAGGACGAAGCGCTTCATTTCCGAAATGTGCCCAAAAGACGGCTATTTTTTTGCGCTAAGCCTAACTCTCGAAAAAAATTCACTAAAAATCACCTGTTCAACACAGCATTCTACTTTTTTCAGGAAGAAAGGAAATACTTATTTTCTATTTGATGTATATTTTTATACAAATTTTCTTTTATTAAAATATTAAAAATTTTAGTATATATATGTTTTAGGTACAGATGGATAATTCTTTGGCATGTCCTTCCGATTTTTTAAAACTGTACCACATGCATGCGTATTCTTAGACAACAAATACTTTGCAAGTACAGGAGAGGTAAAAATTTTATCCAAATACAAAGTATATCCTTTTCCTAAAAGTTCACTTAGAAATGTTTTCACAACGCGTTCTCCATACCCACCATCAGAGCTTGATAATCCAGTGTCCTTTCCAGTATACACAAGGAAATTTCATTTATAGCCTCATTCCGATTCTGACGATTTATATATTTTTATTCCATATCTGGACCTTTTCGATGGGATACATTAACGAAATCCCAGCCTTCCTTTCCATGAGAACATAAATAATCTAATCATTTCACTGCCACACATTCCTTTACCCCCCCCCCCCCTTCCCCCACCCACTCAAAAAAAAAATACTCTCTTATATTCCTCTAATTCAACAACGAAATCAATAAAAGACAAAATCAGAACGAGACCCGGAACTCAATTATAAAATTGTTTATGCTGCGAGAAGTCTGCTTACGCTACAGAACCATGTTTCATCCCTCCAAATGGAGAAATAATTCATTGGATTCTCCTTGTGCCAAGGTCAAACATCTACAAAATACATTTAAGTTGCTTCCACGGGCATTAAACGCCATCTAGGAGACAAATACATTCAAATTAAAACGTTCCACGTAGAAACACCAATACGTGCCAGTCGTCCTTTAGGGTAAAATTTCCTCCGGCCCGTGGGTGTGCCATTCGTCCTTGAATGCAAGTTCGCAGCTGGCGTGTGGGCGTCGTCGCGAAAGGGTTAAATATTCTAAGATAAATATTTCTTCCTGATTATTTAAAAAAAATTATTTTACTTAAAATTTTGCGGGATGATGCAAAGTAATGATCATACATGACAGTGACTATGAGAGGAGGGGGGGGGGATAACACTTAGACATTTTACCCTATTGAGTAGAAGCCACAAAAAATATTGGGAAATATCATCTAAGATTTTATTATCTATAATAAAAGAAGTTATTTTAAAAATAACAGTATTATAGCTCATTTTCACTTATGCATGAAACTTTTAATTTTTTAATTGTGATCACTGGTTAATAAGGAATTTGTAACACTTTTCAATACAATTTTTAAGGATGGCAACTTTTTAATAAGATTTCAACAATCATATCAATGTGAATGAACTGACAAATACAAAACAGTTACGAGTTTGTGATTTTTAAAACAAATAGCCTCTAAATAAACAACATACATTATGATTTTAAATATAACTGAAAAAACAAATCCTGTATCATTATTAGAGATTGAAATCAAGGTTTTTCTTTATGATATGTATAATTGCATATAACTTTGATTAGATAAATCTCATGAGAATAAAATAAGTACATTAATTACTTTTAAAATTCAATGTGCACTTAAAGAAAGTAGTAATTGGTGGTTGATGGCGAGTACAGAGTAGAGAACCTTCTAGTAAAATAAATAATAACTAACCTCTGATAGTTATGCATTTCTTCAATATAGTTTCAATGCTGATTGAAGCACATTCTGAGTGAGTAGATCCAACAAACATATATATGCCTCGGTGACAAAGGGCATGTAGAGCATATGGTATAACATCCCAATTGCCACACACATCAATGACTACATCAGCAGCACCTTCAAGACCCTGATAACTGGACAAATCTGAGTATGAAAACAAAATGTTAGTTATTTATAAAAAATGAAAAAAAATTGATCTGATTATATGAAATATTATTTCATGATTTAATAAGTGTTATCAACAAAGGAGAAGAAATGCAGATTCAAAGTTTGAACTGTATGTATGCACATGCAAAAATATCCTAAAATGTGATCTTCGAAATCCCACAATATTAAAAAAATTGAATCTGTGTCATTAATTGTTATTTTTTAAATATTTCATGAATGTTACCAGAGTAAGGAATATAAGCAAGCCTAATTTGAACTTCAATGAATTTGTATGATTAAGTAATTGTAAAACGATCTTTCAAAAACATAAAATTGTAAAACAATCTTTCAAAAACATAAAATTGTAAAACAATCTTTCAAAAACATAAAATTGTGAAACAATCTTTTAAAGAACAAAGAAAAAAAAAGTATTCTTATAGATTCATGTACTGAATTGGTCAGATTTTAATTCAAATTCAAATGATTTTTCAATAATGTTGCCAAAGTTAAACTGATGAGAATGAAGAGCAATTTCAGTTGGAACAAGGTTCCGAAAAAAAAATATATATATATACAAACTAAATTATCCAGCTAATGAGTGATGAACTTCTTAATAGGACTAAGGCAGCAGATTTCAATGGGTTTGAAGTTTTATGACTTTGTACAAATTAATTGCATTAATTTTCGGTGCCTAACAGTAAATTATGAATGTTGCAAAATGTTGTACAACAAAGATTTTGATTTCTTACAAATATTTGTTTCTCTACGATTATTTGATCTTAAAGCTCTGACTTTCCAATATATCAAACACAAATAGTTGAGCTAGTGAGAACTAGAAAGCACTGCATCTGATTACAAGAGGCACATTTAGATTCTTCAGGATCTTATTTTTCAAAAAGGAGGGGGGAATATTATTAATAGCTAATAATTATTAATTACTGCACTCAATAGTCAATATTTAATAGTAATTATCCATTTATATGTACTTTATATCTTATTCAATAAAATTCATGTAAAACTTACATTAAATATTAATTAACAATTAAAAAATAGTCACGGTACTGGTTTCAAAAAGCACTTACACTTTTAAGAAAATCCAAAGCAAGTACTATAAAAAAGAATTCTAATTTAATTTCAGTACATTTTTTAAACATGCTCTAAATATGCAGCCTTTGTGAACTCAAACTATGAAGTATAGTCTTTTTAGATAAGCTCTTTCATAATTAGAAGCTGAGATATGATTAAATTAATAAAATGACTACAATTGGATGGAACACATTTTAAAGAAACTGAAGGCATAATCTAAATTTAAAAAATGTTAAAATCTATTACAATTGGCAAAACTAATAGGGTGGAAGACCCAGACCACTCAAGGGGTTTTGCCCTAACCCAAGGATTTGCAGCATCTGTTTGAGTGGCCAGAAAACTAATAGGATGTTAAATAACACAAAAATAGTCTAACAGGCAAATTAAATGGCTATGTGAAATAAGAATGACTCAACATTAATCATGTTTAAAAGAATAATCAAATAAACAATATTTTATTAATATTTATTCATAGATTTGAAAAATAAATACTTTATTAAACAGCAGCATATAAAGATTAATATAATATAATCTGGTTTAAAACAGCAAAAGATAGCCTTCATCAGAATCAAATCACCAGTATGAACAAAGGTGAGAATGCATTCTGCCTTGGTTAGTACTGGTGCTCTGTCTCATTAATCCTGATACTATCTTTGAAATTGGTTGATATTTTATTCAACCTTTATTTGCTGTTGTCTAATGAAATATTTTTTTATATACTATTTTTGGTAGTCAGAGCAAAACATTTGTATTTTTGTTCATGAAGTTATATTTTAACAAGAAAGATCCATCATGCTTAAAGCATTGATTATGAAACACTTTCCAACTTCAATGCAATTTTATTTAAACAAGTCTAAAATGCAATACTCGGTAATATTTTAAAACTTATCACAATACTACATTAATTTATTATATTTGAAAACTTAAACCTTCATCGAAAAAAATGAACTTCATTCAAATGACGGCATTGAAATATAAATTGCCTGGTTTAAACATCTCTAAAATGCGATAAATTCCTCGGTAATATTTTTAAAACTATCATAATACTATGATAATTTATTATATTTGAAAACTTCATCGAAAACAACTGAAATTCATTCAAATGACGTCATAGAAAAAATAACACGCCTGGCTCTCTCTATAAAAACAGCATTTCATACATAACATTTTCCCATTCATTTCATTCATCACAATACTATAATAATTTATTTTATTTAAAAATTAAGACCATGGAGCTACAAGTAATTAAACTCTATGCTTAAAACTTCATCGAAAAAAATCGTCCTTCTCTTTGTAAAATCAATGAATATTTCATTCATATCAGCTATGCAGACTCCATGGGCTAAATAATTTTGTGTTAAAGAAATACAGCAATTCTAATACAACTCATTTTACATATTTTGCTGTTTACATTTTACATAAGGGAAAAATAGGCTTCGTTGTAGAAATAATCAAATTTGGATGAGCATTTAAACTCAAATATATTGTAATTGCGTTGTTTCACTATGTAGATGCACAGAATTTAAGCAAAAATAAAGTGATTTTAGGATGGATACAACACTCAATATGAATTAAAAAGAACTTAAAAAATCACGATTTTGAGACAAGATGGATGCCATATATCATTTTGAAGTGGGTCATGTGATCTTTTCATATCATGGTCACGTGATCTTTTCATATAAGAGGTGTAATTATTAATTTAATTTTTATTTAAAAAACTACTGAATATATTTCGCTGAATTTTTTTTTTATATATTTTATGGAACAATTTGAATATTACCTAAAATTTTCAAAACAATTTGTGAATTTTAAATCCGCTTAAAAAATGTTTGAAAAATTAGGTCCCATAGGGCTCAATGTATTTCATTTTTTCAACCTGGGTTCAATCCAAAACTAATTGGGTGATATTATTCATTTATATTCCCATAGGTCCTACAGACCGTCTGAACAACATACTAAAATTTCATTTTGATTAAGTCATTTTTACGGCAGTTATCGTGCTAACGGACAGACAGACAGACAGACAGAATGAACAAAGTCATAAACACTTTTCAATTTTGTTGTAAAGTGTTAAAAATTAATTTTCAGAATAGCAATATCATAAATGACTATTGTTAATCTTAACATTTAAAATAGTGGTCTTGTTTGAAATTTAATGCATTAAACAATGAATTATAAGTGAAACATTTATTGACCCGATTTTCAGTTGTTTGGAGTATTTTTTGTGAATTTGGCAATTTTTTAGAATTTTGGAATATTTAATATACATGCAATGGCATACGTAATGCACAAAAATCATTACATATAACAAAAAAAAAAAGGAACTTCATATGTTGAGAATTTATGTTTTTAGTTGTAAGGCATGCATGACTACATGCATACATACACACATGATCTGACTCGTTTTAATATAGATAACAAAATTTTATAGTTAAAATTATGAAGGGTGCATTTGCACTCCTCTGGGTAAACCACTGCCCATAAGGTAGATCAACTATAGGCACTATCATTTAAACAAAGATAGTCTATTCTTAGTTGTTTGATACAAGAGTCAAATCTTATTGTGGTTATTTAATTTGTTTTTAAATAAATAGTTATTAAGATATAATTTTACTTTATTTTCACTGCTCAGTATATATACATAGCTTTAGTGAATTTTAAAAGTTTACTTGGTTCATTAAGTTAAAAAAAACACGAGTTGAATATGAAATAACAAGGGTGTGAAAAGAAAAAATGTTAATTAAGCGAAGAAAATAAGAACACTTTTTGCAAAATGCTATTTTATAAATATAAATGTTAAATTATTTAAATTTTGAACAGAACATTACAAGATAAATACTAAAAGCAATAAATGCACTTTTAAATGAGAATTGTTTTGGTCAAATCTAAAAAGTTTAAATTTCATTAGAACACAGCATTTAATAGTTAAAAAAGATATTAAATAGTTTCAAAGGCAATAAAGAGCCTTCATCATTTGGACAAATGAAACAGAGCACCAATACCAACAAGGGCAAGAATGTACCTATAAAAAATATAGTGTTTCCTGATTCACAGATAAAAGTCTTTTGTATCGTTCAACTTAATGTTGTTTTGTTTTTCCTAAGTTTTTTAATACATCTTTTACATTTTTGTTTGGCAACAATTACCTCCTGTAATTATGTGATTGAACTATTTTTTTAACATTTTTTACCCTTGTTGGTACTAATGCTCTGACACATTTATCGTAATGAAGCTGGATGAATGTCTCATTCATCCCTCTTTATTGCATTCAAAACCAACTGATATATTTTTTTTCAACCATTACAAGCTACGTTCTAATGAAATTTTAGTTTTCAGCTTCCTTCTAATAGAAGTTAGAGCAAAATTGTATATAATTTTTGTTAAATATTTATCTTCAAATTATTTCCTGGATGGATAACATGATCCAGCTATATTTTGACACAGATGTTGTACCCTTGTTGGCAAAGATGCTTTGTCTCATTTATCCCAACAAAGAAGTTTTTATTGCCTTCAAGACCAGTTGATACATTTTTTAACTATTTTAAGCTATGTTCTAATGAAATTTTAATTTTAAAATTCATCCTCACAACCATTAAAACAGCATTTTTTATATTTTATAATTTTTTTTTTACAGTAAACTTTTGGTAATGTAGAACTTTCAGGACTTTAGACATGCTGAATTCCCAAATTTTGGAGAGTTCTGAATATTAGATTGCGTGTACAAACAATAGGATTCCAGTATTCACTAATTACGATTTTTATACCAAATTTTGTTCAGATCGCTTGATTCGTTCATGAGATATCATCTCCACAGACTCAGTGACAAACACACGCACAAACACAGACATTACCTCAAAAACATGTGATTCATGTTCAGGGATGCTTGAAACGTGTTCTTCCATCGAAAACTCGAATTCAAATTTTCGACCCAGTCACAATACTTTCCTTATACATTATACTATGTATATAAGGAAAGTAATATTGGACAATAAATGTGATATTCATTGACTTAAAATGTTACACAAACAATTGAGCTGTACAGTATGATAAAAAACATTTAAATTAATTTAAAATGTGTAAAGTAAACTTCAATAAACTGAAATTTGTAGATAAAATCATCTATATATATTAAATGCCAAGTATCTGTCTGTCTGTCAGTCACACTTTTTTTAGGCAATTCCCAAATAGATAGAGATTTGCAATTTGGCACATTGGTCGATCGTTCGATAAAACCCCCTAGAAAAATCGAATTTTTCAAAAACATTCTCTAAAGGGGGTGCTCCACACTAAAATATTCGAAAAGTGAAATGATAGGAAAGCATACTTTACCATAAGATAGAGACTTCAAATTTGGTGTATGGGTAAATCGTTCAAAAAGAGGAAAGTGTGCAATTTCAAATTTCCAATATTTTCTATTTAAGGTGGTGCCGCACACCAAAATGCTCGATTTACTGAATAAATGAGAAACAGCTCCTTTAAAATTTGATAGAGGTTTGAAATTAGGTATATGGATTAATCATTTGATGAAAACACTAAAGGGGTGCTCTAGAGGAAAACGTTCAAAAGGTGAATTGATAAGAAAACATACTTCGAAATGCGATAGAGATTTGAAATTTGGTGCACGGATAGATAGTTTGGAAGGAAGAAAGTGTACAATTTCAGTTTTCCAATATTTTCTACTTTAGGGGGTTTCACACACAAAAATCTTCGATTTTCAGAATGAAGTAGAAACATCTCTTTTAGAAAGTGACAGAGGCTTGATATTTGGTATATGGGCAAATCATTTAATAAAATACCCAAGAAGAATGGAGTTTTTCAAAAATGTATATTTAAGGGGGTGGATACTAAATAGAAAAACATTTGAAAGGTAGAAAGTGACAGAGGCTTGATATTTGGTATATGGGCAAATCATTTAATAAAAAACCCAAGAAGAATGGAGTTTTTCAAAAATGTATATTTAAGGGGGTGGATACTAAATAGAAAAACATTTGAAAGGTGAAATGATAGAAAAAGCATGCTTCGCGATGAGTTAGAGACTTCAAATTTGGTATACGGGTAGATAGTTGGAAAAGAAGAAAGTATGCAATTTCAGTTTTCCAACATTTGCTAATGTAATGAAAAGCGCCTTCTTTACAATGTGATAGAGGCTTGAAATTTAGTATATGGGCTAATCATTTGATAAAAAAAACCTAAGATTATTACGATTTTTTAAAAATGATCATTTAAGAGGGTGCAACACAGAAAAACGTTCGAAATATGGAGTGATAGAAAAACATGCTTCATGATAGGATAGAGACTTAAAATATGGTGTACTGGTTGATAGTTTGAAAGGAAGAATGTGTGCAATTTCTGATTTCCAATATTTGCTACTTTAAGGGGTGCTGAACACCAATATGTGCGATTTTCAGAATAAATAAGACATGCTTCCTTTTAAATGTGATAGAGGCTTGACATTTGGTATATGGGTCAATCATCTGATAAAAACCCCAAGACGAACAGAGTTTTTAAAAAAATGTTCATTTATGGGTGTGCTCCACAGAAAAACATTCGAAAGGGGAGATGATAAAATAGTATGCTTTAGGATGAAATAGAGACTTTAATTTGGTGTACTGATAGATAGTTCAAAAGGAAGATGTGCACAATTTAAGTTTTCCAATATTTTCTTCTTTGGGGGTTCTGCACACTAAAATATTTGATTTGCCAAATAAATATGAAATGCAAATTATTAAAGAAATGACAATATTCAGAGTTTGCTTATTGCGAGACCGTTGATTTTCAATGGGTATTCGGCTAGTTTAGTCTATTACAGTAAATGTAACTTTACTCAGTACAGCCAAATGGATTCAATTACTGTTTGACAGGCATGCTAGACCATTAGACGTGATGGACCATTGGATGTTAGATTAATGGGAAATCTACTGTATACAGCTTTAGTAATATTTATGAAAAATTATATATAGTATATATTTATTGAGCACTTCCATTATAGTTAGAATCTTTTTCAGTGTCACTGGAATCATATTAGCTTCAAGAATCCTTTTTTGAAATGATTGCACACTTCCAACTGATGCAAAATCTTTGTTTTTAGTTTCATTCAACCAATTTCATCTTAAGTAAATGGAAAAATCTAATATTTTGAAAATTTGAATTATGGGGTTGATGCGAAGGCGCATTAAAAAAATATCAAAATGATTTCATACTTCCACACTAGTTAGAATCTCGATTTTGGTGTTATTCAATCAATTTCAGTTTTCAAATCAATAGAAAAACAAAAAAAGTTTTAAATTTGAATTAGGGCGTAATGATACAAAAGAATTTTCAAAAATCTTACATCACTTTGCCTCTCAGCAAGAATAAAAATGCTGTTTGATATCTTTTTGCCGCCAATAATTAAAACTGGAAAAAAAAAAATTTAAATATAATGCAATATAATATATTTTTCTAACTGTTAAAAACTGTCTCACAATTGTCTTTGTGGAAATAATATTCAAGATATTCACAAGTCAGAAGTATTAAAACCCAAATTTTATATCCTTTTGCTGTCATTTGGAAAAATTCATTTAAATCACTTTGCCGTACTAAGAAATAAGATTTAATACATTTCATATCATTTAACATGTTAACAGAATTATAAATGTGTGTCATTTTCATGCTGAAATCTGAAAGAGTTTTTAAGATTTAGAAAAGTTGTCACCAACTTTTATTATGTCAGTGTCATGCTTCATGACCACTAGCCATTTCAAATACTCAAAATATGTGTGAAATTAGAAAAAATCCATATAGCCATGACATTTCTCCTTTTCAACACTTTACAACATAGTTGAAAAGTGTTTATGACTTTGTTCATTCTGTCTGTCTGTCCGTCCATTAGCACGATAACTGCCATAAAAATGACTTTATCAAAATGAAATTTTATTATGTTGTTTAGATGATCTGTGGGAATATAAATGAATAATATCACCTAATTAGTTTTGGATTGAACCCGGGTTAAGTGAATTTAAAATTCACAAATTGTTTCGAAAGTTTTAGGAAATATTCAAATTATCCCATAAAAAATATAAAAAAAATTTCAGCAAAATATATTCAGTAGTTTTTTAAATAAAAATGAAAATAATAATTACACCTTTTATATGAAGAGATCACTTGACTATTATATGAAGAGATCCCGTGACCCTCTTCAAAATAAAATATGTCATCCATCTTATGTCAAAATCGGGATCTTTAAAGTTCTTTTTAATTCATATTTACTGTTGTATCCACCCTAAAACTGCTTTATTTTTGCTTAAATTCTGTGCATCTACATACTGAAACAATGCAATTACAATATATTTGAGTTTCAATGATCATTCAACTTTGATTATTTCTACAACAAAGCCTAATTTTCACTTATGGAGAATGTAAATACCAAAAGATGTAGAATGAGTTGTATAAGAATTGCTGCATTTCTTTACTGCAAAATTATTTAGCTCATGGGGTCTGCAATATAGCTGATATGAATGAAATATTCATTGATTTTACACAGAGAAGCAGACAATTTTTTTTTTATGAAGTTTTAAGCATAGAGTTTAATTACTTGTACCTCCATGGTCTTAAGTTTTTAAATAAAATAAATTATTATAGTATTCTGATGAATGAAATGAGTGGAAAAAAGTTTATGAATGAAATGCTGCTTTCATAGAGAGAGTCAGACGTGTTATATTTCAATGACGTCATTTATAAGTTTCATTTGTTTTCGATGAAGTTTTCAAATATAATAAATTATTGTAGTATTATGATAATTTTTAAAATATAATTGAGGAATGCATCACATTTTAGAGATGTTTAAACCAGGCAATTTATATTTCAATGAATTTATATTTCATTTGAATGAAGTTCATTTTTTTCGAAGAAGTTTTAAGTTTTTAAATATAATAAATTAATGTAGTATTGTGATAATTTTAAAAAACATTACCGAGAAATGAATCGCAATTTAAAGATGTTTAAATAAAATTGCATTGAAGTTGGAAAGTGTTTCATAACCAATGCTTTATGAATGATTGATCTTTCTTGTTCTAACTTCAAAAGCTTTAAACACAGTTTTGAAATAGAAGATATTAATTTAAGCATATTAACTGTTCGTTCAGTGGCATTTAAAATGGGCAGGGAAATTTTGTAGAAAAAGTGCAATTATCATTTAAAATGAAAGTAAGCACAATAATAACAAAACAAATTAAAGCATGGGCATAAAATATGGTAAATTACTAACACAAAATAGGTTCTAAATTCAATTATTTAATTTGTCATACATAATTAGTTTTGAAGCACTAGATCAGAATAAAAAGATTGAAGCTCACCATAATTCTTTTCAACAAGAATAGGTATTCCACCAAATCTTGGTACAAGCCTTAAACGCTCGCAACAAATATCATGACAGAAAACCTTGCGGAAACCAGCCTCATGTAATAAAGCACATCCATAAAGGCCCATAAGATTAGCACCCTGTTAAATTGAAGAAAAAATGTAAAATTCAAAGACCATATCAACATGAAATATTTTTAATTTATAAAATATTCACAGAATATGTTCTGTATAAATAAAACATATAGCCTTCTAATTTCCTGAGACAAGATGATCACAATTAAAGTAACCCTATTCAAAACCTTCTGCAGATTTAATCTAGCAATCGAAATTCAACCAAACTTTGAAGGAATACTCTTCAAAACATAAAAAAGCAAGTTCTTTAAAACTATGTTAAAAAATTTATAAAACTTTGTAAGGGAGTCAATACAATGTTGAGAATGAATAAAATTCACATACAATATTTCTAATGATTTATTTATGAATTTATTGAATAACTAAGGATGTTTTATGTTCTATCTTAGGAAAAAACACAATAACTCTTACATTACTGATAGTACTTTGCTTAAGCTGTTTGATAAATACAATGGGAATGATGTTCCTGTGCTTGGGAAATAACTCAGAAAAATAATATCATTTATTGATCTTCAAAGTTTCTTTCTAGCTCATTTGCCTTGACATTATACATTCTGAGGTTAGACTTTTAGAATGCTTTATCACTTTAAACACTAAATTTTCTTTTGTGATAACAGTTTTAAACTATTATTTTTAAGAAATCCTTTCTGCATGCTTTGATTAAAATTTGTAGATTCGTTTGACTTTTGAACAATAGAAACTATTAAATTCTGTTCATAACCAAAACACTTTGAATAGGTTATGAACAGTCTGCATTTTAATTATGATTTCACTGTATATTGCTCATATTTATTTGTGTAGTACTCGTATCTTGTTGCTAAAAAAATCTAATATGGGCCGCACATGTCTTTCCCCACAGACTTAATTTTTTTTTTTTTCATAATCCACCAAATTCAGTTTAATTGCCGAAAATTACATGGATACTTATTTGATATTATATTCAATTTGCAGCTTTAACACATTTTTTTCATTTGACAACTAAATGCATATTGAAGCATGGCCAACTTCTCAAAATTGTAAAAACTTTAATATGTTAAAAATGACACTTTCAATATGTCATTAAAAAAACAGACATATGCAAATTAAGTGAGTTACATAATTTGCATATGTCTGTTTTCTTTAAGGAAGCATTGGAAATGTTATTCTTAAAAGCTACTTTATTTTTGTGATATCAAGGATGGTTCATCCTACAGAAATGAAAATGGTTTTATTTGTTTTATCATCAAAAATTACTTATAAAAAAGCCTTTATAGCCTTTCAGATACATATCAGTATATTTAGTGATATTTTATGTTGATGTTTTTTGTGGGCTATTTAAAGAAAAAGTTAGTTCTATTTTTATGAATCATGCCAAAATTTACATAGCAGAAGGGTAACTCACAAGTGAATTATTGACCAAATTTTGTGAAATTTCATCAAGTAGTTTTTGAGCTAGAGTGAATAGATACATTGAAAAGACATATAAGCAGACACATACTAATTTTTAGCATGGCATCTGTCATGCTAAAAATAGTGGATTTCTGTTCTACAATGCTCAAAACATGTAGATCCCATCAAAAACTAGAATTCCAATTTTTGACATGATTTCAATAATTTATCTATAACTATGTAGTGCAGAAAAATAAAAAGGTTTTGTTGATTGTACCAAAAATACACAACACATCCTAGGGAAATTTGCATTTTAATGTCAACTTTTACAGCTGCAGGTTATTAATACATTTAAACTTTTATAAACATTTATTTTTCCAAATTGGTTACTGCTCAGTCAAGCATACAGTCAAACCTTAATTAAATAAACTTCATAGCACTGCAAATATTTTTAATGGTATTTCTATGATTGTACAAAAATTACACTATAGCATTCAAATAGAATATTCCACTGAATGAATGATGTCTGCTTCTGTTATCTTGCATGCAAATGACTGATAAATGTTGATTTGTCTGCTGTTTGCATGATTGATTTCAACATTGTTTATAAATCCCTACATGTTTATATGCAATAAATTTTCTTTTTAAAACGAACTTATTTTACATAACAATGTAACATTAATTTTGCTACATTAAAATTAAAAATATAATAGCTTTGAGAGGGTTTTGTCTTCATTTTCTTAAATTAAAATATTTACATAAAATTTTTGCTTAAATAGTATTAGACTGTATTGGCATTTATTGATATTAACATCCTAACGATTGGCATATTACTAGAAAATTGCACTTTAACAACCAAACCTTCAGTGTGTGAATGCAGGCACAGGATTGTTTTTAAATAAGTATTTTGTAAAAGTGACTTTGTTTTTAAATAATTACTAACTGCACTTTACTAATTCTAAAAACAAAATTTCTAAGGTTTATGGAATGACAAAAAGTACTAATCTGTAGAAAAATGCACTTTTATGTATAGATAATTCTAAACACAAAGTTATAGGAATTATTAACAGGTTCTGTTACAATGACAATAAATGAAACTGCTTGTAAAAATAGAAGTTTTTAGTGTACTTCCTTGAAAAAAAAATCAGGTATAATAAAATTAGGTGACTGTAATTGTTTCAAAAGCTTTATAAGCCCATTTTCTCTGATTAGAAACAAACACTAGGCTCTTGATAAATGCTAAAAGCACACTATTTCTGATATGAGTCACATAACGTCCTCAAAACAATTGTAGTTACCTAATTTTTTTATGCTAGCTTTCTTCAAGTAAGTACTAGAAAGTTGTATTCTGTTACTATGATTGATAATATAAAAGTTTAAATAAATAAAGTTTTTTTATAATACTTTGATTAGTTAAGAATCCATTCCTATTTTAAGACTTACACATCTTAGTTTTATAAAAATTTTGATATACAGTAAACTTAAGTAACTGGACAAAAATACTAGAGGTGTGTGCACCTTTCTAAGAAACTAAGAAATCATATAAGATTCTCTTAATTAAGACTGCCCATACAGATTGTGGGCCTCCCCACTTACACTTATCATGGACTCTCCCCCCCCCCCCTTTATATTTATTTTTCCCTTTTTATGAATTTTCCATGTCTTCTCCCTGCTTAACAAAAGTTGTTGGGAGTCCGGCCCTCTGAAGACCGAACTTCAAATTTGGGTGGCATCCATCTCTCTCTGTAGGTGGCTCTGTTTCAAGTACAATCATCACTAAAAGATCATTCTTATCCAATAAATATATGAGACTGCAAAAGCAAATAGATTTTCAATACCTTTATCATGACAGTTGCATGAAAATTTCTATTTGAACATCATTTTTAAGTTAAAACTGTTTATTTATTCACTGCAAAATTCACAATATTATAAATAAAGAGCTATTTGTTACACTTAACAAAATCAGTTAGACAAATGTAATTACAAGAGAGTTTTTATTACTGAACTTTAATAGACAAACAACATATAGTTAACTTTAAATATCAGAAAAAAAGGTTAATCACTTACTTGGATTATTGCTATTGACTGTTTAACTTTTGAGGTAGCAGTTGCAAAGCTCACTGCATGGACCATAGTGGACAGGGCACAATTTGCAGGACTAGCAACAATGTCAGTTATATTTGTTGGCACATTAACAACTTGTGTCCCTTTCCGCAAAACCATGTGAGTGGCATAGCAGCCATTCAAACCAGATCCATCTTTTAAACCAGTAGAACCATACTATGAAAAATTAAGAATACTGTTAAACAAACAAATAATATATATATAACAATAATTTATTATTACAGAAAAAAATTCATTTTGAGAAATTTTTGCTGTGCACCTGGTAGTGAGAATGGATGAGGTCTTTAAGAAGTGAGAAGAGCCTTCTCAGAGGAGATGCAAAGAGATAATATGATTATAAAATAAATTAATAGAACCTGTAAAAAGTGATCACTTGTGGGAAAAAAACCCCATTTAGATTGCTCGTAACATAACTGAATGCTTCGACTACATCCAAAACATGCAATTTGAACTTAGACTATGCCTTTGATATGGGTGAAATTTTAGGGCAAATTGGAAGGATAAACACTTTAGTTTAAAAACATCCTAGATTCCGAAAACATGTTGCAGACAGATAAATTTAATAAATAACTATAATGTAAATACGTTCTCAATCCATATAAGACGTTTTAGCAAAGGTCTAAATCTGAAGTTTCCAAACTTTTAAACTCACAGACCCCTTAGTTACTTAAAAAAAAATCCCTTGACATTATAAATTGAAATATGCCATATATTCTTAAAGTGCTAAATATACATGAAAGTTAGATGTGATAAAATAAATATTTAGTTTGTAATAAAGGAACAACAATAAGGTCAGAAATTAAGAATTATTAGTTAAGAGAAATTTACATGAGATGCATCCAAATATGAAGATTGAAAAACGTTAAGCTAGCAACATTATACTACTAACACACAGAATCAATTAAGTTTAAAGTGAACAACGATGATACATTTTAGAAATTAGAGTAGCAATGTTTGATTCAATCAATGATAATTTCATTCTCAAGTCATTCAAAGCTTCTATTCCTTAACTTAGATTTCAAACAAATGAGCTGAGAGAAAGCAATTTCACACAAATAAGTGATAGAAAATTGTGTTACGCACTTCAAAGATTTCCTTGTGACATAAGGATGAAGACAAAGCAAAACCAAAACTCAAATAATGATAATTGTGAGAACCATAATTTTGATAATTTATCACATGCAAGCAAGGTTGTAGTCAGAGGGGTGGGTGGGTGTAAT
Organism: Amaurobius ferox; assembly: GCA_951213105.1. Taxonomy (NCBI): domain Eukaryota; kingdom Metazoa; phylum Arthropoda; class Arachnida; order Araneae; family Amaurobiidae; genus Amaurobius; species Amaurobius ferox. The sequence continues at coordinate 79,660,195 of OX578134.1, read as the reverse complement.
GGGCACCTTCTCTCTGCGAGTGTAGATGGTGTTTTGAATCTAGATTATATTGCTTTTAATGTCTTTGAACTAGATATTCGAAAGTAAAATATTTTATTTTAATAACATAATGGACTGCCACAGTTATAAATGAGGAAGACACCCAAAATAAAAAGAAATAAAAGGCAATTTTAGAGTCTGATATATGCAAATCATGAGTGAATTCTTCTATGTGTTCATTGATAAATTTTAAGGTGATTTATTGATCAGTTTATGCATAGTAGTTAACATGTAATCAGTAAACTGAACATCTGATTAACCAGGTATTCAATTAATAATATTTTGATTTTTTTTTAAGTCCAGGTAACCACACAGCTAGGTGATAATAAAAATGAAAAGCATAACATTAAACCTTTGGATTAAATTGATACTGTTAGCAACTTTGTAACAGATAGCTTATTCAAATATAGCTAGAAAAAATACAAAATCACATAAGTTAAATTTTATTCAGATGTGCATCATGATACTAAAGTTTAAATAAGCAGTACACATTAAGAAGCAAAGTAAACTTTATTAAATATATTACAAAATTACTCAAACACTCAAGATTACTGAATTTATTATGCAAAGTATGAATTACACTCTTATCACGAATCCAAATTTAAAAAACACTACAATTTTAAAATTCACTGAAAATAAATTACTTTGATACTTGAAGAGCAACATTCTTGCATATCTGCCTTGCACATTAGACAAGATTCACAACTATCTGACATAGAAAATACAATTCTGTCACCAGGGTTAAAAGCCTGTAAGCCATTTTGAAGTCGCTTGCAGAAAACTATCTCACCAATTCCTTCATGACCCAATACACTATTGGAAAGAAAGCAATTATTAAAACTTTTATTAGACATTAATCACATTTTATTACGTAAAGTATAATTTTATTGAGGCTAAACATTAATGGTTTATTAAAAAAAATGTAATTAAAAGAATTATTTTGAATGTATGACAATAGGTTACAAGAATGTTTTTACAGATTAGTAAGATCCTTTTATGCCAAGAGTCCTCTGTTATACTGGAGGCCGCTATTCTCAAAGTTTAGATATATGTTATTAAAGTATATTATTAATATTCATAGTTGATAAGTAAATAGTTAATGTTTAATTATCTTACATAATAAAGGAAAATGTCTATGTGTGTGTGTGTCTATTCAGTCAGTAGCTTGAAATCTAAGCATGGTACGCCCATTAAAATTGGTACACAGATATTTCAAGACCCGGAAAGGAGCACCTTGGTATTATTATTATTTTAATTTTGAATTAGATTTTTGTTATTTTACGTTTTAGCTTAATTTACAATGATTTAGGGCAATATTCATGCAAATCGATTCCTTTGTGACCAAAAATATTATCACAAAGCTTCCATCTTGGCACCGTCAGAAAGATAGAAAAATTTAATTTAAAACAAACTTGATACAGAATTCATATGATTAATAAAAAATTTTAGGGAATTTTTAAAAATGTATACATTTTTCATAAGTTTAAAATGTCTCCAATTTTAGTATTACAATATAAAAAAATTGATGCTCAATCCACTGTTTGTAATTTAACACCAATTGCAATTACTTTAAATAATACAAACTGCTCTTACACAAAAATTTATTTTTTGGAGCTATCCATTCCTTAACTATAAATTTTTTAAGCAAGGGAACTATAAAAATTTTTGAATAGACAATATGCACACTTTGTGTTCAAGGATAACAAAATTATGTCTGATTCCGTAAAACTCTGGTAATATGCGCTCAACAAGTATGTTTGTTTATGTAACACTTTTACGAAAAGGTAGGAAAATATTTAGACTTTTACTGTTTGAAAATTGCTTTAAATCTTTTGAATCTACTTACTATTTTATATCTAAACTTTTAGAATCAAATTAGATTTATTCTTGTTAATGTACTGTTTAAATAACATTTTGAAGTTTAAAGTATTCCGGTTCTTAGCTTTTATTCAATTTCTGAAATTTGATTTGTAGAAATTATTTATAATTATGTTTGAATTGCACTAAAGATCAATCAAAATGATCTTCAAATACATATTTAATGATATATTTATAAAAATAAGTTTTTCTGTTCTGGATAAAGCTGGAAAATTTGTAACAGCTTGTATGCAACAAAGTGAATTTTTATGTTATTTAAAATAACCATTTGCAATAATAGCACTTTAAACACAAAACTTCAGCTGAAATTAAACAAAATAGAAGTATATTTTAAATACATATTTAACAATACATTTTTAGAAATAGCTTTGTCGTTGCTAAAGTAGAAACATTTTTAACAGCTTGCATGTTATTTATAACATACAAGCTTATAAGCAAGAACAATGTTTGGATTTTTATGTTTTTAAAATAATTAGTTGTAACAGTGGCATTTTAAACACAATATTGTTCTCTTATTTTATAACACTGATTTAATGTAACAGAAAATGAAAATATCACACCAAAAATTGATTCTTAATAGAAATATTTAAATGGATAATGCCGAGGAATTGCAAATATTTCAGTAAAATATAAAAAAATATCACTTTTGTTATTAAAAATCAAGCTTAAATTAATCATCAACATATCCACCAATGGTTTGAAATTGTTAAAGCTGTAAAATTTTATGAAGTCATTAATTGGTATTACTATTACAAAATTCTAAATGATAAATAATTAGGTTTAGCCATTTTTATAAAATTAAATGAAACTTCTTGTTCTACAGTTGTTAATTTCTATGCTGTATTTCATAAAATTTTTCAGTGTCCTTTCATTAATTTCGTAAAAATTGATGAAAATTGACAACCAAAAGTAAAAATGTTAGATAGATTGAAATGAACAAAATTTATCTTGCAAGTCTCCAGAAAGGTTAAATACACTTTTTCTCTAGTTATTTAAAGAAAAATAAGTTTCAGAGAGATAGTTCAAGTACTGAAAAAACGAGTTGTAACTCAACAAATTAATAGTGAAATTCTACATAATCCGAAGTATAATAAACAATATAAGGCCATTTAATGCAAAATCAATGAATAAAATGTACAATTTCAATCTGACGACATCTCAAGCTTTTAATAAATGTGTTTGGTGGTTGTAGGTAATTAACAAAACATACATATCAAATATTATCTCCAACTCAGATACCTTTTGATTCAGGAAATATTGGATAACAAAAATTGAAAAATTTCGGCAGCGACTAAATTAAAAAGAATAAATAGTAATAATTATTCACTAATTTAATATGGACTGACCCTGTGGTATCTGCCATTTTATTTTAACATAATTAATAAGAAAATTAAATGAACACCACTGGAAACAACCAAGTCCAAGGGCTTCACTAAGTAGGAAGTAAATAATTTTTATTTTTTAAGTTAAACATTTAATAATGAATATTACAACCATCCTTTATACATTCTGAGATAGAAAATAAACTGCGAGTTGAACGATATCAACAAAGATGCAAAACATTTAAAAATAATTTTGGGTATCCTATTTTCTGTCAAAACAGATGAAAGGTGGAAACTAGTTAGATCTTGTGAAAAAGGATAACTCAGGAGGTATTCCGATATATAAGTAAATAATAATAGTAACAGTATTAAGAATGATTTGTCTTAGAAATGAGATTTTATTGAAAGCAGTTAAATCCTCAAGTGTTTGAGTGTAAGCACTTAAACATATCAAATAACACGCAGTTCGTATTTTCAAGAATTTATTTAACTTGTTTCTCTTTCACTTGAGAAACATAACATAATGAACATTAATAATAATATTAAAATAAAATAATATTTGGTTAAAGATATATTTATAAAGTTTTCTAGAGAAGTCAGTTTCTTTAAAAGATTACTACCAGGGTGTTTTGACATCGCGTTTCCCATCAATGTTTTCGATGTCAATCGAACATATTGTCGCTAACAAAATTTTAATTAATATTTCATCATCTTTTAATTGATCTTTACTGGGTACCGAGCATGTTTCCACAACGTAACTAGGCTGTTTATGAGAACCAAAAAACACGACTCGAACACCTGTTGCTCCTGCCGCCATTGGAATTTTTTGAGGGCTCTTTAAATGGTCCGTCAAAGTTGTGAGTAACCCGATGTAAGTCAAATTGTAAGGCCCACAATTTAAATTGTATTTATAAAAAAATAGAAGAAATCACAGATTCAGTAAAGTAAATTTTACTAATGTTTTAATTTGGAATTTTGCAATATCAACAATCGGAATATTTAAAACTATGTTAATTTATTTCTTAAAAAATACACCGGTTGTTTATTTTGAAGTTTGCCATTGTGCATTTGTGCGGATCGTGGTTTGGACACTGATGAGTTTTTTCTTATGTTATCTTATCGCATTAAAAAATATTTGCAGATTTGAAAGACTAACTGCATATTTCTGTTCGTGAAATTCGAGAGGCGTTTAGATAAAAATTAATTCTTAGTTACTGTTATAAATATGGCTAGAACTAACCTATCAGCTGTGTTAAAGTGTAAAGACGATTTGCGTTTGGTAAAGAAGAAATACATTTTCTTTAAATTCTGCGATTTTTACATTGATTGAAAATAAATTATTAAATTAATTGAACAATTAACATCTGAATATATTCCTATATTCCTAGTTTATTGGTATATTTTGATACTACATATTTTAAAAATAAATTTTAGAGTTTTCATACTCCATATAAAATTAAATTATTCTCTAAATTAAATTGTATTTGACATATTCAATGTGATAAAAATAAAGTTTTCCTACCTTCATATGTCATTTTAATATTCAATATAAATATCCTGTAAAGTAATATTTTTGCTCCGTTGATGCCAGTAGTGGACAGGCGATGATTGATCCTAACCAGCAAAATGTTATAATTTACAATTCTATGCCATCTTGCTGTAAAAATCTTGGATAAATCTTTCCTTCTGTCACAAAGAGATAATATGTTTGCTAAATATGTTATTATTCTGACCATATTTGGATTGATGTATCAAGTAGCATGGCATTTAAAAAATCTTATTTTTTAAAACCTGACTATGTATGTACATTTTAACATTAAAAATGCATTGGCTAATATTAAACAAATTGAATTTAAGTTTTATATACGAAAACAAAAGTTACTAAATATATATTTACCAATTGAAAGCTTTAATCTAAAGAAAAGAAACATTTAATGAAACTAAATATTGCTTTTGACTGGTAAAAACTAATGAAAGTAATTTTTTTCCTCATAGAATTAGTGAATTACAATACTTGTGTTCCCATTACAGTCTGCTTCTAAATTGCTCCATTATCAAATAAGAGAATATTCAGCATTAAACATCTATTAATAGGTATTGACTTCATTTAATAAGCCAGACAGCAGAATAGTTATAGAGAAATATACAGAATAGAAATTGTTTTAAATTTAATTTTGCATGAACTTGGTATGCATAACCTCGGATAAATGAGAAATTGATCCATTGATGTTGTGAGTTGCAAATTAAGCACAATTCCAAAATAGTAAAACTAATTAATGCTGTTGAAAGTTCCTAAAATCTATAATTATGCAAGTATTAAACAATGAATCCATTTTTAAATGTTGTATTATCTAAATTATAATTAACTTGTATAATAAATTATTTGTATATTATTGAAATATATATATATATATATTTTATAGGAAAATCGACCGATTCCCATACCTGCATCAAATGGTATGTAAATTTTAATTTTAGGAAATTATAATGTTTTTAACTTTATTAAAAGTAGTGATGATTTTAATATGCTTTGAATATTTGTAGTTTTTAGTAATGCACAACTTAAAGCTGGAAAAGATTATGCTTAGGGTAAAAAAATGCCTTGAAATTAGATGTCCAATACAAATATAGGTGGGAATTTCTTAATCCTTAAGCTAAGCATTCCTTTGCAACATTTAAAAGAATTATAACTTATGGAAAAAGATCACTGTTCTTTAAAAAAGAAATGCACTGGGTAACACAGTGCAATTTCAGTTCACCAATAGACTTAAGGATCAATGAAAAATTAAATCATATATAACAATGTAGGAGTTTTCCATCAATTTTGCTTTAAGTTTCAGTTCACCAATTTCAGTTCACCAATAGACTTAATCAATGAAAAATTAAATCATATATAACAATGTAGGAGTTTTCTATCAGATTTGCTTTATATTTTGGGAGATATGCACACACAGAATGTAAAGTAGGAAAATTTAAATCGAAGCAAATTTAGGAGGCTGCATTATTTTCATGAGATTTAGCATTATTGCAATGGAAAACAGATAGTGCAGTTTAGCTGAAAGTCTCCCATGAAGGCATTTTGTTTTTATCACAGCGTCCTATGAATCCTCATTAGGTCACATAAGTAATAAGATAAAAATATAGTTTCAATGCATTATTACAGGTTTCCAATACTCATGCTATATGATGTGACAAGTGGAGTATGGGTATATAGTGTTTGAATGTGTTATAAGGTATAAAGTAAAACTGTCAACAATTAAGGTTGCGAATATGACTTGATGTTAAATGGCATGCAAATGCCAAAAGGACTTTTGCGACAACGAATTTGATAGCTTGCAAACTGAAAGTAATGTCGAATTTTTTTAATTACAGTATGCAAAAGATGGGATGAAATCACTTACAGTTCTTACTTTGATTTGTTCTCACTCTTGATCAGTGTTTCTTTCAGGACTTTCTGGCTGGGGTGGGTGGGTGAATGAAATTTTAGGGGGGCAAATTTTCTATTTGCCTTATATAAATATATCTAAATGTTGTCACATAAATAGGAACTAGGTTAACATAAAATGTCTTCAGGGGAGGGGGAATACTCGTCTCCCAGGGTGCTTTGCCCCCCCCCCCTCCCCAAAAGTATGATTGAAAGAAACAATGCTCTTGATTGCAGCAGTGTGTATTAGTGAAGATATATTGAATTAGACTTATCATACATCCCATTTTGACCTGGTTTGTGCCAGTTTAAAGGTACTTTCCACAGTCCTGGCTAGTTTGTTATTTTATCCCAGTTTGGAATTTATCTGTTGAAATAAATTTTTGGAATAGAATTTGTAATTTTAATCCCATTTAGACGCTCAGTTTTGCTTGGTGTCTCATTATCGACACACTACCTGTTAAACCATTGTATGATTTTTTGGATATTTAGTAGCTGCTTTCTATTGCTTTTGATGACATATCTATTGGTTTACTTGTAATTGTATTAATGACCTTTTTCATTGTGTATTTTGTAATTATGTTTTTTAAATGTATCATATTTAAAATGTAAAATGATTTATATGCAAATTTTGTCTTGCGCTTGTGGCCTGTATATTTAAGCTCATGTTTTCTACCTGTTTTCATTCACTTTGCCACTGATGAAGGGCATAGTAATGCTCGAAAGTGCTATGGTTATGAATTTTGTGTACGTCGTAGACAGAAATTTTAATTAAAGTCTTTTAATAATAACCAATGTTTGGTTGTCTTTATATTTTTAAAGTGTTGATAATTTGACGTTTTCCATACAATTAATTCAATGAATTATTTGATGAAGTGGTGATTGCTAAGGAATTGTAATCTTCAAACTACAACACATGGAAAATAATGAAAATAAATTATGCAAAAAAAGAAACTGTAAAGTTACAAATTTTGAAGAATTTTAGAGATAAAAAAATTTTAACACTGAATTTCAGCTGAGTTATGGAGTATATTTTTTGTCTGCCAGACACTTCTGTTCCTATTTAAAAGGTATTCTCCATAAACAGTGTTTGGTCTGAACAATGAGGTAGAAATGTTGAAGCAACTAGGTGTAATCATTTGTAATATTACATCTACTAATGCTCTGTGAAATAAATATAATCTAAAATGTTCAAACTTTTATGAAAATATTTAAAAGGACAAGCATGCTTTGATATATCCGATACTCACAATTAACAGAATTATTACTAATAAGTAAAGTATTAAATATAAAATAATTTGCCCAAACTATACTATTGTCTAAAGAAACTGGAAATTAAAATGTACTTCAAAAATTTATTTTGTTTTGCTAATGATGGTATCAACCAGTTCTAAAAGCGAAAAGGAAATTAGCTTGATATGCATTTCCCAATTATTGCTGGAATCGCTGCTCTGTCATTTATTCTGAGGAACAAGGCTCTTTTTATAACCAAAACCGAAATTCCTTTATTTGTTTTGCACTGTTTTACTGATAGAATATTCTAATTTTCAACTCATGTAAAGTATTGAGAGTTGTGTGTATGAATCACAATATTGATTTAGAAAATTATACAAAATAGTGAATAAATGTGAACAAAGAACAGGAAAAATTTTATTGAATTGGCAAAATTCCTCACTAAGTTGTAATTATAGTAGGTCCATGATTTGCAATTCAGGAAGGAGCAGTTGGTAATACATTTTGATTATATATGGTTTATTGACATGGGCATTTAAGTATCTGTTGTGCTTAAGTGCTGTGTGTTAAACTCTATAATCCAATATCTAATTTTATTTGGTTTTTATTATATCTTATAATTATATTTCAATATGTAAAACTTTATTTTATTAGCAATTTCATCATTAAATAACTTTTCAGAGGTGTTAATTGCAATTCATTCTGTGGGCATCTGTGGCTCAGATGTCCATTACTGGAAAAGAGGATGTATTGGTGATTTTATCGTGAAGAAACCGATGGTTGTAGGCCATGAAACAAGTGGAACTGTTATAGAAGTTGGGAATGCTGTTACAGATTTGAAAAAAGGTATAAGAAAAGTACATTTTAAATATTTTTTAACAATTTTATAACAGTTGCAAGCAATTACCTTGAAACAAATGTGATTAAAGTTAGAGTGATAACTATTGACAATATGCTCATTCTTACAATTATGTAGTTGTATAATCAAATGCAGGGCAATTTTATGTGAAAACTCTTATTTCTCAAATATATTTGCAGTTAACACCAATGCATAGTATATTGATTGGTGTAGGCAGGAGTTGGTTTTGGGTCACTCACTTCCCCATTTTCTGAATAATCACATTAGTTTTACATAAGATCCATATACGAAAATAAAATTCAACACATTATCCTCTTTTTCAAGATTATAGCTTTGCTACTGGGCCTATTTATGCTACTAATAATAGAAAAGTATTTTTATTACCATGAATTAGCTGTAGAAGTGATGAATCATAGTATCCAATGGGAGAATAGCAGTGGCATAGCTTAGTTTGATTATGTCCCCTTCCTGCTGCTTAAAACATTGTGCCCCTTTTAACCTCATCTTTACTTAGCATCATGTTATGCTGTTTTATTGTTAAAAATTTTCAACTTTTTTTAAATGTAGATGATTTTATTATTTATTTTTATATATAAATAGTTTTAATATAAAATGATATATATGAAATTAATGTTCTGTTTTTTATTTTTTTTTTAATTTGTCAACTTATAAGGCAATAATTTAAAAAAAGTGTAAAAAAGAAATGTAAAAAGAATGTCTCAAATAAGTAAAATGTACAACAAAATATAATTGTACATATATTTAAGTATTCTCTATAAAGTAGAAAATTATAGCCTTTTACAAAAAAAAAAAAAAAATTGCTTAAAATATTCAAGAAAAATACAGTCTTTTACAAAAAACCTAAAACTTCTTCTTTCAGGGCTCATCAGTTATGCAGCAAATGAAGTTATTAGATTCAACGATAGTTTTTGGAAAACATGGTACTACATATTAATTAGCATACAGAGATCACAGTTGATAAAAATTCAGACTTAATGTGCATATTGCAAGTATCATATAATGAGGATGATTACTAATTATACAATCACCATTTTATTTCCTGTTATTTGATACATACATTTGTTTACTTAAAACTATATTTGTGTAAAAATACAATATCTTATTAAGTGCATTAAACATTCTCTAAAGAATTTGAATGTTTTGATCTGTAATATCTTCCTAAAATGCAAATATTTGAAAACTATTATATTCTAGTTGTTTCATGATATCATCCGCATTTCATGTCTATATCCATTTCAAAGGTCTAAAAACTATTTGTAGTTAGCTGGTGGATGCTATACAGTATACAGGGTAATTAAAAAAAGATGGACCAAACTTTACAGGGTGGTAGTACACACCAAACTAAGCATTTTTCGTCATAGTTTACCAGGTCAGAAATGAAAAGTAAAGGCATTACAGGGCGCTTACTCATTGGGAAGCGGCCGATCCACAAATTTAAAAGTGTCATTTTGGTTGAAGAAGAAAACTATGTATGCAAATTTCATCTGCGGAAGAAGAGCCCTTATGCAAATTTTCGTAACACCAAATGTACGCCCTTATCAGTTTGCAGCATTTATTTGCAGCTCTAACTTTTGTGATGATGGAGCCCCACGATCACCCGATCTGTCGTGTCTTGACTTCTTTTTGTAGAGATATCTTATGAGTCTCGTCTATGTCACTCCCTTTGAATCTGAAGAGGAACTCGTCACCAGAATTTCGGCTTCTGCTGCTGAAGTGTGCAACATGCCTGGTCTGCTCGAGAGTGTTCGTCAATCCCTCCATCGCTGCTGTGAGATGTGCATTCAGGTTGACAGTCACTCTTTTGAGCCGTTCTGTAATTATTGTTTATTAAATGTTATTTTATAGCTTCTAAGTCAGTCTTAAGTTTTCACCTCACCTCATTGGTTTCACCATTAAGTGTCCACTGGCACCTTTACATTTCATTTCTGACCCGGTAAACTATGATGAAAAATGCTTGGTGTATACTATCACCTCATAAAGTTTGGCCGATCTTTTTTTAATCATCCTGTATATTTAATTATGTATATTTAATATTACTATTTATTATATATATTTAATATTTACTGGTATGCATTTAATGTAAAAAGAAAACAAAAGTTGGCAAGATTGCTTAAAAATAACAGAAATTAAATCCTTATCACTGAACTATATTAGCTGAATTCTATATTTCGTAGTATTTTACTGAAAGCAATCATCATTTGTAACAGTAGGGTCAATCTTCTTTAATGTGTTATTCCATCCTTTATTTCAACCTAATATAAAATATTTAAAGCACATTTTCTCTAAAGTCTGAAATCTTTGTTCCTTCTTTGGTTAATTATATTCATTTAAAATGAGTTAAGGGTCATTCCATGTCACTTTACCCAAGCCATGACACCCACCAGCTCAGCTTTTTTTACTTGCTACTACCACCAAGTTATTAATCTATGCAAATTTTTTCCTATCTAATCCACTTGGTTTCTTAGATATAAAATGTAAAAATTTTGGAAAATTGCTCATAAATGACTTTTCTAAGACTTTGCTTTTAGAGATAGTACTTGAAGAAAAAATTTATATCTCTGTCCAATCTTCATATCACTACCAAATTTTTAGCATATATTAAAAAGTATGCAAATTCCAGACAAAATGCTGTATAAATATTGCTTACTTCTGAGAGACAGTAAATTTAATTAATCTTTTTTATTAAAAATTTTTTAAGTGCAAATACATCTTTATTAAGTGAGTTTTATGGCCTGAGACACAACAGTTTTTTTTTTAATTGAACTTAAAATTGTAGTCTAAAAGGTTGCGAAAGAAAAATGGTGGCATTTTGATTGCTAATATGTTTAGTAGCTAGAAAGTTAAGCCAATCAGTAAAGAACTACAGGGTCATTCCATGTCATTTCACCCAATTAAATTTTGAAATGGCACCCACTAACTCAGATTTTCATGAAACTGGTTTTACTTGTTACTACCACCAAGTTGCTACTGCATATAATTTTTTTACTTTCTAGCCACATACATAAGGGTGCTAGAGGTGCTTCAGCACCCCTATTACAAATTGTGCAAACACTTCTTTTTATTTAACAACTGCCCCTTGTTCCAACAATTTTCAGTCTCTCTCTCTCTTTTTAAGTCATTATTTGATTTATGCATTTATAAATCTGAGATCAGAAATTTTTAGGGTTTCTCGCTAAACCCAGTTCTAAATGACTGCACATGTGCAAGGCTTCAATAAAGAAATCTGTCATAAACTCTCTCCTATTGCGGAATATAGACTATAGTTTTCTATCGAGTTTGGCAGAACATTGTCAATATTCCATTGGTGTCTGTTCATAGTTTTCAAAATCCTTTTTATTTAGTATTTTTTTATGAATTAAGACCATGGCTATATCATGTAGAAATCTGTGAACAAAATATAATGAATTAAAGTTCCATAAGTAAACAATGTGTTATGTTTAAACTATACATGCTTCACATGAGCACTCCCAATTGTGAGTCCTCCATTGCATAGCACCCCCAATTGTGAAAGCCTGGTGCCGGCTATGGCCATATAGCTTCTGAGATTTAAAATATCATAGTGGAAATTGTACATAAATAACTATTCTAAGAATCCACTTTTAGAGGCAGTAATTAAGAAAAAAATTCTTTGTGTCTAATTTACATGTCACTATCAAATTTTTTCCACATATCAATAAAGGTGTGCAAATTTCTGAAGGAAAAAAAAATACTTTATAAATATTGCATTTATCTGAGATATATTAAAATTTAATTAATTTTATTTTTTTAACAAAGTTTTAATTGTAAAGACATATTCATTGAATATTATGGCATGAGGCACAAAAGTTACCAAGTTCCCTTTTTTTTTTAATTGACCCTAAAAGTGTAGTTTTAAAAGCCTATTAAAAAAAGGTGGGAATAATATAATTTATGTTGGTATTACATTTATGGTATTGCCATTCTGAAATATAATTTTAATTTTAGATATTCATCAGTATAAATGTTGTGCAGAAATTGATTGCTTTTAATTATCTGTGTGTATCAGGGGTCCCATTTCAACGCAAATCCGTGAGATTCTCGCGATATTCCCAAAAAATCTTGCGTAAAAATTTAGACTGCGCGAGAATTTCTCTCTCTCCAGTTCCGGCCTAAAATTATTTTTCTTTCAAATTGGATACCGAGAAATCCAATGCCTGATGACTAAAGATGCAGATTCGCGGTGGCCAGGTCGTCATTGGCGACTAAAATTATTACAGTAAGTCACAGTTTCTGGCGACCGAAATTTCTCCAGAATCCTGTCAGTCCCACGGCGCCCGCGGCTGGTAGATCGGGCCGATTGCTTTGCGACCGCTAATCACGATCAGTCGCCTCGTTGTTGTGAATCGCGGGCCGATTGCCACGCGGTCTTGGACTGCGATTCCGTAGCTACATGTGAATCGCAGTCAATCGCGATTTGGGCACACTAAAAGTACTACGTGTTTCTAATTAGCGAGATATTTTATAGAAAACTATAAGTGTCTCCCCCGCTTGCGCGGGTCACAAATTTGATCAAATAAAATTTTGTTCTTTTTTTTTTTTATAGGATTCTTTCACAGATTTGAATTATGTTCTTTTCGAATACTTCCACATTTTTCGTGTTTTGCTCGAGAAATTTTCTTTCCGTGGACGAAAATTCATTCCCCCATACACAGTATGTCTACAGGTTTCAAAAATCCCGAAAATGTCATGAAATTGGCCATATATGCCCCCAAAATGTCGCAAAATTTGGTCAAAGCAACGAATTTTCTATCAGACACATTCCTTTCTTACATCTGAAAATCTGTTTCTCCGCGATTGCGAAAACGGCGTTCGCATACGGCGATTCCCACAGTTTCTGAGGAGAGATGACCAATGAATATCTTTTTGCCATTTTTACGATATATTTGCATCGACTGAATTTTTTTATAATTATTTCGTTTAATGTACAAAGAATAAAAACCAAACCATTTTTCTACCATATTATTAATAAAATGAAGGGTTATTTTGCAGCAGCATCACAAAAATCTGCATTTATACGCAATCCTCGGCATACCTCGTTTAATTTGAAAAATATTTCCCACTTTTCCAATCTGTTTGCATCGACTACGGTGTTTGTAATTGTTTCGTGTTTTATGCAGAAAACTTATTTTACAAACGTATTATTTATGAAATAAAGGGCTATTTTGAAAACAAAAAGGAAAAAGGCGACACTTTTCAAACAAAATGGCTAAAATCACATGACTGGCTTGAGATTCAACAAAAGGACGATGCAACCCTTATGTTCTGCAAGTTTTGTAAAAAATACAAAAAAAAAAAAGAATCCATTTTCAAACATCAAGTCAAAAGTTTTTACCTAATTCTATTTGCTTAGTGAAATATAGTTTTCGTCGATATTCACCTTCGGTGATCAAAAATCGTTAAAGTTTTTAATTGCTATTGCTGCATGAAAATTGATCATAAAATGATTTTAAAAATCAAAATATAAAGCAAAACAGTCGACCCTCGACTTTTGCAGTTTCCAGACAAAAAAATTGTATAAATTCGCATGTGAGTCATTTTATATAAAATAACCCATGTAGACGTTTTTTATGTCAGCAAATAAAATCATAATGTAAGCATGGGGGAAGTCAGGAATTTGTGTATTTTTGCTAGCAAGTATGTGAGGTGGGGGGGAATTATAAAATTACCAAAAATGTGCTTACTTAATACTTAAACGACTCCTAATTAATTTTTAAAAAGAATGTTAAAAGAATGTTAGTTTTAAGAATTAAAAAATTTAAATGTCGAAGAATATGAGTTATAGTTAATACTTTCCTTTTTATTACTTTCTAAATTAGCACGGTAAAAAAAAAATGAAATTTTAAGTTTCTCTCCTTGTGACAGAAAATCTCTCCCAAAATTTTCTCGAAGGAGAGAAATTCTCCCCCTCTTTTCCTGACTTAGTGAGAACCCTGGTGTGTATATATGTTTCAAAAGTATGAAATGTATATGTTTTAGACCAGGTCCAAACAATAGCAGACCTGATCTAGCCCAATGAATGAATTTATCCAGCCTAAAGGAACTTTGATAAAAAATAAATAAAATGAAATAATGCAATAGATTCAGCACACAAAATCATTAATTTGTGTGAGACAAGACACAAACCACAAAATTTTGGATGGTAAAAAAGAACCAATTTCAGAAACATGTCAACAGCTAGAAGCCAAAATTTCTGAAACAAAAACAATTCCTGTTATGCGTGGATTTCACCCTTATGTCTGAAGCTTCTATTCAAACAAAAACAATCAGTTTTGATGAAAACTTCAGCACTATTTTTCTTTTCTCTGGAGAGCAACCACCTGCATTCATGATGCTACAGATCTGTACAAACCCATACATCACATGTATTTATGACAGTCACTGTTTTTTTTTTGTATTAGTAAGGTGACCAATCGTCCTCCTTTAGGGAGGACCGTCCTTCTTTTGTAGGTTATGTCCTTCCTCGAAAAGTGTCCTCCTACCTGTCCTCCTTTTCGATACTTTAAAACTAATCTATTAATCTCTGTATTCAGAGATGCCGTGCCGAACTGTTACGTGCCATGTGACGATACAGCAAACAGGGGAAGGTTG
Organism: Amaurobius ferox; assembly: GCA_951213105.1. Taxonomy (NCBI): domain Eukaryota; kingdom Metazoa; phylum Arthropoda; class Arachnida; order Araneae; family Amaurobiidae; genus Amaurobius; species Amaurobius ferox. Next base: position 79,644,813 of record OX578134.1, on the reverse strand, counting down.
GCTTAACAAGATAAGAAATTCTTACGGTTAGAAATTCTTTGGGTACAGTTCAGAAAGACGCGATTATGAAACGCATGCGCAGTGCTTTGGAGAAATTCACGTGTCTCGCACGATTGCGCACTTCACTTTGTTTACTTTATCTCTATATTAACCTTTGTGTATACGTATCTCTATATTATACTTCGTGATTGAATGTTGATACTCTAGCTGCAGCACTTACCGTAAAATTCAATATGAAGGATATTTCTTGCTCCGAAATTTTCAATATATTGTTACTGTTAGAAAATGATATATTGACAGAAAATATTCATTCAATGGAAAAATACTCGTTTAAGTAAATAATTAAAAGGGATGTAAGCATAATTAGTGTACATTTGTTTGAATTAATAAAATGTTTCATTTATTTACGTTGTAATTTTTTCTTAAATTTTTGCTCCTCCTGTCCATTGTAAAAAAATTGGTCACCTTAGTATTAGTATACTTTCAAAACATCAGCATAAAGGTAATATAAAAGTACAGTTCATGCATTTGTATGGATCTGCACTATCCTCATACGGCCTGCACTGTTCTTCACAGAAAGAAGACATCTACCATGTTCCTATGTTGTTATTGTTGTTGAGATCCAGACCATCCAACCTACCAGAAAGGTGTAAAGTAACTGTTTGGACTGCTAGGAAGAACCACTCAATTGAGAATGGAACCCAGTGGGGCAGGGGAGGCATCCACAGGGACCGTACCCTTCTTTCCCTATCACCAACCTCTCGGAAGGACTTGCAGACCCACATGTTTAATGTGATCGTACTCCGCGTAAACATTGCGGCAGTTTTGGAAGCAGAGAGAATCGAACCCGGGCCTACCAAGTGCAATTCCCCCACCCTAACCACTGGACTCTATGTTCCTATGTGTAATATAATTTCTTGTGTTAGTCCTCCCATCACTAAGGATTTTAAAAGGTTACTTCTCTGACAAGGAGGCAGATTTCATACAATACCAGTACAATATGCATTTTAGATGAAAAAGTAAATTAATCTTCAATTTATTGAGCAGATTTATTCTATCAGTTGATTAATTAATCGTTACACTTTTAAATTTTTATCACTTAACAGTTGTAAATGTAGTGCACCAGTTTTTGTTATTTTTTCTTGTCATGAGCTTTCTCCATATCACGAAATTTTCAACCCTGTGATAATTTCCTATATATCCTATGTTTTACATAGGAAATAAATATTACCAATGATTAAATTTCTTGCATCATATAAAATCTAAGCACACTCCTGATATATTATAAATAAAACTGCTCCATCTGAGAATATAACTTTCTAATATTTTCTTGAAGAAAGCAGGGCATATTGGAAAGTTATACACTCTTAAGAGCAATTTCTCTGATTAGCCCCGAAGCTTGTTGGAGTCTGATATAGATTTGTAAATCATAGATTGCATAAAACTGATTTATGAGGTGTACTTTTTTTTTATTTCCTACACTTTGCATATACTTAATATCTAAATTTTTATGAGTAGTAAAATAATGTAAAAACAATTGTGATTCAAAGGAATTTAATGCTATCCTTTCAGTAAGAAATGTAAAATGCTGAACTTTACTCACAATTCATCATTTCATTGTGCTGTACTTGAATGTTTCTAAATTTCACTTTATTTATCTTTTAAGGTGATCGAGTGTGTATTGAGCCAGGTGTTCCATGTCGCATTTGTGAGTTTTGCAAGAAGGGGCGCTATAACCTTTGTCCAGATGTGCAGTTTTGTGCAACACCACCTGTTGATGGTTCTCTCTGCCAATACTACTGCCATCCTGCAGACTTCTGCTATAAGTGATTGAATTTTATATCCTTAAGTTTTTACTTAAAATGCATAAAAAATATCCGATGTGTCTACCATGACTTTTGCTACAAATGAGCAAATTTTGATATTCTGTGTAATCAACAAAAACAATTGAGCTTTCTTATTACTCTATCTTGCTGCAAAGCAATATGCTTACTGGTATTTCATATATTACAATCCCTGTGGTTAAAATAAAAGTTCAGATATCTTGTGATATCTCCTAAAGATAATTTTAATTCAGTTCTGGTTAAATATACTTATAAAGCATCTGCACATTTAATAATTGATCATATATCTATAATTATTGATCATATAATTATTTAAAACTTTCTTCATTTTTGATCAAACTGTACAATATTTTGAGTAGCACATGTTACCATCCTATATATGATACCATTTGCTTTTAACACTAGAATGATGGAAGCAGTCATTTTGACCGCATAACTACTTTGAGAGACGATTCCTGCAAAATGGCTAATCCTAGTCCATTGAAATTTTATGACTTTTCTTATTTTAATTATTACTTTAAGAAAATAAGAAAAGTCACAAAATTTCAATGGGCTGGGATTAGCTGTTTTGGAGGAATTGTTTCTCAAAGTAGTTACGTGGTCAAAATGACCGCTTCCATCATTCTAGTGTTAAATAAAAAAAAAACCTACTTTTGTGGCAAGCATATCAGTTTGAATAGAATTGGTAACTTGCTTATAAATTCTTTTGAAGCCATATCAATTTATGATTGAAAAAGATTCTTGGGGGTTTACCCAGCTTGAAGTCATCCAGGAATCCTTAAAAAGCTCTTCTGTATAGTATCATCTTTGTTAGTAAGAGCATTTCTACACCATATCTATAAAAATACTTCCTTTTCCTACTAATCACTAAAAGTTTCATATGAATTTCGATTACAGTTCTTTTCCTTGCATTTTTAGAGATGCAAATTTGAAAGATTACAAAATTGGTAAAATCTTGTAATGTTGTTGTAACATTGTAATCCTTATAATATCATGATTGGATTATCTAAACTGAGTAAATAACTATATATTTTAGAAATAATATAGTTTTTTTATAAAGTATTTGTGAGTGTTTAAATCCCATTTTAATCTCTAGTCTTGGACCTAGTTTGCATTCATGTACACAAAATGACCTTGTTGTAATTTAAGATAACTATAGCACATTGTAAAACTCATTTTTAATATCTGTTATTTACTTAAATAACTAAAACACAACATAGAATGTTGCACAAATAAAATGTCATAAGTATACAATCTTTTTGAAAACATATGATGGTCTTTATCAGAGCGATCAGGTCAAGAAGTATCTACCAAATAGTCTAAAAACATGCATGGAAAACTGCTTAAGAAAGCAAATATATACAATGGTGGTATCACTTGGTGAGTGAAAAAAGGAGTTGAATTAAATTAGAAAATAAAAATACTAGGCAAAAACAAGAATGATATTGTTCTGGTTTTATTCAATTTCTTCTTCTTCCTTTAATTATCTTATGCATGCAACATTTTATTAATGTAGCATTTTATGCTGTGTTTTACAAACATCATTTGATGAATAAATTACAGGTTACAATTATGTGGAACTTTATGTCACCACATCAGTAATAGATGCCAACAGAACTACATACAAATGGTTATTTTTCCACACAATCACCGTAAAATTTAAGACATTTTATCCCAGCGATCAATAAGTTTGAGCATTCTTTCATGGTATCGTGCCCGTCCAAGATCATTGAAGTACTGCAAAATTGTTGTCTGCACTGTCATCTCCTCGAATTGTTTACCCAATGAGAGGTTCTTTAAAGGATCAAAGAGGTGACAAACTGAAGAATCTAGGTTGGGACTGTATGGCGAATATAATGGAACTTCCAACTTCCCCTTTGTGATCCATGGCTTTATCTTGTTTGATGTGTAAGGTCTAGTGCCATCATGTAAATATTTTGTCCATAAGCATAAATTAACCTGAAATGAGTATCGTATTGAGTGAAATATTTCGCTTGCAAAAATCTGATGACTGTGCATACTTCTAACTTGGAATTCTCACCATTCATTTTGTTTCTTCACTAACAGCAGACTATTTATCAGTGAACAACAATGGAAGTGGGACTACTAATTCTCATCTATACAATGTACTTATGAAACTGATCTCATATTGCATGGCCATTCCTTACATAAATGTCATGTGTATTTTTAATATCAGACTTCCCTCCTAGTGCTATTTATATTCTGTAACTGTTATCTCTCTCTATTAAAAAAAAGTAGCCAACACTGTTTAACAAATTTTTCATTCCTGGAGTTTCTCTGCTTTGTACTGCAAAAACTATAGTATACAAGAGTATAAAATTTGGTTTATTTGTAGATAAATGTTTGGGGAACATGCTAAAATGAACCTTTTTTCTATTTAAACTTTAGTTTAGCTTGAAACAATTCATAAAATGAGTTCAGCGAGCACCAACAAGTAGAAGGCGAAGATCGGCACATTCTTCAAGTTTCTCTGTCTTGTACCGCAAAAACTGTAGCATACAAAAATATAAAATTTGGTACATTTGTAGAGCATTTTCTTCACACAAAATTATTTAGCTTTAGAGTCTGGAATATAAATTGTATGAATGAAATATTCATTGATTTTTCATACAGAAGCAGACAATTTATAGCAGTGCATTTTTTTATGAAGTTTCAAGTTCCCAAGTATAATAAATTATTGAAGTACTGTGATAATTTAAAAAATATCAGTGCTGAATGTATCGCATTTTAGAACTATTTAAATAAAATTGCATTTCAGTTGGAAAGTGTTTCATAATCAATACTTTATGCATGATTGATCTTTCTTGTTAAAATTTTATATTAAATAATATTTTTTTATGATCTTTAATCAATTGAACAATTTTTAATTTTTCTTTTTTTATTTGCTACATTAGTCAAATATTTATGGAAAAATCATAAACATGTTTTATTGATTTATTTTAGGTTATGAAAATGTTTTCTCATTAAATTTTCATCTTTAGATTACCAGATAATGTAAGTTTAGAAGAAGGTGCTTTAATGGAGCCTCTCTCAGTAGCTGTTCATGCCTGTAAAAGAGCCTTAGTTTCTGCTGGAAGCTCTGTTCTCATATGTGGAGCTGGTTAGTATGGTTTTGTGTTATCCACTATTTGGAATGGAAAATATTATGTAGTAGAATATCAGATAACATGATATAAGTACTGATACATTGTTATCGTTATCTTTTGCTGCTTTAATGAAACAGCTTAAAATAGTATTTATTTGCTTTCACATGCTAAATTTATGTGAAAATGTAGCATATGTTTTTGATTATCTCTACTATGAATTGACACTTTGATTTTGGGTATTTACACATATTAATTTGCGCTAACATTAAAATGGTAATATATTGCAACTACTCATGAAAATTCATCATAATTGGTATCAATTCCTGGTCCTAAATGATCTGTGTTGATCTGTGTAAATGATCCTGGTCCTAAATGATATGTTCATAGGATCAAATTTTAATGTTCAATGTATATTTGACAAATCATTGAAAAATGGACAGTGTCTTGAACGCCTTTTGTGACAGCATCCCCAAATTAAATTCAACCAATTGCTAATATAAAATTGCACATTAAATTACTATTATCTCATATGTTATTTTTCCTTCCATACATGATAATGTGAAGGCCAAGTATTGTGTTGGGGTCAAAAATTAGACCACCTTATTTTAATGGATCTACATATTTTGAACATCTCTGAATATGAATCAACTATTTTTTCAATGATGTATGTGTTGTTGTTGAGACCCAGACCGTCCGACCTACCAGAAAGGTGTAAGGTAACTGTATGGACGGCCGGGAAGTGCCACCCAATTTAGACCGGAACCCAGTGGGGGAGGCATCCACAGGGACCGTACCCTCCTTCCCCTACCACCAACCTCTCGGAAGGACTTACGGACCCACATGTTTAACGTGATCGTACTCCGCCTGAACACGGCGGCATTTGTGGCAGCGTGCAAATCTTATCGCACAAACCACGGGGATACTGCACCCGAGATGGCCAACAGCACGCGGTGTTCCGAGGTGGTCACCCACCAAGTACTAACTGCGCCCGATGCTGCTTGACTTCGGTGATCTAACGAGAACCGGTGTTTTCAGCACGGTACGGCCGTTGGCCCAATGATGTATGTCTGTCTGTCTGCGGGCACAAATGACATTTTTGGTCTTTATATTGCATATTTATTATATTGTTAGCTTTTTATTTATATATTTTTGTCTGAGTCTATATATGTGCAAATTGTTTTCATTCCAGGTTTGTAACTGTTCAAAACTGTCTTAATTTCAATTTATTTAAGGACTTTTAAAATTCTTTAATTTTTTTTTCTATTTTTATTAAGCAGTATATATCCACACAATCCAAATTATCAAGAACACACACAGATGCAACATTATTTTAAAGCATCACAGTAAACATATTTTTTTAACATTCTTCAAATGAAAACATGTAAGTTATGCCTAGCAAAATAGGTGCATAATGTATTCTAACTAATCAATTGAACTTTTGCTATGAATACTGCATGTCAACAGAAATCATGAGAAAGATAATATGTTAAATTCACTCAAACACCTGTTAAAATTTATCCTCTATAAAAATAATTCAATAATAACAGCATAACAGTTGATTTTAAGTATCAAATTATTTCAAACTACAAAATCTGATGTGGGCAGCACATTATTTTTTCTGCATGATCATATTAATTTATATTAATTTTTCCTCATATATTTTTTAATACATTAGTTTAAATTTTATCTCGCATAATAACACATGCAAATGCATTTTTATTTAAAAGTATATCCAATTTCAAGTTTAAAACATTGCCTTTATCATTTGGTGACTTAGCACATTTTAAAACATTATCAGGTCACCCAAATTCCATAAAACGGAAATATCTTGAATTGTTTATCCTGTAGTGCAGGGATGAGCAAACTATGGTCTGCTGGCCAAATACAGCCTGCTGATGTGTTCAATGTGGCCCACACAATAAAATTACATTTTTACAGAGCCATACCAAAATCAGCATTTCCGAACTTGATAAATCTTGCTTAAAATATATGGTAATGTTTGTACCGTCATGTTCATGCGAATAAGTTTTTTCAACCATGAAACATGGGAAAGTGATCTTAACCAACTTACTGATGAGCATCTCTATTCTCTCTTGAAAATCACCTTCAAACATTTTAATTTAGAAAATACTGTATGCTCAATCACAGTTTCATTTTTGTCACACCCCATCATTTTATACTTTATAAATGAATTTAGCTGATCAATAAGCTTATAAAATATATTTGGAACATACGAATATCTGAAGATAGCTTTTATTCTACTTGCATTTGGTGTAGCTGCAAACGATTTTCTCCTGAAAATGTCAAAATTTTCTCCTGAAACAGATAACTTTAATGAAGTATTATTTATTTTATGTATAGTACTATTTTTTAACATTATCCATAGTTTTAAATATATTTGAAACATACAAATATCTGAGGATAGTTTTTATTTTACTTCCATTTGGTGTCGCTGCAAACAACTTTCTCCTGAAAATGTCAAAATTTTCTCCTGAAGCAGATAACAGTAATGAAGTATTATTTATTTTATGTATAGTACTATTTTTTAACATTATCCATAGTTTTACTTACAATTTTGGGTTTTTTGTTTGATACAAAATTTAAAGTGCATACTGATCTCAGTACATGTTTCTTGTACTTGTTTCAGTACATCTGTTATACATGCATTTATAAAATTTTAAATACAAAATTTCTAATTAAATTATTATGTTTTGTATTTTACTGCATACATATATATTTTTTAAATTTAAGATATTTTTCTTCTTTCTAGGGCCTATTGGACTTGTAAACTTGCTAGTTTGTAAAGCAATGGGAGCGTCCAAGATTGTTATTACAGGTACATGGCATATAATATATAATGTACAAGATTGTAAGATACAAAAATAAAATAAAATTCATTATTTTAATTTAAATTTATATTCTGTTGATAAGAAAGAATGTTATTATATTTTTGTAGCTCTTTCACTTTGCAGAAGTTATTGTTTAAACTTATATGCATCTCAAGTTAAGAGATCTGTGGTTCTCTTACAAGACTAGATAGCTCAATTAGTTTATTAAATAATATAATTTTGAATGTAGGTTAGATCTCCAGAAGCCAGTAAGATTAGTCTCCCTTATGTGGGGACTAACAAAAAAACTCTCCTTATGTATCTAATTTCTCATAATACCTCCTCAATGGTTTCTCTCTCTCCGAGAGAGGGAGAAACCATTGAGGTCAGATTAGCAACCAGGTACTATGGTACCCTAACCCCTTCTGAATGTTTTCTGAGGTAGGATTTCTGTATACTTAAACTCTTATACAACCACTGACCTCTACTCTTAACTGGACTGTGCATTGGAGATAAATGCACTTTAAAATTGAACCCCACAGGCGTGGCCCCACTCCTATGTAATTTGGAGGGAAACTTCATCCACACACTGCATTCTGGGAGGACTGTGCATCTTGACCTTGTCAGAACAATGGAAAAGCCAATAGTTAGGATCACTTATGAAGGCTCTCAATTTCAGAGAAAAAATCCTCAGGGATCAACTGGATATACTCAGTCCAGCTGGAGTAGAGGTCAGTTGATGCAACACATAAGTTTTTCCATGATTTTTTATAAGTACTGTGCTGATTTAAAACAAACTCTTTTATCTTTAAATGTGCAGCTCTAAAGTGCAGTTAAATCACAATTAGTATTTGTAGTTTAACTTTCTTGATATTTCTGAAATTGATATCTGTTAGTACATTGCTAATTTTTGGTGGCTGCAATACCCACTTATTACCAGCATATTGGGCTAAATAACTATAATGGTTATAATCTTAAGGAAACCAAAGTCAGAACTAAAAATTAATAGAAAGGAACTAAATTTATTCAAATATACACTACCAGTTTACATTATTTAACAAAATTAGAGAGCATTATTACTAACATTAGTACTCTCTTACTGACACTTATTAATTTATCCAGGGAGAAGTAATGCCAGAATCTATTAATTGGTTGGATCACGTGGTGGGACGATTTAACACAATCTTTTGTTTTTTAAATTTCAGAAAATTAATACTATCCTTCATATAGTAACAGTACAGTATCTGATGAGGTCTTGCACACCTGAAGAGTTACGCACATCATGAGTCTCAACATATATTCACAATCACAAATCTTCATATCAAAATTTCATTTTAGAGCTCTCCTCCAAGCTAGGAACCTTCTATGTCACTCATAGAATACTCCAACTGATCAAAACTGCTTGCTCTTAAAACTTTGCACAGTCGCCCCTACCATGATTTTTATGTATATATACTTTTTTCTTCTTCCAGAAAGTTCTAGTCATTTTTAACACCCTCCTGGTATGTAGACTCACTGTCGTTACTCGGATATTCGTAATCCGCTTACTTTAAAGCTCTTGGGAATCCACCCTTTGACTGATGCCTCTGTCGATTCGACTAATTAATTAATGTTTTAGATTTCTGGCATTACAAGTACATACCTACTGGTTTATCATAAAATCAAGAGGTCTGAAGTTGGAATTCTGCTTAACCCTTAACTGTTACAGTAGAGAAAGTTACTTAGCCTTGTCAGTGGTGTTTGCGTGGATCCTAATATAAGAGAACTTAAACATAAAAAAAACTTTGTTTGAAAAAAATTAAATATGTATTTATACAAAATACACTTAATTGTAACTGGTAAATTTCATTTAAGGTTATTTAAATACAGTCGGTATTTGAAAGTTTGAGACATATATTTTTTGTAGTTTTTACAGACAGTCTGAACTTTTCATTTTTGGAAAATTAATGCATCTGGATTTTTGTGATAGATTTTGTTAGTAATCCCGTTAGAGAGAAAACAAATGTTGACATTTCATTTTGTGTTGAAAACAATATAATATTTTGAAAATTTAAAAATTCATTTTACTTACCGTAAGTGTAAGAAAAATAAATTTTTAAATCCTTTTGTTGAGATGTTAGGTCTATTTTTTCATCATCTAATGAAACTATGTTCATAATTCATATTGATATTTAGTATTTTCAAACAAAAGGTATTTTTGGAAGTTCAATCTCTATTCTCTGTTAATTCATCACATCTATGATTATTGCCATTTTGTATATTATTTGTATATTTTTACTGTATAATCCAAATTACTTCTGAAATAGGTTTGTAATTCAATTCTTTCAGTCAACAGTAATTAATCAACTAAAAGTTTTTAATTCGTTTATATAGTTTATTTTTCAATTATTTCACATTATCTGTTATTCCGGCCATCCAATTAGTTGCTCATGTCCTCTGGATGAGTCGGATGGTCTGGGTCTTCAACATTATCTGTTATAATGCATACTAAATTTTGCAATTATTTTCTTTTTAGGGTGTATTTTTTCATTTTATTTTGTTGTTTCTTTTTTTTTTTTTCATGGGTTTTATATATGAATAAGTACTAATGTTATTATCTCATGTAATTTATGCTTCTTTTGAGTTCATGTTTAATTAGACAAGTTAAAGAACCTTTACATTAACATTAAGTTATGCTATAAACCTTGTTTTAACTTAAATTTTTGCCAATTATTTCCCACAATATAAGTTTATATTTAAAATCCAGAAATGTAATAATACTAGTATCTTGAATTTCAAAATTAAAAGTACCAAACTACTTGTTTTTATTTTGTACTAGTATTTAAAGCCCTATATGATAGGGGAGATTTTGTTGAATAATTGTTTTTCTAATTTTTTTTTTAGTTTAGGAAATTGTAGTTTAATTTTGCTTTCTTCTCCCCTTCATTCCGACACTAGTTTCTCCCATTTATGTAAAACATGCCCAGTGATCAAAAAGTGTGTATTTCTGTTGGAGGCAGAAACTATGATTTATATTGTGTTTTGTACTTTAAATATACATGTTAATGCATCTCGTTTTCTAGACATGTCCAGTGTTCAAGTATTTTTATGCTTTTTTTTTTTTATCTATCTATTTATTTATATATGCATTGTTTTATATATAAATTATATATTTTCCCCATGTAAATCATATTAAAATGACTTTTCAGATATATGTTCAAATCGCCTTGAAGTAGCTAAAAAACTTGGTGCTTCTCATACAATTAGCGTTAAAGATAGAAAACTAGAAGAATTAATAGAAGAAGTGAAAACAAAAATTGGAGATAATCCTGACATTTCTATTGAATGCAGTGGTGCTGAGCCAAGCATTAGACTGAGCATAAAAGTAAGTTTAAATATCTAGATTGACAGCTCCACTCAACTTAAATATTCCATCAAATTAGTAGTATTGTATCATAAATGGTGGGGAATCTTACTTGCCACTGACGAGTCAAATTTCCTTTGACTTGTCAAAATTTTGCAGTTTTAAACCAGAAACCTGAAAGCATGAAGTCCTAATTATACAAAATAATGGTTCTTTCCCTGTGGCTGGAAGCTTGCTACAGATCACAAAATCTAGTTTTAATTTAGATTCTGAATTTTTGTTGTAAATAGTCATTTTTGTTATAAATAGTGAAAACCATATGCTGAGTGAGATAACCCAAAGATGTAATGCTAAATATGTTGTTTTATATGAAATGCTATAACCTATCTAATGATAAAATCATCTGCACCTTTTCCATAAAAAAAGGTTTTAGACAGAATTTTTTAACTTCATTAAAAATATGCTTAACTGAGTATTAAATATATTTCGACAGTTAAATAAGTTTACCGAAAAATTATTTCTGCCCTATAATTGGACATAATTTGCAAAAAAAGTGCACATCTGGTCATCCCTTCATCACCTGTGGACCACAGTACAATTATTGAGTTTTTTTTTTTTTTTTTGGCGAAATATTGTTTTTTGAATTTTTGGCAAAATGTAAGCATTTTTTTAAGTATCAAGTTTTGAAACATCTCTAAAATCTTCTGTAAAAGTAAGAAACTTCTGTAAAAGTATCAGGTTGTGAAAATTTTACAAATACAAAAAAATTTGCAAAGTAAGTTTTCAAAGTTTTTTATTCTGTGTTTTTATTAAGTTATGAAAGTTTTTTAAAATCACAAAAATGTTTTATATTATTGTTTTATGTTATTTTGTTATAATATTTTGCACTTTTATTCGAATTACACTAGCATTTAAATTCAAAATTCTAGTTCAGAACTCAGAAGATATGTAACTTTGGTAAGGGGAGCCTATTTTAACACACAAGAAAATGTCACTTTAGTAGGGAGTTTCACGTGGAGTACTATCACTTTAAACATATGGGTCTGTAAGTCCTTCCGAGAGGTTGGTGGTAGGGGAAGGAGGGTAAGGTCCCTGTGGATGCCTCCGCCATTGGGTTCCGGTCTAAATTGGGTGGCACTTCCTGACCGTCCAAACAGTTACCTTACACCTTTCTGGTAGGTCGGACGACCTGCGTCTCAACAACCACAACAACTTTGGTAGGGAGTAGCCAGTTTCAAAACATGGAGAAACGCATTAACTTGAAGCATTTTTGTACTTTGAAGAAAATGGAATGGTGGACTATTCTATCAATCTACAAAAGTACTATTCTACGTCTAAGCACATTTTTCTTTCATCCTAAATAAAGGACATTTATGGTTTTCCTTTTCTATTTTTTAAGGAGTGCTAAAAATGCTATCATTTTGTTTCCAAATTTTTGATGTTTAATTAATAGAATAAAAAATCGCTTTCCTGTGTTTTTGGCTTAGGTCACTAAGAATGCAAGTTCTAACATGGTTGCTCTGCTCTCCTTGCCCTAACACCATCCCTGTCCACTAATGGTGAAAGGATGGCAAGTGGAATATATTCTTGCTTTAAATCAAATCATTTTTTAACAGTATAAATCTAAAGAAAATATGAATATATATATATTTTGCAGAAAATATGACAATAGGAGTTCTACAGTGCCTTTAAAAATGTATTATAAAATGTACTTTTTTATAAAATATTTTCACTTTAATGTCAAGTCACCATTGATATTTGAATTTGATACTGATTTTTTATTGTGTACAATATTTTTGTTTATAGGTAACCAAACGTGGAGGAATCGTTGTTTTAGTTGGTCTCGGCGCTCCTGAAATAACAATACCTATAGTTGATGCTACTGTACGTGAAGTTGATATCAGGGGTATTTTCCGTTATGCCAATGCTTATCCTGTTTCATTAGATTTAGTTGCCAGTGGGGCCATAGATGTCAAACCATTGATCACTCATCGTTTTCAACTTAAAGAAACTTTGAAAGCATTTGAAACTGCACATACTGGAGCAGGAGGAGCTATTAAGGTTCTAATTAATTGTGAAAATGTTGATGAAAAATAGATTTTATCTTGAGTGCCAAAACCAAGAATGAATAATATAAATGACGCATAATAATATGACATACTTAGTGAATACCTTTCAGACTATGAACTTCGCAATTTGAAATTGTCCTAAAACATGTTGAAACCTATAAAAATATATTTTAAAGCTTATATATATATAAGTAATGAAGATAAATTAAAATTAGAAGTATTCAAGAGAAATAGTAAAGCATCCGTAACAAACAATAGCATTTAAATACCAACCAGAAAATGTGTGTGTATATATATATGAATTATTTATAATAAAATATATTTGTAATAAATTTATACATTTTATAATAAAATATATTTATAATTAATTTATATATTTTAAAATGAAATATATTTATAATGAATTTATACATTTTATAATAAAATATATTTGTAATGAATTTATACATTTTATAATAAAGTATATTCATAATGAATTTATTCATTTTATAATAAAAATATTTATAATGAAGTTATACTTGTAAGTATAATCTATATTTTTGAAAAAGTGAATAGGCTCATAGTAAGCCTTTAAACACAATGCAGTATTCAAATTCTTTAATATTATGTGTGGATATCTTGGTATTTCCTTATATCAGTGGCTTTCTTTTTTTGTCTGTACTATATTTGAGCAAAAGTTTGTTTTAATTCACAACAAAAGCATTTATATTCTGTTCAACTTTGTCTAGAATTGATTTAATTATGAAAATAGGAATATTTTTATGCTTGTATTTTAATGCTCATCATATTCAGTGAAAACATTTATTATCTATTTTCATTCAAGTGAATCAGTTTTGAAAATTATATTTTCATTTATAATAAAGTACTTAATTCATGAGTGAAAACGCTTTGCCAAAGGATATGGAAAACTTGAGCAACATTAAGCACAAATTTATAATCAATACCGCTATAATGCAGCTGTTTGGATAATATGCTGAAAACAGATATATGCTTCATATTAATTGTCCGAAATTATGTAGTTCAAGTTTTCTCTTAAAGTATTTAAGAGAAATGTTGCTTATGTTTTCCCTTAGGGTACTTAATTAAGTGGCTCAAGTTTTCTTAATGTGCTTAATTTTGTTTCTCAAAATTTTCCTTAAGGTACCATATTACGTTGCTCAAGTTTCCTTACAGTATTTAATTTTATTGCTCATGTTTTCCCTTAAGGTACTTAATTATATTGTGCAAGTTTCCCTTAATATAGTTTTCCATTACGTTGCTCAAGTTTTCTTTAAGAGGATATTCTTACTCCAGCCACTTGTTCCATTTTTTCCATGTTAACCTTTAGAAAATAGTCCCTAACTTTAGTTCATTCAGTTTTTAGAGAGGATGTTTTTGTTTTTTTTTAATTGGTAAAATAATTAGTATTTTTAATACATATCGAAAAATTGTGCATTCATTTTACAAAAATATTAGAAATGCTTCCAATTGTATCATCAATTAAAAAAAAAAAAGCTTAAATTTTCATTTTCTCAGCATCACAAAGAAACATTGGAAAAAATTCTCAAAACTAAACACATTATAGAGTTTAGGAACTATTTTCCATAGGTTAACTTGGGGAAAATGAAACAAACTGGAGGAAAGATGTCCTCTTAATGTACGTAATTACATTGAAGTCTTCTATAATGTGTGTAAATACTTTGAAATTTTAATCTAAATGGTGCTAAATACCTTATTTTGTAACAAATCAAGTATTTTCACTCCATGGCAAATTGTAGAGATTTTGAAAGTTAACAACTCTTTTCAGAATATTTTATTTTTAATAAATATTTCATATGGAAACTAATATTTTTACACGTACCTAATTGCACAGGTTTTGGAAGTTGGCCATTTTTATAAAAAATATTTCTATGTTATTTTTCTATGTAATGTTTTCTATTTTTTAATGTTGTAGTAGTACTAACAGGTTGTTGCTGATAATGTTGTCAATTTATAATCAATGTAAAGAGTTTGCATTTCTAATGATGCTTTTAAAATTGATGTGTGTCAATTGTTTTGTAACATTGATCTTAAATTGATAATGAATGCTTTTGAAATGCAATAAATTTTCGGTAATTATGGGTATATTTTTTTGTTTGTTTTTATTGTAATAATAAGTGCTATTTTCAGATTAATAAAATAAAAATAAAAATATTTTCTGATATTTTAGTTGTTTATCAAACAATTTTGAATAAATTTTCAGTTTCAAGTATACTGTGATTTTCTTACAATTTATATATTATGAAAGTTCTGAGTGTAAAACCATGTGTTTTGGATTAGTTTAAAAAGGGCTAAAATTAACTCAATTTTTTAAATTAACACAAAACAGGGGTATACAAGTTTTCACTAAGTATTATATGAATTAGTATAATAGAACGTATACAAGGACTTTTTAAATATACAAAAAAAAATATGAGTTATATAAAAAGCACCAAAACTTGCACATTACATGCTGAGGAAACTATATAAACTTTAATATACATTTTGTCCATATTATGTGTAGAACAAATAGCCTTTTTACTTTACTGGAATTCAATGTATTAGCATTATATGCTTCCAATTCAGCAGACAGTATCAACGGACCATTTTCACACATGTTGAAGCTCTTCAACAGACAATATTGCATTAATTTCAAGTAAACTTTATATGTTTTGCAAGTTTTACTGCTAGTGCACTTATTGACTTTTTGATGCTGAAGAGCACTAACAAGCACCAATCGGGTCAACCAATCCTAGTCTCGTAGCATGATTCCAAGTTTGTGGAATGCCAGCTATCTGTGTTTTGCAACTATTAATGGTTTAAGTCTTACGTATAATCTTTCACTCGCCAAGGGTGGGCTTCAATATAACTTTATGGAACATAGAAAGCAAAATAAATTGCTTTCTTAAGCCTTTTAACATAAATATCTATGATGCTTTAGGATTTACTGTAATTTTTCTGAAAGGATTTTTTGCTTGATGTGTTAATGCATTTTTTTCTTTTATATTGATGCGGAGCTTGAAATTATTTTAATTATAGAAAGCTAAACAATTCTAATGGCATCAAATTTTGTACATAATATTAATATCCTAAATATAGTATATGTGTTACTTTATATTTGTAGCTCTATCATCTGAAATAAATTTTATAGTTAGATAGTTAGTGATTGTTGCATGCTAGTGAGGCTTATTGCTCGATTTTTGAATGCTAGTTTATCAGTGTGAATGTTTAATTGTCCAGAGTTTGTCTTATTTGACACAGGGTACCCCTATCTTTAAATTCTTTTGAGATAGTCCACCTTGCAACTTCCTCTGATAAATGAAGAGATATGAGTTGCAGACAAAAAATATATATTTTCAGTAGAGGGTGTAGGTTGTTTCAAAAATATTGCACAAGTAAATATCTCTTGAACAAAACAAACTAGTCACAAACTCATGATTCCAGTTTAAGAAATGCATCAAATAAGATAGACTTTAGTATTATGAAAGTTTTCATCATATGACATTCCTTAGTAAAAAGTATAATGTTTAACTTTTTGTATGGATTCTCTACTAAGGAAGTTCCAATTAGCAAATTATTCCATATTCATTTAAGGATCTTTTGAAAAGAAATCTCCTTTTTCTAATTATATGTAAAATTGGCCTTAAGAATATTGTTAGTTGTTACATGTTATAAGAGACTCAATCAAAGGGAACGGTTCAAGGACTGTACAAAAGTTGAATTTTGTTAAATAAAATTTTTGTCCAAAAACTTATATGTGTACCTGTACGTATCTTTAGCATAAGTTTTATGCAGCCCGCAATTATTTATTGAAAACAGTAATACATGATACCTCGGGTAATTTTAATCATATAACAATGAAACTTTTTTTGTTTGAATAATTGAACTATGGGAAATATTTTTGTAATTGAACATTTTTTTAAGGGGCCCGTATAAAAATATTACATTTTGTACTTTTTTTATAGAAAGTTGTCACATGATCAGAATTTGCATATAAAGATAGTTTATGTAAATCATTCTTTAAATTTGATCCATTGATCTATGACTAATCATTCAAGAGTCATGCAGTCTTTATGAAATGCCCTGTTTATCATTTAAGGGTCTTAACTATTAGTATTTAAAAAATATTTTTATTAAGTAGCGTGGAAGAAAATGTTCCACTCCTCCAAGAAATATATGAATATATTTTGTACACTTTCTGTATCATAATCATAGGCCTTGTAGTGGATCAAGATAAACTTAATACACAGTTTTATATGAATATTTGAATTTCAATCTTATGGAATAACTGGATACGGGCAGTACAGTAGGAGATGTTGCAAATTATAAGCAAAAACAATTTTTATCATGTCAAATATCATTAAGATCTTTATAGTATGTACAATTTTGAAATATAATACAGGGCTGCCCATAGAAATTGTAGTCCCCCTCCATATTTGATTTTCTCATTGTTTGTGAATTTTTCATGTCTTCTCCAGCCACAATAGAAAATATTGGTAGTCCAGTCTCCCTTTGGATCTCAAATTCCTGAATTCTGGTGGTGTTCGACTTCCCCCTTATGGGCGGCCTTGTATATTACTTGATGCTTTCATATAGATTGAAGAAATCCATGGCAGAAAGGAATGTTTTTGACATTTTTCAAATATTCCTTATTTCTCAGACTGTTATACAATTAGGGCTAAAATTTGATTATTAATTTGATTTTTAATTAGCTTGTAAATTATTCCTATTTTTTAAGTATTTAGAATTTGCACGCATATCTGCCAATCAGTAAGTAGCACAAAAAAGGAGACGGACCAAGGATACCTGACTCCCCCTCCCCAAATGGTTTAATTTATTTATTAAAATGCAATTTTTGTTGCATATTATTATAATTTTCTTGTGTAATCATTAGAGCATGGGAATGCGACATCCCACTGAGAATTTTGCCCTTATGTTTCCAAAGCAAAAAAATACTTATATGTCTTGCAGTATGGAAATTTTCCTTATTTCTGTATTAAAAACAGTTATTTTAGAAATTTATAATATTTTAGCCCCTAATTTTAGTAGCATATATCTAAATTTATCTTCTTTCATAGATATTTTTAATTTCCCCAAAAATACATTATTCACTTTCAATAAAATTTTACAGGAATTTTTTAAGAAAATTCGTCATGTACCTTTCTTTTCATGCTCGCATATGCACAGCAGAATTTTCTAATAAATGTATATATCTGCAGAATGCTAGCTACTGACAATGGTAAAAATGAGTAGTAGTGTATATTCATTTAAAATCACTGAAAAAAGTTTCAGCAAATGAAATTTTTAAATATGTATTGTTACTCAAGTTTTCTAAATTACTTATTTTCAGCACAAAGATAAATTTTGATGTTTAATGGATCTAGTTTTAATTTTTATTTGCCATCATTGTCAGTTTACCATGACCTGCTATGGTAAAAGTAATTCTCTTGCGTTTCTGCTCATTCTACTATGCAGGCTGTTTATTTATACTTGTGCGCATGCTCTATTGGATCACCCACCCCCACCCCTCAGAGCTAAATTCTGACTGTTACTGCTGCCAGTTATATAAAAATATGAACTCTATATCACTCAATAAATGTGTATGGTTTATTGGACAGTATCTGGGCATTGGATTTTTCATTATAACTTTCCACTCAAGAATCTTATGTAGTACTCCATCTTTATATATTTTATTTGCATATAAAACATTATTTAACATTATTAAGAATAATTTATTTCTGAAACATTATATAACAATTTAGTGCCAGAAAGAAAGACTACAAGAGTATTCCTACATTGAATTGGCATCCTTACATATAATTAATACTTCATTAAAAGTACCCTTTTCATCTGGCACAAAGTTTCAGTATTTAAATGCACTAGATGTTGATTATAAGAATCAACTTAGCTGATGTCTATAACTTTGATTCTGTATAGAAACTTGTTGGATATTTTGATTAAAGTAACTGTCACCTGTAATTGCACCAAAGTTAACTTGACTATAGAGAGTTTTAAGGATAAAATGCAAGCCTCGATTTAGATGTACAGGGGGTTTCAAAGAAAGGAAACAGCAAAAGTTTGTTTTAACCATTTGTTGTAGACACACAGTTCCAATTGCCAAAATGCTTTCAATAAGGTAGGAAGTTAATAAGAATTTAAATGATGTGCAATATATTTGTAAAAAATTAAAGAAATTGACTGTTTATACAGCCATTCTAGCTAAAAAAAGTCAAATTACAAAAATGTTGCTCACACTATTTAATAAAACTGACAAAAATGTTGCTGTAATCAAATTTGACATAGTTATCATGGACACGAATTTTCATTGGGAAGTGAAAGGGTATCCACAAATTAATTTCGATTGCAAATAATTACTTAATTCAAATTTATTTTATGCAAATATTTCAGTAAACTATTATATGATCCTCACTATTACGTCGATACACAGTTTGTATTTAAGCATGCAAGTAATTCTGCTACATAAAGTTTATATTATGGCACTGTTCAGTAATGCCAGACTCTGTGAAATGATTATGATTTATTACAAATGTAGCAGATCTAATATAGTTCCGAATGCACCCACTCTCCAACATTAGTGTCACCAAAGGTGATTTGGGGATTCGGGGACTCCCCTTCCCGGAACATATCGAAACCACTGAATTTCGATGAAATGGTATATAGAGAACTGGAAAAATTTTTTGTTACCCCCCCCCCCCCCCCCTAGAAATACTTCCTACCGACGCTTCTGATCTCCATAACCTATTTCAAAAATTAAAGGGCATGCTTTTTTCCCCCATAGATTTTATCTGACGGACCAAAAAACTCGCATTTTTTTTCTTTTTTTTTACATTATTTAAAGGTTAAAATAACTTTCAACCAGAAAAATCTCTCTGTCATTATTGTCTTCAAAGAACTGGTTTACAAAAGTAGTTTTTAAACACTACGAAATGACTTCTGGGAGTCAGTTCAATTTGTAAATGTCCCTGCATTCATGAATGGTGATGATTACAAGCGTATCGAAAAGCGACGATAAAATGATGTCAGTTTGTTTATTTCTTTTGTCCTCAGTTCGTACTTTTGAGATCCAAAAATACTTTTTTTTTTTTTTTAATTTGACTAAATGAAGCATTGGCAGCGTTTCTTTCAGGCATACCTCCGGGGGGGGGGCACCCCCCCCCCCCCCGGAGACATTTTATCTTGACTTAGTTTCTATTTATATGACACAGCATTTATATATATTTATATAGGGTAAATTTAAAACTTGTCCCCGGCCAAAATGTCCTGAATGTGTATAGGGAACATTTTTGAAATTTAACTTCTTTCGCTAGAGGGGCTGTGTAAAAATATAATTTTTTGCAAAAATATTGCATAATTTCTAAATTGCGATTGCATCATTTCCTGCCTTAAAGTATTTTTGCAATTGAAACTATGCATTTACAACCCCCAATTCACAAAAACTTTCTCTGTTCATTTTTTTAAACGTATGTTACTCGTTAGCAGCAATAGCGGCCACTTTTTTAATAATCGTTGCTTAAAAACAAATGAATGGCGGCCTCGTAGCCGGATACGCTCTGAATAGGCACCCGAAGTCATTATCTTATCGCGGTCGCTTCTCACTTTAGCATTACTTTTTTTTTTAAACAAATGAATTAAAAATACACGTTCTCGGGTACATAACCTAGTAGCTATCATACGTTCTACACAAGTACCCGTTAAGTAGGCAGTATATGGATAAGATTAGAATGAGAAAAATTAGACGGAGGATTTAAATTAAATCAAAACCGGTCATTTTCCAGACGGACACAATTAAAATCGAAACCGGTTAATTTCACGATGAACACAATTTAAATTGAAATCCGGCACGTTCAGCGGCTAACGATAATCCACAGAATAAATCGCTTGTATTATTCCTTATTTAAAGTATTTCCTTAATATTTATTTGAATAAAAGCTGGCGCACTTCGTTTTTAAAAGCATTTATTTAACTCGTCATGACCAATGTGTGGTTGTTTGTCTACTCCAGTGTTATTGTTGAGACCCAGACCGTCCGACCTACCAGAAAGGTGTAAGGTAACAGTTTGGACGGCCAGGAAGAGCCACCCAATTTAGACCGGAACCCAGTGGGGAGGCATCCACAGCGACCGTACCCTCCTTCCCCTACCACCAACCTCGCGGAAGGACTTAGGGACCCACATGTTTAACGTGATTGTACTCCGCGTCTACTTCAGTGTGGTTATCTGTTTGTTTCAACTTCTTTGATAGCATTTTCAACATTCCTACGCATTGTTTCTTTCAGGCATACCTCCGGGGAAGGCGTTTCATGCCCCCCCCCCGGAGACATTTTATGCTAACCTAGTTTCTATTTATGTAGCAGCATTTAGATATGTATTTATATACGGCAAATAGACAATTTGCTCCCCCTCTAAAGTTTTATTCGCCCCCCCAAGCCAAAAAGTCCTGAAAGAAACACTGTTCCTACGTCCTACCAGGGCCTAACTGTATCTCAGGCCTTGGTCCAACAGAGCTGAAATTTGGTGCACAGCTTACTCTACTAATAGAATATTTTAATCTATTAAATTTGGGGGATTCTCAAGAAATAGAACCGGCATTTTATTTACGTAATAACTCGCAAAAATCTCATTGCTGTTAGGTAGTTAAAAAATAGTATAATATTCAGCTTTGCGTCTATATACAAATATATAAGAGATAATATTTTTAACCCCTGATAATGAAAAGTTAAACAATGCCAAGTAATACACAGAGCTGATATTTGCAGAGTCGCACATCTGCAGAACAGCAAGGAATTTCCTTCAATGGAAGGCACTTCGATCGCGGAAGTTAAAAAATTTGCTATGCATTATAAAAAATTGCAATTAATCAACAGATGATCCCAGAAATACAATTTTCGTTTGGGGTCAATATCACTTGTATGCGCTTCTTTTTCGTAGAGGAAACATCTCAAAGCCTTTAAAAAATGTTCGAGTTTTTGTGAATAATTTAAAATCTATTAATTTTTTTGAATTTCCGAATGTTTTGTGTAAATGCCTAGATCTTTTACTGCCATAAAAAAATAGGTGACTTTTTAAGACAAGAATTAGCGCAATTATAATTGCTTGACACTATCTTAAATTTCGGGCATTTTAAAGCAGGCGATTTTTTAAAAATAATTAAAAATATATTAATTTTTGCTAATGTTTTGGAAGTATGCTATAATCATAATTTTCTACTTAAAAAAAAAACACGATTTGCTAGACCAAGAGTTAACTTTCTAAATCTAGACATACACTTTTAACATACATACTTCATCTTACATGGTCTGACGGGTTTTAATAGTGTAGATCAATAATAAGATAATGCTTGTATAAGATAATTGCTGTTCTTAATGCATATTGTGGTATTTTTCGGCATTTTAAAAAATCTGTATAAAAGAAAACTATCGTCTTTATTAAAAATTCAGCTTCTAGAGGATCCTACAAATTTATTTGTCTCTCGTTAACCCCCCCTTTCCTCCCCCCCCCCAAGGTTTTACATTTATATTTAATTGAGAAGGTATATTTTCCGCACACCCTTCCTTTTCACCCAGATTTCGGAAGTTTTTTTTTTACAAATATTTAAAAATTTATCAAATTTTTGAATTTTCAAAAGTTTTGGAACCATTGCTGGTTCCATACCTGCGTTTTAAGAGAAAAACAAGAAAGATCAATCATACATAAAGCATTGATTGTGAAGCACTTTTCAACTTCAATGCAATTTTAATCTTAAAAATACGATACATGCCTCGGTAATATTTTTAAAATTATCACAATACTACATTAATTTATTATATTTGAAAACCTAAAACTTCATTCAAATGACGCCATTGAAATATAAATTACCTGGTTTAAGCATCTCTAAAATGCGATACATTCCTCGGTAATATTTTTAAAATTATTATAATACTACGATAATTTATTATATTTGAAAACTTCATCGAAAACAAATGAAATTTATTCAAATGACGTCATCGAAATATAGCATGCCTGGTTCTCCCTATAAAAGCAGCATTTCATTCATAAACTTTTTTCCATTGATCACAATACTATAATAATCTATTTTATTTAAAAACTTAAGACCATGGAGGTGCAAGTAATTAAACTCTATGCTTAAAACTTCATCGAAAAAATCGTCCTTCCCTGTGTAAAATCAATTAATTGTTCATTCATATCAGCTATATTGCAGACCCCATGAGCTAAATATTTTTGCGTTAAAGAAATGCAGCAATTTTTATACAACTCATTCTACATCTTTTGGTATTTACATTCTCCATAAGTGAAAATTAGGTTTCGTTGTAGAAATAATCAAAGTTGGGTGATCATTTAAACTAAAATATATTGTAATTGCGATATTTCAGTATGTAGATGCACAGAATTTAAGCAAAAATAAAGCGGTTTTAGGACGGATACAACGCTAAATATGAATTAAAAAGAACTT
Source organism: Amaurobius ferox (assembly GCA_951213105.1). Taxonomy (NCBI): domain Eukaryota; kingdom Metazoa; phylum Arthropoda; class Arachnida; order Araneae; family Amaurobiidae; genus Amaurobius; species Amaurobius ferox. Next base: position 79,621,156 of record OX578134.1, on the reverse strand, counting down.
TAAAAATCACGATTTTGACACAAGATGGATGCCATATTTTATTTTGAAGTGGGTCACGTGATCTCTTCATATAAAAGGTGTAATTACTATTTTAATTTTTATTTAAAAAACTACAGAATATATTTTGTTGAAATTTTTTTAAAATATTTTATGGGATAATTTGAATATTTCCTAAAACTTTCGAAGCTATTTGTGAATTTTAAATCCGCTTAAAAAATGTTTGAAGAATTAGGTCCCATAGGGTTCAATGTATTTCATTTTTTCAACCCTGGTTCAATCCAAACCTAATTGGGTGATATTATTCATTTATATTCTCATTGGTCCCACAGACCGTCTGAACAATACATTAAAATTTCATTTTGATAAAGTTATTTTTACGGCAGTTATCGTGCTAACGGACAGTCAGACAGAATGAACAAAGTCATAAACACTTTTAATCTTTGTTATAAAGTGTTGTAAAGCGGAACACACTACGCCCACAACGACTTGAACCCACAACGCGGCGGTCGAGCGATTTCTGTGGAAACGCTAGCTTTGACCACTCGACCACTGCGTTGGCAAGATCATCAACTGAGAAGGGCCTTACTTCATAATGAAGATAATAAACAGTGGTCGTTTATTGAATTCAGAAATTGTCTTTAACCAAGCCAAAAGTTGCCCATAGCGGCAGATTATTCTTTTGAGAAGCAGAAAGAGTAAACACCTTTAAAGGCAGTCATTCCTATGACATGAATATAGGGTTACCATATGTTGATGTTTTGAGTGAGGTTCCAGATTTGTCAATTTATCGTCAGCTCAGCGTCTTCTCGAATGTACTTGGACCTTCTCGGAATAACGAATATTCTTCGAGATAGAAGCCCCTTCGGGAAGTTTCTATGAAAAATATATAAAAGCCTTGCTCAATTGGAGAGCAATTGATGTGATACAAATTACATTGAATTGTGAAATACGTCAATCTTTTGAAAATAGTATCGGCTGTTTTACTGTACCTGACAGTTGTTTAATTATGTTGTGGGATAGTTATGGACCTCTTGGCTGTATTTTGTTCCTATTTACGCTGCGCTTCTAAATAAACTTGTTAGTTATTCAGAAATGTTGACTCACTCTTGTATCTTGAAAGTACATCCACTATTCCAGAGGATGCTTTGCAACAATAGATAGATCGATAGATAAGCTATTATGTTATAATAATATAGTTTCCTCTATAGAGTCCTCTTTACGTGAGCGTCAGTAAATCTTCTGCCCTATCCGCGCTTTGTTAACTTTCGCGGCACACACTTCTCGCTGAAATTCTGCTCAAACAGTTGCGAAATATTTTCTGAAACATAAAATGCAATGCTTAGATTATATTAAAACTGAATTTAATACCCAATAAAACATAGAATATATTTTTTATTTTAATTCAAAATATTTTTGGTGCTGCCATCTTTTGTCGTAATTTAATTCATACCGATTATTTTTATTTTTCAATGAACATTTTTAAATGTCTATTCCTTCTAATACGCTATTAAATACAACAGATCATATATAATAATGCCACAATTACGGAAACGTAATTGAACTTGGACTTGAAGACAAAGGAACTTGAAGACAAAACAGTCCTCAGTGATGTACATTCAGATCCCCTCATCAAATTTATAGAATGAGAAACTACCTTTCCGTGATTGGGGCATTATTATATATGATCTGTTGTTGTATTTAATAGCGTATTAGAAGGAATAGACATTTAAAAATGTTCATTAAAAAATAAAAATAGGCGGCATGAATTAAATTACGACAACAGATGGCAGCACGAAAAATATTTTGAATTAACGAAGTGGTTAGTCAACCTGCAAGTGCGGTTGCGGAAACGATATAATTTGGCTGCCGTCAAGTGCGGACGCGCATTGAGCTACCTGCCAGTGGGCTACCGTCAAATTAACCGGATAGTTGTCTGACGGCAGAATTATATTCGTTTACTAACGTTAGACGACAGTGTTATTTAAATTGGAATTCTTCAAATATATTTAAAAATAAATTACCGATAAAAGAGTCGAATTTTACGGTTTCTAGCTCCTTCAAATGTATATATAGCATTAAAATAGAGCTTGAAGAATGAAGCGATTCCTTTTTCCACTCTATTTTTCTAAAAATAAAATATAATAATCTTACTAAACTTTTTAAAGAACTTGATAAGAAGTATTTGATCATAAAAATGTTCTAATTAATAGACCCGAGCTGGAGCCCCCCCCCCCCCCCCCCCACTTTCCGGTATGCTGGGGAACCCAGCCCAGACAGGAAAAATTAGGTACATATATGAGGGGACGGAGGCCCGGAGAGGCCCCTTACCCCCCTCCCCCCACTTTTCATGGACCTGCATGTGTGTGCTTTATTTTGAAGAAAACAAATAAGAGAAAGGTACAAGTGACATTTTACTCCTCAGAAAAACGCTGGTAAAGTTGTGAAGAAAAAAATAAAATATTTACGCAAGTACTTCTAGTGAAGGAATATGCTTAACTTACCTTTCAGCAAAATGTCTCTTCCATTTCATAATATTCATCCATTCAATTACAAGCAGCTATATTTTTTTAATAATTTTTAATATTATATATTATAATATATTAAATGATATTTAATTATAAACCGGTTTTTCATTTCTTTAATTATTTAATAATGCATTTTTTATGTATATAATAAACTGAGTAAATTATTTTTTTCTTTTTGCTATTAATTTTATTTTTTTCATAAGTGGCAAAAAGGTTTCTCATCTGTAAGTATTTAAAACGAATTCTAATATAATATTTAATAATATATTTTTCAAAAGCATTTTTAAATTTGTTCTTATAATTTAATAAATTACTCTTATTTATTATATTTAATAATTTACGTTTTAAGAATTTTAAATTTTTTTTTCCTGCTATTCTTTTTGTGCAATGTTTTAAATTTATCATTAAAAAAATCCTGTTATAGATAAAACATAATTATTTTATAACTTTTCTTTATCGAGAAAGAAAATATTTAAAAATATACTATTTTTATATCTCACTAATGCATATATAACATTAAAATCGATCTTGAAAAATGAAATTTTTTCCTCCTATATACATATAAAAAGAGGGAATTGAGGGCTTTGATTTTATTAAATTATTTTCATTATTACATGTGAGCTGTAATAATATGTCCAATGACTTTTTAAAGTATTTATTCTTACAGTACAGCTACAGTCAAACATATATTACACAACATAGCTATAAAAAAGGGTTTGAATTTAAAAATATATAAAAATTTCTTATACTTGTATATTGCAGTCAGCATATCGACCTAAACGGAATATAACGCTACTTTCCACCGGAAGATAAACGTCCGACTAATTTGACGGAAGCCCACTTGCAGGTTTCCTACTGCAACTCTCTCCGCGACCGCACATGCAGGCAGCCCAACCACAGCCTTGAATTAGAATAAAAAATATATTCTACGTTGTGTTGGGTATTATATTTAGCTATAATATAATCTAAGAATTGCATTTTATTTTTGAGAAAATATCTCGCAACTGTTTGAGCAGAATTTCGGCAAAAAATGTGTGCCGCGAAAGTTAACAAAGCGCGGATAGGGCAGAAGATTTACTGACGCTCACCCTTAACCTGATCTGGTGTTTGTCAGCGGGATTTAAATATTTGGTTTTATCAATCACATTTTAATCATATTTGGTTCTATTAATCACAATTTAAATAAGGATCTATTAATTACAGTACATAACATGAAATTTGGTATGTCGTTGTCTTTTGTGGTACATTTTAATTATTTTGGTTTAAAAGCTTATGGAGCTAGCCGCAGTCCTGAACATGAAGACAAGACTGTGCTGCCGCTATAGAAATGCACTCACTTATGGAGCTAGCCGCAGTCCTGAACATGAAGACAAGACTGTGCTGCCGCTATAGAAATGCACTCGCTTATGGAGCTAGCCGCAGTCCTGAACATGAAGACAAGACTGTGCTGCCTCTATAGAAATGCACTCGCTTATGGAGCTAGCCGCAGTCCTGAACATGAAGACAAGACTGTGCTGCCGCTATAGAAATGCACTCGCTTAAAGGGAGTAAGCTGAGAACCGGAGCAGGCAGAAATTCCAAATTTAGTATACTGCTGTCTTTTGAAGTATTTTTTGCCCCTCATAGGAATATACTAAATTTTTGTGAATTACTCGAAAACTGGAGCGGCAAGAAAGTCTAAATTTAATATGTTATTGGTTTTTTTTTTTTTTTTTGTAGTATATTTTGATTCTTTTGATTTTGAACATTTGGTCAATCCGTCTTGGCCCGCCATAGAAATGTACTCTTCGTTTAGTAATAACTCGAGAATCGGAACGGCCTAAACGTCCAAATTTAGTGTGTCGTTGTCTTTTGTGGTATATTTTTAACACTTTACAACAAAGTTGAAAAGTGTTTATGACTTTGTTCATTCTGTCTGTCTGTCTGTCCGTTAGCACGATAACTGCCGTAAAAATGACTTTATCAAAATGAAATTTTAGTATGTTTTTCAGACGGTCTGTAGGACCTATGGGAATATAGATAATAATATCACCCAAATAGTTTTTTATTGAAAAAATGAAATACATTGAACCCTATGGGACTTAATTTTTCAAACATTTTTTAAGCAAATTTAAAATTCACAAATTGCTTCGATATTTTTAGGAAATATTCACATTGTCCCCTAAAATATATAAAAAAAATTTCAGTAAAATATGTTAGGTAGTTTTTTAATTAAAAATTATTTAATAAAGGGAGAAAAACAAATTCAATTAAATTCTGACTTTTGGAAAATCCTCCCGAAAGAAAAAAGAGATATATTATATAATTAATATCTTTCCAAGAGTTTAACTACTTTGTATATGAGAAAGGCTTCACATTTTAAAATAAATTTAGTAGATAACAATTTCTCATTTTTTATTAAATTTTATATAACTCTTCATGATATGCTTATTTGATGGCATTTTTAATGCACTTTCCTACGTCCTACAGAGTTAAAATTTGGTACACAGCTTAAATTTGTAGAACATTTTATTCTACAAAAATTTGGTGGATCTTTAAATATAGATCCAACATTTTTTTCGAAATGGCCTGCAAGTAATCCCCGTTCACTTCTATAAATCATTGTTGCAATGTTGATAAAAATTCTGATGTGGGCAGCACATGTCTTTCCCTACAGACTCATATTCACGTTCTCTTTATATCTTCAATAATCATTTCAGTTTATCTGCACAGAATAACAGCCATAACTATTTTAAATGACATTGAATTTGTACGTTAAACTTAAATTTGGTTCCCATTTGATAGCTGGACTTAGTGTCAAAGGTGGCGTAGCGAAAACGTGAAAAAACTAAATTATCTCAAGAACGGCTAGTCCTAGAGTAATGGGGTTAGTCTTATTCTTTTTGTTGTCAAAAATCACGTATAAAATAGGAATTTAATTGATATAATTGAGCACACGTAGTCTTTTATTTTTATATTTTCCGATTTTTTCGGGCCATTTTGCAAAATCAGCCTGTTCCTTTTTACCAAATCGTACTAGAATAACAAGTGATTTATATACCAAATTTTGTTAAATTTGGTATATAAATTACTTGTAGGTTATTGAAATATTAGACACTAAATTTTGTAAAATTTGGTCCATTAGTTTTTAGCTAGAGTGGATAAAGACAATTTCTGCCGGCCATTTCGCAAAGAAGGCAGATTCTTTTATTACGAATCGTACTGTAATCTAATGAACATCAGGGTTTCCCACAAAAAACTTACCTACCGAATTTTATGAAATTCGGTTCATTAGTTTTTTAGTTAGAGTGGATGCAATATATCCTCACAGACACACAGAAAAACACACAGATACACCGTTACACACACAGACGTCTTCCTAAAAATAGTTTTTTCGTGGTCTAGAAGTCCCAAAACGTGTAGATCATTCGAAAATTCGAGTTCCGATCTTCAGCACGATTCCAATACTTTGAATACATACACACACACACACACACATATATTATCTGTGCATCTGTGTATTATCTGTGTATCTAAATTCCGTGCCTACGCAATTACAATAGTTGTGATTTTAAATGATCCCTAAACTTTTATTATTTCTTCAACGAAGCCTAATTTTAACTTACGCAGAATGCAAATATCTCAAGCGATTGTAAGGTGAGTTACATAAGAATTGCTGATTTTTTTTCACACAAAATTATTTAGCTCTGGAGTCTGGAATACAAGTTATATGGATGAAATATTCATTGATTTTGCATAGAGAATCAGATGATTTATATTGCGATAAAGTTTTAAATATTTAATTATAATAAATTACTGTAGTACTGTGATAATGTAAAAGATATCACCACAGAATGTATCACATTTTTGAGAAATTTTAAATGAAATCGCATTTCAGTTGGAAAGTGTTTCATAATCAATGCTTATGCATGATTGATCTTTCTTGTTATTCTGTATATTTTGCACTTTATCGAGTTAGCCCGTCATAGGAATGTATTCGTTTTGAGAGAATAAATTGAGTACCGGAACAGCTAGATGGTCCAAATTTGGTGTGTCGTTGTTTCCCATACATTTAAGTTACATGCATTTTTAACACTTTACAACAAAGTTGAAAAGTGTTTATGACTTTGTTCATTCTGTCTGTCTGTCCGTTAGCACGATAACTGCCGTAAAAATGACTTAATCAAAATGAAATTTTAGTATGTTGTTCAGACGGTCTGGAGGACCTATGGGAATATAAATGAATAATATCACCCAATTAGTTTTGGATTGAACCCGGGTCGAAAAAATGAAATACATTGAGCCCTATGGGACCTAATTTTTCAAACATTTTTTAAGCGGATTTAAAGTTCACAAATTGCTTCGAAAATTTTAGGTAATATTTAAATTGTTCCATAAAATATATAAAAAAAAATTCAGCGAAATATATTCAGTAGTTTTTTAAATAAAAATTAAAATAATAATTACACCTCTTATATGAAACGATCACGTGACCATGATATGAAACGATCACATGACCCACTTCAAAATGATATATGGCATCCATCTTGTTTCAAAATCGTGATTTTTTCAAGTTGTTTTTAATTCATATTGAGTGTTTTATCCGTCCTAAAACTACTTTATTTTTGCTTAAATTCGGTGCATTTACATACTGAAACAACGCAATTACAATATATTTGAGTTTAAATGCTCATCCAAATTTGATTATTTCTACAACGAAGCCTATTTTTCACCTATGTAAAATGTAAACAGCAAAATATGTAAAATGAGTTGTATTAGAATTGCTCCATTTCTTTAACACAAAATCATTTAGTTCATGGAGTCTGCGTAGCTGATATGAATTAAATATTCATTGATTTTTTAAAGAGAAGGACGATTTATTTCGATGAAGTTTTACGCATAGAGTTTAATTACTTGTAGCTCCATGATCTTAATTTTTAAATAAAATAAATTATTATAGCATTGTGATGAATGACATGAATGGGAAATTATTTATGAATGAAATGCTGCTTTTATAGGGAGAACCAGGCGTGTTATTTTTTCTATGACGTCATTTGAATGAATTTCAGTGGTTTTCGATGAAGTTTTCAAATATAATAAATTATCGTAGTATTATGATAATTCTAAAATTATTACCGAGGAATGTATCACATTTTAGAGATGTTTAAACCAGGCAATTTATATTTCAATGCCGTCATTTGAATGAAGTTCATTTTTTTCGATGAAGGTTTAAGTTTTCAAATATAATAAATTAATGCAGTATTGTTATAAATTTTAAAATATTACCGAGGAATGTATTGCATTTTAGACATGTTTAAATAAAATTGCATGGAAGTTGGAAAATGTTTCATAATCAATGCTATAAGCATGATTGATCTTTCTTGTTATAAATACATTTTCTTACATTTAATTTATGTATAAATTATAAAAGGGTACTTAAACTATACTTTATTCTTTTACTTGTTTATGATGTAAAGTTAGTTTTGCCGATAATTTGTTATCCCATTTTACGATATTATGCATAGTTTCTTAGAGTATATAAAATGATAATATTTGATCGGTTGACATTAGTCTAATTAATGAATGTGAGAAGTGCTAAAGAAAAGAAGACACACTTATTCCAGTTTCACTGAAAATATGAATCAAAATTTTATTCATCATTTGAAAGACACTGGAGCGCTGAAGTCACCGTCAAACAACAGTAATAACAACAACAAAATGGTAGTTACAGTAGGTTACTATATTGGACAAGGGTGGGGGTGGGTGTAGGGCCAGGATGTTCCACAAGCAATCAAACTTCCTGTGAGATTCCAGAGATGATCATTTATGACTTTAATATGAAGTTAAGCTATATAATAAATACAATATTCATTTGGTCAAATGAAAAGACAACAGCTGGAATTTTAGCAAAGAATAAGCAGTGATTGCAGAAAATGTTAATATATTTTTATTTGTTAAATTTGATTTTTCTATGTATTAAAGTAATTTTCAAATAAGTGCTCACGAAATGTGGTGTTAACGCTTGTGATAATATTTTGAAATTTTGTTGTAAGTCACTTTGTAATTGCGTGCATTGTGCTTTTCTGTTTTGTTTGTCTTATTTATTTATTTTGATATAATGCATATAGATGACCGAGGGTTATCAAGCATTGCAATCAGTAACAGTCTCATAGTCGCTTCAGCAGTTTTTAAAATGAAAGATATTTAAAATTTTATAAATTAAAGGTAACTTTGTAAATGTTTGATTCGCATGGAATTGAGAACGAGTCGCGAAGTAAAACATAGACTTATCGAACTTAAAACATAGACGGGGTCAACATTACAAATAGAAGTGCGATATTGATAAATAAAAATAAATAGAAATAATTAAAAATAATTTCTTTTGATCGGCTGATATTTAAAATGATTGTACGTTATTGGAAATTCTTTCTATCGGAAGGTTTTGTGACTATAAATCTGATTTTATGATCTTATCGGTAACTAAAAGTATAATTTAAAGCATTTTAAACGATTCTAGAGCAAAAAAATATATATATACAATCCAAGGTATAAGCCAGAGAGGGAATATAAAGGATTAATTATACCGGTTAACAAATTATAATATTTTGCATACACTTGTTTTTAATGGCAGGAGAAATTCCTCCTATAATTGTGCTCACCTTGAATTCCGATGCATACTTCCGTAAGATTTTACGTTGAATAAATAAATTAATTGAGTATTTTCACTATTTGGATATTAAAATGTATGATGTGAAAATTATACCATTTAATGAAATTTTGAGTTCTATCTACGTATTTTAATCTTTTTAATCTATATATAAAATAGAAATTCTATCTGTCTGTTTCTTCTGTACACAAATCCACAGCTTTTGACGAAGTTTTTATGTCTGCTAGTATAAAATAAAGGTATCTGCAATTTATATTACCATCAATTAAAATATTATATGAAATGAATGAAATAGGATATCATTTTTAAGCTTTTCAAATTTGTCTATTTTTTAAATTTAACAAAAATAATCAATGCTTGTAATATTTGCTTACTTAAAAATGTGGCAGAATGTGTAACTCTTAAAACTGCATTTCAGGATATGTGATTGTATATATTGTATTCTTTTAATAGTGTTGTTTTTGTTCTCTGTATGTGCGTTAGGAAGTGGAGAAGCTTGTCACTCAAATGTTCGATAATATGACGAGCTATTTTCACCAAATCTACGAAAATTGCGCTTTTCTCTACATGCATAGTATAATGTTTAGAGAAAGTATTATAACGGGATCGAAAATTCGAATTCGAATTTTCGACGGAAGAGTAAGTTTTAAGCCTTTATGATCTCGAGTCGGACGTTCTTGAGGTGATGTGTGTGTGTATCGTTCGTCGACTTCAATAACGTCACAATTCAACATATTTCATTTTTCAGCATGATCCAAAAATGAAACAAAACATACATTAAATATTTAGTAAAACAACCTATTGACGCATGTATAGCATGGCAACTACGGTAATGTCATTCTTCATGGTTATAGTTTCAATCCTTGCTAATCCAAATGTGACAATAATTTAAAATTGCCATTTCTTGAGTTGTGACGTTATTGAAGTCGACATGCCATATGTATGTTAGTGTTTATGTTTGTGTGTACCTGCGAGTCTATGGAAGCGATATCTCCCGAACGATAGGAGCGATTCGAAAAATATTATTACGATTATTACAATCAGGGAATACTGGAACCTTATTAAATTTAAACGCGATCAAATGTTCGGAAGACACCCCCCCCCCTCCCCCCATTTTCAAATAATTTTTTGAAAAATGAATAAAATATCAGAACTTTGAATAATGCTACATCAATAATCATTTCTTACATAATTTATTAATAGAAAATGAATAGCACTAACTTTTGGATGCTAGCTCGAACTGTCCGAAATAAGCGTGTTTTCCGATAAATGTATCGAAAAAGTGCATAAAATTAAAATTAAAATGAGTAGAAAGCATTCGTAAATAGGTGGACATTTGTAATAATTTCGGCGAAATATCGCCACTTTGGCGACTTTCTGGAAATATTTCCAAATTAGACAAATTGACACTCAATTAACGAAAATGACGCCAAACTTGATAAAAATATAATATTTTCCAGTGATTAAAATTATTTAATATATGGGAATATATTGATCAGAGGATGCTAGCAACATTTCAAATTGTCAAGTTTGATTTGATATATTTTTCTAATTGTCATCAGATTTGATATATATTGTCTAGTTAAATTAAATATAAGTTAATTTGGCACTTCGAGGTAGTTTTATATGCTGTCATTCAGAAGAGCATTAAATGTTAATGTACCATTCAATGCTAAAAACATTGTTCCGTGGCTCTTTTATATTATTATATCTCTGTCAAAGCAGTGAAGTTATCATATAGGTCATGTGCTGCCCATATCAAATTTTAAAAGGTGTAACTTGAACAACTTGTCAAATGCACTGAGTGATGGGGCCTTCACATGAAGAAATGAGCTCGTCAAGTCTGTTTAAAGGGCTAATAATGTCTTGTATTTTCTGCAATCACTGCTCCGGTTGCACAAAAGGAAGTAGGCATGAAGTGACTATATAAGGAAATAGTATACAGAGCTGGTCATCACACCAATGTGATTGTCCATGTTAGGTAAATTATGCAGGAAATATTTCACATAAGTTTGCATTTCAGTTTATGTTGCACTTCAGATGAAAGTGGACATGCCAATAAATGTTAAATAAGACTATTTTTTTATTCACTGAATGTGAATTAAAAAAATTGCATTTCAAGTTTTGAATACATTTTTCCATGTTACACTGTCTTTTTTCATCAGCTTATTAAAATCTCAAAAGTGAACTTTCACTTTCTATGCAAAGATTTAAATTATAATATTTCATGTTTTAGTAAAAGATTTCATGATGCATGTATAAATCACAATAGTGAGTGAATCATTCTTACAAAAAAGAAAAAAAAATCGCATTTTCGAGTTAATTATTTTTAAAAATCATGATCTTGGTGTGAACTGCATTTAAAAACGTTATAAGATTTCTGATGCTAAGTTAAATTGCCAAAATCTTTTTATTTGGATGCATGCTTTAACTATTTTATGCGTTATTCAATTCAATGGAAAGAAATCGTTTTCGTGTAATGAAATTGAAGAACATGATATTTTGAAGCAAAGATGGAATAAAAAAAATTCTCCAAATTTTTATTTAGGAGGGTGAATAGTCTTTGTTATCTCAAACAAAATATTCGAATAATATAAAATTACATGCAATTTAACATGCTAATCAATTTGAAAAATCTCCGTAATTTAGATAAATTGGTTTATAAAAGTAATTAGTATTTAATAAATTTATTGCCTTCTTTTGCTTCCTGTTTTATCAGTGAAATTAACATATTTATATGCTTAATAGAAACAAAGTTATAATAATGAACTTTAAGGTGAAACTGGAATTTTAAAAATGTTTTATTTTTCCTATATTATAAATATAGTATTAATATTTTCTGACCAAAGTTAGTAGCATATATTCTATTGTAAGCAGCTGTCATTATTTCATCTAATTTTGTATTATTTATTAAATTCAAATTTTATATTACAGTACATAATTGCAATAGTACATTTTCATAATGAAATACACAAAGTATTATAAACATAACTTATTTGCATTTCGTAAAAAAATAATTCGTTCCACCATGTAATACCCATGGAAATTTAAATTAAAATAAAATGTAAATAAATGCGTAATCATTTGAATATGACAAAATTAATTTACTGATAATTTTTTATGATTTTTTTTTCAAAATAATATACAGACATATCAATAGATTACTTAGTATTTATTAAATATTTGATTAATATGAAAATGAAAGATGTATAATTATCATAAAAATGTTAATTATTTATCTCGTATTATTTAAAAATACATTCCTTATTTTACACTTCATGCATTTGATTAATTAATTAATGAACAAAGTTGTAATAAAAATAATATGTTGATTTATATTGAAGAATATTTATATAATTAAGGATTTTATTTATATAAACAAACTTTATTAAACAAGCTTTAAGCGTTTCCAATATAACTCTCTATATAAAAAATATATCTTTATATATACAGTGAATAAACAAAGCGACAACGTTACCTCCTGTCAGAATATCATTTTAGTTTATAGCAGGGGCTCCTGAGATGTGTTATTCTAAGTTTAATTAATTAAGTTTATCTTTGTTATATATATATATAATTGGAACTCGTCAATACAGCCATATAATCCGAATTAAAACCGAAACAATAGCCAGTTTCAGACAATGACGATGATATTTAACTTTAGACCCCATTGGAACTGTCTACTGGCTAATGGGAATAACAATAATAATAATATAATCTATAAGAATTAAAAAACATAAATATAAACTTACATGTATATATACATATACTGGCTAATGGAAATAATAATAATAATATAATAAAAATTAAGAAACAGAAATATAAACTTACATGTACAGAAATATAAACTTACATGTGCTGTGGCCACGTGTGCTTGGCAACAGAACGTGCAGCGTGCAGCCACATTACACAAAAATCCCGGTTAAAGTGAATGGAAATCGGAATGAACAGAGTGAACGTGAACGGTTAAATTTTAACAGTAAACCTTCAAAATTAGAAATAAGTATAGGACTCAGGAAAAGTGGAAAGTCAGGTTAAAAGAATTTGAGAAATTCATAAAAATGAGTTATCCATGCAAGGATAAATAATGCAGTTGTAAAATTGGAACGTGGTGTATTTGAAATTATTAGAAATTATTAATAATATTGTTAAAAAAAAATTACAGATAGTGGTAATTTTGACAAATGCGTTCAAGATTATCGATATGGAGATAATGATACTGAGGATCAGAAAGTCTATGTATTCGAAACAGCTGGTTTAAAATTATGTTTCCAAATAATTGAATAGAATTACAAGAACAATAAGATAGAAGCTTAATTATGGTGAAATTATAAGTATCTTTTTCATCAAATAGATTGGAATATATATATATATGAATATGTGTAAAATACCAATTGTTTTATTCTAGTTAATTATTAATTATTATTAAATACACTTAATTATAATATATGTGAGAGTACATTTTTATACTAAAATTCAACCTGTAATTTGAAACTATAAATTAAATTAAACATACATGAAGTTATTGTTCTAATGCAGCACACAACATGGTGAATTCATAAAGAAAAGTTAAATGTTATATGTAATTCAAAGATAAACTGCTAAAATAACATTATCATGAGCATTGAACTTAATATACATATATATTAAGTTATAGTACCTATTTTCATATATCCACATGAATGTGTATGTACTTGCACATTTGAAATATTAAATATGCAAGCTTTTTAAATATATACAAATTTTGGCATGTCCACTTCTTTTATAGCCCCCAAAATACAGTCCATAAATGGATATGTTTCCATATTATATCACACATCATCACATAAACATAAAATCTTACTGATTTTAAATCACACAAATTAAAAAGTTCTGAATGCTTAAAATTGAAAGCACTGATATGAAGGAATGTTTCATGTGATATATTTCTGCAAAATGTTTGTTTTATACATATCAAATGGTTGTGAGCATAATTTACAGTGCCATTTATGGAAAATGGAGATTGAATGTAAAAGGATGTAATAAATATAAAACTTTTAGTTTCTTTTGATCACTTTAATATTGAGCTTATTACAAGTATAATATGTAATTCACAATTAAACTTAATTTTGACGACTAGCCGCCCGCTGCGCGTGCGTGCGCTCACTTCTTTAGCAATCAGTTTTTAATAGAAATTAGTAGGGGGAAAAATCCCTGCTGCGCGTGTGTGTTACGTTCTAGATAAGTGCCTAAACACGTCTTCACCTGCTGCCTGGACGTAATATGGTTAACTGGTTAACACACGAGCAGGGTCAGTTAAAAATAAAAGAAAGAGAGATAAGTTTATCAGTGAAAATTGCATGTTAATCTTATTAATAGGAGCTGGGATAGATAAAAACATAGCTTAGGAGGGGAGCGGGTTGCGATAGATTAAATTGTAGATACTCAGGAGAGCTAAATGCTATATTTTTATTGTTAAGGTAGGGAGTAGGGAAAGTTAATTTCAATTCTTTGCCTCCAGACGTAGCAACATGTTCAGAGTCAGCCAAAAAACTAGAGGGTAGGTTGTAATAATCCGAAATATGCCTATTGTTATCCGAATGAAAAGATTATTTCACATAATATTTATAATAATGAAAAAATTGTGTGTTTACAAATCTAAATCGTATATTTTTAAATTTAGGAAAGTAGAAAACTTTTAAATTTAATCCACTTCATGTTTCGAAATTATTTGGAAAACCGTTCTTCAAAGTTGCTGGTTCGGCAGACGATAAAAATATGACTCTTGCAGTTATTTTGACATTTTCAAAAATCTATAGAAAAAAAAACTATTAAGATGTTTGAAGTTTCGAATGTGTTGCATCAATTATCATTCTCAGATATTTAGCTGTTATAGAAAAGCGAGATTTTAGGCACGAAATAGTTTAGTAATTAGAGTTTGAAAAGTATTGATATTTTAACTTTGTTTAAAGGTTTCATAAATAATTAAAATGTATTGTTTTCCCTAAATTTTCGAAATTTTTCCTACATTTTAAAATAACTATCCCATTCAAAAAAAAAAAAAAAAAAAAAAAAAAAAAAAAATCCACGAGATTCTAGGCCAAAAATTAACTTTTTAAATCGCTCGAATTTACATTCTCTAACGGTTTTAATAGTACAGATAGCTAGAGATCTGGACAGTGTCCTCCGAAAAGATAATAATGTAAATTTATTATAATTTGAATTTTTATGATTCTTTATTATTTAAATTAATAAATTTTAATATATTAAGGCTATATGATCAGTGTCACATAACCTTAATCTATACGAATAAATATAATTTATACCACTAAAATTACTATCGCCATTTTTATTAGATTTGTTATTCTAAGTGTAAAATTATTTTAATTATGTTTAATATATACATCTTAAATGTTTGAAATGTTTCCACTCAATATTTATAAAATATTGCATTTATTTTCATTTCTGAGAAGCGGTTTTTAAAATATTTTTATAATATAGTAATATTAAATTGGATTTGAACAAGTTGGAATTAATGAATTTTGCATAAAAAGGTATAGAATTTCTTGTGACAGCGCAGCGTCCTAAAAACATTTAATATTGGCGGCTTTTTATAAGACACTGATTTCAATCGCGTATTTATTTTCAAAGATAAATTGTAGTACAACTTTTGTCGAATGATGATTTTGATTGGAATCGGTCAATTTGTAAAAGAGAATCCAAATATTTTGAAGTTGGTAAAATTAAAGTGAATTTTTAAATAGACTAAAAAAGTTAATATTTGTACAATAAAAATATATGAATAAAAACAGTTATTTTGAAAATATTTAACTTAATTTTCATTTTTATTTTTAGAACAAAAATCAACGAATAAATATATTCTAAACTCAGGGCATGACAGATATAAAAATGCATTGCGTATTTTTATTATTACGAAATGAAAAAAAAAAAAAAATCGTTTAAGGTAAATAATAAATGAATAATTATTTGGTGCAGTTTGTTTTAAAATTTCGTCTTAAAATTCTTGAAAAACATCGAAAATATGCTATGTTGAATTCTTGTCCTGGTTATTACTGTTCATATGCTAAAAAAATGTATATATAAATTTTTGAAAGTAAATAATTTCGGTAGCTGATGTAATTTAGTTAGGTTTTCAATAAATTATCAGAATATTTATAAACTGATATACGGGCACATGAAAAATAAATTATAAACGTGGAAAATCAAAACTTAGCTTGTTCAATGTATTTTGTTAAATAATTTAACAATGAGTTAACGCGTGTAATTCACGCAAATCCATATTTTGCATTGACCTCAAATGCGTGTTGCATGACGCATGCGATTGTAAAACAGAAATTAATAAATTAGTTTTGAATTAAGTGGAATAAGCAATAAAGTTGCAAGTGATAATGAAAGTCGAAATAAACGTTAATAAAATTAAGTCGAATTCAACGCGTTTTTATCAGTGTCATCTAATTTAAATGATACGGATTCAATTTCTAAACATTTGTAGGTAAATTTTGAAATTTAAGAGGTTAAATCATTTTATTGGTTAAAAGTATTTTATTGCAAAAAATAAATAAATTAATTAATTAATTAATAAATAAAATGAATAAAAACAGCTAAATGTGCTTGAAATGAAAACAACTCAGTTTAAATTTTTTTAGAACTAAGATAAAAATCGAACTGCTATAAATTTTAGATATATAAAAAATATTTTCCTGTGTTTTGCATTTAGGTTGTAACAGATCTTATTTTAGTACTTGTTACAAATACCAAATAACACTCTTTTAAATGTTATCGGCTAAAGCATTGCTGCAAAAATTATTAAATGAATAAAAACAACTAAATTTGTTTGAAATGAAAGCAACTATAGTCTTAATATTTTTAGAATAATGAGAAAAATAACTCATGCTATTATTTTTTGTCTCATGGTTACAATATATAGTGTTTATGTATGTGGTTTCTGTCTTTTGGTTATAATATGTAGTGTTTAAATGATTTGTTTATAATCGGATACGTTTATGCGTTTTGTGCTGTCAAGATAACCATTTTGTTATCATTTCGAGTCTTTGTTTTTAATTTATGATTTTTCTGTTAGCCAATAATCTATTAGAGCTTCTGGTGTAAAGGTCCAATCACATGGCTGGACAGACAAGTCTGCAATTCTATATTTTGATAGAATCAATGTTTTGAAATCGTGTACTACCGATGTCTGCGTTCGAGGAAAGTTTCAGAAGGTTCCTGAATAGTTGAAGACTTAGACCTGCGTGGTCGACGATGGTAGGTCAAGGAACAAGCAAAAAGTCCTCTCTTAATTTGTGTCCTATTCGTCTAGCGTAGTATGAAAGTTTAAGTGATGAGTATTGCAATTTGTACATATTTGTGATTTCTGTGTAATGCTAGGTCAGTATTATATCTGGTGTGAAGCTGTGTATTTTAGGTTAATAAATATGTCTTTAGCTCTTAAAACTGTCTGTGAAAGCCCCAGGCCGTCCGGTTCGTCCAGAGGACTTAGAGCAACGAATTGGACGACCGGGAAGGCTTAAAACTGTCTGTGTCAAATCTCTGGTCGTTATAAATATTGAGTGTTTTCTGTTTAGCTGGAATTCCAGTTATGTCATTTTAGGTTTAAGATTTGAGATCCTCAGCGGAAGAACTTTACAGTCTTTCAACTCTATAGCATTCAGTACATGACAGTATTAATTGCTTCGGTAAATCTATGTTAATAAAACAATATCACAAAATATGTCATTGAATCACTGACGAGACAGACTTAGAACGACTAATATCTTCGTATCATTATTCAGACTCTGCATTGATTGAAAATAATGTGTAACGTATAAAATAAAGGATTTTCAATTTACATAATTTACTCATATTAACTATTATTTAACTATAATGTTAATTACATACATATATAATACAGTATATCGATTTTAAATTATATATTTAGAAATATTAATAGTTATTAGAACTTGTAGCAAAGTAATGCATATTTTATAATTCGATAGTGTTAAAAATTTAGGAAATATCTTACGTCCATAAGTGTATTCTATATTAATCACAGGACCATATAAGCTCATGTTCAGTAGTTTCCAATCCATTTTTTCAGAAATGATTTTATTTTTATATTTTACAAACGAAAAATAAAATATACACAGAAATCCTACTTCTATCACCACGAAGAGGATTTCATATTTTATAGCATTTTGTTGACCGTTCGTAGTCATTGATAGCATTGGACAATAAATCATGTTTTTAACTCTCTTATGTTTTAAATTTGACATAGATGATAAAGAAAACTATATTTAAAATAATGTTACATATCTCAGGACAGGATTATAATTAAGTATTTTCAATTTTGTGCCCTTTCTTCCTGATGTATAATGCAAATTTTTTATAAAATGTTTAAGAGCTTTTTAGCATGTCAATATACGTTTAAATTTAAATGTGTTTAGTGACCACAGTTATGCTGTATATAAAATGTATAAGTGTAGTTTTATTAAGGAAGCAGTTATATCATAGTATTAATGGAGCAGCTATGTGTTACCATCTAAAATTTATAAAATCCAAATTGAAATTATTGCATTCATTTAATATCAAATTTTGTATTTTTTTAAGACTGTATCTCCTAGAGTGTTTACTTATTAGACAGTTCTTACTCCTTAGAGTGTTTACTTCTTTGAGTATCTCTTAGAGTGTTTACTTATTAGAGTGTTTACTTATTAGAGTGTTTACTTATTAGAGTGTTTACTTATTAGAGTGCTTACTTTTTAGAGTATCTCTTAGAGTTTTTACTTATTAGAGTGTTTACTGCTTAGAGTATCTCTTAGAGTGTTTACTTTTTTCTGATAAAAGAAATGACCATAGTAAGAAAATGAATTAAATATGATATCTTTGGGCAAAGAGGTTGGAGGATTTAGTAAGCTAAAAGAAGAAGTATTTAGAATATGATGTTAACAAAAATTTTGTATACGCTCTTATTAGTACTAACTTTTGCAAGAGATAATATTTAAATTATTCAGAAAATTGCTGAATTTTAATCAAAATATGTAAAACATTTTATTCAAATAATCTAATTGAATTTTTTGGAATTTTGCATACAAATAATTATAAATTTAAATTGTAAATTCTATAATTTTGAAATAACTTTGTTCGTCATCACATGTTGGAGCTTTGCATATGTGTATCCTTAATTCCGTTACTATCAATGATTACTCAGCTGATGAGCTACATAATACTCAGAGTAATGGGATATTATTGAAATTATCTTTAACATGCCACCAAGCAATAACAATTCTTACAATTATTTCTTGAAATGTTACATAATTGAAAAATGTTCTTCAACTAACAACAAAATATTGATCCACAAGTATTAATTTCATAAAATAGAATTTATACACATAGCACAAATTTGTATTTTATCAGCTACCATTGTATTCCATGATAAGGGGGAAAATCGAATGACATTGAATCTTCTAATATATTTTGCACTTTTGTTATTCATATTTTTAATCACAATTTTTGCATATAAATTCCCTGTGAAGAATTCTCAATCTGCAGCATAACTCTTGTACATTGTGAAAAATATTGCACATTTTCTATAGCTGAAATTCTAATTTGCTGCCTCTTTACTATAATCATTAAATGTCAGTACTTTTGTGCGTTAAATATAAATAATCTGCAATTGTGAGGCGAAATGAAATTATATTAATTTAAAAAATACATATTTTTAGCTGTTTTATTTCCTACAAGTATATTTGAAAGTTATTTTGTTTTTTCTAACTATAAAAAGCACAGATGTGAAATCCTTCATTATTCTACGTATATTAACCTTTTTTGCTTTTTTTGTATTATTTGTATATCGATCTAATATTGCATATTTAGATGATTACATATACTTTGCATAAAGTTACAGTTATAAATTAGGGCAGGCTGTACTGGAAGAGAAACACTTTACTTTTGCAATCGTTAGTTAATATTAAATATTTAGACATACATACATACAGATAGAAATACATAATACATAACATAAACACAAGTAATTAGTATACTAGAAAATTATTTCATTCAACTTTCGTTGTACATTGAAATAGATTTATGCATATAATAAATCTATTTCAATAAAGTTTCTATTGCAATATGCATTATATATATATATATATATATATATATATATATATATATATATATATATATATATATATATATATATATATATATATATATATATTGTTTTTTTTGCTTCAAGAGAAACTTTTGTATTGTTTAGTTAAACAGATTTTATTAAATTTTATATAAACAGTATATGATGCGAACAGTTGTTATCAGAAGGAGCGTGGGATAAGAGAAAAATGTAATTCCAAAAAATACTAAATTCGAATACACTCTAAATTCGCTTGGGTTCAGAATTGCAAATTTGTAGGTAAATGCATAGACGTTGCGAAACGAACTATGTACTTAATATTTGATAATTGAGGGAAAAAAAATTAAGAGCTATAATTGTTTGTCAATTTAGATATTTGTTTGTATGAAATAGATCGGTTTTGGAGGCAAAATATAAAAAACATGTTTTGATATTCTGATTGGAAATAATCTTCGAAGTAGATTGAAACGCACACCTTAACAATCCTACCATTAATTAATTTATTTAATTGTGCACCATTTTTTCTCAACTTCTGACTTTACATAGTTTAAAAAGCTTTCAGTTGTCATTTTTGAAAAAAAAAATTTTCGTGATAAATAAATACCCCAATAAACCCTCAAGTATCAAGAGCAGAAATTATCATTAGAAAGCTTAAAATATTTTACATTTGATAATGTCAATTTCAATGTGGATGATATGATATATAAAAAAAGAAGAATGAAAAATTTTGAAATTCTTATTAAAATTCTTTAATCTGATTTGAACACAACAGACGACTGCTTGACCATAGCTCTATCGTGTTCTGCATCCATATGTTTTTGTTTATTTGTTTAACGGATAGGAGAATACCCTTTAAGTAGTAAAAATAAACGATTTAATTCCTCAAAAATATAGAGATATGGCGATGTAAGGATTTCATCTTCAAGTTTAATCTATTTATACAGAGCTAGTTCGAAATGCGTAAATCTCTTCAAAAGTTAATGTTTTCAAATTTATTCTAAGAATCGTACTATTTCACTAACATGCTATAATTTTTAAAATTGTAATAT
Organism: Amaurobius ferox; assembly: GCA_951213105.1. NCBI lineage: Eukaryota > Metazoa > Arthropoda > Arachnida > Araneae > Amaurobiidae > Amaurobius > Amaurobius ferox. Next base: position 79,599,808 of record OX578134.1, on the reverse strand, counting down.
ATGCAACGACTTTAATAAATTGATTGGAAGTGTTATAGAACATTTTTTATCTCTTATATTTATCTGTGATATATTATCTGTTACATTTATCTGCTATTTACCTGTTTTATTTCTATTTTCCTCATCATTTGACGTGTTATATAGTTAGTGAAATATAATTGAGTATAACATAATTGTAAAATTGAAATTTTTGTAATAAGGCCATTTAGTATTTCCGTATTAAGGCCACACAGCATGAATTTAAATCACCTGCGTTTTCGAATGAGAAAATAGTAAATCAAAAAGTAAAATAAACGAAACTTTCGGAAAAGTGTTCAAAAGCTGTTTTCTATATTTATGCTATGCGTGTGTACAATATTATTGTCAATCTTCTCTTTCACTTGTCTGAATTAGCTTTGCTTCAAAATTGTTAATTTGAAGTAAAAACATAGACGTTATGGGAAGAGCTGTGAATTGAAACTAGAATCATTATGAAATTGAAATTATTATTTTAGTTCCGTATCATCTACACATAATCTACCATTAAATTACCAGTACATTTGAATTTCAAAATACTAAATCATAACAATCATTAAAATACTATTGAATAAAGCACTTAAGAGATCTTTACTGTATTTATGTAATACATGTGCACATAGTTGCTGTTAATCTTTTTACTTTCACTGAACACATAGTATAAAGCAGAGAGAAAGTATTCGAACGGTGTCGAAAATTGGAATGAGAATTTTCAGTGGGTTTACACATTTTGGACATCTAAGAATACGAATCAGCATTTTTTATTGTGAGAATTTCATGTATGTGTATCCGTCTATCTGTATAAGCCACTCTAGCTTCAAAATTATTCATCTAATTTTAACAAAATTCCGTAGTGAAGGATGGCATGCTTACCTTGGTGCTGATTAGATTTTGTTATGAATCGGCAAAATAGAACTGACCACTATTTCTTAAATTGCTCCCAAAATTTGAGAAGAGTGAAAAAAAAGTCATATGCTTAAATTTCTCAGTCAAATAGTTTCTTTATGTAAATTTTTGACGTCAGTTTACTTTACGTCAAGTCATCAAATTAAAAATAAAATTATTTGAAAACTGCTAATATGACGAAATTTCAAATAAGTATCAATTTTTTCGTTTTGTTTTGTGCTATAAAAAGCAAAATTAACGAATATAAATAAATAAAAAGATTGATTTGAGCCTCAAAGGAAATTCATGTGCTGCCCATATCAGATAGTTTTAATTTCAGAACGCAAAATTTAAATATTAATCTAGATAGATTATAATTTTTAGATGAGTCAAAATGATGTTTGTAATATTTATAATACAAAATATTTCTTATTGGGTTTCTTTTTACAATATATAAATTTTTGAAATAATTAATAACTACTTTCTAACTAATATTTTCTGTTTGTTTAACATCTCCCCCAGAAATAGCCTACCCGTATTTTAATATCATATTGAAACATCTTACAAAAATTTGGCACCTAAGTTGTAACATACTTTTGTTAGGAAAAGTAAAAATTTAAATAAACATAGAAGTTCTATTACAGGAGAAAAGGTTATAATATTTCACACATATATACACATCTGTGGAGGGTAAAACCCCATATATATTTATATATATGTTCGTGTTTATTATATATATATATAGATATATCTTTACAAAATATTTTATGATACAATTTCTAAATTATATGTATAGCAACTTATGTTGGTACTGCTGAAGTAGCTCTATGAAGTATCGGTTAGAAAACCTTGTAATATTGTCTCAGAAACTTAAGACACAAATTTAAAATAATTGTTTATAATTATTTTTTTCTAAACTTTCGACAGATATATTTTGAAAACTGTGTTATTTTTGACTTCTATATTTTTAGAAAAATGTGCTAATAGAATTTAAACAGTATACAATTTCTCTCATGTATGCGTTCTACTGAATGATTAAAAAATGCCATTTTATAAATATATTTTAAATTAAAAAAATACTTTTATTTATGCTGGAAATTTTCACTTTACTTATCCATGGATAAAGTTTTTGGTATTTTTATTGAATAAATATATTTCTAGATAGCTCTTCTGTATTTTAGTCGCCATTCAATAGAGTTGATAAAATTGCATTAAATAGAATTGACATACTTCAAATAAGAACGCGTTTCCATTTCAGACACTAGCATCTGAGGATCTCCTTTGCGTTCTTTAGCACTTTTCAGCACAGAATAGCCTATAACTGCAATAGTAGCAAGAAAAATCGTTACTTGCGGGTCTACACAATGTTTCACAAAATTGTGGCGTATAGTAAGTCTTCTTGATTTCAGTTATGGGTTATTTCGAACTGAAGAGCGCAAGAAAAACGCAAAACCAGTTCACAGATAGTTGTGTTTGCGGTGGAAACGGGTTTCTAACTATCAAAATGCATCTTTAAAGGGTTTTGTAACCATATATTTTAACTAGATTTCTAAATAAAATTGGTAAGCATAAGAATTTTTTTTTGAATAAAACTTTACACACAAGAGAAATCCCTACTCTCTATCATTTGCTTCTAAAATAGTATTTTGATTTGCTTCGTATGAAATCCAAAAACATAGAAATTTCATCTGTTAGAAACAAATAATCATTTCAATGTTTCATAAAAATTAACCCAACCCTTCCGTTTTCGACTTGTAAATTCTATAGATAAATAAGAGCTTAATACTTTTACTACCCGTGTCCAAGTTCATGAACAAATATTTAAATATTTATTATAAACTTACATTTACATATTTAACTATTCTTGATATTTGTCCACATTTATACATATTCCTTTCATCTGTAAAAAAATGTTACTGTTTGGTTTCATATTGATTAAAGGTGGTATATTATTGGCAAAATGTGGCATTTATGCTGGCATATTGTAGACGAAATGTGTATATCTGGTGGTATATTGTAGGTAGTAATTGATGTCTACATTAATTAATACCTACAATTTAGATTCGTGTGAAAATCACTGGAGTTTGCATAAAATATCAAAATTTGTAAAACCAAATCTATCTACCACTACAAAAACAATTACAAAATATTCTTAAATTTAATATACATTTCAAAACACGTATTGTTTATATCTCATATTATAGTCACAATCACAGAGTTTTAAACATATGGAGATAAAGGGAAGGAGTTAAAACTGTATGTTGGAATAATGCTTGAGACAATAATTTAGCCAACTGCTGTACCGTGCTGAAAACACCGGTTCCCGTTAGATCACCGAAGTTACGCAGCTTCGGGCGCGGTTAGTACTTGGGTGGGTGACCACCTGGGAACACCGCGTACTGTTGGCTCATTTCAGTCGACGTGGTGGCCGAACGGTCAAGGCGAGCGTTTCCAGCGATTGATCGGCCGCCACGTTGTCGGTTCGAGTCCCACGTAAGACATGGATGTTTGTGTTGTTGGGCGCAATGTGTTTCCACCCCCACTGGTGCGCTGGGGCAACGTCTTTGACGGCTAAGAGGTTCACTGTTCCGGCCGATGTATAGGCGAAGATGGAAGAGTCAATGCCTGGCCATTGGAAAACAAAATAATAATTTAGGTAGCGTTTATTTCCCATCTCTATTACATGTATTTCTATGGAGAAAGGCTTGTATCGAGTTAATATTTATTTAAACTGTCCATTTTTGCGAAAATAAATTGTCATCACATTATAACTCAAATAATAAAGAATATTTTAACGTATTTAAATTTATTTTACATTTCAATTTATTTTTGTCTTCATATATTCTGTACCCTGTTCTAGAAACAGGAATAAAATACTTATTACTTTGACTTAAATTCAGAGAATTATAATTAGAGAATAATAAAAATTGCGCATATTAAACACTACGGTTATCTGTTGTGTAAAATGAGAACAGATGGGAAGTTACTGACATTAAAGACATCTAGGTATAATTTCTAAAGCATTACTGTATAGTCAAGTTTTTCATTCATATAAGTTTTATATCCTTTCCTTTAACTCTATGTTCTTTAATTATTTTTAAATATTTTTTTAAGAAAATACCCATGATCATGAACATTTATAACTCAGCAAAAATGAACATCAAAATATTACTACAGCTATTATTTTGATTATTTAGGTTAGTTATAAAGTACATATTGATACATATTGATAGAGTGTAATTACCAAATAGCTGCGAAATTTACAATCCGTAATCCATTGGAAAATGTAGCAGTTTTTGTGGTTATGCATTGCAAGTTATATTGAGTTTACATTTGAAGTCTCCTTATAAGGCTTTGTGAACATGAAATTAAATATTTAATAAGCAATCTTAATTTTCAAATCACTTCTTAAATGCGCGATTCCATATCTTAATAATCTAGGAGAATGAGTTCATAGAGTAAGCATGACAAATGGAAAATAGTCGATTTATTTAATTGAAGAATTCTTTGGGTCATTCAGGGTGTATTACAGCATTTGAATTTAATAAGGGATTGAATATTGCTTTGAAATACGCAAGTGTATGAAGTGGCGTGCTAGTACGATTGAATAGGTAGAATTAATATTTCAGTAAAACTTATTCAGTAACGGAGTATATATATATATATATATATATATATATATATATACATATATATATATATATATATAAATATATATATATATATATATATATGTGTATATATATATATATGTATATATATATATATGTATATATATATATGTATATATATATGTATGTATATATATATATATATATATATATATATATATATATATATATATATATATATATATATATATTGTATGCCCACGTTGAATACGTTATTGAAAAAGTTTACCATTGCAGTATTGACTTTTCATTTTGATATAAGTTTGCAATTGACGTTATATAGTATACAGAGTGTTTCAGAAATATTGCATGACTAAATATCTGTTGACAGATTAGTCAAAGACCCACAATTCCAATTTAAGAAATGCTTCAACTGAGATATATTTTCATACTACGACAGTTTTAATCAAGTGTCACGCTTTAATATAAAAATACAAAATTTTAACTTTTTATTCTGGCTCTCTGCAGAGGATATTCCAATTAGTAAATTCTTGTTTATTTATTTAAACACTTTTTATAAAAATACCGGTATTCTAATATGCAAAATTAGCCGTGACAAAAAAGATGTAAAAAAGTTATAAGATTTAAACCACTTTAACCCAATCAAAAGAAGCGGTGAAAACATAATTTCAGGGGACATACAGAAAGTGAATTCCATTAGATAAAATTTTCATATGAAAACTACATGAGTTGGTATTACCTATTTTTAGCGAAAGTTTTACACAGTCCCCAATTTTCCGCTTAAAACTTTAATATCTCGGGTAATTTTGTTCGTATGCAACTGAAATTTTTTTTTTCTGTTGAAAATATTTTTATGATTAATTTTTTTTTCTAAGTGGTCCGTATAAAATGTTGCATTTTGTATACATTTTACTAAAATGTATCATCACAAAATGTGCATACGATGATAGTTTACCTTAATTAAATAATTTTTTTAATTGGAACCATGGGTCGACGACCCATCGTTCAATCATTTTGAAACACCCTGAATAAAAACAAGAGCAAAATACTGTCATATGTGGAATCATTTATGATGATTTCCTTTCAATAAAAAATTTTATGCAAGGGCAGGCTATTATATATAAGCAGGCTTTGAAAATGCAATACAAAAAATAATATATTTATAACAAATTATTAAATAGATGAACTTTTATGTCCTAAAATTAATTCAATTTTTTTTAAATACATTAATCGTAATTATCTCGGGCTATATAAAATGTTAAAGTCTGAGATGTGCCATAAGCCGAGTATGTTCTGGCAGGTTTGCAAAACCTCTGTTTCGAAATTGCTAAATTAATGTGTTTTAATTGTAAATTTTTTTCAATAATTGAAAGTTATTTAGCAAGAAATCGGCATTGTGGTAAAAACAGAAAAAAAAATATCGACAAAATATGGGGTATATTTTTGTTGAATTTTTATTGTCTAGAGAGGCTCAAATTCAATATTGTGGAGACTCTTATACATATAAGGCTCTTATATATATATGTTTTTTCTCTCTGAATGTTAAATTGTCTTGCTACGACTCTGCAATAAATGTGTAAAAAATACTTTATTTTCACAAGAGTCTACGTGAAAAAAAAAATGATGCTGAAAACAGAAATAAATACAAATTATGTTTGTGCATATTTAAATACATATAATTTAAATGGAAAATAAAAAATATAAGTACAGTGATATTAAGTAAATATAAGTACAGTAATTAAAACTGAGCGAATTACTTGAAATTCATAAATAGTAGTTATTATAAATTAACTACCAACTTCTATTTCATGAAGGTTTATGTAAATTGCATTTATTGTCTCCTATTTAGAGCAGATTGGTTTTTTTTTAAATGTAGAAAAGTAGTTTTATAACTTACTGCTTAGAAATATAATTTTTAATTAGTATTTCGCCGATCACCCTTACATATATTTGAGTGTAGAACACGAAAAAGAAGTGAAATATGCGAACTAAAATTTTGCTATTATTTATAATAGTTATTCAATCCTTTTAAACGAAGAATATTTTGAAAAGATATAAAATATAGAAATTTAATTATTTTAAACTTAAAATATTTTAATATTTTAAGGGAATCTATATATTTTATAATAGTATAGAAGGACTTTTTAGAGTAAACTTATAAAATATGTCAAATTTGTTTGTATTTTTAATGATTTTAATTTACTTATTTTTCTCAATGAAAAGGCTTTGCATTAAATTGTGAGATATAGATTAACTCTGTCTTTGGCACTTCAAATTGTATACATTTTTATACACTTTTAAGCCATATATAGTAAATGATATAATGCATGTGAGAGAACAAGTAGACAAACATTCAATAAATTATCAACAAAATATTTGAAACTTTTCAACACATGGAATTTCAACACCATTTCTTAAATTACCATTTTTACCAGAATAAATTTGGTAAACAATGTATAACATGAACACAGTATGAGTACTTTTGTAAACATGTTTGCTGAGGATTTTTACTCCGACAGTTTATGCTGCCTTATTTGTTACAGTTTCAGCAACAGTTGCATGTACAGTGAGATGAAAAGAAACTGGAATGTATATACAATAAAAAAAAAATCCTCCGGCATGAGATATGTTGATTATTTCGCCAATAAACTTTTTATACGATAAACATCCACAGCGTATGACAAGCAACAAAGCCAATTCGGAACATTAGTAAATATTTAAAATATTAATATCGCGTTGTTCCTTTAACGAACGATCAAAATAACGTACGGCAAAGGAATTTCGCCCAAAAAACTACACCGATAACATTTCATTAAAAATGCACCAAAAAACGCAAATTTCAACAAATTAATCATCGGGTAAAATTCAAATTTATAAATATTGAAACGTTTCAGAAAATAATACCGCATGAACAAAGAAACAGGAATTCTCTGAGAAACGAACAGTAGCTTGACTCGGAAAATGGCTTGTTCCAATAAATCTTATCTTAGATTAAAATATCACTCTGAGTTTTTTCCGAGCCTGTACAGTTTCATCTTTACATACTTGTTTGTGTGCTTGATATTTTTCATGCTGCTTATACTCACGTGACTTCAGAGATTCCTCATGAAGCTTGTTCCAGGGATATTTTGTGTTCGTGATCGTTTTTTTTTTTATTTTCCATGTGAGAAGCAGATTTGTTTTTTCTTTAGTCCGTTATTTCGTGAAGAGGAGGATGAGAAGTGAGTTTGTTCTTGATTATTCTACGATTGTTCTATTCACGAACCCTGTCCGCCCGTCGCTGCTGGCGATGAAGAAGAGAATCCCATAAACCCAGGTCCAGGTGTGGGAATCTTGGTACTCAAACGGGATAGTCTTGGTTCTAGATGGAGTGACAACGTATACAGTTCTTCGTCTGGTTTTAAACGATTTGGATCGAGTAGGTAATTTGTTACCTGAAATAGATAACGTTTGTTAGAAACTGATATCTTAATTACAACCCACATTTATTAAAATACTACCTTCTACAAGATACCCCGAACAAACTCCGAGTATTACATTTGTCATCTCAGAAAAGTCAAAGCTGCACAGAGATCATTACTCTACAAAGCATATTTTCTAGAAAAACGAGTTCAGAACGAGATTAACCCATTACTGCCTAGCGTCTCATCCAGTATAATGGGACGTTAGGCACTAATGGGTTAAATCGTCATTATTTCTATCAAGAAGGTAACGTTAAGGAGTAAAAACTTTATGAGAAAGAAAAACGTAAAATTCACTTGAGACAATGATTCAGGTGACGCTGGGGTAAGATATGTTCCATCGTATTACATGTATGTATTTCTATAGCGAAAAGCTCGTATCGAGTAAAATGATATTTATTTGAACTGTTAATTTTGTAGAAATAAGTTATCAATGAAATGCGAATTTAAAACACAAACAGTCACAAATATTCCTATGTATTCACATTTATTCAACCCTTCAATTAAATTTTGTCCCCATATACTATTCTGTACCCTGCTCTACAATTAGGAAAATATGCTTATTATATCTACTTATCCTTAGGGAACTTTAATTTAAAATAATAGTATCAAGTACAGTAAATACTACGTTTTCTTGTTGAATCAAATTAGAACAAATGGGAACGCTACGAGTATTTACACTAGCGACACCAAGTTACATATTATTCTCAAAGCATTATGATATTTTCAAGATTTCCATTTATAAGAGTTTTATCTGCTTCTCTTTAACTCTGTGATCTCTACATTAAATTAACCGGAGTGTAACTCCACTCGACTTTGTCATACCACAATCCGCCGATCCGGTGGTCAGGGACATGCGTTGCCGTCAGATCGCTGGATTGCCGGGTTGCGGGTTCGAATCCCGCCAGCGGGCATGGATGTTGTCATGTCGAGACCAATTCAGACTCCCGCCCTTAGGGGAGCCTTTATAAAAGTGAAGCTGCAAATTTCCTCCCCTTCGCCATGGGATACCTTGGGGGGTCTTGTGGACGTGGTGCGTAGGCGCTCCTTCACCACGGGGGAATTAGTAACGAACGATACCACAATCCAGTTTTAGGAAGGTTATAGAATTTTTTTTCCCAATACTACAAGAAACATTTTGAAAAAGCGGTTTTGTTGGTTCAAATGATTACAATTATAGCGTGTAACCCTTCACTTTGTTACCCTTCACGCGTGTTACTCTTCAAAAATCTTTCAATTGATACATACTTGAAAATGACCCCCTCTGGGGGGTAACTTGTGCTCCGAAGGGGGATAATGACGTCACAGATACAATAGTTAAAATAGTGTCATCATGGCTATTTTTCACAACAATGATTGAAACTATTAAATCTCATGATCATTCAGCAATAACTATCCATTTTTATGCATGATTATATTAAAATTTAACCTATGCTGCCCTGTTAAAAAAATATAAAATTTCGAATGAATTTCAAAGTTTCTGCTCGAATTTAAACAAAATCTATCTAGTTCCAGATTTTTCGACTTCCCCTTCTTCCTGCCGTAATGTTACTGTAATGTTTTAATTGTACATTGTTTTTATTGATTAAAAGAAGTTCTCCAATATTCTACTTAAATCTCATATATTTCTACTGGATGTAGAAATATCCAGTATTGCCTGGTATTTTACAATGATGTTGACTCGAGAGCATTCGATGCCCATTATTTGTTGAAAAATCGATAGATACAGTTCGCGGAAATAAATTAACTAGAGTGTGCCTCAACTGAACTCTCTCATAACCAGATTTTATTTTTAGACAGCTTGTGATTTTTTTTTTTTTCAAATTTTGCAAGAATTTTTTTTAAAAAATCTGTATCATTGGCCCAAGTGATCACAATTACAGCATGTTCCCATTCATTTTAAAGGGCATGAAAAAAAATCTTTCGATTGAAACTAAGTTTGAGCATTTATCCCCTACCCGACCCACGAAAGGGCTAATGATGTTACAAATGTAAGCGGTTATTTTTCACACTACAGTGATTAAAACTGTTAAATTTCATGGTCATTGAGCTATAAAAAACCTCTTTTATGCATGATTATGTAAAATTTTACCCTATGTTCCCATGTTAAGAAAATATAAAATACCTAATGAATGTTAATTGTTTTCGCTCGAATTTAAATGAATTTTGTCTAGTTCTAGATTTTTACTTTCCTTATATACATAATGTATAAGGAAAGTATTGTGACGGGGTCGAAAATTCGAAATCGAGTTTTCGACGGGAGAGCACGTTTCAAGCATCCCTGATCACGAATCAAACATTTTTGAAGTGATGTCTGTGTGTGTGTATGTGTGTGTGTGTGTGTGTGTGTGTGTGTGTGTGTGTGTGTGTGTGAAAGTATGTGTGTGTGTGTGTGTGTGTGTGTGTGTCAGTGAGTCTGTGGAGACGATAACTGATGAACGAATGGACCGATACGAACCAAATTTGGTACAAAAATCACAATCCGTAAACACTGGAAGCCTATTGTTTTTATGCGTAATCGAATGTTCAGAACTCCCCTAAATTTTCGAATAAAATTTTGAAAAAATTGTCAAAAAATCAAAACCACTAATAAAGTTACGCAAATAGACATTTCTTATGTAATTTTTATTAGAAAACGATTGACATAAATTTTAGAACGCTAACATGGACCGTTCTCTAGATATTGCACATTTTTCAAAAAAATTATTAAAAAGTCATATGAAATGAAAAAAAAAATATTTCCTATTGAGAAACATGTTCACTTTTCATATGTAATACCATGCGATAAATTGGGTGACATCATTCTCGTGTATCTATCTCGTTCCATTCATGAAAAAAGATACTTTGAGTAATACTTTTGTATTTAAACGCCAATAGTCATTTATCTGCTGTAAGAACAACTTATTTCTTCGTCCATAACGCTTGGCGAGATTTTGGCGACGAATTTGGCGGAATGTCGCCAACTTGACGACTTTTTGAAATATTGCCAAATTAACGAAAATCTCGCCAAATGGATAAAAATGACGCTAAATTAATGAAAATGATGACTAATTGTCGAAAATTCAATATCTTGGAAAGAATATTAGTATCTACTATAAGAAAAACCTATTTTTTTACTGTAAAAGTAGTAAATTCATTACATTATATAAGGAAAGTCATGTGTTGCCCACATCAGATTTTTTGTTAATACAACCGGATAAAAAGTTTAGTGCAAATGCATTAATATTTGTGAGAGCTATCGGGTACACAAGAAATCAACCATAGGCATACGACAGACAGACAGACAGACAGACAGACGGACATCACTCTAAAAATAGTCAAAACGTGTTCAGGAGGTTCTGAAACATATATTGGCATCAAAATCAAGAAATCGAAAATTTTCGTAAAAACAGTACTTTAGAGTTTAGACTATAGCATAAGGAAGTAAAAATAGATTTTGGGAATACAAATGAAGTATTTATATGCAGTGGAAATAATTTAAAAGTTTTTGAGGTTCTTATGTTTTATTAAATTTCATGTAAGCCGGGCAACGCCGAGCATATATTTATATATATATATATATGATCTGCATATCTATCTATCTATCTATCTATCTATCTCTCTCTCTCTATATATATATACACACACACACACACACATATATATATATATATATATATATATATATATATATAATATGCAAATCGAATAACAGATTAGAGAGTTGTAACTTAGAATATCCTAACTTAAAATATGCCTACAAATTAAAAAGAAGTAATAAATAGAGAATCATCAATCATGAGGAAAATAAAATGAATATTTCTAGTCATCAAGCTAAAGACAATCAATTAAATTATATTTAAAATAATTAATTAGTAATTAATTAAGTTAGTAAAAATATTATTAATTAATTGCATTTTGCATCGTCATTCTTTATTACTTTAATAACTTTAATATTTCAAACTATTCATATTTGCAAACTATCCTTAACTCTTTTAGTATGCTTCGCTATTTATGAAACTTATATATATATATATATATATATATATATATATATATATATATATATATATATATATATATATACATATATATAATTGAAGAATTTTAATTTACTTGTATTATATATACCTGAGATTGATCATTTATTGAAAAGTTCTGTAAAGCAAAAATAAAAATAAGAAGTGATTATAAAAAGTGGTCTGAAGTGATTATTTGAAATCAATAGTGACTATACGACAAGCTTGTGAAGATGATAAAGAGAACATTATAAATAAAACATTATAAATAAAACAGGTACTAAATTGGTACAAAATACTCTGTTTTCCCTGTTCCATATATAAGTTAATTGAAAAAGAATGACATGTGGTAATGATTGGTTAATATATCCCTTAACTACACCCTTAGAATAAATTTTTATTTGTGTTATAAATCATATATGTAATACAGGTACTTAAGGTACGAATCTCCTTGTTCCCTGCATAACATACATGGTGTATGTTATGCATGGTATACCAGGCTCTAATAACTCGATATGTATTAGGGTTAACGTATATTTTTCTATGGTAGTGTATGGGAAAACACAATGGCACTAAACGATGAGACAACTTGAGTAGGGGGTGGGGTATCAATTCCTGTTTTTTACGGTGGTCTATCTCCCTTCCTGTTAGAGATAGAGGAAAAGTTGTTTACAAAGTTGTAAAGTTTGTGCAAAGCAATTTTTTTTCTGCAGAAAATAGAATCTAACTTTGAAGGTCAGTGTATATAATCTCACTACCCACCCCCCAGAAATGGAAACATTTAGACAATGAAGTAGAATAAATTGATTTTGTTATACACAAAGTACAAACTGCTCACCTTCAGCATTGATACATGCTTGAACACGTATAACGAGATGGCTACGCATGTTTTTCAACGTCCCTACGTTTCATTGTTACATGCAGATTAATAAAATGGTCTATATTTTGCGAGGGTGGTTGACGATAAGGCTAATCTTGAAAGGCTCTACAGCTTTGTAATTGACTCCCCCCCCCCTATCTTCAGCAGGAAGCGAGATGACTCCTGGTACCCGCCTAAATGGAGACCCGAAAGTTGTTTCATCATATAGTGCCATAGGTGTTATACACCTGCATAAAAATACACGACAACCTTACATCTAGAATTATTTGTCTGGTCCCTGACTTTCCTTGACACCCTGCATATAAAGGGAGAGATGATGATATAAAATGTATGACATACCTTTGGGCTCATTTCTATTTTATAGGGTGTTTGTTGAAAATGCCGAATTTCTCGAATCACGTGAGCAATCTAGAAGAAAATAGAAACATGATTGAAATAAATTATTATTTTGCACCTTTTAAAATAGGAAATACTCATCCAGATAGTGAAAATGCATTTCAGAGTTTTGATAGTGTGTAGTTACTAAACGGACGATGTAAGCTAAATATTGAAGACTTTTAAAACTAGCAGATAATTTCAGACTTTTAGAATATATAGTGGCTACAGAATTTTGATATCTAACCTTTTGAGAAGTAATTTTATAGAAGTAATTTTTGTGGATTGAATCGGGTGCCCCTGTTTTTGGCTTAAGAAGCCTTATCATCTGAAAAGATTCTATTCGTAATCACATATAATCATTTATTACTTTCCTTATATACATAACGTATAAGAAAAGTATTGTGACGGGGTCGAAAATTCGAATTCGAGTTTTCGACGGGAGAGCACGTTTCAAGCATCCCTGATCACGAATCAAACATTTTTGAAATGATGTCTGTGTGTGTGTGTGTGTGTGTGTGTGTGTGTGTGAGTCTGTGGAGACGATAACTGACGAACGAATGGACCGATTTGAACAAAATTTGGTACAAAAATCACAATCCGTAAATACTGGAAGCCTATTGTTTTTATACGCAATCGAATGTTCAGAACACTCCTAAATTTTCGAATGAAATTTTGAAAAAATCGTCAAAAAATCAAAACCGATAATAAAGTTACGCAAATAGACATTTCTGATGTAATTTTTCATTAGAAAACGATTGACATAAATTTTAGAGCGCTAACATGAACCATTCTCGAGATATTGTGCATTTTTCAAAAAAATTATCAAAAAGTCATATAAAATAAAAAATATATATTTCCTATTGAGAAACATGTTCACTTTTCATATGCAATACCATGCGATAAATTGGGTGACATCATTCTCGTGGATCTAGCTCGTTCCATTCATGAAAAAAGATACTTTGAGTAACACTTTTGTATTTGAACGCCAATAGTCATTTATCTGCTGTAAAAATAACTTATTTCTTCGTCCATAACGCTTGGCGAAATTTTGGCGACGAATTTGGCGGGATGTCGCCAACTTGGCGACTTTGTGAAATGTTGCCAAATTAACGAAAATCTCGCCAAATGGATAAAAATGACGACTAATTGTCGAAAATTAAATATCTTGGAAAGAATATTAGTATCTACTATAAGAAAAACCTATTTTTTTACTGTAAAAGTAGTAAATTCATTACATTATATAAGGAAAGTCATGTGTTGCCCACATCAGATTTTTTTTGTAGGGATTTAGTGAAAGAGTTTTCACAAAGTTATGATGTTTAGTTTAGCTTTGGCATGATAGCACAAGTCTACTACAGAAAGCAATTGATAATTATACTGTTGTATTCTTAATTTAATCAGACATACTTTAAATATATATTTAAACTTGTTGGTAAAGTATAACATCAACGAGAGCATGCTTTTTTTGCAATGTGAGACAACGGGTTGATTCTTCAACCTCTGAATTAAGTACGTTAAATGCGTAATGAGGCTCACGATGCCTGCAGTAATGCAGAAGACGAGGGCAATCTCAGATAAACTATCAAAATGTAACGCTTAATTGACTGTTTGTGGGAATTTCTGCATGCATTAATAATTTATTTATTTGCAAGAATGGAAATTACGGGACAAAGTCCCAGTAACAAATTGCAAGATAAAATGCAATACAAAATCTTCATAGATAAAATATTTTAAGAAAAAACAAAATACAAATTATTTACAACAAGTAGTCTTTAAAAACACTAGCGGATGAATTTAAAACATCAAGATCATCAAGAAAACTGTTGTAAAGTTTATAAAAGTTATTAATGAAGAACTTCCTATATTGTACCAAAATTTCTTTCGGCACATAATCTCATAGACCTAGCTGAGTACTAAAGGACATGAAACCTGATCTCATTAAGTGATCCAATCAATTTTTTTATTGAACATATTATTGGAGAAAGAAAACAGAATGCAATCCCTTCTGCTGTTAAGCTTTTAACATTAAACACATTTCGGAGATAGGCAGCAGATAAAGTATTACCGTAAGTATCAGTTTTTTTATAATACAAATACCTCAAAAATTTATTTTAAATAGTTTAATTGTTATTAACATGAACTGCATGCAGAGGCCTCCAGATAATGGAGTCATATTCATGTCTAAACTCGACAAAGGCAATACGAAGAACAAGAATAGTATCAATAGTTGTAAAATCATGAGTTGCTTAATCCCCTTTGTGTAAACAAGTTTCCTGCAAGATTTAGCAGACATGTGGAAATGGAGAAACCAGAAGCATAAATAACACCAAGATCAGTGGCTGTGAAGTTCATAGCTAAATCAGAGTTGCCATTACTATAAGAAAATAAAATAGTTTTTAATTTTCATCAACGAATGAAAGAAACAATGCTACATTTATTAATATTGAGATAAAGACGGTTATCATTACACCACTTATAAAAAATTGATAACTCATTATTACAAGAACTAGCATCAAAAATTGTACAGAAAAATTTCAGATCATCAGTATAAAATAAACAATTTATAAAGCTATCAGCAAAGTTATTACTAAAAATTATAAATAGCAAGGGACCAAGAACGAAACCCTGGGGAAGCCCATAAATAGCAGAGAAACTCTTACTTATGGCTGAACCATAATTAACACAGGGAAACCTAGAGGTCAATTAGCAAATAAGAACTAAAACCGTTATTCTTCAATTTATAAATCCAAATACCATGATCAATCGAATCAAAAGCTCTAGAAAAGTCAATATACATTACATCTATCTGCCCCCCTCCCCCCAAAAAAATTATGTGCGTCAATTATATTCAAATTAAAACATAAAATATTAGTTACACTAGACCTTCCACTCATGACACCATGTTGTTTTATAGAAATAAATGACTGAACAGCTGCAAAGAATTTCATGAAAATTTGTGGAAGTTAAAGGTCCCACTTAAAATTTAGTCCATGATTCGTGTTTTTAGGACCTAGGGTTGTCGAGATATTAATGGTAAACGAACCTCTCATAGAGATAACATTATGCAAACGATATTTTTGCAGAAAGTTTAATTGAAAAAAATGTCATGGTGCTAAGCAATGGAATTAAACCCTATGAGTTTATACAGCAGAAAATAAATGATATTTTAAACCCAATAAGTTTATACAGCAGAGGATTTTTATTAAATTTTTCCGATTTGATTAATTAATATCTATAAGAATAAATTGCATCGGAATTACATTTTGACTAGATTATATCATTCCGGTTGAAAAATTATGATGATTATTGATTATTTTCAATTTCTGAAGTCATCTGTTTTATTTTGGCAAAGGTTTTTCAAACTCATATATTGAGTTTATCCAATTGTTGAAATAGAATAAAAACAGTACGGGTGTATTTTCTATTACTACGTTTTAGCGCTTTCGTTTTGGCATATTTTGATCCAATTTCATATTTTTTTGGTAAATTTGTTTGCAAACGGAACCAGGATGTTTCAATCTTTAAATTTGCCTGTGAAGATAATTTTGTTTAACAAGATATTCTTATACTTTATTTTAGGATAGTTAAATTGATAGAATGTTTTGAATAACAACGTTATTTAGGAATTGCACATAACTGTGAATTTTAAGTTCTTTTACATTACATATTCCGTACGAAGACAGGTATACTGCTAGTGTAAAATAAATTCACAAATGTTAGCAAATAGAATAATAATGGGGCTAGCTTATAATTCTCAATGAGACGTTTATCACCCTTTTTGAATATAGGTAATATTGTATAACTGGATTTTCACACCGTGAAAAGTATTTATTACATTTTCAACGATTTTCAACCCCATTATAAAATAGTTAAACTTCATTTTGAGAGAAAACTAGATTTGTTGTTGGAGATGAATAAGCATCAGTTAGCAGTTTTGTCTCCAGCTCTATACGTGTCTAAATTGTGTTTTGGCTGTTAGTATTTTATTAATATATATTGTGTTAATGTATATAGTATATATATTGTATTAATATATATAGTATTTTATTAATATATATGTATTGCTAATAGTATTTTATTCACAAGTATTTTTCTGAAGCTGGATATAGGTTTTGTATTTTTATTAGAATTTCTTTAGAATTTTGGAACAGTAAATGATGGCCCAAAAATTTACAGTTTTATTCACGAAAGAAACTTGACTAATTATAATTAAATGATCGAATAAATAAATTTTTGATTCATCAATTCATTCTTTAAAATAATTTCAGAATAAAATTTTTGAAATATTTAAGGTCAATAATACAGGTGGAGGAGAGTGTTTAACTAGGTAGTTACCCCCCAAAGAACTAACTATATTTTCCTTCTCGCCCTACGTAGGGACAGGATGTTTTCTTTACAAGTAATGTTGTTCCTTTAGAAATGCACTGTAGTGACTTTTCAGTCACATTTCAGTCATATAGTTATAATGATAGCCGTTCAATGATCAGAAATTAGATAAATTTGAATAAAAAAGGTTACGTTGGGGACAAGAGTGGTTGATAAGAATGTAGATATCGACGACAAGAAAGGATAATTTATTTTGTGGTAAGATTGTTGGTCTAGGATAGAATTTAATAAGGTCACAATAAGCGAGTAATATGAGATAGGAATTTAGGATAAGAATTGTGCAAGAAAAGGGTACTTTTACTGGGAGAGCTAACATTTTTTGTATCATATACTGCAGAGTCCACTTTGAAGATAAGAACTTACAATTCTGTTCCAGTAGCTCAACGGAAAAGCATCAGACAGCCAGTACGAAGATCTGTGGTTCGATTCCCGGTTGGGGGCAGCAAGGTACAATAGCAACTAAAGAAATGTATAGCAAATTAGTTTTTCTAAACATTGTGTAAGACCAGAATACACGTAGACAGATTTATATCATTATTTATGATACCTAGCAGGCCTGACAATGGCACCAGACTGCAAGACGCTGCAACCCTGACGCAAAAAGTCAGCAATGCCATAAATAAGGGAGCTTCAAGTACAGGTTTGGTCGAGACAAAGTAGTTACTGGAGGCTAAGACCATGAGATTGGTTAAAAGGTTAATAAATAAGGAAGTATTACTGCATCGTCCTGAGGTCAACCAGTAGTCGCCGAAGTGGCGTATCAGACCTCAGGAAAAAAGAGGTGGCAATTGGGAGAAAATTCTACATAGCGACTTCAGCTATGTAAAAAATACAGAGAAATTCAGAGAGATGTATAGATACAGTTGGAAAATATAGTTAATAGCAGTTCAGAGTCGATATGCAGATATGCATTAAAGTCGGCTTAGGTGCATAAAGAAATGTATCAAAGTTCTCATGCAAAGCAGTCAGAATAGGCGAGATGCATTAAATTCCACACAGCCTCAGACGATTTCGCATCAAGTTACTCATACAGTGCAGTGATAATGCGGTGGTTCAACAACCAATGATCCATAGCCGTCAAACGACACCAAGAAGGTATGTACTCAACAAAATATATAAAAGATCATAGCCAGTTTAGGAATTTTTGTATACTTGGTATCCTCCGTAAATATATAAGTATAATTGTTGTAATCGAATTATGGCTATAAGGTGCTTAATAAATATATATTTTAAAGTTAACATGGGTAAAGTTAATTGTGTGGTATTATGTTAATATATTCTATTTCAGGAACTCGTACTAAAGTCTTAATGGTGGATTATTAGCTGCATTTCAAAGTATCAACTCAATGGGTTTAACTAACTTCAATATTCATTTTATCTGTGCACCACACATAGTATCTGGTTTATTTTAAAGGAAAAGGATTAGTGATTTGAGAGGAGAGTTTACCATTCTCATCTTAGAAAAATTGAGCAGTCCTTCGTCTGTGAAATTCGGGGTACCTTCTTCAATGAAGGAGAGATCTGTTAGATACATTCCAAGGTAGGGAATGCAAGGAGGATCACATCTAAAATAAAAAAGAAACACAAGTAATTATTATGAACTACTTTTATAAAATACTACAAAAGAGCACGATAGAAAAATATGTATTATATAAAGAATAATTGCATACAGGGTTCATATAAAAGTCTTTAAGTATCTGAAAATCTTTGTAAGGACAGATCCATAAGTATGCACTTAACGGTCTATCTATAGTAAAGTGACCATGTTCTATAGAATAAAGTTCCTTTATTACAATATCTATAAAGATACTCTAGAATAAAAGTGATTGCAGCACCCTTAGCGGAGCATTTAAAAAGTTAAGATAACGGACTCTGCAACAAAACGACATAAAAGAAAAACGCTAATAACAAAATTATAGAGTATTGTCCGATGGATAGGACTTGGAATGAATGAAACGCATGTACGGGAGGCAAATAATAACATCCATAATCTAGATACACTTAATGTGTACACTAACGATCATTCCTTACAAAGTTATTGGTGGTGCTTAATTACTTTCCTAGAAACTATGTATATATTTTGATAATATTAACTTGTTCTACTTGATAACATTGTAAAAGATATTATTTAACCATTAATTTGATGACTGAATTTAATTGGTCTCAATTTTTATGTCAAATATGTGCCTACACTTGGCCATAAATAGAATATTATTGTTATCGTTACAGATGTTTCTTCAGTTTTTGACTTTAAGTAACTTTAGTTGAGTGTATATTCCTTTAGTATGTTGATTATATTCCCAATAGTATTTGGGCATTCTATCAAATCAGTAATGATTTGTTTCAGTTAAAAAAGGTCTCCTTCTGTTGATTTGTGTGCCCTTATAGCCATAAGTTCGATTCATCAATGACTATTTTAAGACTATGTTTCCGAAATAGTGGACATTTTACGAAAGAACAGCTATCTTTTCCGGATATTCAGAGGTTTTGGAAAAACGTTATGGCTTGCACAGCAGTGGTTTGTGAAATTTGAGATAAAGATGGAGGTCTTTCTGGCTTACATTCCAGACCTTAGTATCATAAAATACTTTTAGAATAAGTTGTAGTATTGATAACGATCTTGCTCAAGACAATATTCTTCTAAGCAATTGCAAAGAATCATGTGTAGAAATATTGTCTTAGTCAAGATTCGACTTTCTGTAGTCTGTCTCCAAAGTATTCTATGGGTATAAACTGCGTACTCTGAGTATACCAATATAACGCTTCATCTCAATCTCCAAACTACTCAAGTACAGTAAGTGAAGTGTAGATCTCTGATAAATTTAAAAATATTTACAGAAAGTGAAGTATAGCAAGGATGTCTGAGAAACTTAAAATGGTAAATGGTAAGGATTCTTAAAAGTGGTACAATGTAATAAAGAGCAAAATTATGTAGAGTTTTAGTGTTGCCAACTTAGTCATTCTGTGCCTAGATTTAGCCGTTTTTTGGAGCGTTTAGCACCCAAAACTGGCGTATTTGCAGCTACTTATAATGATCATATATGAAACCTAACTGCTTTTTTCTATGATTCTAGTCATAAGGTTCATACGAATGTTAGACAACCCTGATTTGATAATGCAGCACATCCATGGATGAAGGAAAAATTAGCTCAATTCAGCTATGGATCGTCTGATAAAAGAACATTCCGAATCAATAATATACAAATTCAATAAGGTGTCCGTTTACTTTTGAAGAGGGTACCCATATTCCGAACGAAATGCCCTACTTTAGATTTGTAGATGATATCCTAATTGGTCAGTCAAAAAACAACAGCGATTTTGACTTCAGTTTCTACCCATCCAACTTAGAACTTATAGAAACTAATATGATTCATGATAACTAGATCAATTATCTTGCTATTTGTATCAATTTTAGTGACACTGAAGAATTATGTACAAAACTATATGACAAAAGAAACTTTTTCGATATCAACATTAATTACATTGTTGACTGGAATTCAGACTTAAGTTCAGTCATTTTCCGCAATATCATTAAAAAACATTTTCTTCGAAACTTACGAATGCATACTTATCAACGTGATCGCATCAAATGTGACAGAAAATTCATCCTGGTGGCTATGCGACAGAATTATCCTGTGCGCTACATTAAACACTACTATAATGCACTTCACTGCAAAGTAATAAAAGCATTTTACAAAGATTTTGGCAACATCGCTATTACATAAAAATTGTTGGCAACGTATATACTAGTAAGGTATTTTATACATCTCTATATATACCAGTGTTTCGACTCGGAAACATTAAAGACGATGTGACACAGGGACCTTCACTATCTTCGGGATTTGATTTCCTTTTTCAACTTCATTCACGCCATTTTTATCTCATTAAATATACTCGTGGTCTATGCTTCCACTAATGGTTTATGTCTTTTACTTGGCAGTTTCATGGAGATTAGGCCACAGGAAGATATCGACTCCGGGAGTGTTTCCTCGGTTGTTGTTGTTGAAACCCAGACCGTCCGACCTACCAGAAAGGTATAAGGTAACTGCTTAGTATTTCCTGGGTGTAATAGCTAGCTATAACCGGGAAAAAGGGGTCACAATCCCCCTTGGACACTTATTATTTTACCTGTTGGCTCTTTCCCATCCTGTTTTTTGACATTCTTATATATATATCTTTCTATATATATATATATATATATATATATATATATATATATATATACATATATATAGATTATATATATATACATATGCATATATATGTATATACATATATATATATATATATATATATATATATATATATATATATATATATATATATATATACATACATACATATATACTGCCATTACGCAGTACGGTTTTTATTACTTATTTTGGCAACAGTAAATCTCCTCTTTACACTTTATCGAATGGCAAAATTGGTCTAGTCATTTTTTGCTCATCACGTTTGTACATTTGAAGTGCACTTTAAGGTATTTATGTTTCCTTTCTATTTTTTCAATCTTTATGCTTGTCGTCCTAATAATACATGTTGATAGATAAAATCTATCTTGTGTTTCAGAAACAAGCATTTTTGTGTTCATTTCGTTTAAAATATCAGGACCTGATATAGAATTTTATCGAAATGAACTATTCTTAAGTCTAGAGCTCTTCCACGTGCAAGCTTTAATGCTTAATTATTTTGTTATTCTTTTTTTCGAATCCTCTCCATTGACATTTGTTGATTATCTTTAGCTTTTTGAACTGTAATATGTAATATTATTTCCTCTTTATTGTTGAATTTCATTTTATTTCATTGTATTCTGTAGGCTTAAAAATATTTTTAAGATAGTGTATTATGAGTTACTTCTTCCATTCTACCATTGGATTTACTATTTTAATACTTTTTTTACATATATATACATATATATGCATATATATATATATATATTTATATATATATATATATATATATGTATATATATATATATATATATATATATATATATATATATATATGTATATATGTATATATATATATATATATATATATATATATATATGTATATATATATATGTATATATATATATATACATATATATATATATATATATATATATATAAAATATATCCACAATAATAATTTTCTTGCTACTTCAAATAAAATTGATTATAAAAACTTTGCTCATCATGGTTTTGAAAATATAACTATACATATTTTGGATATTAAAACACATACTGCTGATAGATTGTTCTTTGAAAACTTCTATATTAAATCACAATGTACTCTTTTTCCATATGGATTAAATCAATTATATCTCAATGGTAATATTGTAAAAAATAATTTTGTAGATAATAAATATTCTATTTTTAATCACCTTTTTTTTAATCCTCTTTTACATAATAGTAAATTGGCTAAACTCAAAAGATTTAAACGCGGTAAAGGAAGCTAGTTACTGGAGACTTAGCCATTGTTAAAGATAAATCTTTGAGAACTATAATGTCATTTGGTACTAAATTCAGGTTACCTTCATGTAATAATTCTAAACATGTCTTAAAGTCAATCAATCTGCACCTTGATAAATTTATTTATGGATTAGCTTCTAAATATGCTCAGCCTTTAGAGGCATTTAATATGTGAAAATTTACTATTTTAAGATCTATTAAAAATGCCATTTGTAGTATTAATTTATCTAGATCTATATATAATATGGATAATATAAAACACTCTGTTAATGATTTACATAGTTCCTTTGTTATTACTTATGTTGATAAAGCCTCTAATAATTATGCTATTATTTGTAAAAAATTCTATATTCAATATCTGTTAGATTATTTAAAAAATAATAGTCTATTTAAAATTGATTCCCACTCTGTTAATAGTATCACATTGAAAATTATCAATATGTATAGTGATTTAGATATTAATAATAAATTTTTGAAATTACCATATATTG
Organism: Amaurobius ferox; assembly: GCA_951213105.1. Classification (NCBI taxonomy): domain Eukaryota; kingdom Metazoa; phylum Arthropoda; class Arachnida; order Araneae; family Amaurobiidae; genus Amaurobius; species Amaurobius ferox. The sequence goes on along the minus strand of OX578134.1, from coordinate 79,576,228 downwards.
TGCTTATACCTAAATTTCATAAAAATCCTATTAAATTTAGAACTGTAACTAGTGGTCATAATTCATACTCTACTACTGCTAGTAAATTATTACTAAATTATTTAAATGTACTAAATAGTAATTTACGAGATTCTAGTGATAACTACATTATTCTAAATAACAGTAAAGAATTAAAAAATAAATTAAAAACACTTGGTAAAATAATAGGATTTCAAACTTTTGATTTTAACGATCTATTTAATAATATTAAGATCACTGATTTATATAATGTCATTTTAGCTTTATATAATGCTTATATTACTAATCAATCTCATCTTACTAAATTTACCAATTTTCCTAAGCTTCTCCATTTTGTTCTTTTCAATAATTATACATTTCAAGGTAATAAATTATACTTACAAGTCTCAGGTGTTCCACAAGGTGACTGTAGTAGCAGTATGTTAGCTACTTTATACTTATATCAATATGAAAAATTCTTTACTTCAACCGATTATAAAATTTACAGATATGTAGAGATGATCAGATTTGTCTTGTATTTACTGATAACTATGTCATAGATATAGATTTCTATCCGGATAATTTGGAATTAATCCCTAATGAAACTACTATTTGTAATAATATTTATTATTTGGATTTAAATCTAATTATAGAACCTATTAATGGGATACTTACTAATTTATATGATAAAAAATATCATTTTAAATTTAATATTAATAAATTATTACCTTTTAATTCCTGCAACTCGATTCAATTGTTTAGAAATATTATACTTAAGCAACTTTTTAGAATTTATAGATTATCAGATAAAAAATTTCATGCTTTGTACATTAATAACCTCAAAATTACCAGTAAATTTTATAAATATCCAGCATATTTAATAAGTGGTTTAGTTAATAAGTTTCGATTAGCCTAAAATTCTCATAATCTCTCCTTAGTATCTTATTTTAGCCGTACTTCTACATTCTCTTGAATTTATTATATTTTCGTCTTTTTATCTTGTAGCTTTAATTGTAGAATATCTCATTTTATTGCTTTTACGAAGTACGGTTTTATTATTCTCGTTGGCAACAGCAAATCACATCTTTTCATTTCTGCATATGGCAACATTGGTCTAGTTATATTTTGCTCGTCATGGTTGTACTAATGAAGTGTATTTTAAGGTATTTATGTTTCCTTTATTTTTCCCAATCTATATGCTTGCCGTCCATATAACACAAGTTTATAGATAAAATCTATCTTGTGTTTCAGAAACAAGCAATTTTGTGTTCATTTCGAAGGGATATATGGACTTGAAAAGAATTTTTTCGAAATGAACTTAGCTTAAGCCTAAAGCTCTTCCACGTACTAGCTTTTTTGCTTGATTTTTTTGTTTTCTATTTTCATTCCTCACCTTTGACATTTGTTGATTGTTTTTGTCTTTATGACCTGCATTACGCTTTATAATTTCCTCTTTATGGTTGAATTTCTTTGTATTTTGTAGAAAATTTTGGGATAGTGTATTATGAGTTACTACTTACATTCTAACATTAAATTTACAATTTTATATTTATATATATATATATATATATATATATATAAACATATATATATATATGTATATATATATATATATATATTAAAATAACAAAAACTAAAGTGCAAGAGTGTGAATCAGTAACCACAGTATCTAACCGCGAGCAAAATAAAAGCGTGTGTGAAAAGCAAAAAGCAACGAGGAAGGGCCGAAAAAGCAGAGCACGGAGAGGCCAGGACAAGGAAAATATATTAAAAAATAGTATATCTGCCAGAAACGTCTTCAGGGGCACATTCTAAACAGATATACTAAAATCCGTTGTTTCTATGATTGCATAAAAACACGTGGTTAAAATATTATGCAATCTGTGCCCAACAACGGAATAACAGAAAAAAACCAAATAGGATAAATTCAATTATATATCATAAAATACCACATAAACATGAAATATAAAATACCACATAGACATGAACATGAAAAATATAGCGCACAAATATACGAATTTGCAAAAAAGAGCAACTCACATGTCGAAAGGTCATATATATATACATATATATATAAGGATATAAACAAGAAGAAAAAATAAGCGAGAACAGGAGTGACCATATGATTTGCATAGAATGGCAGGGGTGGATTGCGACACCCCTTTCCCGCTTAAAGCCACTCTGGATGCAGAGCTGCTAAGCGCCACATCCTCTGTAAGGTTTCTGTTTTCTCCTTTACTTAAATAGGAGTTCCGTTCGTGATATACTTATTTTTATATGTACATATATATATATATATATATAAATATATATATATATATACATATATATAAATATATATATATATATATATATATATATACATATATACATATATATATACATATATATATATATATATATATATACATATATATATACATATATATATATACATATATATATATACATATATATTTATATATATATATACATATATACAAGTTGTCCAATATGTCGTTGAGCGGTTGAGTGTCGTTGAGCGGTCGTCTTGTTGGTGAATGAAACTTGGGTGGCTTGACATTATAGGCAGGACATTCGGCTGCAGAAAATCTTTGACGTATATGCGAGCCGTCATATTGAGTTACAACACAACTGGAGGAGATTGACTGTCCCACGAAATGGCTCCCCAGACGGGCACACCACGTGTGATGGCCGTGTGCCGCTCGACAAATGCGGAATCGGAAAGCTGACCAATCCTCGTCCACACACGAGTGCTGAGATCATCAGCATCGAGAGAGAAGCGGGATTTGTCGCTAAAGATAACATGCCTCTAATCAGACACTGTCGAATCTGATCGAGCTCGACACCAATCCAGATCACTCTGAGGTTAGTGTCCTATATTAGGGGCTTACTGGTAGACGCCGTAATGGACTTCGACACCTAATCCCACCTTCTTTCAGTAGTCTCTGAATAGTATCCCTTGATACAAGATGTATGGCGGATGGCAAATTCCTTCGAATGGATGGATCATAGCGACGCCATTGCTGTGGATCTGGCTCTTCTCATGACTGTAGAAGCAGTTGCCTGTCTGGGATGGCTGACGTGTCTGCGATGGCTGCATGTCCCTTTTCTGATCCACTGTTGCCAAAACTAAGCAACTAACATATCGCTCCAACCAAAATGGCGACTGATACGTCTGTTGGACCAACCAGCTTCCGATGATGTGGCTTCTTAGGCCTATGATGACCTTTTTGGTGATCTTTGTTCTTGGGCCTTTGATGACCCTTGACCTTTTTGGTGTGCTCTTAGGCCTATGATGTGATCCCTCTCTAAATCCTACAATTGTTCATAGTGCCGTCGAGTATATCTTAAAGGCATCTTTGTATACAACTTGCAGTATCAAAGCAAAAACTCCAATTCCAATTGTTCGTGAGTAAATACACCGTTCGTTTCAAATGCTGCACGATGCTTCGTTCTCATGCGCGTTGTATGAGTCCTATAGCATCATTAGCACTGATAGTTTGATCATCTGTATAACTCTTAAAACTGCATTCACAAGCAGAGTTTTGCGGTTGCAGCTCAATTTTTTTTATAGATGCAAATATTTTTTGCAACAGTATTTTAAAATAAGAATTTTCCTTATTACTTTATTTATTAGAAATTATGGTTATTTTTAATGCAATTTATATAGCTAAAATAGTGTGGATAGTTTTAGATATTTTTATAGCATAATTAAAATTTATTCTGACTTATGTATTTTGACAAAAAGAATGAAAATAGTTAATTTTCTGGTTTATGCATGTAAATGTTTAAAAGAAATAAAAAAACAAGTTTATCTATAATCATATGTACGTAGAGAAGAGAAAAACACAATAAGAGAGTAAAGCCTTTCCTAAGTTTCTAATTACTTTTTGTAATATTATTGCTAAATCATTAAATAATTTGTATTTATACTGCCTTCCAAAAATGTTGTGATTTGTATCTAAGCGCAACGGGCAAAAGTCTTTTTGACAGACGATTCAAGATTTGCCTAGCAATCGGTTAGTAGATGTGTGCTAGTCTTGAAAGAACAAGAAATCGCAACCAATCCAATAAGGTCGTTGAACACCCTGCTGTCCTGGAAGTATGATGGTTTCTGTTGCAGGAATTTAAAAGCAAATTAAACTCCTTCCTGTAAATGTTTTGTCTCATTAGAGTTTGTATAACTAAGTAACTCCTCAATACATTTTCCTCAGGCAGCACTATGATTGCGCATAGGTATCTCAATGAAGTCCTTGATTCATATATTATATTTTATGCAGTTTCCATCGGTCTGGATTTTTGTTTATTGAAAGACACGCTTGTCCACATAGAGCGAACTTAGAGAAGGACTACCCTCAGAGCGAAAGTATCGAACGTATAGAGTGGCCAGCGTATTTTCCGGAATTTAATTCGATCGAAAATGCTAGTGATTACTTCGGTGGAGCTGTTTGCCCACTCCCATCACCCTCCAAGAACTGAAAACTGCTCTTATATAGAAATGGCAAGCATCGCTCTCCGTCACACTGGATCACTTGATTGGGGATGAATCATGGCTGTCCCACCTGTATCAGGATCTGAGGGGGCATATTACATATAAAGCGTCACTCTTTAGCGCCTCTATGCATCATTAAGATTGTTTATCCTCTCTATGCATCATTATTCTGTTGTAGCAATTTAGGGTTAAATAAACCCCCTACATTTACGTATTTTGTCTCCATTTATCTGTTACATTTATCTGTTTTGTGGTACATTTAACGTTTGCCCTGTAACATTGTTGAACATCATATTTTTCTTCCTGGTAGTGTGGTGGATTCTGTTGTATAAATTTAGGATTAAATAATATCCCCTACATTTTCCCTATTTTGCCTATATTTACATGTCTACTTTTACATATATTGTCCTACATGTAAAGTTTGTCCAGTAACATTGTTGAACATTATGTTTTTGTTCCTGGTAGTGTGATGGATTCTGTTGTAAAAATTCAGGAGCAAATAACCTCCAATACCTGCCCATGTTTGTATTGTTAAAGTTTGCATGACTAAATAACTCATCAGAGTATCTTTCTCTGAAATTTGCAGTCGATCGGTGCAGAATTTCATGATTCATGTGCTATTAGCTGTTAGGGGCTTAGCTTTTTGTGGAAAGTGTATATATATATATATATACATTCCCTCTAATAATTGTAATGGGGCGGCATGTATTTATTTTTGCATAGTAGCCCGGTCAAACGTTACACTAGCCCTGTCTGTTAGAAATACTTAAATAAATTAATATTATTATCAATTATGTTCAATTATATAAAATAAGTATGAATCAGAAAATATTTACGAGATTTAATTGTAATGTCAGGGATATGTAACAATTGTGTATATGACCACGCCCACATTTGTCCACTCCCATTTTAAGCATTTGGAGTTTCCTTGAGGTATTGAAATACAGTTTATCGGCAATAAATATGAACAAGAAAGATCAATCATGCTTAAAGCATTGATTATGAAACACTTTCCAACTTCAATGCAATTTTATTTAAACAAGTCTAAAATGCAATACATTCCTCGGTAATATTTTGAAACTTATCACAATACTGCATTAATTTATTATATTTGAAAACTTAAACCTTCATCGAAAAAAATGAACTTCATTCAAATGACGGCATTGAAATATAAATTGCCTGGTTTAAACATCTCTAAAATGTTATACATTCCTCGGTAATAGTTTTAGAATTATCATAATACTACGATAATTTATTATATTTGAAAACTTCATCGAAAACAACTGAAATTAATTCAAATGACGTCATAGAAAAAATAACACGCCTGGATCTCTCTATAAAAACAGGATTTCATTCATAACTTTCTCCCATTCATTTCATTCATCACAATACTATAATAATTTATTTTATTTAAACATTTTATTTAAGACCATGGAGCTACAAATAATTAAACTCTATGCTTAAAACTTCATCGAAAAAAATCGTCCTTCTCTTTATAAAATCAATTAATATTTCATTCATATCAGCCATGCAGACTCCATGGACTAAATTATTTTGTGTTAAAAAAATACAGGAATTCTAATACAACTCATTCTACATATTTTGCTGTTTACATTTTACATAGGTGAAAAATAGGCTTAGTTGTAGAAATAATCAAATTTAGATGAGCATTTAAACTCAAATATATTGTCATTGCGTTCTTTCAGTATGTAGATGCACAGAATTTAAGCAAAAATAAAGTAGTTTTAGGACGGATACAACACTCAATATGAATTAAAAAGAACTTAAAAAAATCACGATTTTGAAACAAGATGGATGCCATATATCATTTTGAAGTGGGTCATGTGATCGTTTCATATCATGGTCAGGTGATCGTTTCATATAAGAGGTGTAATTATTATTTTAATTTTTATTTAAAAAACTACTGAATATATTTCGCTGAATTTTTTTTTTTATATATTTTATGGAACAATTTGAATATTACCTAAAATTTTCGAAGCAATTTGTGAATTTTAAATCCGCTTAAAAAATGTTTGAAAAATTAGTTCCCATAGGGTTCAATGTATTTCATTTTTTCAACCCGGGTTCAATCCAAAACTAATTGGGTGATATTATTCATTTATATTCCCATAGATCCTACAGACCATCTGAACAACATACTAAAATTTCATTTTGATTAAGTCATTTTTACGGCAGTTATCGTGCTAACGGACAGACAGACAGACAGACAGAATGAACAAAGTCATAACACTTTTCAACTTTGTTGTAACATGTTAAAAATGGGAAAATTTTTTAAAGTAGATGATGAAATTTCAAATCCGTAATTTCGACGATGCCAAAATTACCAAGGAAAATACGGAAATAGAAATAAATCATTGGTGTGGATTTCATATTGGTACTAATTTATGATTAAATTTCATTTTATTTTATTTATAGTCTGAAAGGTTGTAGGCAATTTTTTCAACGGTCTTCATTTAAACAGCCTTTCGTTAAGTTCAAAACGGGAAATATTATTCTATGACTACAGAGTATTAGATCCAGAAAAATTAAAAGTAAAATATTTTTTCACACCAATCATATGTTCCGCTAATATTTTAATAGGATATCATATATAAGGAATGATTTCGTTGAATTATTACTGCTCTAACGTCTTTTGGATAAAATCCGGAAAACTGTGTCAAATAAGGACGCAGTGAATTAAATAGGTTCATAGAACAAATAACCGTGGATAAAGTGTCTTACCGTAAGACAACATTGCCTGGTCTCTAAGGATGCTTGTTGGACGACGTGAAAATCTACTGGGTAGGATGGGTAGGATTGCTTAAAATTTAGTCTATATTAATTTAGAGGAATTTAGTGCTACTTTATAAAGACCTTTAAATAACATATATATACTTCATATGCTATATAGTCTGTACTTTTGTAAGGCTGTGCAGTTGAATGACTCATTTGAACTATAAAATAATTTTGTAATCAGTGAAATCAGCACACACTTTTAAATAACTCACTTAAAAATTATTTATTTGAATTTTCTATATCTTTTGAATGAAGCACTAATATAAATTATCCACATTTAGGCGTGACTTTCCTACATTTTTATAAAATTTATTTAAACTTTAACTTTTTATTTATATTCAACTCAAATCTATGTTTAAAACATGTTTTTACTTATTTGCGTTTGAAATGTTCACAACTAGCGGTTAATTTTTTGAAAAGTCACTTTCTAGAGATGATACTATTTTAGCAGCCATAGTAAGTGATAGATACACTTCGTTGTGTAAGTGAAGAAATTTGCGAACGATAAATAAACTAATTCACAAAAAAGATTATCGTATTCTCAATAGGATTATTTTTATCAAAGGCAAAGTAGCAAATGTTGGAGGCGCACAATGCTGGGCCTATTTCCCTGACCCCATCTACATTTCGTATAATTTTTTGATATTGCTTTTAACCTTTCTTAACAGAACTTCTAGAACTGAGAACTCAGCTTTGCATCCACAGGCTATTTATTTCACAATATATAACTTATTTTGAAATTCCTTACAATACATAATATTCTATGTACAGGAAAATTCTTGTAACAGAATCGAGGGTTTGAAACCGAGTTCTTGTTATATTTACGCATTTTGTGTATGTTAGAACACGATTCAACTATTTTCAGAGATCGGCTGTTTTTGTATGTGGTGTGCATATCCATGTAATTAAAATGCAATGAATAGCCAGCAAAAAAAAAAAAAAATAGAAGTTTTAAGATGAATTTTGTCGATGGCAATTTTTGAAGCAGCTTGACATATGAGTAAAAGTGCATTTCAGTCGGAAAGTGTTTCATAATCAATGCTTTATTCATGAATGAACTTTCTTGTTCTATTACTTCGATCGGAAAAAAACAATGAAAATCGTTTGTAGTATAAACACATGGGATTTAATTCGGTTGCTAAGTAACATGACACATTTTTCTTCAAATAAATCTGTGGGAACTTCGTTTGCATAATGCTATTTCTGTGGCAGGTTCGTTCTTCATTAATATTTATACAACCCCGGGTCTTAGATACTCGAAACATGGCCTAAATTTTATGTGGTTTTATTATAGGGCTACCCTTAAAATTTCATGAAAGTCAGTTAAGCCGTTCTCCTATGATGATAACAACCACATATACAGAGACAGTTTTTCAATATTATGTATATAGATAATGTGATTGATATACAGGATTTACAGGTGATAGGTTTTCTATAAGTGCTATGGTAACAAGCTAAATATATGTCAAATTGAGGGTTGAGTCGTAAAAAGTGAGTTCTTACGAACAATTATTGGTGCCAAACTTGATATTATGGGCCACGTTGTTTATGATCAGGCAATAAGAAATACGTTCATTAAATTTATGATTCTGCAGACGCACTCGCACATTAAGATCACATGATGTTTTAGACTGGAGGGCGTTGAGGAGTCCTAGACCGAGGACTAAAAGTAATTTGGGCCGTGAACACGCTTTGATCAAGCCCCTCACACAAGACTGTGAGTCAATGGGCACCTAAGGCGGAGGTTTTAGAAAATCTTGCACAGCAAAATTTGAGAAGAAAAGGAGAGAAGACAAAGTTCAGAAGTTTAGAAATTAAGATGAGATGTAATAGTACAGTAAATATTCGAAAAGTAAACATTTGTGCCAATGAACCGGAAATAACGGCCGCGACTGTCTAGGCCTACTAACGCCTACTGACGAACGTTACAAAAATCAAGGTAACCATTTTTAATCATCAATGAGGAGCGTTATAATTATATTGACTCTAAAGTAAATCAAAATTGAATCTTGTATTATCAGACTCTTAAGTGCCGCCTCAAAAACTTTGTTAGACAGCGCAAGAATTGATGAAGATTTTATGTTACAAATATTAATGAAAATTTAAATAATAAGTTAATAAGTATATCAATAATATATAATAATACTTTTAATAAAATATAAAATTTGAGGGAAAATATGTCTCATCATATCAGAGTTATTAATTTTAATTTATGTATACTAATTATTTTACAGGTTTATGCCTAGCTATACACACTGGTGGGTAATTGCCGGTACAAACAATGCACGAAATTGCACTATACGACAGCATAAGAAATATAACTATATATTAATTTTTACACCACATTTTGGTTGACCTTACACATTTAAAGGCGACAGATAATATATGTTAAAAATAAAAGTTTCTTGGTGATAAATTATACACTGTCTACTTTGTATTCCCTGATGCTTCGCCACTCAACATAAATAAACAATCACTAGCTGACCAATCCAGAACCCTTGCTACTCTTGAGTTTCTGACCTCCGAAGTTAATTGAAAAATAAACCGATTAATACCATATCAGAGGGATGTCACGAGTGTAAAATTATATTCATAAAGCTGCCGCGAATCTGAAACGGTTGGGAATCACTAATTCGTTGATAGGCTTTTAAGAAATACGAATAAATAAGGAATATGTCATACAAAGAAATAGATATAATTAAAAAATGTATAATTACTGGTTATTTGGAAGTTTTACGCATAAATATGGTCAAAGTAGTAGTTAAAAAAGTAAATTCATATGTTGTTACAAAAGCATACAATTGTAATCAACTTATATCAATATAAATTACACCTATATTTTTAAGCATAAATAATGTAATTCAATTTATAGATGTAAGAGGTGATAAAAGCAAATATTTCCAGTACCTGTGGAGGGCGTCCCGCATATTTCTGAACCTACCGTCGGCCGAAACGAGGGCTTGGAGTTTGTCGATACTCTGTTTAGTCTGAAATATGAAAAAAATAATGATAATAGGACCATAAAATTTTAATACTGATTCTACCCACTATGACTTAGGTTTCTTTTGAGATTTGCTAATTATAGTCATAGAAGCACGTGGTTACATATTTTGTAGATAAGAAAATACAGCGTGAATAGGATGTAGAGTGAGATTTTTCGTTTCTGATTTTGCTTTGAAAGTTTTTAGGTTGTTGCTGCATAGTTGAGGTTGCTGTGTTCTGAGGTAACTTTGAGGTAACTTTCTCTTCATTGAGGTAAGTATATTACATTGGGGTATTATGTTGAGAGTTGAAAGATTGGTATATGTGTCGTTGGGGTTCTCGCAAGTGGATGAGTAAAAGTCCCATGAGGATGCTGGATTTATGTGCTTTGTGGTTGCTTGTTAATTTTGTATTTTGGAGGTGCGATGATAACCGAGCAAATTTACATACTTGTGGTTCCAATCTCGAAAAAAAATGGATGTTTGAAAGGAAGTGTTCGTGGTTCCTTATTTTTTGGGGGCTTATGGTATGGATAGATATGGTGTTCTGGAAGTGGTTGATGCTTGTGGACTGTTCCGTTGAGTTTCCATGTGTTTTGGGTCTGCTATTTAGTGCTTGTTTAAGTTGTTGGGCAGAGGTTCTCTTCATTTTCAGTAATAAAATTGTATAATTTATTGATTTTTCATATGTTACAGTTGATTTGAGAGATGTTTAAGATTCATTTTGGAATGTTTTTACTGTGTTGGCTTGTCTTTTTGAAATAGAGATGGAATGCTATGGGACACTCGAAAAGGGAGTGGGTTGTATTGCCTATTTCTCCACCTATGCAGAGGATGGAGATTGTTGATTGTATTTTCTATAGGAATTCTGAAAAATATTCATAGTTAGAGAGTATCCAAGATAATTGTTTGGAAGATATGCAGATGTCGATTGTGAATTTTGGATGTAAATCATCTGCTTAAGGTACTGTTTCAGTCCTCTTGCTATTTCCTGAGGTTGTATTTTATTTATGTAAAATTTTACTTAGGATTTAAGTGTTTCCAAATTGTATGTTATCCTTTTGTATCCTCTTCTGCTTCTTTTGCTAAAGTGTTGGTTCATTCGTTGCCGGTGATACCAGCGTGGACTTTCGTCCATTTGATAAGGAGCTTGTTGGGAGAGCTTTGTGACTAGAAGTTTTTAAATTAGGAGAATTAGTTAACATTTTCATATTTCATTTAATTTTTCGTTATTGTACCTAACAATACGATTTTTCTCAAAATTTGCATATCACCCAAATTTGCACCCAGAAGGTACTGTTTAAAGAATAGTAATATGGCATTTGTTTAAAGGCAAATGGCATCTGGTTGAAGACTAGTTAACTGGCATATATTTAAAGAAAAATCCCACTTGGTTAAAAAATAGTCATTTGGCATTCTCTGACTGATCAAGACCAAGCGATCTGCTCCCGAGAATGCCGAATTTGATAGTTAAAAAAAATCTATTATTTTTAGTATTGATGATAATGAAGTAGATAAGATTTATTAAATAGTCAATTCCAGTGAATTGACATTTATTTAATTGGGTGTTAAATAGTTATTGGCTGTAGTAGTATATGCCGATAGTGCTATTGTCAAATTAAACCATTTACATGGGAATAGGTTTTTGTTCAAAGTCAGAATATCCTTTAGTTAATTACAAACTGTGCTAATGAGAGCTCGTAAACACGTTTTATATCAGACAATAGTTGTTAAAACTAGTTAATAAAATGAGCTTCCATGATATATTAGTTTAAGTGTGGTATAAAATAAGCTCTCTTGCTGTCATTAAATGTATCGACAAATCCATGGTGAAGAGCATATAAAAACGCGAAACCAATTGTAAGGATTAACAATTTCTATTCTAGACTTCTTATTTTTCAAGCAGTGTCTTCCCTGGGGAAAGAAGAGTCTAAATTTAAATACATGCCGCGTAGATTGCGGACGGAAAGTGGAGCTGGCAGCCAGGTTATAAAAGGCGAAGTGCGAAGCACGAGTTTGAGGGAGATGATATGAGTTAGGACAACGTGTAGCGTGGCGTATGTGGATGTAGACGATGGTAGAAAATGTGGATCATGTACATTCTGATTTATTATTTATAAATTACTTTAATGGAGTTTATTTTATGATTGCTACATTTTAAGAATAAACTTATTGTTTTTATCAAAAGATGCTTGCGTGTTCATTCCAGTACCTTTACACCGTCTATAGATGCTGTTATTTATAATGAAAGCGGGATTCCAGTTATTAAACTTCTTTTTGTTTTAAGTTCATTAAACTGACAATTAACTATTTACGAGAGATATGTTTGCATACTCATGGGAATCAGTTTTTCTTTCATAACTAGAACAATTTATTAGAATTTTATGAAATTTATAAATTTTCCTCCATTCGATATGCTCAGAGTACTGATTAGATATATTAAATTTTGAAGTTTTGTTTTTTTGATCGGATGAAGTACACACATTGTGAGTTGCGTCAAAAAAATTGAAAGTCTAAAAATATTTTTCTGAATGTAAAAGATATCTTAATTTAATACAATTTTGGAGTGAAAGGGTTTCGTCCAGAAAAGAGCACCAGGCGCGAAGCGCTTTTAATTTCCAATCTCTAGGTGTGGTTCTTATCTTCATACTGTGACATTATTTCATTTGCCCATAGTTGGAGGTTCGAGGTTTTTGATTTACTGTTTTTATTATTTGACTTAGCTCCTAGTGTGGCAGTTTGTTGTACATTTAGAGTTTGAGTAATTTTGGGGAGTTGATGCAGATCTAAGGATTTCCTAGCAATTTGGCAGTTTAAGGTTTAAGAACATTTTTTAGAAAACATTAATCGAGTTTTTATTTAATATCAACTATTTAAGTTGGGACTTCCCTAATTCCGATTTTCAATATTAAGCACCGCGCGGGATCTCTTACGTGATTTGGCCTTGCGATGATTATAGTCATGCAGATTGAATAGTAGTTCATTTGGAACAGATGGCAGATTTTTATAGAATTTAAGCGCTAGCTTTTCAATTTGGGCTCTAACAGTTTTTATTTTGAAGTCTTTCCTAATTACCGAGTTTCTTAAATATCTAGGGGCTTTCCTTATAATCCTTAGGGTTTTGTTTTGTCTCTAGTAAGTCTCTAGTAGTTTTACAGGCATATCCCCATACGGGTGCTGCATACAGCATTCCCGGGCGGATGACCGATTTATAAATTAGGAGTTTATTTTGATAACTTAGATTCCCGTTTCCTATCATTGGGTATAAGGCTCCTGTGGCCATATACGCTTTTTTGATTAAGTTCGTTACGTGCTGTTTCCAGGTTAGGTGGGAATCTATCGTTACACCTAGGAATTTAGATTTTTCCGCTTTTAGGGCATGGTTGTTTATGTACAGAGGCGGCGGAGGTTTACGTTTTCTAGAGAAATAAATCCAATGACATTTATTGGGGTTTAATTTTATTCGCCATTTTTCCAGCCATGTTTGGAGTATGTCTAAGTGTTGTTGTAGCTGTCTGTGCATTACTGAGACGTAAGGGTATTTTGCAAGTATCGCACTGTCGTCTGCATAGAGTGTCAGCTCCGTGTCTGGGGTCCTGGGGATGTCATTTAGATATATGTTAAAGAGTGTCGGGCCCAGGATGGATCCTTGCGGTACACTACTTTTAATGAGCTTGGGTGTAGACAAGTTATCTTTTACTCTAACTTGGAAGTGTCTGGTATTTAGGTATGAGATTAAAAGTTTGACAAGTGCGTCAGGGACTTTTAGAGTGATCAATTTGTATGCAAATCTACAGTGCCACACTTTATCAAATGCTTTTTGTATGTCAAGAAAAATCGCAGCTGTGGGTGTCTTACTATTAAGTCCAGAAGATATGTACTCTACCACTCTCAGCAATTGATGAGTGGTGGAGTGTTTTGGCCGAAATCCAAACTGCTCCGGAATGATAATATCATTCTCACTAAGGTGCGTGTTCAGTCTATTAAGAATTATTTTCTCAGTAATTTTACTAAGTGTCGGTAGTAAGCTGATTGGTCTATAGTTGGCTTGAATTGTGGCACCCTCACCAGGTTTATATAACATAATTTTGGAGTAAATAACAGTAAATATGTTACGAAAAAAATCATAAAACATTAGTGGTATTTATAGTATCAACTTATAAATGAAGGGAAGGATTTATAGAATCTCAAAAAAAATGGAACAGGTTTAAAGTTGAAAATAAGTGGTCTTAAAATCTTTCTTATGAGTGAATCTTCTTTTACCTTGTTTATGTTAATCAGGATAATGAAAGAGCAGATGAAAACTAAATTTTATGACATGATTCTCTACGGGAAAAATTATTCAGATTCCATTAAAGGAGTGTGGGTAACAAAAATACAATTTTTTATACAAGGATTTTTGTGGTGCTCTACACTAGATTTTCAAAATTTCTGAAATTATTCAGTATTTTTTAAAACTTTAAAGTCACTATGGGGATGAAAGAGAAGGAAACCGATTAATGTAAAGCGGAGAAATACTGCAATCACTTATTTAATACTAGTATCAGATTTCCAAACCAAATCCAATGAAAGTAAATATTATTCTGTATATTAAAGAAATGTAAGTTGCTGTCATCATTTCGGTAAAGTCTTGGTGTTTTTACAATGGATTTTGTACGAATGGGAATAAAATGGTCTGAGTTATTGTGTTCACCTGTTTGTTTATTTAGAAATAGAAGCATATCGAGTCACGTAAAATATACGTCTGAAAATATTGGCTCAAAACATTTCGTGTTCACAAACGGATAGAGGGATAGGAAGATTTTGATATACATCATAAATGTCTAAATATTTTACATTATTTAAAATGTGAAGGTCTATATTTAAAATTTAAGATTTTTATTAGAAGCGCACAAAACATTTTTAAACTTATAATATTCAATTTACTGAAAAACACTGTTATTTTTAAATTTAAGTCATTTTATACTATAAAAATGTTTTAATTTTAAATTAGGTAAAAAAGAAAAAAAAACCTACATATTTAAATAGTCAAATCGTATAAAATATACAAAATATTACTATACATTTTTTAAAGGAAATTTTAAAATGTTTTTACGAACACGAAGGTGTGAATAAAATTTTTATATCAACTTCAATTAAAATGAGGAACATAGAATGATACTGTACAGGAGGTATTGCAGGGCTAGGGGGTCAAACATGTCATTAAAATTTAATTTCCTATATTCTTAATTTTTTTATATGGGAGTTGTCTCCTATGAACATAGAAAAAGTTTTAACAAGATATATCTCTAAAACAATGGGAGTAAGATGGAAAATGGAGTATAAATATGTTTCATACTGCTGCTAGACTTGTAAGGGAGACATCAAGGAGGCGAATATTAGAGGCAAAAGAAGCCAAAATGAGAATATAATTTTAAAAATTCGCTGCACTTTTTCGACTCACTTAAGGTACACCAGGCTGCTAAGACCGTTTTTTGCGAATTGCAAATGTAGAATATGCTTAATGGTATAGTGAACACTGCGGTATTAAAAAATTATTTTAAAAATATTTTAGTATGAAGAAAAATATATAAAAATTAAAAACTATATATGAAGAAAAATATGTGAAAATGTATGAAGATTTTGAAAATATTCATGAAGAGCTGTTGTGTTCACCTGTCAAGGCTTAAACTTTGTTTCTTGTATGAAATTTCTTGTCTGATGACATATTTACATACATATTGCACTAAACTCAATATAAATTGCTTTCCCTTTTCTGACCATTTTAGTTTTAAATCACCTTCAATACTGTTATTTGAACAAAAACATTTAGATAAAGAAATAAAGCGTTAGCTCACCGTTTTAGAGACCTTCTCCCAAGTCTTCTTGAGTCGGAAAACGGAGCTGTTCATGAATGCGGCACAGATCTGGAGGACGCCGTTGAAGTTGTGGAGACAGCGGCAGATGTCTGCCACCGCGGCCCACTTCTCGATGATAGCCACACGAATCGACATAGCCTTAGCCTCCATGATCTCTGAGACCACGAGACGGCTCACCTGCAAACAAGAGCAATACATTTACATTACTGAGGGAGTTTATTTTCACCTTCAAATCAGTAATATAATAAACCTATTTAGAGAACATGTAACGGGGTCGAAAATTAAAAATAGAGTTTTCGTTAAATTTACGCTTTTAGGGCACTCAAAAACATGACGAAATGAACTGTCTGTATGTATGTAGTTTAATTGGTTAAGTGTACTTTATTTTTTCTCATTCCCACTTCATAATGTAACAAATGATATGCTATACCAAGTCGTCATCCGTGAGACTTGAAACAATGTTATTTAGATTAATACGACATTATGTAAGACATGTGGCATAAGGGTTCATACAGATTGGCACCACATTTGACATTAGAACGTGGAAATATTTATGACCCATAAATTCACTAATTTACGTTAAAGCCAGTAGACAAGGGAGACAGAGAATCTGGAATGGGTTCGGCGCTCACAACATCAACGATCGTCGATGTTTCAACTAGAAACATCGATGTCAAGAAAAAAGGGAGAGAGACGCCCAATAACAAACATACAAAGAGAAAGAGGAGGACTTACCTTAGGCCAGATCTTAAAAGATGCTAACAACAAAAATGGATATCTCGAACAGTTCAGTGAGAGAATCTCTGTTTGAATGCACAAACAACGAGTGGACCAGAGTTATCAGCGACAGACTTTGATTGAATCTTTAGGGTATGAATTGTCCTCAAGTTCAAGTGTTCAATTTAACAGTCAGGCAGTGTGCTCGGTGATGTAATATGTGCACCAGGTATGTACTAGTTAAATATATTTGACCAAACTGGTCGAGAGGAACGAAAAATAAAATATATTAATATAATTAAATTAGAGTCTGGTAGTACATCAAAAGCCTCCTAGTTCTTTCATGCAAAACAGCATTATTTTGTAGATAAGTGTGTTGATAGTGTTATTATTTAAATATTTTAATGTCACTAAATAAAGCATTGGAAGTTTAAAAGCTAAATAGCGTAGTTAATGACTAATTAATAATTATTTACCTTTCAGATGAAAGTAAGTAGACTCTTACTAGTAAAATATAAAATTGGAGGGTTTTGCGCATCTCCACTACAATATACGATATCCCGCTACACGCCAATATAAATAAATTATCCTTAATGGACTATCCCCCATTATGGTCTCTGACCAATAATAATTAAAGTCGGCATTACATCATCTACCATCAAAATAATTCTTTTTGTGAAATAACAATCTCGGCCTAACACTTGATAATATTCAGCCTAACATTTGATACCACTGCCGTGCCCCTCCGACTATTACACGCCGAGCTACAATCTTTCAAAATCTCACCCTTTTGTAGTCATACCGGATTTGTTGGGTCCCCACAAAGACGTTATTTACGCCAAAAAATTTATATGGAGCTATTTTAAAATTTTTATGAAACTAATTATCTAAATATTTTTCTACTAACATTCCATGAATAACTATGTAAAAGTTATCAGGAAAATCCATGGAGTGTTACAAGAAAATTATGTAGATTCTCCGTTTCCTAGAAATTTTCCGGTAATCTCTTTTTTTTTTTACAGTGTATGGAAAGAGACTTATCTGTATTCAGAGTTTTAACTATAACTTAATAAATCTAGTTATTGATAGCTAACGTTTAACAGTGATAAGTAAACATGATAAGTAAAAAAGTAACCATTTGCTCTCTGCCAAAATTTTGTAACTCCTTGTGACGGCTCAGTTAGAGATTTCAAATTTGTGTCATCTACCAAGTTTTCTTGTTAGTGCAATTAGAGGATATTCGGTGATGGGGAGTTTGCTGCAGGTCGGTGCTGACTATTACAGTGGGAGCTCTATTTCCTGCAGGGCCGTTTTAAAATTTGCGAGGGTCCCTAGGCAAAAGCATATTCCAGATCCCCATGAAATCTTTAGAGTAAAAATGTATATTGATCACGTAAGACAGACACAAGAGCTTCGCAAGCCCCCAGCATTTGCTACTTCTTTATGGTCTTATGGGCCCTGATTTCAAGTATAAAGAAGTTTTATGACAAATAACTGAAATAAGGATACTTGAAGTAGATATTTTATAAAAGACATTTTTTAATGAAAAATTTTAATCGTGGACTAAATTCAGGTGTTCGTCATGCCATCACAGTTATACAATATTGGATGAATTGAAATCTGAAATTTTCTACATAAGCACACTTTTGTGAAGTATATGCTTATTATCCTTTCAAAATATTCTTAAATAGGTTAAATAATCTCATGATTGCTGTTAAACTTACTTCAATGTTTAAAACTTCTCCTGAAATTATACATTATAAGGACTTTTTTATACTTACGTCATTGAATCGTCGGGTCATTAGGAGGATATTGGGAGCTTTTGTAGCTTTTTCAGGTTTCATCCACGCTTGTCCCAAAAATTCCCTGAAAAATTAAGTGTTAGTATATCACTACAAGCAAACACAATAAAGTTCAATATCTTCCATAAGTTCTATTTTAATTCAGCTCTCTTTATACATTTTAGAGTATAGAAAGACGAGACTATTTCACTATTCATGAAACATGCGCAGGGTGTTTTCTTACATTTACTGTTGTTTAAATAACTAAATGTTCAAGCTGTATTTCTGCTTCACATTTTATTAGAAAATTCTATTCTAACATTTGCTCAATACAATCATTTTTAAAATCAAAGCATAAAATATTGAACGATAAAAGGATATATCGATACGATAGGTCTATAGACACACTGTCGAATATTTACACATCATATTTTAAATTCATGAATTGTACCGAAAATTTTAATAGTAGAATTTTTCACAGTTAGGTGGCACCAATATGGACTCAAACTGTATCGGAAATATCGTCTGTTGTTTTTAATACGTCAGACAATAATTTCTGACTTCTTCTTCATCAATCAAAGAACATTGTGTTTTTACAGAGTGAAATAATGTTAATTTTAGAGCAAGGTTTCGCTAGCCATTCCTATGAAGTGTCATTCATGAGTTTTAGAAGAAAACGTTCATTGAAGAGTTTTAGAAGAAAGCGTTCATTGAAGAGTTTTAGAAGAAAGCGTTCACTGAAGAGTTTTAGAAGTAAGCATTCATTGAAGAGCTTTAGAAGAAAGCTTTCATTGAAGAGTTTCAGCAACACAGTCTCTATTTCAGACAGATAATCTTGAGTTAAAATGAAAGGTGTGCTTATTCTTGTTTTGCCTGCAATACATACAGCTCCTCGAAAATGTTTTTACTAATCTGGTTATTACTGAATTATTGGGGATTTAGAGCATAAGTATTTCTTCTAAAACTTTTCAATGGCATTCTCAAAGAATGTCCAGAGAAATAGTTCTCAAAAATAAAAATTCTTTCACTCTGGTAAAATGTTTTTTGATTGATAAAAAAATGATCTGAAATTATCGCCTGATGCATAAAAAAGTGCAGATGATATTTCTATTGAATTTTTAAGGTCGTATTAGTGACATCTAAATGTAAAAGTATCTGCAATTTCAATTTATCGGTACATTGTATAATTTTAAAACTTGATCACCTTGTACTTTATCATTACTGGTGATTATTAAACTAATACAAAATTGTTTTTTCAATTAGATACTGAATTGATGACAGCCGCATCTTGTGGTTCAATTTTTACTGCAGTGTGCACCAATTTATAGTTGCAAGTAATTTTAAAGCTTGCTTACATTCAATCTCCGATAAAATTTTACGCACTGCAAATTTTATACATTATAAATTTTACCGTGTAATAATAAGCACAGTGTATAGATACGGAGCAAAAGTTGCTTTCAGCTGAAATGCAACACTTTCTTTTGCAAAGCAAAGCAAAATGAAATAAAATAAAAAAATTGGTAGTAAAAAAACGTTGTACCAGAATACACTAGCGCTATTCAAATTATCGTTAAGACATTGTAGGCGAAACTTATATTAAAAATGAATGATTATTGGTTGGTTTATGGAGTAAAGCCATAGGTGAACTAGAGTCAGTACACACTATTTCATGCTTACGAATCTTTTCAAAGCGTCAGAAGTTGAATACTTGTTGTTGAATTAGAAAAAAAGTCAAATATAAAAATCTGACAAGTAAATATAAAAACCTTGTTTTCTGGGTAAAAGTTTTCATTCATAAGTTGTTATCAGCAATATAAAGTGTTAAAATTGTTCTCTTATTAAAAATGCCAGTTCTATTTTTCGAGTATCCACCAAACTTTAATAGATTAAAATGTTCTACTGGACTAAGCTGTGTACCAAATTTTAGCTCTTTAGGACTTGAAAGTATATTAAAAATGCCATCAAAGAAATTGAAACAGACATCGGTCATGATAAGTTAAATAAAAGATTTTAAAAAGAAAATAGGATGCTAAATGCAAATCAAGTATCAAAAGAAATTTATCAATTTACAACGTAATCAATTAATTAAATTTGAAACATGATTGATTAATTTTTCATTACTTATTAAAGCAACTGAATATTTTACGCAGCATATTATATTTTTAGAAAAAGACAGGCACTGAAAATAAAAACATAAATGTTTACAATATACTGAATTCAATCCATAAGTAATTTTCTTTAAAGAAGAAAATCGTTTAAAATATTTTGAGTATTTGACATTTAATTTGGTTCTAGTTGGTTTCTTTATTATTGCAGTACCACCAAAAGAAATATTCTCTTAGGTTTTAAAAGCGATATGAAAAATACGAAAATCTAAACTTGAACTTACTCGCTTCTGATTGAGATAAATATTTTATGGTCCAGGTAAGTCATCCCTTCAGCAATTTCAAGGGCCGATAAGGTTTCAATTGTTTCTTTACTTGGCGTCTAAGTGGAAGGAAATCATGATGATTAATTACTCTCCAAATAAGAGACATTTTAATATTCATTGTTTGTGAATATGTTTTATATAAATTTTGGGTATTTTTCAGTTTCTGAAAAATTAACTAAGTGAAGAAGTGAAGTATTCTAAATATGTTTAAAACATTTTATATATGAAAAATCTTTTACTTCAACAGATTATAAAATTTACAGATATGTTGATGATCTGATTTGTTTGGTCTTTAGAGACAACTGTGTTATAGATATAGATTTCTATCCGGATAATTTGGAACTCATTCCTAATGAAGCTACTATTAGTAATAACATTAATTTTTTGGAATTAAATCTTATTATTGAACCTACTAATAGGATAGTTAGTAATTTATATGAGAAAAAAGACTATTTTAAGTTTAACATTAATAAAATATTACCATTTAATTCCTGTAACTCGATTCAATTGTTTAGAAATACTATACTTAATCAACATTTTAGAATTTATAGATTATTAAATAAAAAATGTCACACATGTTATGCATATTAATAAGCTAAAAATTACCAGCAAATTATATAAATATCCATCATAATTAGTGAATGGTATAATTAAACAGTTTGAAATGGTTGAATATACAGGGTCTTTATAATTAAAGTTCCACTTTGAAATGGCTATAAAAGGAAAACTACTAGACAGAATGTTATCAAACTTGGTAATAGTTTACAGGAGGTCATAGGATTTTATTTTTCTCAAAAAAAAAGTTCAAAAACTCACCGTCAGCGGGGAATGGCGCTGTATGCAATATCGTTAAACGAAATAAAACATGAAAACATCGGTTTAAAAGTTTTTAATCGTTTCTAAAACGTGTTACAAATCATGTTCAATGTGGCTTCCACCATTTTCTGAAAGCCAGTTAAATCGCATTACTGCGTTCTCAAGAGTAGCTCTTAGCATATCACTAGGAATGTTACGGACATGTCGGTGTATAACATTTTCAATTTCGTCAAATTATTTATGTTATCACCATAAACAGTGGCTTTGAGGTAACCCCATAGCCACCCTCACAGCAAAGATTGTCACATGTGTGACAGTGACGTTGTAGTCACGTGGCACCTGGGTCACAATGTGACATCATATTTGTGACTTCTATGCGACGTTACCTATTAGTAACTTTGTAACTTCATTGTGACTATATTCTGTGACGTTTCCATAATTTAATTAACACGTAACAATGTGACGACATTACAATGGCAATTATAATGTGACGTTACAAACAAGTTAATATGCGATGTCACAAAAGACCATGAAAATGACCAAAATGACTTCGTTGTGTCCTCGGTATGATATTGCCGAGACGTACTGCGACGTCCTGTGATATCCCAAAGTCACAGTGTGACGTAAATTTTACGTAACGCACGTTACGTTCGTAACGAACGTATGTAACGTACGTTACGTTACGTTCGTGTGACGTAAATCTTACGTCACCGTGAAAAAAAATGCTGTTAGGGCAGAGGTCACAGGGGTTGCGGTTTGGTGACCGGGGTGGCCAAGAAATGGGGAAGTGTCGGCTTACAATCCGGTCATCCGTGAAATTTTGCTTAAGTAACTGTTTGACACATGTATCAATGTGAGGTGGAACCCCGTCCTGCATAAAAATCGCGGTATCTAAGCCATTGTTTATGGTGATAACATAAACAATTTGGCGGAATTGAAAAATGTGATACACCGACATGTCCGTAACATTCCTCCTGATATGCTAAGTGCTACTGTTGAGAACGCAGTAATGCGATTTAACTTGCTTTCAAAAAATAGTGGAAGCCACATTGAACATGATTCGTAACACGTTTCAGAAACGATTAAAAACTTTTTAAACCGATGTCTTCATGTCTTATTTCGTTTAACAATATTGCATACAGCGCCATTCCCCGCTGACGGTGAGTTTTTGAATTTTTTTTTTTTTTTTTTGAGGAAAATAAAATCCCATGACTTTCTGTAAACTATTACCAAGTTTGATAACATTCTGTCCAGTAGTTTTCCTTCTATGGCCATTTCAAATTGGAACTTTAATTATAAAGACCCTGCACTTAAATTATCTTCTTAGTTCTTATATTAGCCAGACATCCACTTTCTCTTGAATAAGCATTGCCATTTTTGAACTCCCAATTCTGGAAGTTACATTCTGCGATCTACATGATATTTTGGTGATTCAAAGTCTTTCAGAATGCGAAAGCAACGTCGAATATGAGCCAATAGCGTCCAATATTTTTGATTGAATGAGCAATAGTAATTTAATGATCTGATAGCATCCAATACTTTGTGAGTCAATAGAAGATTTATAATAGGGATGTAGACAGTACTCAAAATAATTCATTTTTGAAGGGTGATTAAATCATTAATTTTTAAAGCAACGAACCAGAGACTGATTTTTGGTTGTCTCTTGTAATTGAGAAAACTGATATAAATATTTTCTTTTCGTAGTAATTCTCGAAGAATACATAATCAGCATTTCTAGGTATCCGAAGTCAGAGAGAAAGATAGTTTCAGTTTAATTATTTTATAATGGGAAAATATTATATTAGAAATATGGGGAAAAGTGTATGTTTATTTTCTTTTATTGTTTGCCCATTGTCTACATATGCCTTCTGTTTAACAATATTTCAGTGTTTTCCAATTTTATGCAAATTATTATGTCATTTCCTACCCTGGTGGTATCTTTTAGAACTACATTTTTTTTAAATCTCTGATAATGGTGTTAATAGAATTGGAAGTCAATTCAATTGATGGTACTTGCCTTAGAACAATAAAAATACGTGAACTTTAATTATGCGAGGAGAAATAATTCAAGAGTTTACCAAGGGCGTTGCCAGGAGGAGATCCAAGTCAACGGTTAGTTTGTCTTGGTCTTGTTTCGAGATCATCTGCAGTAGTTGAGAAGCAGCCTTCGTTTCGGCGGGAAGAAGGGTGTTGTTGTGAACAAGCTCTTCGAGGAAGTCTGTCGTAAGTTGCAGGAGTTTAGGATCGTTATCGAAATCCTGAAATTTAGAGAGGAGCATGATCAAAACATTCAGCCCCTAAATAAAAGACTTGAAACGTGAGCTAAATACTTCATTAATAAGTGTTGTTTAGTTTAACAATTACGTTAGAATAGATTTAGGGGATACTTATTAGTGAATAGAGACATGTAGATGGGAAGACATATATGTAGCTTCACATAACGCAGGTTTAAAAGGTCGAAGTTTTGGTGTTAAATTTAGAAAACATTGTAGCTATTATAGCAAAAGTAATCATATAAAAATTAATGTTGTATTTTATGAATAAAAATAAAACAAATGTTAGAATTTGGAAATATTTTAAAATAAATAAATGATAATTTAACGTATTGAAATTAAATTTCAGCTTTCGAATGTGCGCAAATAAAATGAAAATGAAGCAAATAGAAAGTGTCAAGAAAATTTCGTTTTAAAATTGCAAATTCAAATAAATTAATTCAACGAATAGATAATATATTCGGTTGCTAGCAGTCACATGACATGAAATTTAAATGCTTTCTTAGAACTTTATGAAGTAAAAGGTAACACTGTTATCAATTACAAATGGACCAAAACTCGAACCTGATGACATTGGTGAAGGAAATATTAAAGTTAAAACATTGAAAAGATATATAAACAATTTGTTAAAAGATGTGCCAATCTATTATCTGTATAATCAATAATTGACAAAAGCTGCACAATTTGTTTTAATAAAATTTTTTGTACTATTAATCAAGGTAAAAACGTTGTTGTAAATCTTATATCAATAGATGGTTTACTTAGGCAAATAACTACTCAAGATCAGCGTAAAGTAAATAGCCTGAAGTAATACAGCATTGCATCAATTTTAATTGTATTTTGATCTGCCATAAAAGATTATAGCATAAAAGCTATGACTCAATCAAGCAAATACATGGGAAAAACCTAACTGATGGGATTAAGCTGGACAAGTCTAAGCATGAACTACAGTGCACATCATGTATACAATCAAAACTAACCCAAAAACAATATTCCAAGAAAGCCATAATTAGAGATAAAAGTCTTCTAAATTGAATACACACAGATTTCTGTAGTTCTATGTAAATTGATAGTCTAGATGGAAAGAAATACTATAAAACATTTACAGATTACGTTAAAAGATTCACAGCTGCATGTTTACTTACAACTAAAGATCAGGTATTTAAAAAATGTTAAGAGTTTGCTTCAACAAGGAACATATTTAAAATAAAAATAAAAAACAAACACTAAACGTTCAGACTATGGCAGAGAATACTGCAATGTAGATATTAAAAAGGCTTTCGCAAATATTCGGATTTCTCACCAAACTAATATACCATATTTTCCAGTATAAAATGATGTTGTGAAACTCAAAACTAGATCTTTAATAAAAATGGCAAGTGTAATGCTGTTAAATGCAAATCTACAAAAATATTTTTGAGGTGAAGCGATTGTAACAGCAGCGTACTTACTGAACACACTATACTACTTACGAGAAGTACAAATAAAACGCCGCGCAGTGGTGCCAAATGAGGAATTTGCGGAAAAAACCTCACAATTTATGCATTTCTTAATAGTTTTGTATACTTTTTGCGCATGTAGATAAGTTAAAAGTAAGATTTTATATGCATGCCGAAACAGCGAAGGTTGCTAAAAGTTGCAGCTGATGTTCACAGAAAAGTTGCATAATAGTATCTGCTTTCGAAATAACTCATCCAGAACTTGTAGGAACGTGTAACTTTTTTTATAGGCTTAAAGAAATGAAGGAAAACAAAAAAAAATTATATACCTATATTTTACGCTTTATAGTATGATTTGGCTATGTTTTTACGAAATGTATTTATGTCAGAAATAAGCTGAGGTTACATATATTGAAAATACGTGAGACATATAATTATAAACATCCACAAAAATTTGGAAAAAATATTGAAATTTTAGTTAGAATAAACAAGATTTCAATTAGAATGTGGAAGTCTTGTTTAAGATCAGTTTTTCCTTCTAGTTATACTGAATAAAATACATTTATTTACATGGCAAGATACTTCGGTTCATTGCCTATCAAAAAATAGTAGTTGGTATCGAAAAATATTATTTTCGGGTTTCGGGGTTTTTACCGCCATGGCACCAGTGTGCGCCGTATGAATCATGGCTCAATTGGAAATCTGAATTAAACCACTTATTTGTATATGGATGCTAATCATATGTTTACATAAATAAGCATGAAAAGGCATACTCATATAATAGAGCCACTAAAATCACATTACTAGGCTATAATCTCAGAAGCAAAAGATAGAGAATCTATGCAGGAGGTAATAAGATCGCAATTAGTAGAGCTGCAAAATTCTTAGAAAACATAAAATGCATACATAAAAAAAAGAGAAAAAAAGATGATTCAATAGATAAAATTTTGAATATTTTCATGGCATTCAAGAAATTTTTGAAGACGATTTATCAAGAGATAATGATGATGAAGCAGAAATAACATATGATACAAAAATTGAGAAGACGAGAAAATCGGTAAGATCAAACAAACAAAATCTAGACTAATAATGAAAGCTGAGTTGTCTAACGAAAAATCAAAAGATTAAATGGGAAAATATAACAAGACGAAATAAATTCTTTAAAGAAAGTTGAAGCATGAAAGCATTAAAACCAGTTATCTTATCAAAATTTAAGAGAGTTTAAATATATATAATTAAAACGAAGTGCGACAAAAATGGTAAAGAAATCTAATACAAAGTTAAACTTGTTGCAATGAGATACGGTCAACGTTTCAAGACATACTCTGAAGAAACATTTTCCTCAGAAGTTAAACATACTACAATAGGCGCATTCTTAGCGATTGCAGCTTACAAAAAGATGCAAGCTCAACACTTTGGTTTTACCACTGCCTTCATCAGTGGAAAGTTGAATGAAATTGTATACTTGCATGAAACAAGCATAATGTTTTGAAAGTGGAAAATAATAAAAACATTTTTGCATCGTATCACACCTCATATACATACACACCCACGCATATACACAGACATATTTTTAAAAGTGCTCCAAGTGAGTTCAAGATGTCCTAAGATGTAAAATTCTTGAATTAGCAACTTTTTGGTAAAGCAATACTTTCTCTATACAATAGTATGCGAAGGTACAAATAAAATTATAAAAGCATTTACTTGTGAATGTTTGGATACCCAATATCTTGAACATTCAGAAGTCTAAAACACACACATACACCAACACACATATACAGACATATTTTTAAAAGTACTCGTAGTAAGTTCATGTTGGAATAAAACGCCAAACTCTCGAATTAGGATTTTTTTTAAAATGATACTTCGTCTATACAATAGTATGAGAAGGTATAAATAAAAATATAAAAGGATTTACCTGTGAATGTTTGGATACCCATGATCTTAGAACATTCAGAACTCTAAAACACACACACATATGTAGGCATATTTTAAAAATTGCTCGATGTGAGTTTAAGATGTCTTAAGATGTCAAATTTTCAAATTAGGAAATTTTTTGGAAAAACAATATTTTATACAATATTATGAGAAGGCACAACTAAAAATATCAAAGGATTTACCTGTGAATGTTTGGATACCCAATGTCTTAGAACATTCAGAACTCTCATTGTGGCTGCCGTTGTAATCATGGATTCCCGTTTGGCTTTGGCATTAGGAATCTTTAAATCAGCACCCACTAGAGGACAAGGAGCAGGAATAAATGCGCCATTCATTTACATTCGAATTATTATAAAATGCTGTTACAGGGGAAAGTCTAACAAAACCAGATAGCTTATGCTTACCTGCTGTTTCAAAATAAATTTTTAAACAAATTTAGTTTCCCCAACACAGTGATGCTAAACCTTTTTTACAATGACAATATTTTTTCACAATTTGCTGAAAATGTAACAAATGAATTTTACGACGTCAAGTTATAAAAAAAGAGTGCGAAGTAGCTATCCGGGGGGTAAAATTTAGTAGCTATAATAATGAAAGTAAACTTGTTGATACTTAAAAAAATTAAATTTTTTTTTTACATAAATTGTAAAAAAATACATATACGGTCTTCAAAATAGTGGGATTTACAATTAATACTTGTGTAGACTTTAATGAAAGCTAATAACAGTAAATTGAGATGGGCATCAACTTAATGACAAATAGTTTATTTCAGGTTGCAAAACAACCAAATAAAATATAGGTCTTCGTCTTTTGCATTACTGCGAGCATCGGAAGCTATTTAATGTATTGAATTAGGGGGTTAGAACAAAGTTGTCTAGTAGAGACGGTCTTGGTCAAAGCTGGTATAGCTGGTACTATACAGTGTGAGTCAAAATGTAGTGAGTGAATTCTGAATATTTTACGTAGAAACGATGGTAGGAAAATTCAATGTGCGGTATTTGAAACAGGAGCTAAGAGTTATAGATTAAGGTAACGTAAGAATTGGTCCATAGCTGCTATTGGCGTATTCATTATAGCTGCTACTGGCGTAAGTCATTATAGATAAAACTAGTTACTGAGTGGACTGAATTGTGCTTTTTGAGTTTTAGAGCTTCATTCTACAAAATCTATTATTACAGCCAACAGCGAGTATTTAGAAGAAAGATTGGAAAGGATCTTCCTGGTGTGAATTCCTTCTGCATGGTGTAAGGTAAAATCAACAGAGCTAAAAAGGTGAAAATGAGATTTTTATGGCATCGCATTGCTTCCCTCACAGCAAAGATCGTCACGTGTGTATCAGTGTATAATATATATATATATATATATATATATATATATATATATATATATTATATATATGTATAATATATATATATATTATTTATATATATATGTATATATATATATATATATATATATATATATATATATATATATAATATAGTCACGTGACACCTGGGTTACAATGTGACATCATATTTGCGATTTCTATGCGACGTTACATATTAGTAACTTTGTAACTTCATTGTGACTATATTCTGTGGCGTTTCCACAATTTAATTAACACGTAACAATGTGACGACATTACAATGGAAATTACAATGTGACGTCACAAACAAGTTAATATGCGACGTCACAAACGACCATGAAAATGACCAAAATGACTTCGCTGTGCCCTCAATATGACATTGCCGAGACGTACTGCGACGTCCTGTGATGTCCCAAAGTCACAGTGTGACGTAAATCTTACGTCACTGTGAAAAAAAAAATGCTGTTAGGGTTTTATGGGTAATTTAAACATACAAGTTAATAAGACGTAAAGGGGAACATGAGAAGTTATTAAAGATGTATACAACGGAGAACAGGGGAAAAATCATCAGAATGCAATAAAATAGAGAAATAATTAAATGCCAATTAATTGCGCATGTAAATCAAAGCCGAATATTAATGTAGTTTCATGTGAAAAAAAGCGAGTA
Source organism: Amaurobius ferox (assembly GCA_951213105.1). Lineage (NCBI taxonomy): Eukaryota > Metazoa > Arthropoda > Arachnida > Araneae > Amaurobiidae > Amaurobius > Amaurobius ferox. Next base: position 79,546,691 of record OX578134.1, on the reverse strand, counting down.
TTAAGCCAACGTTTAAAAATATCTTCGCTGGGAAAATTACAAAAGTGTCTTTATTTCATCCTTTCAAAGTTTATTTTATTTCTTCTAGGAAATTTCAGTTTTTGAACTCCGTTGGTTTTCCTGGCACTCTTCATGTATAAGAGGTACAACACATTTCAAGAAGCCGGTTGCATCTGTAAAAGGAAAAGTCCTTGCTGCCGATTGTACGTTGACCTTTCTTAAATAGGGTACAGAATCTGATTTATAGTTACTAGAGCATTTAAAATAATATCTCTCGTATTGTTGTGTTCAATAGTTTGATCGATAAATGTTTCTAACTGCTTACGCTATTTTGTCTCACCCTGTATTTGCAATTTTTATCTTTATAGTTTATTTGTTGAAGGATCATTTAAAGTTACTCAACGGTCATTGTAATTTTTTTTGTCAAAAATCTTTCACTGAAACAACAAATAGCTATCTGCTATTCCAGTTGAGATCCAAATATTTGGGATATTAATTACAATATATCTTATACAGCCGTCATCAGATGTCAGGGATTGTTTAGAATAAAACAATGGTTTCCTGTTTCACCCGCCTACCCATTTTTTGTACAATTTTACATATTTACGATACAAATTTGGGGTAAATATTTATTATAGTTGGTATATATATATATATGTATTGAATAATGGCACGGATCTATTTGAGAAAAATGAAATATTATGAAACTTGAAAATATATTTGCTCTTGTGGAGAAGACTAAACAAGAAGAAGCGTAATTAACGTTCTGGTTGATGATAAATTTTTATAAATTCATTATTTAGTTTCAATTAGGATTTGAAATTCTTTCTGATTTACATAGATTTTAAATTATGTAAATTTAAACGCATGATATAGGAAAGCGTATTTAGCAATCACCACCCATATCTGGAGTGTTAGATTCCACATAATTCTCTTATACATTCCTATTCATATTCTTATATACATCCACATGCTTTACATTCATTCGTATCACAATCAAAAACAGAGTGAAGAAATGGCATATTTTTATGAACTTCCGCTTGCAAGCTATTATATATATATATATATATATATATATATATATATATATACACATAATTAAAAAATTAACACTTAAGTTAGTTTAAACCATCATTTATGCGATAAAGAGATGAGAATTTGGGAGGGAAAAACTTCACAGTTAGTAAATTTCCAGGCAGTTTTTCAATTAAAACAGGATGGGGGGGGGGGGGGGAGGAGTTGTTTCATTTATTTGTCAAATTGCATTGTTTAATAGACATGTGGCGAGTGTTTATTTTCAGGTACACCGCTGGGATATACCATCCCCAACAAATTATCTTAATTAATAACAACCAAGATTTTGTATCAATAAATCGATCTGCAAAGTTCGGTGTCTCTTGAGATATGTGTTCGATGGGAATAAAGTTAGAGCCCGTACGATCGACTCAAACGGTTGATCTGAATAGTGGCATGTTTGGCATTTCTTCTGCCGTATCTCATTAGTAACACGGATTTAGAAATAAGAATATTTTTATTTTCTCATTGAAAAAAATTATTGTTTACATGATAATTTTTAAATCTGGGATTCCGACAAAAGATCATGTTTTAAAACAGTGTTTCGAATACTTCAGGAAAGATTTCCTTTTGTGGGTGCATGTATCTGCTGTATGTGTGCACGTGTCTGTCTATGTAACGTGGATACAATCACAATGGAGTTTCATATGCAGATATATTGTGACAAAATAGAGCAAGATAAGAATTTTAGTAATTTGCATAATTAAACATTTTAGACTTAAGTTTAAGCGTTTAAAACCATCATTTCATTCGGAAAAACATAATTCCCAAAATAATAATGGTAGTATGTTATCTATGGGGAATAATAGTTTGAACGATACTATAGATAATAATTGTACCAAAATATTATATTTTAAAGCAAATCATCCAATCCATCACCTTTATCACCATCTTATCACGGTTGCTAACTTTATGAAGTTTTTAATGAAGTAAAACAATTAAGAAATTGTCTTAGAGAATTATTTGCAAATGAAACCTCAGAAAACGATATATTTTTCATTCTGATTCTAATTATGATATAAACGGACTTAAATTATGTATTGAATATGAACTATTGAAAAAATCAAGTGGCTCATTGCATTACATATAATCCCACGAGATATCATGGATAGTAATATTACTTGCTAAGTACATTTTCGTAGATAGTCTTTGTTATTTTCTCTAACTTACCTGCACTGGGTAGCCTGCTTCCTGCCCTGGATTGTGGTTGAGAGGTGAGGGGTTCAGGGGGGTTGCTAGAGCCCGCGGTTGCAACGGCAAAAGCTGCTGCTGCAGATGCTGTGCTCGATCTAGAAAAACATAGGAAATAATTATACATAAAATAAAGATTAATATTTTCAAATTGAACAATATATTAATAGTTTCATACTTTAATCCCAAACAAGTCGTTGGATTACGTTTGATACAGTATACATATCTTTGAAAAATTCTATTTGGAAAGTTGTACGCTATAAATTCCAATTAATATATAATGTCCTTTTCTAAGGCTATTATCCTTGATAAGGTCTAAAAACGAACAAGGAGAGACCAATTGATAAGGAGGGCCTAATTGTTGTCCAATGGCATATATATTGACTAATGGTAAATAACTGCCTTACCTCAAGTAAAAAAAAAAATACAATAGTTTATTGGTAGTAAATACTTGTGTACTTCACATTAAGCAGTATAGCTGACCACTATTGAAAACACTGTCGCATGAGTTGGAGAAACATAACTCAAGAAATATGATGATTAACAATTTTTGTCTTTATTACTTTTCTTATATACATAAAGTATAAGCAAAGTATTGTGACGGGGTCGAAAATTCGAATTCGAGTTTTCGACGGGAGAGCACGTTTCATGCATCCCTGATCACGAATCAAACATTTTTGAAGTGATGGCTATGTGTGTGTGTGTGTGTGTGTGTGAAAGTATGTGTGTGCGTGTGTGTGTGTGTGTGAAAGTATGTATGTGTGTGTGAAAGTATGTGTGTGTGTGTGAAAGTATGTGTGTGTGTGTGTGTGCGTGTGTGTGTGTATGTGTGTGTGTGTCAGTGAGCCTGTGGAGACGATAACTGACGAACATATGGACTGATTCGAACGAAATTTGGTACAAAAATCACATACCATAAACACTGGAAGCCTATTGTTTTTATCGCAATCGAATGTTCAGAACCCTCCTAAATTTTCGAGTGAAAATTTGAAAAATCGTCAAAAAATCAAAACCGCTAATAAAGTTACGCAAATAGACATTTCGTATGTAATTTTTCATTAGAAAACGATTGACATAAATTTTAGAACGCTAACATGAACCGTTCTCGAGACATTGCACATTTTTCAAAAAAATTATCAAAAAGTCATATAAAAAATATATTTCCTATTGAGAAACATGTTCACTTTTCATATGGAATACCACGTGATAAATTTGGTGACATCATTATAGTGGATCTAGCTCGTTCTATTCATGGAAAAATATACTTTGAGTAATATTTTTGTATTTGAACGCCAATAGTCATTTATGTGCTGTAAGAATAACTTATTTCTTCGTCCATAACGCTTGGCGAGATTTTGGCGATAAATTTGGTGGAATGTCGCCAACTTGGCAACTTTTTTAAATGTTGGTAAATTAACGAAAAACTCGTCAAGTGGATAAAAATGACGCTAAATCAATGACGACTCAGTGATAATGGCAACATGGAAAATGACGACTCAATGACGTAAATTCAATATCTTGGAGAGAATATAAATAACTACTATAAAAGTAATCTATTTCTTTACTATAAAAGTAGTAAATTCTTTGCATTATATAAGGAAAGTCATGTGCTGCTCACATCAGATTTTTTTTTCTTATCACCGATTACATATTATGTATATTAGTAAGCGTCACGCTAAAGTGCGTTTAGTTGATTGTGTTTTAACGGATGAGTTTTATTTTATTTTAACCTATACATATTTTTATGTCTGTTAGTGCTCTACTTGGTATTTATAATTTAAAAAGGGGTGCGGGTCTTGCTGGCTAAATGCATATAGAGTTATTTTACAATGCAACGGATAGATGGATATCACCAAATCACTCCGAAAATTTGAACGACAACAAGATGTCCTAGAAATAACAAATCCGTTTAACAAGGCAACGCAAATTGTCTAGATACAGCACTTTAAGGGCTCATGTTGCACATAAGCACACTATATACCGTCTTTAAACATTCAATAAGTCCAAACATTGGCACTTCGATAACCCAATCCGTAACATAAACTACAGATAATCTTCATCTCTCCAGAAAATTCAAGTAATCTTTTACCATCCATTAAATTACTTTTAAGTTCATCTCTAAAAGTAGGATCAATAAAATATGTTGTAAAGGGCGGAAAAGAGATTTCCACTGCTGTTTTGAGCAATTATTGAGTAAAATAAGCACCGCGATAAGCAAATATAATATCAAACAAGAAACAAAGTTCATTCATGAAAGTGCATTGGCAGGTTCAATTTGACTTATCATGTGTCAGGTAATTTTAGAGGTAATTATGATTTCTGAGTGCAACTTCACCATATTAGTTTGTTTTTGTATTATCTGTCTTTTAGTAGATATATGTCTATATTATATTGCTAGTCAACTAACTAACACCAAATGCATAGCTGGTTCACTTATTTACAATATAAGTATATACTTAGTAATTACTTCGCCCTGTAAAATATCAGTAGTATATTTATTTACATTTAAAAAGGCATTATGTATATCTGTCTATCATTCAAATTAAAAAAAAAATAAACAGTAAAATTATAAAAAAAAATCACTGGTCCACAGTTAGTCAGAAAATTTCGGTCTTCCCTATAGATAACAGTGATACAATCATCAACTGACATCACTTTACGTATGCTGTATTTCTCGCCAAATGCATTGCGATATTAGAAACAAAAATGCTGATCACACTATGCAAAGCCTATTTATGTTTTCTTAATAAAAAAATCATAAAAGGGCAGATAGTAAAAGTACCCAAAATGTATAGTGTTGTTGCATTAAAAAACTGTAACAATTTATCTCATACACTTGAACTCATAATAGAACAAAACTATGATTATCATCCCATCTGACTATGAAGCACAATATTGCAAAATTTTAAATATTGTCATTGAATCTGTATTTTTGAGCTGTTGGGCTATTTTTGTCTTACAGAATAAAATAAGCTGTCAGTCTGTGTGTGTGTGTGTGGCCTGTAGCGGTAAGTCGAAGTGCTGTACGGCCATGAAAGTTAGTACACAGGTAATTCAGGAAACGGGAAGGTGCAGTTGGGCAATATTTCCTTTATATTCGAATTTGTTTTTAAGTTATTTTATGGTTTAGCACGATTTTGAGCAATATTCACACAAAGCGGTTTCTTAGGGATCGAAAATATTATCAAAGAGTTTCTATCTTTACATCATCGAACAGTTCGAAGAATATTCATTCTAACAATGTTTGGTTCGCAAGATAATTCATTTACATTTAACTTTCTAAATACATCAAAATCTTCATTTTTTAGGTTATATGATACTTCTCCGAAAAAGTAAGATTAGCATAATTCTGTGGTTTGGTAAAAAGTTGGGTATATATCTTCGGTTTCTAATAAAATAATATTTTTTATTTCATAAATAATTCATTTTTTTTGTCATTTTTTAAGCGAGCGAACCTGTAAGATTTACGATGTTCAGAAATGTAGTTCCGTACATTTTTCGACCTGCCAACTGCGCACGCCTACTCTACAATTAAATTTAAGCGCGCTTAAACAAAAGATTTTGCATTTTGCGGTGTTTAGATTGAAACTGATTTGGCGATTTGGAAACTGGGTGCTATAGCGGGCTCTTATTTAGGACCGGGGAAACCTTGAGTAATTCGTTCTACTATTAAATAAAAGAATAATTAAATCTCTCCAACAGTGTCGCAGATATGCTCAACTTCATCTACTATTTATGTTGCTGCTATTGCGTCTTGAAATAATTAAAATGTTCTTTGGACTTTATGCAATTTTTGTCTTAACACAGTCCTCAATTTTTGAATTGTGAATTTCATGCTAGATGTCCGATTGACTTTTAGAACATGTAGTGACTCCATTTTCTTTAGAAGGTGGGTCACATCTTCAATTGAATTCCGTAATCTCTTCGGAGAATTTTCAACCAGAAGTTATTGCCAGTTTTCGACATTTGTCGATGGCAATAGGATGGAACGTCATTTTATAGAATAAGGACATCGTGAACTAATGAATGCCTCTCTTTTTTCTCTTGAATGGATTGGAAAATTTGAAACGAACCTTATACACAAAGACTAAGTTATGTATGAGTGAATTTTCACATTACATAACAACACATTTTTTCTCGATCACGTTATTATCACGCTATTACATTTATTATCGCTCTATCAAATTGAGATTTAGGTATGGATATTCACACTTTCCTTCTCTCGTTTTAAGATCCACTTTGTGCTACGAAATCCATTTGTTTTATTGTCTCTTTTAATTGTTTCCAAAATTTTCATCATTTTTTGTCAATGGTGACTTTTGCCTGCAAATATGATATTTTGCTAGAACAAGTACTTAAATCTTTGAACTTTCTAGAGAAGCCCTCAACTTACTAAACTGCTTTGGCAATGAGAGATGCTCACAAACATTTTCCATGTAAACTTATAGATGAAAATCGATGATTTATGGATGTAACGATGTGCAAGGTATGTTAATAAATTTTACCTCCTGGTAGACGCCCTTGACGACGTAACGACAACTCCCGCTTTGCTACTGTGTTGAGGTGAATCTGGGTACTGGAAGCTGCTCCGTGGTGTGGATAGAATAGTGGAATCTGTCTGGAAGCTGCTGCGAGGAGTGGTGGACTGACTAGTGCTGCCTTCGGTGTCACTGCTTCCACGCTTACTCCCCGCTGAAAAGCAGTTAAGTAGGTTTAACTAAAGATACTGGTATTAGTCATTTTAAGTTCAGTTTAAATGTATATTAAGAATATGGATTATTCATCAATGGGTAAAATATCTAGATTTGATTTTATGAGACATGATTAATAACACTGGACATCAAGCAAATATATCTAAGACAAAATTAGCTGTTCATCACCAATTTGAAAATTGTTACACAAATATAAACTTCAAAATAGAGTATTAACTCTAGTTTTTAAGATAAGGGGAAATATTTCTGCAGGCACGCTAAGGGTGGTTACGGTATCATTAAAAATACACTTTTTAGACTCTCATCCAGATTTCTTCCAGCTAACTGCAGTGCTGTCAGTGACAAGCATGTGGAAAGGTTTCATTAGGATATTACTACTCTTGAAAAATAATTCTAGGGAATTCGAATTCTGCAATACTAGCAGATTATTGTTGGACTCTTGTGGAAAATAGTTACTCCAGAAACTTATTACAAACGACAGGCAAAGTGGCACCGCTGTGAATGATTACGTATGAGTATTGTATTTGGGTATGCTCTATACAAATATTTAAAACTTGTTTATAGATTTATCAAAAACTAAAGCCAATCTAGTATTTTATAGGTCATTTTCATATATAGCAGACCAAACATCATTTTACCGTTTTACTTTCCTTATATACATAATGTATAAGGAAAGTATTGTGACGGGGTCGAAAATTCGAATTCGAGTTTTCGACAAGAGAGCACGTCTCAAGCATTTCTGATCACGAATCAAACATTTTTGAAGTGATGTCTGTGTGTGTGTGTGTGCGTGTGTGTGAGTCTGTGGAGACGATAACTGACGAACGAATGGACCGATTCGAACGAAATTTGGTACAAAAATCACAATCCGTAAATACTGGAAGCCTACTGTTTTTATACGCAATCGAATGTTCATAACCTCCCTAAATTTTCAAATGAAATTTTGAAAAAATTGTCAAAAAATCAAAATCACTAATAAAGTTACGCAGATAGACATTTCTTATGTAATTTTTCATTAGAAAACGATTGACATAAATTTTAGAACGCTAGCATAAACCGTTCTTAAGATATTGTACATTTTTCAAAAAAAATATCAAAAAGTCATATAAAATAAAAATATTTCCTATTGAGACACATGTTCACTTTTCATATGTAATACCATGCGATAAATTGGGTGACATCATTCTCGTGGATCTAGCTCGTTCCATTCATGAAAAAAGATACTTTGAGTAATACTTTTGTATCTGAACGCCAATAGTCATTTATCTGCTGTAAGAATAATTTATGTCTTAGTGCATAACGCTTGGTGAGATTTTGGAGACAAATTTGGCGGAATGTCGCCAACATGGCGACTTTTTGAAATGTCGCCAAATTAACGAAAATCTCGCCAAAATGGATAAAAATGACGCTAAATCAATGAAAATGACGATTCATTGTCGAAAATTTAATATCTTGGAAAGAATATTAGTATCTACTATAAGAAAAACGCATTTTTTTACTGTAAAAGTAGTAAATTCATTACATTATATAAGGAAAGTCATGTGTTGCCCACATCAGATTTTTTAATCTCATACACATAAAAAGTTAAAATGTGTTATCCATTGATATAGATATGTCGCAAACTACTTGCATTCATATATAATGCTAATAAATAACGTTACATCATTTAAAAATGATACAGTTATTAGTTAAATTACCTCCTCTGACTTTAAGATAATTCATTACATTTGGCACAGACTGGCTAGGGTGAATTGATCCAGTTTCAGGCCCTGCTGCAGCTGCTGCTGCTGCTGATGCCACTGCTGTTGGAGTCATCTGGGGCTGCTGCTGCAGCTGCCGATGGATTATCGCAGCAGCTTGTTGCTGAAGCTCTTTCTGTTGTCTTTCAGACAGCGTTCTGGGCTGGATATCGAATGGAGGCGATGGAGGCGTCTGTGGTGTGGTCGTTGAAGGCGTTTGTGGTGGGGTTTCATCGGGGACTGCAATGGGAGCCATGGGCTCTGTAGGGGCGGACACTGGTAGCTGCTGAGGGGCGGTTTTTCTGGAGGAAGTGAAATTATTAAAACTCTCAAATTAAAATATTTACGCAATTAAATTAATTAAATTATTTACGATTTTTATAACGAATTCGTAAATAATTTAATCATGGATGAAAGAAGTAACATAAATTTTTTAAGAAAAAAATATCGATATTATTTTTCCCAAGGAATGATATAGAATTGATTTTATATTATTTTTCTATAGTTTTCTGAACTTCATCTGAAGACGCTTATCGTATACAGAATTTGAAGTGAAATTCCTGCATATGCTGCCAGTTTTAAAAACTGAAGATTCACCATCAGTTACAGTGTCAGTTTTTATATTCTCTAAAATTTTCTATTTCAAATTTAAAAAAAAAATTCCGAAACTCTCTAAACAAGTTGTAACAGTAATTTCTTTGTTGGATAATTTTAAATTTTCCCTTTATTTTTTGGTACTCAGACAATGTATTTTTATTTTCAATATTGCAGATAGATATCATCTCAATATTCGAAAATCGTCATCGTTTCTATTATAAATTCGCTTGATTACCTGCTGGGACTGGGCTTGGGCGAATCCGAACTTCCTAGACTACCAACCAGTGTGGACGTGCTGGCGGTAGTGCTGAGATTCGTGGGCGTTTCGGGGTTGCTGGACTGTGATGTGAGGGTATCTGCAGAATGGGAGGGCGCCACTTTCTTTCCTGGAATGGTTAACTTACTGGGATCATCAGGCAGGGAACTGCTCATTTCCAATGCGGCCTTGTCTGACCTATATTAGAAATACATGAACAATTTGTAACGGTTAAAGACAGCGGAATCAACATACTTAGCATTATATGATAATTTGTAATAGCGATTCAAATATCGACAAATTAAGCTTTTTCTGCTCTTAACCTTTTGCTTACGGGTGGGGCAGCGTCCATCTCAAATGAAGAACCTCTAAAAAAGACAGGTATTTGACATACCCTGGGTCCATGCGTCCATGGACGCCAATGCCTGCAAAGGGGATCGAAATGTGTGGGATAGGGTATGTCAAATACCTGTCTTTTAGACAGGTTCTTCGTTTGGGACGAACGCTGTCCCACCCCTAAGCAAAAGGTTAAACGTATTGTATCTACCATTTTACAGGTAGGTATTGTATTTACCACTTTTACAGGTAAGGCAGGTATATGAAATACCTTATCCCAAACAGTTCGATCCCGCTTTGCAGACATTGGCGTCCATGGACGCCAATGCCTGCAAAGGGGAATCCAACTGTTTGAAATAAGGTATATCAAATATCTGTCTTTCTGAGGGGTTCTTCGTTTGGGTTTGACGTTGTCCCACCCGTAAGTAAAATTTTAAACGTATTGTATCTAGAACTTACTGCTTGATTCTCAATTTTATGGTTTTATTTTATCTTAAGAGGATCAAATACTATTCCTCTTTTGCCTAGTTGAAGATATGATTGTAGATATCACCAATATTATTCTTTTTAGTTTCATTGTTTCGATTGATAATTAGCGACTACTGTTTTCGAAGTTGTGTCATCAATGCACAAGAGATGGGCATATAGCTTTCAAAAAAAGGTAAGATCATGAATCTCGAAATATACAGGCAAAATTGTCTAGAAAAAAAATCAAATTTCTGTTACTCAGTTAATTATGTGAATTGTGCGCTTTTCTAGAAATGGAATATAAGTATGACTGTAATAAAGTGGATTCCTAGCAGCTTTTATATTGATATCACAAAAAATGGCGTAGTCGTAAACGTGTCAAAAATTGATTGAAATACAATTACACGCGACATCCATGAAAATTCAAAAATCTGTTCTGTAATTCACAAGGTCTAAAAGAATGCATATGTTGTATAAAAAGTAAAGAACACCTTCTAATCTTATTCGATGATACGTTTATTATTAATCAGAAGCGAAATCACTTCAATTTATTGAAGATAGCTTCCTCAACCACAATCGACGCCGACCTGCTCATAGACGAGCATTAATGACCATAAAAGCACCCGGTGCAATCATCAGGCTGGGTTCAATTAGAGTCTGATGAAGGCGCCATGTTTCAAGTCGTCTCCACAAGTAACTAACTATAGATTTTCTTCCCACTCTACATAGAAACATGACTTTTGGTTTTAGAAAGTGATATTGATCCTTGAAGAATGCTCTACAGATTTTCTAATAACGCGATGACTCATTGTGACATCACCTTGCCAGATGGTTGGGCGCAATGTTTCTGTTTGCTGTCAATGTGTATTTCACTGTGTTGTTGAACGTCATTCAAGATGATTGGATATACTATTGCGGAGTGGGTATTTATTGGAAATAGTTATTGGATAACTGTAAAAGTGAGTAAGTCTAAGGCAGAACAAATTTCTGGAAAACCTTGAAGGAAGGAAAATGCCAGATAAACGTTACATCGTCATGTTAATGAGCAAATTGGAGCCTCAAGTTTAAGTGTGTGTGGATGCCGAGGGAGAATTTTTCCAGCATGTATTATACGCGGCGCTACATTTTCATGAACTAATGTCACTTGTAAGCTAAACGTCATGTTTTTATATAGAATGTGAATAAAATTATAGAAACTACTATAGGTACTTTGGGGGAGGGAGGTCTACCTAGTGAAATACCCTGTATAACAGATGAAAAATTGTGCAGAGGCCCAAATTGCCAAAAGGCAGCCAAAGCGACTGCATATATTTGGTTGTTAAGGGTGAGCGTCAGTAAATCTTCTGCCCTATCCGCGCTTTGTTAACTTTCACGGCACATATTTTTCGTCGTAATTCTGCTCAAACAGTTGCGAAATATTTTCTGAAAAATAAAATGCAATGCTTATATTATATTAAAACTAAATTTAATACCCAAATAAAGCATAGAATATATTTTTTATTTTAATCCAAAATATTTTTGGTGCTGCCATCTATTGTCGTAATTTAATTCATACAGATTATTTTTATTTTTAATGAACATTTTTAAATATCTATTCTTTCTAATACAGTATTAAATACAACAACAGATCATATATACTAGTTCCACAATCACGGAAAGGTAATTTATCATTCTATAAATTTGATAAGAGGATCTGAATTTACATCACTGAAGACTGATGTTTTGTCTTCAAGTCCAAGTCCAAGTTCAATTACGTTTCCGTGATTGTGGCATTATTATATATGATCTGTTGTTGTATTTAATAGCGTATTAGAAGGAATAGACATTTAAAAATGTTCATTAAAAAATAAAAATAGTAGGTATGAATTCAATTACAACAACAAATGGCAGCACCAAAAATGTTTTGAATAAAAAAATATATATATTCTATGTTTTATTGGGTATTAAATTTAGTTTTAATATAATCTAAGCATTGCATTTTATCTATCAGAAAATATTTCGCAACTGTTTGAGCAGAATTTCGGCAAAAAATGTGTGCCGCGAAAGTTAACAAAGAGAGGATAGGGCAGAAGTTTTACTGACATTCACCCTTAAATGAAAATAAAATTAAGTTGTGAAAATGTTTAGTTAGCGTGTTGAAGACATCGCGGCAAAAATTAATGGCTCTTTGAGACCTCTCATCTCCTCCCAGGTCTTTATCATAAAAGAGCAAATAATCTTTCGTAAAAGATTACTTGTAATTATCATAATGTTGTGAATCCTAATTTTTAATAAATATTTTAAGTTTTAAATTTAACTATTTTATTCATTGTTTACATTGCAGATTCGATTCACTGTGATGACTCTCGCTACGAAAGTCGATTGGCGGGTGATTGCTGTCATAAACGTCAATGTACTTATGGTCTCTGCCAAATTGATCAATCAAGAGCAAATACCGCATTCAACGCTTAAGTAATAAGTAAACCACACTTTTCACCACTTTTACGATCATGAATGCACACACCGCTTTTAACACTGATATTCGTTTATTCCAATTACACCAATCCTCTTTGGTGAATGTAAATGGGATTCTTAGTATACAAACTTCTCATAAACACGTCTTACCTTTTGGGTTCGGGAGACGCTTGAGTGATGGGTATGAAGGCCTCTTCGGCAATCGTGGCGGGTTCTGGAGTTGGTGGTGGAACCGGCATACTGGGAGGTTCCGGACTAGGAGACTTGGGAAGCATTTCCCGCATACGCCGCATTGCTTGTTCCCTAAGCTGCTCTTCTTCGACTGTAATATGAAAAATAAAAGAAATGTACTTCAAAAGAAAGCAAAACATTAAAAATGTGAAATTCTGATGCAATAATAACAAGAAAAATCAATCATGCATCTTGATTATGAAACGCTTTCCAACTGCAATGCGATTTTATTTAAACATCTCTAAAATGCGATACATTCAGCGGTTATATTTTAAAAATTATCACAATACTACAATAATTTATTATATTTGAAAACTTCATCGAAATCAAATGAACTTTATTCAAATGACGTCAGCGAAATATAAATCGTCTGGCTTTCTATGTAAAAGGAGTGAATATTTCATTCATACACATTTATTCCAGACTCCAGAGTTAAATAATTGTGCGTGAAAACAATTCAGCAATTCTTATACAACTCATCTTGCAATCATTTGTTTACATCCTGCATCCAGTAAAATTAGGCTTCGTTGTAAAAATATTCAAAGTTTGATGAGCATTTAAACTAAAAAATATTGTAATTGCGTTGGCGCACAATATAGATGCACAGAAAATAGGCAAAAATAAAGCAGTGAATATTTCATTCCTAACCTTTTTTCCATTCCTTTCATTCAGCGATGATATTTTTAAAATTATCACAGTACTACAATAATTTATTTTACTTAAAAACTTAAAAGGATGGAGGTAAAAGTACTTTCTAATTCCATGCTTAAAATTTCATTGAAAAAGTCAATACTATAGAATTATCTGCTTCTCTGTGTAAAATCAATCATATCAGCTGTTTCATTCATATCAGCTATGAAGACTCCAGAGCTAAATAATTTTGCTTTAAAAAATTCAGCAATTCTTATACAACTTATCTTACAGCTTGATGTGCTTACATTTTCCGTATGTGAAAAATAGGCTTCGTTATAGAAATAATCAAAGTTTGATGAACATTTAAACTAAAAAATATTGTAATTGCGTTGGCGCCGTATATAGATGCACAGAAAAAAATAAAGCGATTTTAGGACGGTTGCAACAATAAATATAAATTAAAGAGAACTTTAAAAATCACGATTTTGACACAAGATGGGTGTCATATTTCATTTAGCAGTGGGTCACGTGATCTCTTCATATAATATGGGTGCAACTATTATTTTAATTTTTATTTAAAAAACTACCGAACATATTTTGCTGAAATTCCTTTCATGTATTTTATGGGATAATTTGAATATTTCATAAAATTTTCGAAGCAATTTGTGCATTTTAAATTCACTTAAAACATGTTTGAAAAATTAGGTCCCATAGTGTTCAATGCATTTCATTTTTTCAACCCGGGGTCAATCCAAAACTAATTGGGTGATATTATTCATTTACATTCCCATATGACCCACAGACCGTCTGAACAACATACTACAATTTCATTTTGATAAAGTTATTTTTACGGCAGTTATCGTGCGAGCGGACAGACAGACAGACAGAATGAACAAAATCATAAGAAATTTTCAACTATGTTGTAAAATGTTAAAAACCAATGTTTTTTTTGTTTGCATAAATAAAAATTACTGAAATGCATAATTACTTTTAGGATATATAGAGTAAGGGAGACAGGGGATAGTTGTCGCAATTTTTAGATCATAATTTTTTATGATATTCAAGTATCTGGTAAAAAAGAAATAATGTCACATAGTCATAGAATGAAAAGCGTAAAAATTTTATTTTTAGGTAATTTTTGATTAGAATAGAGTGCGGTGCGGTTTCTAGAGTGATTTTATATGCACCAACCAACCCCTCTTTTGGACCCAGCTTATGCATGCCTCGGTGCAGAAGTTTCAAGATTTTAATGAGTAGAAGTTTTAAGATAGTTAGGGCAGAAGTTTCAAGATTTCAAAAGGTATAAATTTTCAATTGATCGTAATTTTTCGGAGTTCATAAAGTGCAAAGCAATTTTTATTTTCCTTTTTTTTACCCTTATTTATCTACAAAAGTTATATGAATTGTGTAAGCATCGATGCAAAGTAAATAAAAATAAAGAAATAAATGATTTTTCTGCTTCTACAATAAGCAATAAGTAATACACAATAAAAAATAAAATATGCAGTATTATTCAATATTAAATTAACTATATATACATTTCCAAACATTTTTTCTACTTTTCTTTTTTATATTTACTTTTCTTTGTCATAATTGTACTTTATGCTCACGTGTTCATTTTTCTTGTATTTTATACGCCAAGATGGACTGCCAAATTTTGTGAAAACTTATTTATTTAATGTATCATAAGTCCATAAAATTCTTGATTGTGTTTTTAATGAAACCTTTTCTTAATGATAATTAGTGTTGATATTAAAAAATTGTTTTAATATGGTTCGCATCCCCTTACATTAAATTTACTACTAATAAAAATGAAATGATGTATGTCGATTTGCATTGTTAGATTATATTAATTTTCATCTGTGAAATGCACGTCGAAAAAAAAATTCAGGTTATTATATTCCACTCAATATCTGTAGGCAGGCATGCCACGTTTTCAAAATTTTACAGATGAAATAAATGGATAGATAGTGGTTCATCTTTGAATAATGAATTATAAAAACAATTCCGACAAATCTTGTGTGTGTGTGTGTATCGACTTCTTAAAGTAAAATTAAACTTAAATAAATATTTAAAAAAAATGTTTAGAACATGAATTTATAATTTTTCCGTATACAATAAAATATTAATTATATATGTTTCAAAACCTCACTGCAACGATATTGTCTGAAATAATTAGCTTGTCTATAACGACATTTACCGTGGTCCAGTCTGTAAATGTATTTTTGCATATCGTACATATCTATAACGATAAACTGTTTATATAGATATTTTTTCCCGGTCCCTAGAATATAGATTGCCGTATATATTGACATATTGATTGTATATATTGATATATTGATTATATATATTGATATATCGATTGTATATATTGATAGTATATATTGATATATTGATTGTACATATTGATTGCCGTAAACTTTGATTGGTCATTTGACTTTCAAAGTCAAAAGATCAATCAAAATTTACTTTGATAAACTTTGATTGCCATAAAGGTAAACCGTGTAAGGTAAACTTTGATTGCCGTAAACTTTGATTGGTGAAAAAAATGATTTTTCACTGTGTAGGGCAGAATGAAGTAATGTCCAACTAACTTTGAAAATAATGCAACAGCCAACCTCATCGTGAACTTTCAGGTTACTCCGCACATTATATAGTTATAATACACTTACTGAAATTTGGCCTAAATTACACCTTAATATACTGTAAACAACTGATATGGTAAAGTAATAAATAGTGAAATACATTATATACAATAATACGATTTATAAAACGAGCAAAAATTACATTGCAGTAACGAAAAATGACAAACTCTGAAATAAAGCAATTTTTTTGCTAAAATGGCGATGAAAATTTGAGTACATGTGCCTCCTAATGTCATCAGATTAAAAATTATGAAGCTATTATAGCACTGTGCAAACTTGTCCTTATAGCCAAGAAACTCCAGTCTCATGTAACCATTCGTCAGTTCCAAGAAGTGACAGAATTTAGTAGTTTTACAATAATAGAGCAAATATTTAGCCACTTATGCTAGTGTAGTAATCTCACGTATGAGCAGAAGAAGAATCAATGTGCTATATTTTGCATGTTATGTTAAGGGAGACACGTCAAAAATTAAATGTAGATATTTTGGTATTTGTAACTTTCGAAACCAAGATAGCGGTATTAATGCTGGTATTTATGCTGACATTTAGATAGCGGTATTAATGCTGACATTTCTTGATTTTCAAATATTAACAATATGTTTACACAAACAATTTTAGAAAATCTTGGGGAAAATAGCAAAGCTTAAACACTTATGTGAATATAAATAAAAAGAAAAAATAAAGGAAACATTGAAATGAATTAACTTATAATATATCAACAATAATAATAACGCAATTGCTCATCTGGACATGCTAATCGGCTATTTACGGAAACTCAACTAATTAACAACTTACGCTACAAAGACATTGTATATGTAGCGTAATAAGTATACGAAAAAAAAAACAATTATATATATATATATATATGTGTGTGCGTGTGTGTGCGTGTGCGTGTGTGTGTGTGTGTGTGTGTGTGTGTTATGCAACCAAACCATTTTTCTGGATGGAAAATGGATTCAGGAAAACAACTTGCTACGACAAGTAATTAATAAAACAATTTGCTACGACAAGTAATTAATAAAACAATTTAATACAATATATGATAAACTAACTATTTACTTACAAAAGAGATAAATGCTATTAATTAAATATTATACTCCGTAAATAATGAAAACAATTAATATCATAAGAAAAAAACAAAACGATTAATAAAAAAAGAAATTACTGAAGAAAAAACTGAATATAAAGAATACGTGATACAAAGAAAGCAGTTGCATAAAATAAAATAGAACAAGAAATTTATGACAGAGCCTTAATAAATGGCGACAAATGGTGTTGAAGGCCCAGACTACAAGACCAGCCCTAGGGCTTATTGCAGTTTAATGTGCGGCCGGGGTGCGACAAATGGTGTGTACATTTTAATTTTGACACAATTGTTCTGGGAAAAAAACAAAGTGACATCTCCAGAACCAGAAATGAAAATCTTTATAACAACTCCTCAATCTCTCCTCTCGAAAATTCGGTGTTGAATCCATATCAGTCATTATCTAAGCTGTATCTATAACAAATCCAGAGAAATAGTTGCTTCAAGAACATTTTTCGAATATATCATGTTCTCAAGTACTGAATTACGCAATGAATTGAGATTATAATTCCTTATTGAAAGAAGTCAATTGAAATATGAAATTGATCCGATGAATGAGATGATGCAATAAGTGACATTAATCATCATCGTGGTATCTTGACATTAAATATTCATTGCTATTTTGGATTCGGAAACAAAGACCAGTATACAAATTCTCAACAATTAAAAATTACTGGAGTGTGGCATAAATTGACTTTCTTATACTGGAATCCATTTTTTAGTAGCTTGTGATTTATTTATTTTTATTTATTTTTTGCAAATTTTGCAAGAACATTTTGAAAAATCTGTATCGTTGGTCCAATTGATCATAATTACATCCTTCATTTTAAAGGGCTTGAAAAAATGTTTCGATTGACACCAAGTTTGGCAATGTACTCTATCAGGGGGAGGAGAGTCACATGCCCCCGACGAGGGTTAATGACGTCACAAACGTAAAAATAGTATCGGGACTATTTTTCAATACAATGATTGAAACCGTTAAGTTTCGTGACGATTGGACCATAATTAACCCCTTTTATGCAAAATTATGTCAAATTTTGTGCTACGCTGCCATGTTAAGGAAATATAAAATTTCGAATAAATTATTGTTCGAATTACTTTTAGCTCGAATCTGAAAAAAGTCTACTTAGTTCTAGATTATTAAATAACAAAAATGGATATAAAAGTTTCGTGAAAATACATTAATGTTTATGGCAGTTATCGTGTACGCAAGAAATCGACTACAGACAGACAGCCGGACATCACTCTAAATATAGTCAAAACGTGTTCAGGAGGTTCTAAAACATACATTGGCTTCAAAATCTCAAAATTGAAAATTTTCGTTAAAACAATACTTTTTCTATACTGTATTCTATAGTATGAGAAAATGAAAAATAATAATAATACTAAAATACTGGAATTTTCTTTTCAATACCGATATAATTTGACGTGAATATCAATTTTCAGGATCCCTGGATTACAGTATTGTATATTCTAATCTCCATGTTGTAATTTAAGATTAGACAACGAATTTGTGTAAATATTTGATATAGGGCATAAAATCGAGAATTCAAGACGGAACAAGATTTTAATAGAAGTGAATACAAATTATTTGATCGGCCAGGTATAGGACTTCACCTCCTATGTATATCTGTAAATAAAAGAAAAAGAAAAATTAAAATGAAAGTAAAGGAAGAAGTGAACTAATTGACTAAGGATGCAGAAAATAAAATGGATATCGAAGTACAAACGTCAAAAGCCTCAATGAAAAAAAGTTAAAATGAATAGTAATATGACGTATATTTAATATATACCCAACACTAAAAGAAATTAGAACTGAAATAAATGTATACTTTAATTCATATTTAACAAATCACGGAAATTTTCCACAACACACATACAGATTCGATCTGAAACCAAAATCAATTTGCAAATGAGGGGATACTTCAGCTGATCTAAAACACGTCATAGCAGAATGCAAAATAAACTAGGATAAGATTAAAAACTTCAAAAATAAGATTAACCTAAACATCTTATATATATATATATATAACGTAGCACCTTTAAACGTAGCACCTGTAAACGTAGCACCTTTAAATTCGATATCAAATATTTGACGTCATGGACAACTTGTTTACACCATATTCAAAAATCAGATTATAAATCAAATGAAACGGCATAAGTTGTTGAATTTTACTAATAACGATAGATACATTTGTGATTGCCGTTTTCTGAAAGAAGCTATCAAGGAGGGTTATCCACCCGCTTTTCTGATTAGATTGGTTTCCAATTACAATGGTTTAACTGCAGCCGTGACTAGAAAGAGATATTTTGGAATAATAACAACATACGGCTTTTCAGATATCTCTTAGTGGCGGTATTGTTATACGTGGTTGATGCGAAATCGACAATCAGGTGGCTAAATATAGGTATTCTATGGACGGAGCCATTTTTTGTAGACACATATCAAGCGATATCCAGACTGCATTTACGTGATTATAGGGGTTTTCTGAAATATCGGACGATCTTTTAATATTCGCTTTAGCGTAAAAAATATTATACGTGAAAATCGTATAACATCAACAGGTTACCTGTTGTTTCATGGGAAGGTGTATTGCGAAGTGTACGACTATAGCGTGTTTATGTGTTTATGTATTTATATATTTATATGGTGATAATATTGTTAATAGGTCTTGTATCCAATATTTAAAAATAACCTTTCTGACTTGGATGTCATTAGTCTTGAATATATTGATTTTAAAGTATTAAATAATCACGAGTGAAGTTATTTCATACATTAGTATTTATATGACGATAATGTTGCCAATAGGTCTTGAATCCATTTTTTAAAAAATAACGTCTCTGACTCGGATTTAATTAGTCTTGAATATATTGTTTTTAAAGTATTAAATAACCACGTGTGAAGTAATTTCATACATTAGTATTTATATGGCGATAATGTTGCCAATAGGTCTTGTATCCATTTTTTAAAATTAACCACTCTGACTTGGATTTCATTAGTCTTGAATATATTGATTTTAAAGTATTAAAATAACCACGAGTGAAGTAATTTCATACATTAGTATTTATATGGCGAAAACGTTGCCAATAGGTTTTGTATTCAATTTAATAAACAACCACTCTGACTTGGGTTTCAAACATTAGTTTTGAATATATAGTTTTGAAAGGATTAAATAATCACGAGTGAAGAAAATTCATCATTATTTATATGGCGATAATGTAGCTAATAGGTCTTGTATCCATTTTTTAAAATAACCACTCAGACTTGGATTTAATTAGTCATGAATATATGGATTTTAAAGTATTAAATAGGCACGAGTGAAGTAATTTCATACATTAGTATTTTAAATTAATTGTTAAAAAATTTTATAGAGTGCTTTTTGGTTTGATTTAGCGTAGAGTAGTAAACTTAAGATTTACATAATATTGAAAGTGTATATGTTTGTATGTAATTTTTACGGTTTTATAAGAGTCATGAAGTAGATAGGGTAGGGAGTATCGGCTACCGGGAGCGTTTGCCATGGCGGAAAAAAGCTTTAACCGGAGAGTTGGGGGTCGCAACTCCCCCCGGCCGTTACTCTTGTCACTCTTCTGGAAATTTACGAGTACATTGTTACTTGTCCCTTTTGGGAATTTATATATATATATATATATATATATATATATATATATATATATATATATATATATATATGAAGGGCAATACATTTTAATATCATGAAGGACATAATTGACAACAGAGTAGATTGTTACACTATGGCCCCAATTCAAAATTCCTTCCGTTCATCTTCTAAATGAGTCTGTTATCGTTGAAAGGTCGGAGTTATCAATCCTCTCTGTCAAGATTATACTTCTGTTCCTTATTTTATTATTTCATTTCAAGTTATTTTTCTTGTTCACACGAAAACCCGCCTAAAAAAGAGTGTTCCCAGAATAAGAAAGACCCTCCCATTGTAGATACCAGTATCCATGGGCCGGTTTCGCGCATATTATACGCCCGTCAGCATGGAATAACAGATATCTGCAATGGTAGGAATAAACTTACTATAAGCCATTCATTTACAATTTATTTCAAAAATAATTTTTATGTCGGTCACGTGGAAGGTTTGAAATTTTCATTTTCCAAACAAATTCACAAAAAATATGGCGTATTGCAAGTCACTTGCTGCCATTGCAGGTATCGGATATTCCATGGTGTGGAGTGCATTATAAGCTCGAAATCGATCCATGGATACTGATATCTGCAATGGGAGTGTCTTCCGAATTTTTGTTGTGTATGTTTGTTGTCTTAAGAATGCTAAGACATCATCTATATTATTAAAAAAATATATTGTTTCATACATATTCACCATTTTTCAGCATCTCCTTTATCATAATCATCCTGTTTTATTTCACCATATATTGTTTGTTTGGAGTTTTGATCTCCCATTACGCTCGTAACAACCTCATGGGTAGTCACTGGTAAAATTATTATACCCTACGCGTAGAGATATTTGGACATAATTGTTCTCTATCTAGCAGAAGATTTCGCATTTATAAAAGATCAAGCTTCAACTTTATAAATTTGCAATATCAAGTTTGAGGTTTTAACTTTACCAATGATATACTAATTGAATACTAATGGCATACTAACTGCACTCACACTTCCTATGACTAAGTCTCCAATGTTGCTGGCTTCTGACCGCCTGTATTTGTTGTGCTTGCTGAAGTTGTAATATAGGATCCACGTTGTCCTTGGTAGCCGTCATAGAATCTCCCATTTCCGACACGGTGGATACGGTACTAATACGGCGAGAATAGTCGTAGTCTGCCGCTACGTAGCCTAAATCACCAGGCACCAATTCCCCGGCTATGACGTCCAGAGACCTGTTAGGAAGAGAAGCTTTTAGTATCAGTTCAATTTGTTGAAACTTGCCTATGACATTCCGCTTGAAATAGTTTCAATTTATAAATCCCGTATTTCATTACAAATTGACAATTTTTAACTGACATGAATGAGAGAAAAAAATACAATGAAAATTATGTGTAAAACGATTGCACATTTGAAATTACGTCGCATTTGAAATTTTGTTATTAACTATTTTTCTGATTTCGGCCAATTAGCACAGTTTCCGATGATGCCAGCAGTGATTCCAAGCAAATATTTCGCCGAAATACAACAAAACAACAGTAGTTTGTTGTTTAATTATTTCATTACATTTGATGCTTGCTTATTCTTCCATATGTAGTAATTTAATTTAGGTTTACACAAAAAAAAACATTAATAACTTGGTAAAACATATTTATTCTTTTGTAAATTATTTTTGTGGGCTCTTTTTATGAAAAAGGGTGATTGTTATTGCTTGATAAATTCTAATGCATGCTAGAGAAAGGTAGACATTTTCAAAATGATGAATTTCATGAAACCCTAAAGAAATGTTTTAGCTACAATGAATGGAAACTTTGTATGCATAGGCACACACACACACACGTACAGACGCAAATACACACACGCAAACACACACACGCACGTACACACGCAAACACACACCCAAGCACGTAAACACATGCACCAGATTCAATACGTGCTCCAAAAGTGCAAAACTACAAATTGTGCAAATGGGTAACCATAAACTTTGGCTTATACCGGGAAGTGACTACAGTGGTTGACGCGGTAACCGATACAGAATAAATGTACTTCTAAACTTACATCTGAAGTTGACTGATATTCTGCAATTATTGGCTTCTTACTTTCCGGTGTAAGTGCCTCTTTTTACAATTATAATTGAGCTCATGGATAGTGTCTAGCTGCCGCTAGACAATGGACGGCCGGTAATAACAACAACAACAACAACAAAAATTATAATTGAAATTTGCTGACCTAAGAGAGGGGCGAAAATGGGACACGTCGAAATTGCAAGACGGTAGTTAACGCAGTTCATTATTGGCCATGTCCAATTTATTGCATCATCTAATGAACAAGAGGGAAAAGGATTTTTCATGTAAAAAATTTGAATTTTATCCTTATTTTTGCCTTTTTTCATTTTTATTTTTGCGTAGGAAGTGAAAGGAATTCATATGTAGTTAACATCGTGATCTTTTATCTAGTCTTTAGAGATCTATGCAACAAATACTCCCGCTAGTCAGATTTTTTCTCTTATTAAAACTTATCATAGAATATTAGTCACTAACTGCACTGGAAGCAAAATTATTGCTAAAGGACGTCTTGCTGTCAATATGGTTTTCAGCATTGAAGGGCATTTGATGTTTATTATCATGCTTTACTTTAACGAGCGCATTTTTTAGTATAAACCCTCCTTTTTCATTTAGGCTTTTTATTCTTTTAATATTTTCCTTTAAAAAATTTGTTTTTCTTGTTTGGTCATTAGTAATTATTTTCTACGTTTGTTATATTTTCTATTTAGATATATTTTCATTTTTTCATTTTCATTTATTTCTACTTTTGTAAATTGTTATGTATTAAATAAATCATCTCAAGACAGTATTTTTGCTGTGAACTATACAACTTTGGTAAGTAAGTCTTGATGGTATGTATATTGCTGTCTGTATATCGAGAAATTTATTAATACAGGAGTAATATTAGTACATGCAAATTAGTGGTCTGCTAAAATGATTTCAAATTTAGTGCTCATATTTATGTGTAATTTAATGAATACAATTTTATCTACTTCGAAATAGAGAATTGACTTTATACAGTTTCCTTTACTTACAAAAATATTTCAGTGTAAAACCGGTGGACCATTAAAAATTGAATAAAATACCAGAAAGTACCGAATATGCAAAATTACATATACCAGAAGGTCAATATTCTGCAATAAGCATACTAGAACGTTAATACTCTAATAATTAAGATAGATGTAAGTTGTCTGCTTTAAAATGCATATAAATACGAATACTAGATTTTAAATTATTTTAGTAGACTACTAACTTATATGTGTGAATATCACATCTCCAATAAATGGGACAACTGGTGTACCACTGTAAATTATAGGTGAACAAATATTAATCGAGAAATCTCGAATACTAGAAAGTATTAGAGATTTCAGATTTCTAACATTACGTCATTAGAAGAAATTCGAATGTCGCGCCATGATTAACAGCAGATTCAGAAAAAAAGTCAGGATACTTTGGAAGAAGAATTTTAAAACTACCTAGGAGAAAGTTTGCTTCTACTAAATGAAAACATTTTCCACTACTGGAAAAATGACGTTTACTTTTTTACTTTATTTCAGTCATTTACTTACTAATAATTAATAATATTTATAATATTTAATATATAAATGTAAATATTATTTATTCACAATTTGAAAAATTTCTACGGAGCATTCGAATATTCGAGGTATTCGAATATTAGAGGTCCGGTTAATATACGAATTCGAGAAATGTGTTATTTTCTTATCTTTAGTATGAATTCCATCTGTATATTCATTTGAAAAATTATTTCTAATGTATTTAATCACTGTACCGTCAACAGTTTTTTAAGAGCGACTCACTAGTACCTCTGGTTCACTTTGCCAAAAAAAGAAGACTAGTTCTTAAAGTATTCGAATGCTTTCTTGAAATTTACAGTAGATGAGAAATATTTGCAATTATTTAATTATCTTAGTTAATAGTAACTAAAATAAAATCTACTGTAAAATAATTAACATTTAAAAAAAAGTTTCACTTCAAAGTTATTGTGACTTTAGTACACTTTTACGTTTTACTTCATTTTATTAATTCATTTACTAATAATTAATATTTTTATATGTTTTGTATGATTCGTTCGTGTTTTGAAGGAGAAATATTTTGTAAAATTAATGCTCATTTTGGTGAAGATCATATTTAAATTTTAAACCTTGAAGATATAATTTGCTTGTGTTTTTTTAAATTGTTTAAGTTTTAGTTTTGGATTGCAGTGAAGAGATAGAAGATTGCATTTCCAGATTTATTGTATGTGCCAACAGATTTGGAGTCTGGAATTTATTTTATCATTTTAATCATTTGCTTTTGAGTTAACATTTATCCTGGTGGAAATATAAAATGGAGAAAGCCGGTGATGGTGTTGGAAAACGGAAAGCGGATAGTCAAGAAAAATTTAACGAAAGGAAAGGAAAACGAAGTGAGGAATTGTGGTGTGAAAGGAATATTACAGGGGAAAAGAAACTCGACTTTGCGTTTGAGAATGGTGCCACGCAGCCACGTGTTGTTTTGATGAACGTGAGCGGAGGAAGAATACCAACTTCAAACTCGGTAGAATTTAAAAAGGAAATTATTAATACAGTGGGAAAAGAAGAGACGGTAATCCGAGTGGACATCACCAGGAAAGGAAATTTGGCAATTACAGTAAACAACAAAGTCAGTGCAAACAACTTATTGGAAAAAAAACAATTTTGTGGAGTGGAAGTCAGTGCTAGACTAATAGAGGATTCTATAAGCTCGAAAAACATAATAAGGCACATAGACCCGGAGTTAAAATTAGAAAAAATAGCGGAAGAACTTGTGGAACAGGGGATTCAATTGAGTGAAATAACTAGATTTACAAAACCAAGAAGTGAGGAAAAAATCCCAATCATACTACTCAGAGAACTAGGGAAAATAAACAGAGAGGAAGTAAAGTTGGGATTTCTAAGAGTCAAAACATCAATTTACATAGAGAGCCCAAGGATCTGTCAAAAGTGCCTGAAATTCAATCACTATAGGCATGAATGCAAAGGGAAATTAGCATGTAGAGTATGTGGAGGTTAACACGAAGTCCAGAACTACCAAATTGAAATACCAAAGTGCTTCAGGTGCGGGGAAGAGCACGTAGCAACAAGCAAAAACTGCAAAGTTATACAAAAGGAGACAGAAATACAAAACACCATAAAGAAAGAAAACATTCCATATAGAGAGGCAAGGAGTAAAGTTGAACTAAAAAGAACATACGCAACAGCATGCAAAAAAGTAGCACAAGCTGAAAATTTAGAAGAGACAAGGGAAGAAGAAAAGACAGAGAAACTAAAACAAACTATAGAAAACCTGAAAAATTTAAACCGGAAATTAATAGAAAACATTAAGGAAACAAAAAACCGAGAAATAGCAAACAGAGGAAAAGTACAAGAGGATATAACATTGCTAAAGCAAGAAAATTCCGAACTAAGGGCAGAAATAGAAGGAGTCAAAAAAGAAAATAAAAAGTTTAAAATCACTATTGAGGCTCTCAAGAAAGAGTACGAAGACATAAAGATTACAATAAAGAATCAAAAAACAGAGGAACAACTTATCAGTGGAGGACCGGCAGAAACAGTAAAATCTAACAACCGTTCCAAGCAGAGGAGGGTCGTTTCGTTTTCGGAGCAGGGGCTCTAAGCGAGATAGTTATCTTCTGTGGTGGTGCAGTTGCAGTTACTCAAAACTAATTACTCGTCGACATTTTTTACCCTGTTTTCATAACTCTCCCTGTTTCGGGGTTGAAATCCAATCTTCCAGTAATTTAAAAGGAGATGAACTTTACATACTTAAATGACCTTTTTCAAAGTGTGAGAGGAAAGGCTAAGTGCCATACCCTCTGAGTTTTAGCTCCTTGGAGCGAAATAAATAAATAAATAAATAATATTTATAATATTTAATAAATGTAAATATTATTTATTAATAATTTGAAATAACTATTAGACGCCTTCGACTATTCGAATATTAGAAATCTAGATGATCTCTAATATTCGAATTTTATTTGAATATTAGAGATCAGGTTAATATTCGAATTTTATATTCGAATTCGAGAAATGTGTTTTTCACCCATCTTTACTATAAATTCTTTTAAATGGTGCTGTTCACCTACGCAATAAGCCTGATTATTGTATCCATGTGCGCACATAAAGAACCAACACAACTTCTTGCAAAATATAAATATAAAGCAGCCTTAAACTGTAAAATTAGTGAAAAGTTAATTCAAAACATGAAGTATTTTTACACGATGAAAGAAATTCTATTCCAAATACCCCCCCCCCCCCCCAATAAAAAAGAAAAAGAAAAAAATAATTCTCATTTCCTTTCTTTTCGAACGATCACGATTTATTCCACAAGGGATCAGTGCGTCGAATTTGTGTTTTTTCCGCTCGTGTAAGAATAAAACAAAACAAAAGATCTCATTTATTACGATTTGGAAAACGTGTGTTTAGATCATTACTGTCTTTGTAATTAGCTATCTCTTCAAGCCCAACTATGAAGTACTGTCACGAGGGAGGTTAAAAAACTCAAAATAAAATACCATTTTGTTCGTTCTATATCATGTTAAGATAATCTCAAATTTGGTTATAGTTTTGTAGGATAAATCAACACTTGTTATAGTATGTAAAATTTATATAGAAAACTTATATGTTAAATAGTTTAAAAAATATTGAACTTCGGAAAATTTTTTGCGTATGTGAAGGAAAATTAATTTATCTCTGAAAACCACTTTATATTAATTAGATTGCAACTAAATATATAAGCTCGTAAAAACAAGAAATTTATGAATGAGTCTTTATATGACGGTAAATGGTATATCACTTTTAACAGAACCGATTATTAAGCATTTATCTTTTCTTGTATGACATCTCCAGAACCAGAAATGGAAATTCTTAGTGAACCCCCAATGCTTCTGGAATTTGATGCTGTATCCATATCAATCTCTATAAGTTTAACCTATAGCCAATCCTGATATATTTACTTGATTTCTCATTATTTAAAGAAATATTTGGCAAATACTAATTTTTTTTATTTGATAATAAGGTAAAATAACTTCCAGAAGAATAAAATATAAATTTTTATATTAAAAATTAAATTTTAAGTGTGGAGCAAGAAAGTAGCATGACACATCATTAAAGTAACAAGATTACATATTCTGTAGATCATGTGAATTGCAACATAAACCACAGATATAGGCATCCAAAAGCGGTTTAGCGATTATTATGTGCTAATGTATGCATAACGAGTTTCAAGGAAATATTTTGAACTGGAAGTGAAAAACTCGAAACTGGAAATATTTTGTGAGCTTCTCCAAAAATTGATTGCTGAATTCCTATCAGTCATCCTCCAAGCCCTATAGTCATTCTTGAGAAATAAATGTTTCAAGAAGTTTCTTGAACCGAAAGTAGAAAAAGGACCTAAAGGAAAAACCTTAGGGAATTCCATTTTCCTTTGGAATTTGATGTTGAATTTATATGTCATCATCCAGGTTATATCTATAGTAGATTCGGAGAAATAGGTGTTTTAAGGAAAAAGTAAATTTTTGAATCACAAGTAACATCCACAATGCTGGAAGTGAAAATGCTTAGTAAGGCACTTTAACCCACTCCTAAATAGGATGTTGAATCTATATCAGTCATTATCTAAGCTCTGTCTATAACCAATCATGAGAAATAATATTTCAAGGAAAATTTTTGAACCAGGATTGATAATTCTTAGTGAACTACCCTATCCCTTCGTGATTACGATGCTGAGGCAATATCAGCTTTTATCTATGTCTATAGCCAATCTTGAGAAATAGATGTTTCAATAAAAATGAAAATTTTTGAACCGAAAATGAAAAAAGAACCGTAAGTGGAAATTCCTAGTATATCTTCCATTATCCTTCCAAATTTGATGTTGTATCCAAAGCAGGTAATATCGGAGCTCTATCTATAGCAGATTCTGATACATAGATGTTACAAGGAACTTCTCCCCCCCTAAAAAAACAACCAATAGTATGGTCACATTTTTATCACAGTCATATAACAAAAACACCTAATGTTTTCAAAATAATGCAAAATGGCTGTAGAAAACTCTGGAGTAAAATCTACCTGTTGTAAACCTGTTGTTGCCGGGGGAGGGGCAAATGAAACTTTAGGGTGGGCAAGTTTTCTATTTGCTCTATATAAATATATCTGAATGATGTCACATAAATGCAAACCTAGTTAATATAAAGAGTCTCCGGGGAGTGAAGCCTTCTGAGTGTATGACTGAAAGCGTGCAGCACATGATTTGTGTTGCACAGAAATTGTTGCAGCACATGATTTGTGTAGCACAGAAATTTTTGCAGCACATGATTTGTGTAGTACAGAAATTGTTGCAGCACATGAATGTGTGCAGTGTCTGATGTGTGCAGCACATGATTTCCCTTACATAATGCAAGTACTTTCTTTATTCCAAGGCGAAATAATGATGGACAAGTTCCACTACTCACTGTTTTTAACGTTGTAAAATACACTGATATTTGCCGCTTTTCTAGATGACAGCATGCAAAATTATAGTTCCAAATTAATTTATATTTCTTGCAAATCTAGCTTGACAATTGGACAACAGTTGGACGAACTTGGAATCTGCTAAGCAATACGCTCCATTATATTAAAATATATTAGTTATTAATTCATCAATTTCACATCCTTTTCGTAAATTTAACTTCATTTTTACCAATTTGACAACATTTTTGTCAATTTGATCCCACATTAAAAAAATCATTAAGTTAACGATATTTTGCCAAATTAGTTGCCAATTTTGCTAATTTTTTTCGCAGTGTTACATATTTGATGATACTTACAACTGTTCATAATTATGTGTTTTTTGGATGCATTTATCTGAAAAATGTGCAATATATCGAAAACGGTTCAAGCTATCGTTCTAAAGTGTGTGTCATTTGTTTCGAAATAGGTATAAAGTGATTATTTATTTACCATTATTAAATGTCCTGATGTTATGATTTTTTTAAAAATTCATACGGAAATGTGGGGGGGTCTTCTGAACGCTCGATAGCGTTTAAAATAAGTTTCTGTATTTATGGATCGTATAAATTGTACCACATGACACTTGAAATGCTTCATTCGTTCGCGAAATATCAGATCAACAAACATACACACACACATTAATTTAAAATATTCGATTCGAGTTCAGGGACACTTGAAAAGTGGTCTTCCGGCGAAAACTCGAATTCGAATTTTCGACCCCGTCAAAATACTTTACTTATACATTATACTACGTATATAA
Source organism: Amaurobius ferox (assembly GCA_951213105.1). Lineage (NCBI taxonomy): Eukaryota > Metazoa > Arthropoda > Arachnida > Araneae > Amaurobiidae > Amaurobius > Amaurobius ferox. Next base: position 79,516,311 of record OX578134.1, on the reverse strand, counting down.
GAAAAGTAATAGCAAATATAGGAAAAATGTAATTTTTGGGGTAATTAATGTTTACGAACGATCTTCTTTTATAATAACTTTTATGTTTCTGTTAAATTAAAAATTACGTTTTGAAATTATATCATATTTCGAAAGCTTTTGTATGCTGCATCCCCTAAAGTATAAATATTCGTCAACCCTTATACGTCTACCCCTTTCGAAATTCTGTTAGGTGTCCTTGAAATATGTATTCGTCTACCATTGTGTAAGTCTTTCTGCATTCCATAAAAAAATTTGACATTTTACTATGCGGTGCTCCTGAACTATCAAATATGGACCCACCAAATTTTCCAGTAGTGCTTACGAACGACCTACTTTTATGCCAAATTTCATGCATATAACTAATTGAGAGGTGCGATTTTTAATCACTGCATGTTTCGAACTTTTTATTTTCATCACACTACTACTACGTTAATTTTGAAAATCGTTATATTATCCTAGAGGTGATTGACTTAAGTAACACTTTTATGTGATCCCAATCAAGTTGTGCCAATCTATATCCAGATTGTAATTGAATTCAAAAACTGAAGCATGAACCACTGGTTTTGGTGTATATTAAAAAATAACTTTGTTTACAAAATGAAAAAGAGCTTAAATAATGACGGGTATGAATTCAGCATAAAATTTCAGATGATATAGATGGTTCAATAAGGATTTCCAATTCCGGTTCAAAAATTTTCCTTGAAATACATACATTCATGTCCAAAAGTTAAGCATAATTCGTAAAATGCGAAAAATTCGGAGTTAATATGGATACAATGGTTCACAATCAGTTGTGGAGAATCGTGGGACGAAGGTTCATTGTGCATATGCAAAACAGTTCAGTCGACGTCGACATGCGCAAAGCACCGGCGCACATCGGAATGAGTATAAAACGGCCTCGAGCGGCATGGACAGTGGAGGCAGAATTTCGCAATTGCTGTGGTACGGAGCGTTGTTAACAATCAAAAAGGACGAAAGATGTCCCAAAGATGCCAATTGAACATGTTTTTGAAGGGACGATTGAAAACTGCTCGTCATGAGGCTTGGAACTCTTTGAGCACATAACTCATCCAAACCCTTATCGAAAGTATTGGAAATCGTTCTGCAGCATGCGTGGCTACCCGAGGTTCCCACACACCGTATTGAACTGCAGCATCCAATTGTTTTAATCATTCTGTTTCACTGAGGTTGACACTCGTATTGTGACCCTTTTTCTTTCAATCATTTTCTTTGGATAATAAAAGTCGTTATTATCCTTGTTTTGCATTGTTTTCTTCTATACTCCTATTACACCCGCATATCGCGTTTCCTTCCATTTCGATGAAGATTTCCTGAAATTTTCACATAAGCAGCAACTATGCTTGACGCTTGACTTTTGGACATGAGTGTATTTCTCAGTATCGGCTACAGACAGAGCTTAGATGCTGATTGTTGTAGATCAGGCGAAATCTGGGTAAGATGTCACGCTTGGTCTGTAAAAACATGACCAATTCTGTTTTATTGATTTTTGAATGCTAAATTTGAATTTCGATTCTGATCAACTGCCCGAAGGGGCTCTTGTCATAAATGAACAGTGTTGCCCTGCTGTAAAGAAAAAGTATGTTAAATATTCAATAGTTTTTAAAAATAAATGACCTATGTAAATACAGCTAATTGAAGGCAATTATTTTCCCGATAATATTATTAGTCTTCAGACGGTTCCCGAATAATAATTATTTTAAAATGTTCTATAAAAGAGTGTTGCCAAATATATTTGAAATCAAGTAATCAAACTTCGCATTCATACTTTCAATCTTTCTCACCAGGAGTAGTTAGTTCTTACCACGTTGTATTATCACAAAAGGAAAGGTAACAGTGCAACAATTACCACGTGGAGTTTCACACTAGCCTATAGCATCCTCCTTTCCATTATGAACTACTATTTACAAAATGTTTACATCACTGATCAAAAATCGGTGTTGTTAAAAGTCCCCATCATTATTTTCACTATACAGTCATACATCATCTTGAAAGTCAGAGATTTCTTCGTCATTAATATCAAATAGTAATTCAGGGTGCTCATGATAAAGTTTCTCAACACATTTTATCATGATATTTTTTCAGTAATTTTCATGAGAATGAGCTGCCATTTTGCTACGTTTTCCAATCTCCAATATCTGCACACATAATGCGGATAGAAGATTACGTAGTTTTAGACTTTGATGGCATGAATGTAACATTGATAAATTCATTACTCCCTTTTCTTAATGTAAATGGAGCCAAAACTATTATTTCTGTGTTGACGCTTGTGGTATGTTGCTGTCCATATGAAAGCAGACAAAGTTCTAAAGGTACTTGACAATCCAAAGTATCTATCTCTCAAGATGAACCTAATTTAATGAAAGCTTCTCTCAATTCAGTATGCTTCCTTATTAAGTTAAGCCACACTTTCTTCTCTTTTTTGAAGAAAAAAAAATACATATTCCTTTTCTGTAAAAGCATGTAACAACGCTTTCATCCCTTGGTAGGGCAACACATGCCAGACTTATCAGTGTTTAGTTAATGACAGGAAAATGTGATAATAGAAATGATAATATCAGTATTACTTGATGCGGTTGATAGCAGTACTGGATTGTCACTTTGTGAAAAAGCATGTGTAGTGTGAAAATTTATTTTAAAATCTGCTTCTACTTGATTAGAAAAAAGTTCGTCGTACATTATAGCACTTTTTCTTGTAATTATGAAAGAGCTTTCCTACTTTGAAAATTATAACTCTCTTTCTTTCAAAACACTGGTGATTTATTTTAAACATTCTTAATGACTTCACTCATTTGTTTCTTCTACACACCACTGTTTGACGCTCTTTATAGGGATTCTACGTATAGGAGCTTTCATTATATAGACATCACTAGTTCCTCGTAAATGTCTTTCAATTGACTTGACAGATTTTTTTTTGTATGTGTATGCGATGATAACAATTATTTGATATTTAACTGAAATTTGAATAAATATGTATATTGCAATTTTTTCGAAAGTTGCTGAAATTTTCACAAGTCGTCTGATGGTAGCAATAAGATATATAATATAAGCACTCATAAATAATAGCGCTGAAAGATTTGTTGTCCATATTTCTAAGAGGCACTCCAAAATATACAAGGTTACTTTTTTGTGTTCATCTCTTCGTAAAATAAATATGTGATAAGCTTAAAGGAATTGCCACTAATGATAAGGAAAAACACTTATTAATGGGCTACAATGGATAAGAAAAAGCAGTGTATATGTCAACAGCTTTGTTATATGTACTTGATTTTGCTACTAGTATTGAAATGATATTTCCTTCCCTTTCCATTTTTTATGTTTTTCACGTTTTTCGACTTAACACCGAAATGACAATCCGTTAATTTGTTTTCATGGATTGCATTTTGAAAAGGAATCTCATTTGTTACATGCCTTTTTCCTCAAAGTTTATCATATTTGTTTTTCCTTTTTTCCACAATGTCAATGGATTCTGGGACAGGAGCTCTTGAAGCAAGATTGTACAACTGATATGGATTTACATCCTCAGAAAGGGAGTAAGCATAATTGTGAATTGTAACTGATCTATTCAATGCATATATTGCTGCAGTAGTTGATTAAACATCAATAAAATATATTATTGACTCTTTGTATTGTGCTTGTAAAAGTCTGTTAAACGTTCGTTTTTGACAACTATTTGAGTTGGTTGAAAAAGCCTTAATTCCCCTGCAACCCTCACACTCCGATTTTAGGAATGCAGTTGAGTTCGTCTCGTCAAGTTTCATTTCCAACTCCTAAGTTGACAATTGTACGTGACAAACCCTGGTTTTCAGGGGTCTATAATTCATCCCCAGTAGAGTTTAAGTCAGGATTATTTTTCTCTATAATACGCACACAAATCTGGCAAAATAAAATAAATTTTAATTAGTTCAATAGCATCAGAGAACAAAGAACTTTAAAATGGTATTTTTACGATCATCATTCCGGCTTTTTAAAATTTTATTTAGTAATGATAAAACTTTATTTAACCTTATAACTTTATTTAACTTTAACTTTATTTAACCTTATTATATATAAACCTTATTACTAAATCGATTTTAATGATTGATGGCTCACTTTGTGTGTTATAGTAGGGGGTATATGCTTTTTCATAAAAATTGAAAATAAATTAGGCTTTGAGTTTCAAAAATTGATAAAATTGAAAAGAAAAAACAAGCATAAATGGTCCTCGGTGCTAAAATGCAATTTGTAATGCTTACTACACTATATGATCAAAAGTATCCGGACACTTTGGATGTTAGAATGTTTTTCGAATTTCTAAATACATACTTGGCGAAGTGTTTGTTCTGTAACTTTGGCGATGTGAAGAACATGCTTGAACGCCCACTTTCCAGTAAAGTTTCTATGACTTGTGCATTTAGGGGACCAACAAGATATTGGAAAATGGGAAAAATATATTTGATTACCGTGTATCACAAAAAGCTGGAAATGATTTGTAACTTTCACAAAATAGTTAACTAGCTTTGTTCAATGTGTATAAGCATTTTCGTAAAACAAAAGCGTATATTCATGAAGATATAAAAATTTCTTAAAAAACAAAAGTAAATTTTGTTACATGTTTTTTGCTTACAATATCTATAGGTTTCAATCAAATTTCACGAAACGTACAGAACATTTGTCAACGTCCAAGAAAAACACTATATTTCAATTGAAAATTAAAGCATTGAATATACGATGAGATATAAGCATTTGAAGAAACTAAGTTTTTACAGCGCAGGCGCGAAACATAGCAATAGTTTTCTTTCATAATTTTGTAGTGAACACTATAGGGTAACTTCTATAAAAAAATCCACTGGAATATCGTGAAAATTCACAAAGATGTTGACGATATAGTGATCAGCTATTCTCTGACACTCTGAAAGTACCTGGATGGTAAGGGGTTTTCCACAAATTGACATTTCAAATCGTAAATCATAGGAGAGTTGAACTGGAGTAAATACATTTAACTAATATACTAAATACATATATACGCGATCAGAAAAATCTCCTTCAGAAAAGTCACAAATTAGTATGAAGTGGGGTTATCTTTTGCTGCAATGGCGGCTGCCACAATATCAGGAAGGCTATCCATTAGTTTATGGAACGTTGCAGCAGGAATTGCACGCCATTCTTTTAAAAGAGTGCTAGTCAGCTCTGCCGCCGATGTGGGACGTTTTGACCTAGCTCGCAATCGACGTTCCAATTCATCTCATAAGTGTTCTATGGGATTGAGGTCTGGACTCTGACAGGTCAGCTCAATTCCTCAACATCTATGTCAGCAAACCAGCTCTGTACAGCCCGTACTTTGTGGACAGGAGTACGATTTTATTGAAACAAGAATGGATCCACTCCAAACTGTCGCCACAATGCAGACAGCATGGGATTGTCCAAAATGTTGAGATATCCTTCCATTCAGAGTTCACTTCACAGGAATAAGAGGGCCAAGACCGAATCATGAGAAACAGCCCCAAACCATTAAGATTCCACCACCAAACTTAATTTGCGACGCAATACACTCAAGTTCACTCGTCATTCTTCGCATCCAGACTCTACCATCGGATTGCCAGAGAGTGTAATGTGATTAGTCGCTCCATAACACTTGACGTAATTGCTAAAGACTCCATTTTTTGCGCGCTTTGCACCACTGTAAACGAAGCTTGGCATTGATTGAGGTAATGCTTGGTTTATATGCAGCTGCTGCCCATGAAAACCAAGACTTTGTAGCTCCCGACGAACTGTCATTGTGCTGACGTTGCATCCAGAGACTTTCTGAAATTCCGAAAAAACTATTTCCGTCGATTGCATGAGGTTCGCTTTCACAACTCTCTTCACCACTCTCCGGTCGCTTTCTTCTAGACTTAATGGTCGACCAGGTCGTGCATGCACATTTGTATCGTCTGTACGTTTTCACTTCACGATAACATCCTTTACGGTGGAACGGGCACTCGTGACCATGACAGAAACGTAACCCTGGGAAAAACGGGAATGTGTATTGTAATTTAAAATGTATACTATGTTTGTGTTTTATGTTTATAGCTAGGCCTTTGCGCAGACGGAATTGGGATTTTTTGGCGCCTTTGGGTTGTGTGCACACTGACATGGATTGTAAATATTCGGAGATTTAATTGCAGCAAAATGTCAAAGTTGAGCTACAAATCTTTGAAAATTTATAGCCCTGTCAGGTGTGGCTCGCGTCGGGGTACCTCCTTTGGACCACCCGGTTGGCGAGAATGCCCTCTGGTTCTTGTTTTTTAGTGGAACGCATAAAAAATAAGCGTCGCTTCATAGATCAATGGTGAAGCATTTTTGGACCTCCTCCTTTTTTATAGCGTTTGGGAACAGCGAATGAGAGTTGGGGGGATTTCCTCCCTGTTTTGTGTCGTTCCCCTTGTTTGTAAAGTTTGAAAGTTTTAGAAATGTAAAAAATAGTCAGTTGCTTTTCTGAGCTCGAGAAGAGAGCACTCCAAGTGCGTGGCACTTGTATTTTGTTGTGAAGTCCGATCCTGCATGCATTTGATGATGCATCTCTGACCCGGCGTCCGCGGTTCCTGTCTCGGGCGGCAAATGCCTTTGCCGAGGAGCCGACGCAGTGAGTCCGGTATAGAAGGCGACTCGCAGCCAAGACGAGCCGAGCCTAACTCAGCGCGAGGGCGCATATTCTTCGGGCAGTTCGACCAGTAAACTCCACTCTTTAGGCAAGGGCCTGTACGCATGCTCACTCAAGAGCCACTGGGACTTAAGCCGAAATTAAGAGGAGGAGAAGGAAAGTGAACAGTATGCCCATCGTCATTTGTTTTTGGTAGTTGCAGTGCAACACAGCTCTACCACTAAGACGGCGCGGTGTAGGACCTTGCTCCTTTAGCTGCATTAAGCCGTGGTAACTGTAACACTGCGTGTATGGAGTGTTTGAGGAGCATCAATCCAGGGATCCTAAGCAGCAGACAAACCTCTACGAAAACGTATATATTTGGCAAAACCTGTACGCATGCTCACTCAAGAGCCGCTGGGACTTAAGCCGAAATTAAGAGGAGGAGAAGGAAAGTGAACAGTATGCCCATCGTCATTTGTTTTTGGTAGTTGCAGTGCAACACAGCTCTACCACTAAGACGGCGCGGTGTAGGACCTTGCTCCTTTAGCTGCATTAAGCCGTGGTAACTGTAACACTGCGTTGTTGTTGTTGTTACCCAGACCGTCCGACCTACCAGAAAGGTGTAAGGTAACTGTTTGGACGGCCGGGAAGTGCCACCCAATTTAGACCGGAACCCAGTGGGGGAGGTATTCACAGGAACCGTACCCTCCTTCCCCTACCACCAATCTCTCGGAAGGACTTACGGACCCACATGTTTAACGTGTTCGTACTTCGCGTGAACACGGCGGCAGTTTTGGCAGTGGCTGGAATCAAACCCGGGCCTACCGAGTGCAACTCCAGCGCGCTAACCAATGGGCTACCGCGCCCCAGGGCAAATTAATGTAATAAATGTAGTTGGTATTATGATTAAATGGTAAAATGGTTAACAACTATGTTCAGTAAAATACAAGTACAGCATATACAGAGATGTACAACCAATATGTACAACTAATATGTACAAAAACAAGCAGCGGGAAACCCAGGGAGCATTAAACCTCACTGATCGAGAAGTTGAAAGCAGAGGGGTGCTCACGGGCAGGTTAAGTAATTTTAATAGAGATTTCTCTCGCAATGAGAACACAGTTTTTTAATTTATTTAAAAGAATGGGGTTTTGCTAACACCGGAGAACCAGGTCGCACAATGAGCAGGAGAAGGTTTGACCAGATGAAAAGAGGAGGTGTGTGGACACGAAAAGACATAGTGGTCCACATCACCATAAGCACCACAAGTACAGCATGACGTTCTTTTATGTTTAAAATGGTGGAGGTAATCTAGGAATGGACCATGACCGGTAAGAAAATAAATGAGATATTTGTTATAAATTTGGATGTTTAAGTTGACTTTGGGGAGAAAGGTTAGGATCCTAGCAGGGTCATGGGTCCGGGGAGAAATATAATTGTTTAAGAGGGATTGCCAAATATTCAGAAGGTAATTTTTACAAAGGTTTTTCAAAAAGGAATAAGGGAAGGGAACTGCAATAGGGGAACCAGTAGAAGTGGCTAATTGAGCGTTAACATCGGCGACCTCGTTACCCGGATGTTAGCGCGGGCCTTGACCCACGAAAGGTTAAAAAGGGATTTAAAGGGTAAAATTTTTGATTTAATATCGTTTAGGTATCTTGATTTAATATTGGGGGAATTAAGAGCCAGAATGGCTGAAAGGCTGTCAGAATAGATATTGACATTGATATTTTTAGATATGGCCCAGGAAAAGGCCGCACTCAGAGCAGCCAGTTCAGCCTGAAAGACTGTGTTCTCATTATTTAATTTGTATAAAAGCGTCTCGACCAACGAGTCCCCCTCAAAAACGCAAACCGCAGAACCAACTTTATCCTCGAGCTTAGAGCCGTCGGTATAAATGTTAAAGTTGGAGAAAATATTGGGTTGACAGGGAGGAAAATTTATGGAGCGGAGACAAGGGGGAAGGCCGGAGAGAGCAATATTAGAGTCGAAAAGTGCAGGGGCGGGAAAAGAAGGATCGGGAAAAAGGTTGTTTTTATGCTTACAGAAATGATATTTAAAATATTGAGTTTTAATGACACAATGTAGGGGAGGAATACCAGTGATTGAAAAAAGAGAAATGTTTGAAGATGTTCTAAATCCGGAAGAAATTTTAAGTAGAAAGATTCTTTGTAACGAAGTAAGTTTAGACATTTGATCCCCAGTAAGGTTCCCACCCCAGATACCCGAGCCATAAGTAATTATTTTTTCGATGACAGATTGATACCAAATTTTAAGAAAAGCTTTGTTTACACCCCAGTTATTGCCCGAAATCTTTCCAAAGGTAGAAAAGAGCTTGAAACATCTCTCTTTTAAATACAGTATATGAGGGCTCCATTTAAGATTATCATCAATGATGATACCTAAAAATTTAAGGGACCTTGAGATTTTGAGGGTTTTATTGAGGAATTTAATAGGGGGGTAATATTTACGTTTTTTAAGAGATCTATTAAATATAATGCATGAGGATTTTTCTACAGAGGCCGAAAGTTTTAAGGAAGCAAGGGAGGTTTCAATAAGGGAAAGGACAGTATTAGTGTTTTTGACAACAGTGTGGATGTCGTTGCCAGAGGAGACCACGGCCAAATCATCAGAAAAAGCCTGGAGATAATAAAGGTCATTGTTTAAATCTAAAATGTTGTTGAAGTAAATATTCCAGAGGATGGGTGAAATTACAGAGCCCTGTGGGGCTCCTTTAGAAATTGATTTAGTAAGTGTTAAATTATTACATGAAAATGAGATAGTTCTGAATTGTAAATAGGAGTAGATAAAGGATTTAAATTGGGGGGGAAGATTAATTCTATCAAGGGTAGAGGGTAGAACATTCCAATTAAGATTGTCAAAGGCCCCGCTGATGTCGACCGTGGCCAGGGAAACGAGACTCGAAGGCCGAAGCGATTTAATACGAGTGACCAGAGCGTGAGCAGCGTCTTCGCAGCTGTGTAACTCCCTAAAACCGAACTGTAGCGGATGAAGAGAACCGTTTGTCCTTAACCAAAGGTTTAGTTTGTTTATGAATAGTTTTTCAATTATCTTGCCAAAGGTAGGTAAAAGGCAGATAGGTCTATAAGAACTACAGGCTGAAGGGTCTTTACCAGGTTTTAAAATAAATAGAACTTTGGCATTTTTTAGGGAATTTGGGAATTTACAGAATTTAAAGATGAGGTTAATTATTTTTGTGAAGAGGGCGGGATAGGTCTTGAATAAGTTTTTCCATATAGTGTAGTCTAAATTATCTTGTCCAGGGGCTTTGCCAGGTTTTAGATGGTTAAAGACAAGGCAGAGCTCGTCATCCGAGACCGACCCCAAACCCTTAGGAGGAATGTCGTGAATAGGAAAAGTGGTGAAGGAAGAGTCTTCCGAAAAGCAATGGTTCAAAAGACGCTGAATTTTTTCGTTGTAATCTAAGTTAGGGTTATCTTGAAATATTAAGTTAATTTTGTTAAATTTTTTGTGTTTTTGGAAGGTGTATTTGAATAAAGAGCCAAATTTTTCAGAGCAATTACTACAATGAGATTTCCAGGCATTAGATTTAGCTTTAATGATTAAAAGTTTATATTTTGCTCTGTTCTGTCTGTATTTAATTTTGGCCTGGGAAATGGTATCGGGGGGAGCAGAGTTCCTCTCGAGCGATTTAATTCTTTTGAAAAGGGCGTTAACAAAATTTCTAAATTTAGCGAGATCATGACTCCACCAACTGAGATTAAAATTTTTAGAGGATTTTTTCTTCCTTATGAAGTTTAGAGCACAGTTTTGTGTTTTCTGAATGAAGTTTTTAATAAATTCGTCAAGCATGGTGGAGTCGTGAACAGAATCCAGTGATGAGTTAAGGTCTTTAAGTAGTGGTTTAAAATTGTATAGAAATTTGCCTAGGCTGTAATTAGTTTTTAGAAAAAAGGAAGAATCAGGAACGGGGTTGATGTTGAGAGAAATTTGTATATATTTGTGGTCACTAAGGGTATCGCACGAGAGGACCTCCCAGTTTTGGAGAAGATCATAAAGGTTAAAAGTTACAAGGGAAAGGTCAGGGAAACCCCTGCCTGAATGGGAAGCGAATGTTGGGCCTCTCCTCGGGTCATTCACGACAATCAGGTTATTTTCCAAACAAAAGTCCATAATGCATGTGCCCCTGCGATCAGTGAAGTTGTACCCCCACATCTGAGCTCTGGCATTGAAATCACCAAGTATCAAAAAATTAGGATTAAGGAGATCAAGATTAGAAAATTCTTCAATTAAATCATTGATCTCAGAATGGGGGGGAAAGTACAGGGAAGCAACATTAATGGTAAGATTATTAGGTAATGTAATTTCGATAATAACAATGGAGAGGGACTGGAACTTTAGTTTAGCGGAAAGTGAAGAATTGAAAACAATGATAGTGGCTTTAGTGGAGAGGGAGGAGAATTGGGAGAAGGCAGAGGGGGGGCGGAGAATGCCTTCCTTGGAGACATAAGGCTCTTGCAGGCATACCAGATCAATAGAGTTCTCCAAGGAGAATTGAAATAAATTACTATGGGCTGTCAGTGAGTGATTGGAATTAAACTGAATAATTTTTAGAACCATTTAAAGGTGATTCCGAGGCAGAGCGCAGAGAGGGGGAGAAAAATGTAAATATGTAAAAAGCTATATACACTATATACAAAGATGTACAATATGAAATAATACGATGACTGTGATAGGTTATTGCTCCCTTTGGAGGAGTCTGATCCTCTCAATTTCTTTGATGTAAGAGTTACAAGAGTTTTTATCGTGTACCACATGGTGGATATTCCAGTTCAGGGTGATCCCCCTATCCTCTGCCTCAGCGATGGTGGTGGAACAGTTAACACACTTCGGAATGAGGACCTTACAGGCACGATGGTCATGTTTGCTGCTGGAGCAGCGTCCACAGTTACCAGTAGGGTAGGGGCAATAGTTAGCCACATGGCCATAATTTTGGCACTTAAAACATATTCTGATGTTAATGTACTTCTTTATGAAATAATTTTTAAACTGATGGAACAGTTTTCTTGTTTCTTTCAGTAATTTTGCATTAGCAACCTCCACCAGAATAACCCAGTTAATAGATCCACGTGGGTTCTTGAAATTCTTAATCTGTAACACTGCGTGTATGGAGTGTTTGAGGAGCATCAATCCAGGGATCCTAAGCAGCAGACAAACCTCTACGAAAACGTATATATTTGGCAAAACCTGTACGCATGCTCACTCAAGAGCCGCTGGGACTTAAGCCGAAATTAAGAGGAGGAGAAGGAAAGTGAACAGTATGCCCATCGTCATTTGTTTTTGGTAGTTGCAGTGCAACACAGCTCTACCACTAAGACGGCGCGGTGTAGGACCTTGCTCCTTTAGCTGCATTAAGCCGTGGTAACTGTAACACTGCGTGTATGGAGTGTTTGAGGAGCATCAATCCAGGGATCCTAAGCAGCAGACAAACCTCTACGAAAACGTATATATTTGGCAAAACCTGTACGCATGCTCACTCAAGAGCCGCTGGGACTTAAGCCTAAATTAAGAGGAGGAGAAGGAAAGTGGACCGTGTGCCCATCTCCAAAATAATACTTGGCAAAAATTTTCGTCACATGATGATACGCAACAGTGTTCTCAGACTGGTAGTGTTTTCCATGAACATTTCAGAATCAATGAACTAGACATTCAATTAATCGTGCCACCCATTCCAACGTGCAGAGGTCAGCTACAGCACTCAGTGGAGTTCGTATGTTAAGGTATGAAAATTATATATATTGACTTTAAAATGTGCATATGAATGTTTAAATCACTGATGTGATCAAATAGTGTAAGGGCAAGGTTATGCTAAAGGGGAGTTTTTACAAATTTGAATATATATATACATTGTGTCTTAACAAAAAGTAATTAATTACAAGTTTTGGATGATAAATAAAATATATATGCAAATTAATGCAAAATAAACTGTGCACCCTGAGGTCAAGTTTAGGTAATTTGGGAACTCCTTTGTAATTGTGTATTTTTGTATATTAATGTTTAAAATTGAGATTTCATGTGTTCTATAAATAAATTGTTAGTTGGCCACAAAAAGGGAGTGATTAATTATTTTAACAAAACGCAATGTACTTTGGTCCAATCGGACCCCACTATACGTTAACGCGGTTGAGCCTGGTGGAACTATTTGGTGAGTATCTTTAATGTATTTATGTGTTAAGTTTTATTGTATTTATGTGTAAATTTCCCCTCACCACAATCTCACGAACGGATTTTCCACAGCGGTGACAACCAATCACTTCACCATGTTCAAACTCATTTAGCTCGCGTTTTCCTCCCATTTTACTATTCTCGCTTTGAAATTAATTTTTTTAACTCGTCTGACTTCTTTTATACTTGTTTGAGAGCTAGAAATTTGACGTCACTGGCAGAATCCACATCGTTTAGGGGTATCCTGAGACTTTTGATCATTATTAACATAAAATTGGACTAGTTCATTTTCAGAACAGGGGTGTCCGATGAATTTGCAAAATGTCAATTTATTATGGACCCCCTCCTTTATCATCCAGGAACTGTTAGAGAGTCAGAAAAAAACTGATCGCCATATCGTCGATATCTTTATGAATTTTCACGGTATTTTAGTGGATTTTTTTTTTTAGATGTTGCCCTACAGTATTCACTACAAAATCATGAAAGAAAATTATTGTTGTGTTTCGCGCCTGCGCAGTAAAAACTTTAAATGCTTAAATCTTATCGTATATTCAATGCTTTAATTTTTAATTGATGTAAAATGTTTTTCTTGGACGTTGACAAATGTTCTGTAAGTTTCGTGAAATTTGATTGAAAACTATAGATATTGTAAGCAAAAAACATGTAACAAAATTTGTTTTTTTTTAAACGTCAATATCTTCATGGATATACGTCTATGTTTCACAAAAATGCTTATACACATTGAACAAAGCTAGTTAACTATTTTGTGAAAGTTACAAATCATTTCTAGCTTTTTATGATACAGGGTAATTAAATATATTCCCCCCCTTTTTCAACTCCTTGGTGGTCCCTCAAATACACGAGTCACCGAAATTTTACTGAAAAATGTGCGTTCAAGCTTGTTCTTCACATCGTCAAAGTTACAGAACACTTCGCCAAATATTTGTTTAGAAATTCGAAAACATTCTAACATCCAAAGTGTCCGAAAATTTTTTGATCATATAGTGTATATCATTATTGCATAATCATGTTGATCAATATTTCTATAAAAAGTATTAAAATCTCACAAAAATACCATTTCATGATAAATGAAAAAATAACCTATTCGAAAAATACAAAAAACTTTTCGAAAAACTTCTATGAAATCTCAAAATGGTTTGCACAAAGTTCTCGTAGGACCGGAGCTGCATTATCAAGTCTAGACTACCTTGTTGGACCTTCAAATCATGCGCATCCTACTTTAGCCGTATTACTTTTTTCATTGACTACTTTAATTGACACTATACTACGAACTAAGGAATTTCGTTGTTACTGCTATGTTAAGTGATGTTCCAGTATATGATATATTTTGATATGAAATGATAAAATTAAAAGACATTTATAAATTGTAATATCAAATATGCAGGATTTTTGTATCCAAAGCAACCGATTTACATGCAAAAGCCACCCCTTAAAGTTAAATGATCGTGACAATTGCCACTACCATCATAGAAATGGTTCAAGCAATTTATCTCTGGACAATTGCATCACTGTAAATTGGTAGCCAAAAGTCCCTCGAATAGCCTTTTAATATCGAAAATCTGATTCAGCATGCCAAAATTTATAAAGTGTCAGATTCATATCTTTACACATACACACACACACACACACAAAACACCTTACCAGGAATTTTCCCCTACTAATATGGATTTAGAATCTAATTCCAGAGATGGGTAGGAAATTCACTAAGGGTTTTTACTTTTGGTTCTGGAGAAATCACTTCTGGCTTTTGTTCTGTAATTTCCCTTTCTTTTAAGAATAACAACAAATAAATATCTTGGATAGTAGGCAATTTATAACTGAACTTGCATATTCTATTTCATAACTGAATCATAATTTTACCTTCCTATGTATAAGTCAGAGTATCATTCATGCAGTGTGTAGAAACAATTTTATTAGTATGTTAACATTTTTAATTTGCAGGCATGAACTAAATTATGTAAAAAAAAAGAGAAGATTAAAACTTTAAACATGAAACTGCAGTTCTTACTTACGAGACGTATTTTTTCGCACGTCATTAGAGATGCTGCATATGAGATTTCACGACATTAAGTTTAAAAACAAAATCGCGTTCAACTGTGACTTAGCTGAGAGAGCAAGGTCGAAGGTGGATGCCTTACCCCAGTACCTTCTTATTATAATATGTATACATACATAAAGGCAAGAACTCAATATACATTTAATAACACTCCATAATTAAGTTAAAATAGAAAGCAAACCCCGTGGAGTCCTGCAAGGATGAGCTGATCTGAGCCTCAGGCGCGTAGTGGACCTTCTTGAGGGCTTCCAGAACGGTCACGCCATCCGTGAACACTCTATACGTGAGGAGGAAGGTATTGAGGAAGTCGATGCTCAGGAAGCGAAGGTCTGTCAAACGTTCGAACAGACGCTCAGGGCTGGCATAACGAATCTAGACGAAGAGGAGGCATTTGTTGAAATACACACTGAAGGATAACTAATTTGACAGTCGTCAAGAAATAAATATACAGTACAGGTATTCAGTGGTATATATTTTAATTCAAACCTAATAGTTACTAGGTCTGAAAACTATTGAATTGATTGACATGCAAACAAGTATTTCAACAGGACCTAAGCTGATAAAAGCATTGCGTTTTAGAAGCACCAAATACAATAAGAGTTTAGTAAGGATTAACTTATATTTGCTCTTTTACTATGTAACTAAGCTGCAATTATCATCACATCTGAAAATAACTGGATAGTATAAGTTGCAATAATATTATTTTCAAGGAGTTACATTATAAACAAGTCATTTACATCAACGCTTCGAGCAGACTCAATGAACAGTGGTCACTAAATATGACATCTACACATTCAATAAAAGTTATAAGTATCAAAAACCGATTGTATGTTGTCTTAGTTTCATTGTATCTTGATATTTTATGATGGAAATCTGATGATATTTTTCAACATTTTATTGATTTTATGATGACATTTTTCAACATTTTATTGATTTTACAATGATATTTTTCAAGAGTTTGATTTGAAAAATAGCCAACAAGCGGTTTTGGCTTTTGAAAAGTAATTCGATTACCATAAATACCGCAAACGAAATCAAAAACTATAAATAAATACATCGATAAAATATAATAAACAATCATCTTCTGTGACTGTAAATTAAAATATCTCAGGAACAGTTTGTTGTACACTAATATATTTTATTAAAAAAAATCAGGATATTCTTTGTTCTACAATTGTCCCTTAGTCAGTTAGTCAGCTCTACTCATCCATATGTATATGACTGTTAATGCTATTTTGAATCCACAATGAAAAATCAATCTACATATTCTTATATCCTCACAATTCAACGAAATAGTCTTATAACATATATATTATATAAACATTTCAAAGCACTTATTATGACGCATTTTAACGGAATTGTTAAATTTTTGTCACAATATGTTTATCATTCATGTAAATAGAAGACAGTATTGGACATTCAAAATCTTGTATTAAAACAGTTCTGTATAGAGTGTTTAAATACTATTTCCTATTTAGCCCCTTTTATAGCAAAACTAGATTCACAACTCAGAAAACCTCGTTCATTGGTTTCTAAATTTTAAAATGTGTGTCTTATTTCAGAAGTCTATAAAATCATCAATGCAAACTAATTTTCTCGCTCAATACATATTGCAACCCCATTTCAAAAGTGATACAACTCAAACTTTCAATTTGCCACAGCAAAAAGAAAAATATTTTTAGAAGTGAATACATATTTTAAATGCTAACAAGAACGATCAATCATGCATAAAGCATTGATTATGAAACACTTTCCAACCGAAATGCAATTTTTATTTAAATCTCTAAAATGCGATACATTCAGCAACGATATTTTTAAAATTATCACAATGTTACAATAATTTATTATATTTGAAAACTTAGAACTTCATCGAATAACAAGAAAGAATAATCATGCATAAAGTATTGATTATGAAACAATTTCCACCTGAAATGCAATTTTATATAAACATCTCTGAAATGCGATATATTTAGCGGTGATATTTTTAAAATTATCATGGTACAATAATTGGAAATTTCATAAAAAATCAATGCTTTAAATCGCTTGCTTCTCTATCTAAGCAAAATCAGTGGATATTCTGTTTATATCACTTACATTCCAGATTCCAGAGCTAAATAACTTTGAATTAAACAAAATTCAGCAACTCATATACAACTCATATTATAATCGCTTGTTTCGTTTACAATTAAACGTCACAGTGATTCTAATTGAAAGAAAATATTCAACCTAAATGGAAACAATATGGTTTAAATTATATCGTGAATAAAATTAGTATTTATTCAAACTGGCCTGATAAGCATTTGCAATAATAACTTGGTTATTATTTATTAACAGTAATCTGATTAGTTTAAAAAAAATATCTCAAATTGTTAGATAAAATAAATAAAAAATAAAAAGTAGTACAACAAATACTTTACAAAACTTTTTTTTTGTTAGTACAACAAATACTTTACTAACGTATCAAACGATTTTGAAGACAACCTCTTTAGTACAGAGACACTGAGTAGCCACCTCAGCAAGAGATGATTCTGTTTACTGAAATATAGTTTATAAATGAGATTTTTTATTTTGAACCTGATTAGCATTTGAAACATTAACTTGGTTATTATTTATAAAGAGTAATCTGATTATTTAAAAAATTATTCACTAAAACTATTCAAATAAATTAAAAATGAAAAAAAAGCTTGTTAATACAGAAAATACTTAATTATGGTATCAAACTGTGTAGAAGGTAGCCTCTTTAGCACAGAGACACTGAGTAGCCACTTCAACCAAATCAAGGGATGTTTCTGTCTACAGAAATAGCTTTTCTGAACGACATTTTTAATTTTCACCCTGATCACCATTTGAAACACTAACTTGGTTATTATCTTTAAACAGTAATCTGATTAGTTTAAAACGTGTTCTCAAAAACTATTCAAATAAATTGAAAATAAAAAAAAAGTTGCTAATACAGCAAATACTTAATTTAGGTATCAAACGGTGTAGAAGGTAGCTTCTTTAGTACAGAGACACTGAGTAGCCACTTCAATCAAATGAGGGGAGATGTCTGTCTACAGAAATGGAGTTTCTAAACGACATTTTTAATTTTCAACTTGATTAGCATTTGAAAAACTAACTTGGTTATTATTTATAAACAGTAATCTGATTAGTTTAAAAGTATTCTCAAAAACTATTCAAGTAAATTGAAAATAAATAAAGTTGCCAATACAGCAAATACTTAATTAAGGTATCAAACGGTGTAGAATGTAACTTCTTTAGTATAGAGACATTGAGTAGCCACCTCAACCAAAGCAAGGGAGATTTCTGTCTACAGAAATGGAGTTTCCCAACGCCATTTTTAATTTTCAACTTGATTAGCATTTGAAACACTAACTCGGTTATTATTTATAAACAGTAATCTGATTAGTTTAAAAGTATTCTCAAAAACTATTCAAATAAATTGAAAATAAAAAAAGTTGCTAATACAGCAAATACTTAATTAAGGTATCAAACGGTGTAGAAGGTAGCTTCTTTAGTACAGAGACACTGAGTAGCCACCTCAACCAAAGCAATGCAGATTTCTGTCTACAGAAATGGAGTTTCTAAACGACATTTTTAATTTTCAACCAGATTAGCATTTCAAACACTAACTTGGTTATTATTTATAAACAGTAATCGGTTTAGTTTAAAAATTATTCTCTAAAACATGTAAATAAATTGAAAATAAAAAATACTTCCTAGTATAGCAAATAGAAAATACTTAATTAAGGTATGAAACGGTGCAGAAGCCAGCCTCTTTAGCACAGAGACACTAGGTAGCCACTTCAATCAAATCAGGGGAGATTTCTGTCTACAGAAATAGAGTTTCTAAACGACATTTTTAATTTTCAACCTGATTAGCATTTGAAACACTAACTTGATAATTATTTATAAACAGTAATCTGATTAGTTAAAAAAGTATTCTCAAAAACTATTCAAATAAATTGAAAATAAAAAAAAGTTGCTAATACAGCAAATATTTAATTAAGGTATCAAACGGTGTAGAAGGTAGCTTCTTTAGTACAGAGACACTGAGTAGCCACCTCAACCGAAGCAAGGCAGATTTCTGTCTACAGAAATGGAGTTTCTAAACGACATTTTTAATTTTCATTCTGATTAGCATTTAAAACACTAACTTGGTTATTATTTATAAACAGTAATCTGATTAGTTTAAAAAGTATTCTCAAAAACTATTCAAATAAATTGAAAATAAAAAAAAGTTGCTAATACAGCAAATACTTAATTAAGGTATCAAACGGTGTAGAAGGTTGCTTCTTTAGTACAGAGACACTGAGTAGCCACCTCAACCGAAGCAAGGCAGATTTCTGTCTACAGAAATGGAGTTTCTAAACGACATTTTTAATTTTCATTCTGATTAGCATTTAAAACACTAACTTGGTTATTATTTATAAACAGTAATCTGATTAGTTTAAAAAGTATTCTCAAAAACTATTCAAATAAATTGAAAATAAAAAAAAGTTGCTAATACAGCAAATACTTAATTAAGGTATCAAACGGTGTAGAAGGTAGCTTCTTTAGTACAGAGACACTGAGTAGCCACCTCAACCGAAGCAAGGCAGATTTCTGTCTACAGAAATGGAGTTTCTAAACGACATTTTTAATTTTCATTCTGATTAGCATTTAAAACACTAACTTGGTTATTATTTATAAACAGTAATCTGATTAGTTTAAAAAGTATTCTCAAAAACTATTCAAATAAATTGAAAATAAAAAAAAGTTGCTAATACAGCAAATACTTAATTAAGGTATCAAACGGTGTAGAAGGTAGCTTCTTTAGTACAGAGACACTGAGTAGCCACCTCAACCGAAGCAAGGCAGATTTCTGTCTACAGAAATGGAGTTTCTAAACGACATTTTTAATTTTCATTCTGATTAGCATTTAAAACACTAACTTGATAATTATTTATAAACAGTAATCTGATTAGTTAAAAAAGTATTCTCAAAAACTATTCAAATAAATTGAAAATAAAAAAAAGTTGCTAATACAGCAAATACTTAATTAAGGTATCAAACGGTGTAGAAGGTAGCTTCTTTAGTACAGAGACACTGAGTAGCCACTTCAACCGAAGCAAGGCAGATTTCTGTCTACAGAAATGGAGTTTCTAAACGACATTTTTAATTTTCATTCTGATTAGCATTTAAAACACTAACTTGGTTATTATTTATAAACAGTAATCTGATTAGTTTAAAAAGTATTCTCAAAAACTATTCAAATAAATTGAAAATAAAAAAAAGTTGCTAATACAGCAAATACTTAATTAAGGTATCAAACGGTGTAGAAGGTTGCTTCTTTAGTACAGAGACACTGAGTAGCCACCTCAACCGAAGCAAGGCAGATTTCTGTCTACAGAAATGGAGTTTCTAAACGACATTTTTAATTTTCATTCTGATTAGCATTTAAAACACTAATTTGGTTATTATTTATAAACAGTAATCTGATTAGTTTAAAAAGTATTCTCAAAAACTATTCAAATAAATTGAAAATAAAAAAAAGTTGCTAATACAGCAAATACTTAATTAAGGTATCAAACGGTGTAGAAGGTAGCTTCTTTAGTACAGAGACACTGAGTAGCCACCTCAACCAAAGCAATGCAGATTTCTGTCTACAGAAATGGAGTTTCTAAACGACATTTTTAATTTTCATTCTGATTAGCATTTAAAACACTAACTTGGTTATTATTTATAAACAGTAATCTGATTAGTTTAAAAAGTATTCTCAAAAACTATTCAAATAAATTGAAAATAAAAAAAAGTTGCTAATACAGCAAATACTTAATTAAGGTATCAAACGGTGTAGAAGGTAGCTTCTTTAGTACAGAGACACTGAGTAGCCACCTCAACCGAAGCAAGGCAGATTTCTGTCTACAGAAATGGAGTTTCTAAACGACATTTTTAATTTTCATTCTGATTAGCATTTAAAACACTAACTTGATAATTATTTATAAACAGTAATCTGATTAGTTAAAAAAGTATTCTCAAAAACTATTCAAATAAATTGAAAATAAAAAAAAGTTGCTAATACAGCAAATACTTAATTAAGGTATCAAACGGTGTAGAAGGTAGCTTCTTTAGTACAGAGACACTGAGTAGCCACCTCAACCGAAGCAAGGCAGATTTCTGTCTACAGAAATGGAGTTTCTAAACGACATTTTTAATTTTCATTCTGATTAGCATTTAAAACACTAACTTGGTTATTATTTATAAACAGTAATCTGATTAGTTTAAAAAGTATTCTCAAAAACTATTCAAATAAATTGAAAAGAAAAAAAAGTTGCTAATACAGCAAATACTTAATTAAGGTATCAAACGGTGTAGAAGGTTGCTTCTTTAGTACAGAGACACTGAGTAGCCACCTCAACCGAAGCAAGGCAGATTTCTGTCTACAGAAATGGAGTTTCTAAACGACATTTTTAATTTTCATTCTGATTAGCATTTAAAACACTAATTTGGTTATTATTTATAAACAGTAATCTGATTAGTTTAAAAAGTATTCTCAAAAACTATTCAAATAAATTGAAAATAAAAAAAAGTTGCTAATACAGCAAATACTTAATTAAGGTATCAAACGGTGTAGAAGGTAGCTTCTTTAGTACAGAGACACTGAGTAGCCACCTCAACCAAAGCAATGCAGATTTCTGTCTACAGAAATGGAGTTTCTAAACGACATTTTTAATTTTCATTCTGATTAGCATTTAAAACACTAACTTGGTTATTATTTATAAACAGTAATCTGATTAGTTTAAAAAGTATTCTCAAAAACTATTCAAATAAATTGAAAATAAAAAAAAGTTGCTAATACAGCAAATACTTAATTAAGGTATCAAACGGTGTAGAAGGTTGCTTCTTTAGTACAGAGACACTGAGTAGCCACCTCAACCGAAGCAAGGCAGATTTCTGTCTACAGAAATGGAGTTTCTAAACGACATTTTTAATTTTCATTCTGATTAGCATTTAAAACACTAACTTGGTTATTATTTATAAACAGTAATCTGATTAGTTTAAAAAGTATTCTCAAAAACTATTCAAATAAATTGAAAATAAAAAAAAGTTGCTAATACAGCAAATACTTAATTAAGGTATCAAACGGTGTAGAAGGTTGCTTCTTTAGTACAGAGACACTGAGTAGCCACCTCAACCGAAGCAAGGCAGATTTCTGTCTACAGAAATGGAGTTTCTAAACGACATTTTTAATTTTCATTCTGATTAGCATTTAAAACACTAACTTGGTTATTATTTATAAACAGTAATCTGATTAGTTTAAAAAGTATTCTCAAAAACTATTCAAATAAATTGAAAATAAAAAAAAGTTGCTAATACAGCAAATACTTAATTAAGGTATCAAACGGTGTAGAAGGTTGCTTCTTTAGTACAGAGACACTGAGTAGCCACCTCAACCGAAGCAAGGTAGATTTCTGTCTACAGAAATGGAGTTTCTAAACGACATTTTTAATTTTCATTCTGATTAGCATTTAAAACACTAACTTGGTTATTATTTATAAACAGTAATCTGATTAGTTTAAAAAGTATTCTCAAAAACTATTCAAATAAATTGAAAATAAAAAAAAGTTGCTAATACAGCAAATACTTAATTAAGGTATCAAACGGTGTAGAATGTTGCTTCTTTAGTACAGAGACACTGAGTAGCCACCTCAACCAAAGCAATGCAGATTTCTGTCTACAGAAATGGAGTTTCTAAACGACATTTTTAATTTTCATTCTGATTAGCATTTAAAACACTAACTTGGTTATTATTTATAAACAGTAATCTGATTAGTTTAAAAAGTATTCTCAAAAACTATTCAAATAAATTGAAAATAAAAAAAAGTTGCTAATACAGCAAATACTTAATTAAGGTATCAAACGGTGTAGAAGGTAGCTTCTTTAGTACAGAGACACTGAGTAGCCACCTCAACCGAAGCAAGGCAGATTTCTGTCTACAGAAATGGAGTTTCTAAACGACATTTTTAATTTTCATTCTGATTAGCATTTAAAACACTAACTTGATAATTATTTATAAACAGTAATCTGATTAGTTAAAAAAGTATTCTCAAAAACTATTCAAATAAATTGAAAATAAAAAAAAGTTGCTAATACAGCAAATACTTAATTAAGGTATCAAACGGTGTAGAAGGTAGCTTCTTTAGTACAGAGACACTGAGTAGCCACCTCAACCGAAGCAAGGCAGATTTCTGTCTACAGAAATGGAGTTTCTAAACGACATTTTTAATTTTCATTCTGATTAGCATTTAAAACACTAACTTGGTTATTATTTATAAACAGTAATCTGATTAGTTTAAAAAGTATTCTCAAAAACTATTCAAATAAATTGAAAATAAAAAAAAGTTGCTAATACAGCAAATACTTAATTAAGGTATCAAACGGTGTAGAAGGTAGCTTCTTTAGTACAGAGACACTGAGTAGCCACCTCAACCAAAGCAATGCAGATTTCTGTCTACAGAAATGGAGTTTCTAAACGACATTTTTAATTTTCATTCTGATTAGCATTTAAAACACTAACTTGGTTATTATTTATAAACAGTAATCTGATTAGTTTAAAAAGTATTCTCAAAAACTATTCAAATAAATTGAAAATAAAAAAAAGTTGCTAATACAGCAAATACTTAATTAAGGTATCAAACGGTGTAGAAGGTAGCTTCTTTAGTACAGAGACACTGAGTAGCCACCTCAACCGAAGCAAGGCAGATTTCTGTCTACAGAAATGGAGTTTCTAAA
Organism: Amaurobius ferox; assembly: GCA_951213105.1. NCBI lineage: Eukaryota > Metazoa > Arthropoda > Arachnida > Araneae > Amaurobiidae > Amaurobius > Amaurobius ferox. Next base: position 79,492,609 of record OX578134.1, on the reverse strand, counting down.
CGACATTTTTAATTTTCATTCTGATTAGCATTTAAAACACTAACTTGATAATTATTTATAAACAGTAATCTGATTAGTTAAAAAAGTATTCTCAAAAACTATTCAAATAAATTGAAAATAAAAAAAAGTTGCTAATACAGCAAATACTTAATTAAGGTATCAAACGGTGTAGAAGGTAGCTTCTTTAGTACAGAGACACTGAGTAGCCACCTCAACCGAAGCAAGGCAGATTTCTGTCTACAGAAATGGAGTTTCTAAACGACATTTTTAATTTTCATTCTGATTAGCATTTAAAACACTAACTTGGTTATTATTTATAAACAGTAATCTGATTAGTTTAAAAAGTATTCTCAAAAACTATTCAAATAAATTGAAAATAAAAAAAAGTTGCTAATACAGCAAATACTTAATTAAGGTATCAAACGGTGTAGAATGTTGCTTCTTTAGTACAGAGACACTGAGTAGCCACCTCAACCAAAGCAATGCAGATTTCTGTCTACAGAAATGGAGTTTCTAAACGACATTTTTAATTTTCATTCTGATTAGCATTTGAAACACTAACTTGATAATTATTTATAAACAGTAATCTGATTAGTTTAAAAAGTATTCTCAAAAACTATTCAAATAAATTGAAAATAAAAAAAAGTTGCTAATACAGCAAATACTTAATTAAGGTATCAAACGGTGTAGAATGTAGCTTCTTTAGTATAGAGACACTGAGTAGCCACCTCAACCAAAGCAAGGGAAATTTCTGTCTACAGATATGGAGTTTCTAAACGACATTTTTAATTTTCGACCTGATTAGCATTTGAAACACTAACTTGGTTATTATTTATAAACAGTAATCTGTTTAGTTTAAAAATTATTCTCTAAAACTATTTAAATAAATTGAAAATAAAAAATACTTCCTATTATATCATATAGCAAATACTTAATTAAGGTATCAAACGGTGCAGAAGCCAGCCTCTTTAGCACAGAGACACTGAGTAGCCACTTCAATCAAATCAGGGGAGATTTCTGTCTACAGAAATGGAGTTTCTAAACGACATTTTCAATTTTCGACCTGATTAACATTTGAAACACTAACTTGGTTATTATTTATAAACAGTAATCTGTTTAGTTTAAAAATTATTCTCTAAAACTATTTAAATAAATTGAAAATAAAAAATACTTCCTATTATATCATATAGCAAATACTTAATTAAGGTATCAAACGGTGCAGAAGCCAGCCTCTTTAGCACAGAGACACTGAGTAACCACTTCAATCAAATCAGAGGAGATTTCTGTCTACAGAAATGGAGTTTCTAAACGACATTTTCAATTTTCGACCTGATTAACATTTGAAACACTAACTTGGTTATTATTTATAAACAGTAATCTGTTTAGTTTAAAAATTATTCTCTAAAACTATTTAAATAAATTGAAAATAAAAAATACTTCCTATTATATCATATAGCAAATACTTAATTAAGGTATCAAACGGTGCAGAAGCCAGCCTCTTTAGCACAGAGACACTGAGTAGCCACTTCAATCAAATCAGAGGAGATTTCTGTCTACAGAAATGGAGTTTCTAAACGACATTTTCAATTTTCGACCTGATTAACATTTGAAACACTAACTTGGTTATTATTTATAAACAGTAATCTGTTTAGTTTAAAAATTATTCTCTAAAACTATTTAAATAAATTGAAAATAAAAAATACTTCCTATTATATCATATAGCAAATACTTAATTAAGGTATCAAACGGTGCAGAAGCCAGCCTCTTTAGCACAGAGACACTGAGTAACCACTTCAATCAAATCAGAGGAGATTTCTGTCTACAGAAATGGAGTTTCTAAACGACATTTTCAATTTTCGACCTGATTAACATTTGAAACACTAACTTGGGTATTACTTATAAACAATAATCTGATAAGTTAAAAAGTTATTCTCTAAAACTATTCAAATAAATTGAAAATAAAAAAAAATACTTGCTAGTACAACAAAAGCTTCTTTAAGGTATCAAACGGTGTAGAGAGCCGCTTCTTTAGTACAGAGTCTCTCAATAGCCACCTCAACCAAAGCAAGGGAGATTTCTGTCTACAGAAATAGGATTGATGACAGTTTCATTACTTTACAACATAGTTGAACAGTGTTTATGATTTTGTTCATTCTGTCTGTCTGTCTGTCCTTTCGCACGATAACTTCCGTAAAAATAGTTTCATCGAAATGAAATTTTAGTATGTTTTTCAGACCGTCTGTATGACCTATGGAATATAAATATCACCCGATAAGTTTTGGACTGAACCTGGGTTGAAAAAATGAAGTACATTGAATCCTATGGGACCTAATTTTTCAAACATTTTTTAAACGAATTTAAATTCACAAATTGATTCGAAAGTTTTAGAAAATATCAGAAGTATCCCATAAAAAATATGAAAAAAATTTCAGCAAAATATATTCGGTAGTTTTTAAGTACATATTAAAATAATAATTATACCCATTGTATACGAAGAGATCACGTGATCCACTTCAAAATAAAACATGGCATCCATCTTGTGTCGAAATCGTGATTTTAAAAGTTCCTTTAATTTATATTTAGTGTTGTATCCATCCTAAAATCGCCTTATTTTTGCTTAAACTTTGTGCATCTATATTCTGAAACAACGCAATTACAATATACTTGAGTTTAAATGATCATCCAACTTTGATTATTTCTACATGAAACCTAATTTTCACCCATGGAGAATGTAAACACATCAAGATGTAGGATGAGTTGTTTAAGATTTCTGAATTTCTTTAACGTAAAATTATTTAGCTCTGAGGTTTGCAACTGATATAAATGAAACATTCATTGATTTTACATAGAGAAATAGACAATTTATAGCAGACTTTTTCGATGAAGTTTTAAACATAGGGGTAAATTACTTTTACCCCCCCCCCCGGTTTTAAGTTTTTAAGTAAAAAAAATTACTCTAATATTGTGATGAATGAAAGGAATGAAATAAAAGTGTATGAATAAAATATTTACTGCTTTTACATAGAGAGCCAGGCGATTTATATTTCATTTGAATAAAGTTAATTTTTTTCGATGAAGTTTTAACTTTTTAAATATAATAAATTATTGTAGTATTCTGATAATTTAAAAAATATTACTGCTGAATAATCGCATTTTAGAGATGTCTAAATCAGGCGAATTATATTTCAATGACGTCACTTGTATAAAGTTAATTTTTTTCGATGAAGTTTTAAGTTTTCAAATATATTAAATTAATGTAGTATCGTGATCATTTTAAAAATATTACCACTGAATGCATCGTATTTTAGAGATGTTTAAATAAAATGGCATTGCAGTTGGAAAGTGTTTCATAATCCATTATTTATGCATGCTTGCATGGTCTTTTTCGTTAATTTTCAACCTGATTAGCATTTGAAATACTAACTTGGTTACTATTTATAAACAGTAATCTGATTGATTTAAAAAATAGTCTCTCAAACTGTTAATTCAAAGACATTTAAAATTTAAAGCCCTTTTAATACAGCAGATACTTTATCAAGGTATCAAATGGTTTTCATGGCAGCCTTTTTAGTAAGGAGACACTGAGTAGCTGCCCTCAACCATATCAAGGGATATTTTTGTGTGCAGAAATGAAATTTCTAAACGACGTTTTTAATTTTCAACCTGATTAGCATTTGCAACACTAACTTGATTAGTATTTATTAACAGTAACCTGATTAGTTTAAAATATATCCTCTCATACTGCTAAATCAAATAAATTGAAAACAAATAAAACTTTTTAGTTAAGACAATACTTTATTATGGTATCAAACGATATTGATGGCAGCTTCTGTAGTACAGAGACACTGAGTAGCCACTTCAACCACAGCAAGGGGTGTTTCTGTCTACAAAAATGGGGTTTCTATATGACCTTTTTCATTTTCAACCTGATTAGGATTTCTAAAACTAACTTGGTTAGTATTTATTAACACTAACTTGATTAGTTTAAAAAATATCCTCTCATGCTGTTAAATCAAATAAATTGAAAACAAAAAAATTATAAGTGCAGCAAATATTCTATTAGCGTATTAAACGATATTGACGGCAGCTTTTTACTTTCCTTATATACAATAATTTATAAGGAAAGTATTGTGACGGGGTCGAGAATTCGAATTCGAGTTTTCGACGGGAGAGCACGTTTCAAGCATACCTGATCACGAATCAAACATTTTTGAAGTGATGTCTGTGTGTGTGTGTGTGTGTGTGTGTCTGTGTGTATTTGTGTGTGTGTGTGTGTCAGTGAGTCTGTGGAGACGATAACTGACGAACGAATGGACCGATTCGAACGAAATTTGATACAAAAATCACAATCCGTAAACACTGGAAGCTTATTGTTTTTATACGCAATCGAATATTCAGAACCCCCCTAAAGTTTCGAGTGAAATTTTTAAAAAATCGTCAAAAAATCAAAACCGGTAATAAATTTACGCAAATAGACATTTCTTATGTAATTTTTCATTAGAAAACGATTGACATAAATTTTAGAACTCTAAAATGAACCGTTCTTGAGATATTGCACATTTTTCATAAACAATTATCAAAAGTTATCTATATAAATAAAAATGAAAATCTGTCTGTCTGTCTGTCTGTCTGTCTGTCTGTCTGTCTGTTTGTCACACCATCACGGGAGAACGGCTGAACCGAATTTGATGAAATTTCGTGGGTAGCCCAGAAATAGCCCCACTTAAAATTATATCTGTGTTTTGAGTTTCTACGACCAGTGGTTCTCGAGATATTAGTAAAAAACGAAATTTGCGTTTGTCTCATCATCACGGAAAAACGGTTGAACCGAATTTAATCAAATTTGGTGAATAGCCTTGAAATATCCCCCCATAAATTTTGTCCAAGTTTCGAGTTTCTAAGACCTGGGGTTGTCGAGATATTAATGAAAAACGGAACTTTTCCCTAGGAGTTCTACTCCCTAACTCCGTGGTTTATCCAAACGAAAAGCTTGAAAATCGTTTGAAAGTGAATTAAAATTTAATCTCTGAGTTTGATGGGAGATTTTTTGCGTTAATTAGTCACTTTCTGAAAAAATGAATTGTTTGAAACATGATTTAAAGGGGAAATCTATCTCCATGGTTCATGGTTTATTTAAAACAAGCTTTTGCGGAACAATGAGAAGTATAGAGAAATCAAAATCGTTATTTAATTTCGCAGTTTATGTTACATGACATATTTAACATGTTATAAGATTCTATCTTATATCATGTTACTCAGAAACGCAATTAAATTAAATCCGTCTGTTAATTTCAATAATTATTTTTTCGATTTGAGTAATAAATAAATGGATATAAAAATATATTTTAGAAAAGAACGATTTGATTTTTCTTATAGCATTTTTGACTGGATAATATCAATTACGGTCTTCAGGTTTAAAAATTATTATTATTTATATTTTCGGGGATTATTGATTCAAGGATTATTGATATTTTCAAGTTATTATGCAATTATTTTATTATGACAAAAATTGTTTAAACTCATATATTGTATGTTGTACGAATCTTCTACAAATACACGTGTATATCTTTTAATCTACGAGAATATAAGTAGTACAGGTATATTGACATATGTTTTGATATATATTGGCATATATTGGAATCAATTACGACCTTCTGGTATAAAGAGTACGGATATTATTGATGTTTTCAATTTATTACGTCATCTCTTTTATTTTGGCAAATATTTTTGAGACGCATATTGTAATACGGGTAATCTTCTACTAACACATTGGCATATTTTCTGATCTGCGACAATATAATTAGTACGGGGTTGCATATATTCATTCAATTCCTATTTTTTCTTCTGTAAATTTGCTTACAAAAGGGGGCAGGATGTTTTATTCTTCAGATCTGATCGTGAAGATAATTTTGAATAGTGAGAACATATATTCTTAAACTTCTCTTTAGGAGCAATAAATTTAATATTTTAACAGAATTTGCACATGATTGCGAACTATAAGTTTCTTTAAATTATACACTCCGTACGAATAACGGGTGTGCTGTTAGTGGTTAATAAATTTTAACATTTTAGGAGGATATATCATGTTGCTCGGCATCGCAATTAAATTAAATGTGTTTGTTTTTATTATTTTTTTTCGATTTAAATAATAAATAAATGGATAAATGGATATAAAAGTATATCTTATGGATGGACGGTTTGATTTTTCTTTTAATTATATTAATTGCTGACTGCGTACATCAATTTCATTTATTTTGGTAAAGAGTTTTCAAGCTTATATCGTATTTAGCTACTAAACTCATATATTGTGTTTAGCCAATCAATTCATATAGCCGATTGTTGAAACAGAAAAAGAGTAGAGCGGGTATATCTTCTAATACAATTGTAGTGTTTTCATTTAGTATATTGAAACGGGATAAGAATGTTTCATTCAGATCTGCAAATTCAAAGCTACGAATTTGGAGGGATATCGCTAATTTGACAACTTTTATTAAACTTTGCCAAATTGACGGAAATGTCGCCAAATTGATATAAACGACACACAAACAGCTGCCATAAACCTTCGGGTTGGTCGTGTGGCTTGGGTCTTCTACATATCAATGAAACTTTTTTTTGTTTTGTTAGAAGAGAGTACTGAAATGATGTTTGGTTAGCATTTATCTGTCAGACCAACCATCCTACTTAGTAATACATTTAGCGAATTTTTAAAATGTCACCAAATTGATAAAAATGTTTTCAAATCTATAAAAATATCTTGAAATTGATAAAATTGCGCTACATAAATGATATTAATTGTTTTTTGTTAGGGGATAGTATTGTGATGATATTTCGTCAATTTGTCGCAAAGTGGAACTGTCAGTTCTACAGTCCCACTTGGCGATAAATTTGGCGATTTTTTAAAATGTCGCTAATTTGACGAAACTGTCGCCAAATGTTCCATAGAAATATAACTATTTAGACGATATTTTTTCTACCAATTTATTTGAAGCAAATGATATCATGTCGCTTAGCAACGGATTTAAATCCAATGTGTTTATGCGGCAGACGATTTTTATTAAATCCTTTCCGATTTGAATAATGAAGATATGTATAAAAAATAAATTTCATTGCCATTTCATTTTGGACTGGATAATATCAATTATACTCTTCAGGTTTAAACATTATTATTATTGATATTTTCCGGAATTATTGATTCAGTGATTATTGATATTTTAAAGTTATTATGCCATTGTTTTATTGCGGCAAAAATTGCTGACACACGCATATTGTATGTTGTACGAGTAATCTTCTAGGAATGCACGGGTATATCTTCTGACCTACGAGAGTATAAGTAGTACAGGTATATTGGCATATATTTTGACATATATTGGCATATATATTGGAATCAAGTACAGTCTTCTGGTATGAAGATTACGGGGATTAATTACATATTCAATTTATTACGTCGTCTGTTGTATTTTACCAAAAAACATTTGAGACTCATATTGCAATACGGGTAATCTTCTACTAATAATCGGACATTATAAGTAGTACGTGTATATCTTCCCATATAATTTTAGCACTTTAATTTTGACATATATTGGAATAAATGACTGTCTTCAGATTTAAAGATTACGGGTTTATTGGTATTTTCAATTTATACATGTAATCTACTAATACAGGTTATATTTTCTAATATTCGCGTATATAATTAGTACGGGTCCCATACAATTTTAACGCTTTTATTTTGCATATATTGATTCAATTCCATATTTTTATTTTATATTTGCTTACATAAGGGGTCCAAGATGTTTCATTCTTCAGATATGTCCATGAAGATAATTTTATATAGCGAGAACAGAGATTCTTAAACTTCTTTTTAGGAGCATTATATTAAATATTTTAACAGAATATTTTGATTAAACATGTCATTTAGTATACTATAAGAATTTGGGCATGATTATGAATTTCAAGTTTCTTTATATTATATACTCCGTACGAAGAACGGGTATGCTGCTAGTATAAAATAAAACAAAATATTTCCTATAGAGAAAAATGTTCACTTTTCATATGTAATACCATGCGATAAATTGGGTGACATCATTCTCGCGGATCTAGCTCGTTCCATTCATGAAAAAAGATACTTTGAGTAATACTTCTGTGTTTGAACGCCAATAGTCATTTATCTGCTGTAAGAATAACTTATTTCTCCGTCCATAACGATTAGAGCGATTTTGGCGACGAATTTGGCGGAATGTTGCCAACTTGGCGACATTTTAAATTGTTGCCCAATTAACAAAAATCTCGCCAAATTGATAAAAATGATTCTAAATCAATGAAAATGACGACTAATTGAAGAAATTTCAATATCTTGGAAACAATATAAGTATCAACTATAAGAATAACAATTTTTTTAAACTGTAAAAGTAGTAAATTCATTGCATTATATAAGGAAAGTCATGTGTTGCCCACATCAGTTTTTTATTACAGAAACACTGACTACCTACCTCAACCAAAGCAAGAAAGGTTCCTATGAAATGGAGTTTGATAACGACGATTCTAATTTTAAACCTGATTATTATCTATTAACACTAATCTATACAGTGCTTAAACTTCTAGTTTCATACTACAATTTAATTATTACTTTCCTTATGTACATAATATATAAGGAAAGTATTGTGACCGGGTCGAAAACTCGAATTCGAGTTTTCGGCGGGAGAACGTTTCAAGCAACCGTGATCACGAAACGAACATTTTTGAGGTGATGTGTGTTTGTATGTGTGTGTGTGTGTGTGTCAGTGAGTCTGTGGAGACGATAACTGACGAGGGAATGGACAGATTCGAATGATATTTGGTACAAAAATTACAATCCATGAATACAGGAAGCCTATTGTTTTAAAACACAATCGAATGTCCAGAAACCCCCTAAATTTGCGAGTGAAATTATGAAAAAATCATCAAAATTTCAAAACCTTTAATAAAGTTACGCAAATAGATATTTCTTATGTAAGTTTTCCTTAGAAAATAATTGACATAAATTTTAGAACGCTAGCATGAACCGGTCTCGAGATATTGCACATTTTTTAAATAAATTTATCAAAAAAAATCCCATAAATTAAAAAAAATATTTACTGTTGAGAAACATGCTTACTTTTCATATGTAATATCATGCGATAAATTTGGTGACATCATTTTCATGGAACTAACTCGTGCGTTCTATTCACGAGAAAAGATACTTTGAGTAATACGTTTGTATTTGAACGTCAATAGTAATTTATCTGCTGTAAGAATAACTTATTTCTCTGTCCATAACGCTTGGCGAGACTTTGGCGACAAATTTAGCGAAATGTCGCCAACTTGGCAACATTTTTAAATGCTGCCAAATTAACGAAAATCTCACCAAATGGATAAAAATGACGAATAATTAAAGAAAATTCAATATTATGGAAAGAATATAAGTATCTACTATAAGAATAACATTTTTTTAAACTGTAAAAGTAGTAAATTCATTGCATTGTATAAGGAACGTCATGTGTTGTCCACATCAGATTATTTTTCATATATTCATATGATTAGATCAAGAATTGAAATTTAAGATTTGAAATCTCTTAAAGAGTATATGCTAATTGAGGTACAAATGGATACTGAATATGATTCAAATGAATATGGATTGTGATACAAATAATTCTAACTGTGATACAAAAAATACTAACTGTGATACAAAAAATACTAACTGTGATACAAATTGATGCTGATTTTGGTGCAAATATATACTGATTATAGTATAAATGATGAATGGTTGTGATACAGATGGATGTAAAAATATGGCATGTGAATGTGTGACATAATCATGTAGACTCAGACTAAATATTTTTTAGAAAGTTTCCTTATTTTTTCCAGACATTTTTTGGTATAATATTTACTAGCAGGAAAAATTACCAAGGACATTTAAGTATTAATCTAAATAACATAAATTTATTTAAAGTTAAGATTATTTTTTTTTCATTTTGAAATATATCTATGAATTTAAGAAATATTACATTTATTCACATTATAGAAACTTATAAAACACTTTAATAGTTAATTATTTAAAATATGAGAAAATGTCACACTGAACAGTAGGTTATATATTGTAAAAATAAACACAATTGTAAACAAAGCATATTTCTTCTTATTAGTACTTATTTTGAACTGTTGTTCACATTCAACTGTCAATTATTTTCTAGGATGTTAACACAATTATATGATTGAATCAAATTAAAATCATCCATAACTCGCATCTGAAATAAAACTTTGCATCAAATAAAGCATTAGATAATAATTACCCACATCATAAACTCCATTTGACAGTTGTTATCATACATTTTCAATATTTTAAAATTTTACTACGAAATCAGAATGCATATATACTTTTATTTCACATAATTTTGTTACCTGTGGTAGTTTACAGGAGTTCAGTGTTCTGCTGAAACGAATGTCAACATCATCCTTGAACAATCTTGGATCATTCCTGGAGAAATAGAGAAAATAATTAAATACCACAGTATTATTTTCGATATTCCCCAAACACTGATTAACACTCACAGTGTATTTCAACGTCTAAATAGTCAATTCTAATTTACATTGCGGTTTTACTTATCAAAATCACTGTTGATTTAAAATATTGGCTCTACAGAAATATGAGGAGAGTTAATAATTATTGAATGGGAATTTTTTAAAAGAAGATGGTTATTTTTGTCAGCGTTTGCGTTTTTTCTCAGCTATGTGCATTCAAGCTATGCAAAGTTTGCCTCTGTCACCGATGCCCCTACAGTACATTACAAACGACAAGTCAAACGTAAACGATTGATGAAACTATAATATGGTCAAATTTCATACTTTCAGGAAATTTATGATTTTATAAACTTTAAAGGTTAAGAGTAAACTAATTTCAAATCATTTCATTGTAAGTGATATAAAAACTGTAAATATAATTTTGTTTAATTTCTATATGTTTGTACTCTGACTTATATTTACAGACTAACATTAAGAGTACATTATATTTCTGAAACTTGAGCGATATAACTCTTTTCCTGAGCCATTTTTTTGTCTCCAATAACTAAAAACAACTAGAAAACATACAAAATTATAAAGAATGTAAGTTGTATGAAATTTGTTGACCAGTGTAATTAATAAGAAAATATATATTACATGCCTACATTTAAATATTTCGAATTATTATTTTAACTAAAATTAAGTATTTTGAAATTAATGCAGAACAATCTAGGATAATTATTCATACTAAATTGCAATATTCATATTTTAAGTATAGTACTACAATGTAATGCTATGTTAACTATAATATTTGCTTCATATATTTCATATATTTTGATAATTATTTGCGTAACGCTGAACAATGAAGTTGAGAAATAAAGATAAACTGAAGTAGCTGAGCAATAAAGATAAACAGAATTAGCTGAGTAATAAAGATAAACTAAATTAGCTGAGCAATAAAGTTAAACTGAATTAGCTGAGCAAAATAAACTGAAGTAGCTGAGCAATAAAGATAATCCGAATTAGTTGAGCAATAAAGATAAAGTGAATTAGCTGAGCAATACTGATAAACTAAATTAGCTGAGCAATAAAGATTTCCGGAAGACTTTTGGAATCTTTGCCCCATGTAAATGAACGTAATGCATTTCTTTCGTTTTTCTACTTTTGTCTGTTTTCAACTAATCTTTTTGAAAATTTCACACACTGCACAATTACCTATATAAGCACATGCTACAAAAATGACAGGATTATGTGCAATAGCTATCTTGTATAGTTAAAGGATTATTTATATAACATTAAAAAATCAAGAGTTTGTCTAACTGTTGATTATATATATATATATATATATATATATATATATATATAATCCAAGAAAAAGAAGATTTAAAGGAACTTGGGATAACCAAATGCTTTGCATTTAATGGTTGGGGAGGATTGCGACTCCCCCTCCCGTTTAAAGCTGCTTTTCCAGCCTAGGCAAACGCTCACGGTACCAATGCAAAGCAAAGGTTGGTCCCCAATGCGTGCTAATACGAAGGCACCCGGATACGGAAGAACAAGACCAACCAAACAGAAGGAAACTGGACCAAAAGTGAATCCTGCCCAACTCGCTATCATATATATGTTCATTTTACGCATGCGTGCAATCTTAGCAGGTACGCATAAACTTTATTTACTTGCAAATTGAAGTAAACTGTCAAAATCTACATGATCCTTGAAAATCGATCTATAGCAATCCTTTAAGAAATATATAGGATAATGTTTATATAAAGCCTCTTCACAGAGCATATATTCTTCACAGAATATATGCTCGGTGGCACAATAGATAAGGGTATTTGTGGCATCGATAACCAATTACCCTTTACTCTCTATATTGATGAAATCTATTAAAAGATATTTCCAACCTATTTATACAGTCCAGGAAAAACAAGCGACAATAAGAAAAAATGTCCGTAATAGTGAAGATATGTATAATGACACGATTCAAACAGAATCACAATTTTTTAAAAATGATTTTATGCATCACAGTCATATAAGATATTGTGGATTTCAAAAGTGCCTATCAAAAAGATGCAAACTGTGTCCTGTGGCCAACCCGCTTCAAATTAAAAAACATGCTAATCCGAACAGAATATTTTGTAAATCTTACAACACAATATACTGTATCACCTGTCTTACATGTCATACTAAATATATTGGACAGACTCTGAATCCACTTAATATAAGAATCAACTTGCACAGGAGTCAAGTCTGTAAGAAAAGACAACTCGATCGACATTTAAGCAGTTTGGAAATTAGGTATTTCAGACAACATGATTTTTCTAAAACCATCATCACCATTCTAGATATAGTACCTCAATTGATGGAAAGATTGTGGTGGGAGGCCACACATATTAAACAGTACTCAACGACATTCCCTTATGGATTGAATTCCCTCAATTTTAAAGAAAGTTACAATTTAGATTGTTGTAGAAGTATTGACAATTATCCAATAGCAAGTTCATTGATACAGAGGAAGTCACAGCGATGGCATGGAGGAAGAGGAAAACACCATTATAGCTATAATGACACAGAAGAAAAAATCTCCAAATTTATAGAATCAATTAAATCCAAAGACGGAATCAAGTACAATTGGATTAAGGATGTCATTTACAGTATAAAAATCAAATATTTACCTCGTATATGGGATTTTATACAGCAATATACGTTGGAAGAACCTATTGACTTTCGGATTGAAGAAACACACAAAAATATAGCCATTATGCTTGACTTAATTAAATTAAGGGCCAGAAAATTTCAAATTAGATTAAAACCCAGAATACAGAACAAGCAAAGTATGGAATATTTTATAACCACATTCCGAAATAAGAAATTTGATGGAATTCCCTTTAAATCGATACTTTACAATATCAAAACTTTCTTACCTGTTCAGGATCTTAAGGTAAAATTGACTTACCGCTTTGTACGCACAAACGGTAGAAGATTCTTCAACTACAACAATATATGTAAAGAATTGGATACTAAAACAACAGAATGCAAATGCACTGATAGCAAACTTAAAGATCCTTATCACAATCACATCATTACAGGTGATCTGGATATTATCTCAGATAAAACTCTAAAAAATATTTTCAAACTCGGAACTAAATACAGATCACAAGAATATAACCAAGTAATCGAAAATTTCAATCAAGATCTAGAAGAATTTATTTATAAAATAGCAGTAAAACACAGTTTACCTATTCAAGCCTTTCATGAATGGAAATATAATTTTTCAAAAGAATTTCAGTTTTATTACATCAGACAAAATAACAGAATTAGGAATCTTTCAATACCTGCAGCTATACAAACTATAAAAGAAAATTTTGCTATAACTTATACTGACAAGATGGTATCACATTTTGCATTTACATGCAAAAAGTTTTACATGGATACACTTCTTCACTGCTATCTAGACAGTACTATGTACACCCCTTTACATAATAATGGGAATGTTCTATCCAATAGGATTAAAGCTTTGTACAAACGAATCGGTAATGAAATAAAAACTGTTAAATTTCCATATTTAATCCTCATTCCAAAGATGCATAAAGAGCCTGTAAAATTCCGTACAGTTACCGTTGGCTGTGGATCATATCTGACAATAGCTAATAAACGACTATTGAACATCCTCAAGTTTGTGATGGAAAACATCAAAAAACAGAATCATGTCATGATCAAAAATGGAGTAGAAGTTATCGATCGATTAAAACATTGTAATAAAAATATATGTTTTAAAAGCTTTGATTTCCGCGACCTATTTAACAACATTGATTTATCTAATTTATACTCAATCTTGGAAAAATTACATGAAGAATATGATTTGAAGGATTTTATTACTTATCGTAGATACCTTGATCTTATTGAACTGGTATTAAAAGAAAATATTCTATATAACGGAAATAATTATTATCGACAAATAAAGGGAATCCCAATGGGAGGAGCCTGTTCATCAATCTTGGCCGATATTTACCTCTCAACATATGAAAAAGGAACCCATATTTTGTGAGAGATACCATATTTCCGGTTTGTTGACGATGTGCTATTGGGGAGTTATGAAACCACCACCAATTTCGATTTCACATTTTACCCACCGGAATTGGAATTAATAGAAAATTGTAAAGAAGAAAATGAAGCGGTAAATTTTCTGGACATCTCAATAAAAAAACATGGATTATATGGTCATTATACAACGTTATACGACAAAAGAGAATTATATAAAATGAAGATAAATCATCTCATCGATTGGAAAACAAATCTTACCAAAAATACTTTCAGAAATATCATACTCGGACACTTCAAGAGAAATCAAATTTACAACACGTTTAAAAAAGATTGCAATAATAGCAATATTAAAATCATAACTGAGGCTTTATATAAACATTATCCTATATATTTCTTAAAGGATTGCTATAGATCGATTTTCAAGGATCATGTAGATTTTGACAGTTTACTTCAATTTGCAAGTAAATAAAGTTTATGCGTACCTGCTAAGATTGCACGCATGCGTAAAATGAACATATATATGATAGCGAGTTGGGCAGGATTCACTTTTGGTCCAGTTTCCTTCTGTTTGGTTGGTCTTGTTCTTCCGTATCCGGGTGCCTTCGTATTAGCACGCATTGGGGACCAACCTTTGCTTTGCATTGGTACCGTGAGCGTTTGCCTAGGCTGGAAAAGCAGCTTTAAACGGGAGGGGGAGTCGCAATCCTCCCCAACCATTAAATGCAAAGCATTTGGTTATCCCAAGTTCCTTTAAATCTTCTTTTTCTTGGATTACATTCTGCTTCGGAGTATAGAGCGGCTTGGCGCCTTTTCCTGAGTAGTGCCTTTGATTTTTGTGGATATGCATAGGAATTCTTTTTGAATTTGTTTACTGGATTTTATATGATATATATATATATATATATATATATATATATATATATATATATATAATATTTTATATATATATTTTATATATATAGCATTTATATATATAGCATATAATATTTTATATATATATTTTATATATATAGCATATAGGTTACATAGCATTTCTAATTTTAAAATAGGATTT
This sequence comes from Amaurobius ferox, assembly GCA_951213105.1. Lineage (NCBI taxonomy): Eukaryota > Metazoa > Arthropoda > Arachnida > Araneae > Amaurobiidae > Amaurobius > Amaurobius ferox. The sequence goes on along the minus strand of OX578134.1, from coordinate 79,476,999 downwards.
TTTGAAGAGAAGTGAAGTGAGTTTCGAGCGTGGCTTCTTTAACATCGACTCAAATCTGATTGTGAAATTACCTATTCGAATAAAATTTTGTACTCAGCTTGAACTACTCATGTTTTAAGTCATGACGAACCCCAACTTATGCACTGAGATAACTGAGATCAAAGGTCAGACAATGTTAAGTCAACGGAAAAAAATAATTTAAAAAAATTCGGACATCCAAAAGAATTTTCTAATAATTTGGTCTAACGTGTACAATTTATTTCGCTGCACTGTACATAAATTATTTGATATTTAAAATTTTGCATTTCAATGTTTAGAGTTTTTGTTACTTGCATGGAATAAACGTCTCAGTTATTAAACATGTAGCTAGATACCCTGATTCCTTTCAGTTTTTTGGTAGCAAGAGACGTCATGGTATATAATTTAATGTTATGGATGGTTATCTCATCATCATTTTGAAACAAACCCCATGCAAAAATTCGTATTTGAACAGAAGTTTTGTCTCAAAGAACACACACTGTTAAATGACTCGCTCTGTTTAATCTTTAATGTCCATTTTCTCAAAATAATGTTTCCAGTGTTCTCAAAGCAATGTGTTCGCAATTTTTTCTTCTGACTGCATATACCTTCACCAAATTCCATTCCCAAGCAGAAACATTACATATGTATAAATTGATCTAATAAGGATTAATGATAATTATAAACCTTATGAAGTAAAACACATGACAGTAATCTATGAACAATATACATGTGACGTATCCGTCATGTGATTCAAGTCTAACAATATTACGTGCTGATCCAGTCGACAAAGATTCTGTATATAGTACATGTTATCACATTTTCACTAAAAAGTTTGAAAAAGTTTTGGCTACACTTTATTATTTAGTATTTAGACGTCATAATACATCGAATTCTGAAAGAATAAGTTCAATTAATGACTTCATGAAGCTGTAAACAGCTTTGAAGCTGTAAGAATCTTTAGAGTATAGACAATTTACTATATAGAGTATAGACAATTTACTTTAGAGTATAGACAAAGCTTGATTTTTAACAACAAATGTAATATAATTTTTACGTTTAGCTGAAATATCGTCAGCATTATGAGTTTATTAGCTAATATTTTCTATTATTATAGGTCAAATATTTCTATTAGAGCTCTTCATATAATTCCTTAAATATTTCTATAGAGCTCCTCAGCATTATGAGCTTAAATATTTCTATTAGAAATACATTTTATTGTGGTATTTTCATTTTTAATTACATTAAATCCGTGTTATAAAATAGGGTAACGATATCGTGTTTAAAGTGTTATTATTACAGTTACTTATAAAACGTAAAAATCCAAACAATATTAATGATTATAACATACAAGCTGTTAAAATTTTTTCCGCTTTTCTGTGAACTCAAAAGCTTATTTCTATAAATATTGTTAAATATCTATTTGAAATGGTACTTCTATTTTGTTTCAAGTTTTAATTAATCAGATAAAAGTTTGAAAATAGGATAATAATATTGTGTTTAAAGTATTATAATTATGAATGGTTATTTAAAATAACATAAAAATTCAAATATTATTAACGCTTATAACATACAGGCTGTTAAAATTTCCCCGCTTTATGAAGAACACATTTTATAAATATGTTAAATATCTATTTGAAATGGTACTTCTATTTTGTTTCAAGTTTTAATTAATCAGATAAAAGTTTTAAAATAGGATAATAATACTGTTTTAAAGCATTATGATTACGAATGTTATTAAAAATAACATAAAAATCCAAATATTATTAACGCTTATAATATACAAGCTGTTAAAATTTTCCCGCTTTATTAAGAACATATTTTCATAAATATATTGTTAAATATCTATTTGTAAATCATTTTAAATAATCCCTATTGTAATTCAAACATAATAGTAAATAATATATAAAGTAAAATGTAAGAAACTCAATAAAAGAAAGTTAAGAACCGGAAAACTTTAAACTTAAAAATTTATTTAAACAATACATTAATAAGAATATATTTAATTTGATTTTAAAAGATTGGATATAAAATAGTAAGCGCATGAAAATTCGTGAGATTTAAAGTGATATTAAAACACACAAATTTTAGACATTTTTCTACTTTTTCGCAAAAGAATCCCATAAACACACGTATTCGTGAAATACGTGTTGCTACTGTTTTGTCTGCCCCGCCCTCCTTCCTTATTTTTTGTAGCCTCGAACGCAAATTGAGCATTTGATACCTGTATAATTTTTTGATTGCGAAAAAGTTTGGCAGAGATTTATGCGGCCATTTTGTATTAATCGTGCGAGACATGATGTAAACTTGATTTCAAGAAAACGAACATTTAAGATTACATAGTTTAAATAAGTTAACATAATACAAGCACATTTTCAAGACCATTATAGCACGATTTATTTTCATGAGGCTTGTTCTCAAATGTTGTACTTATCTGTATATTACTGGTATTATTACCATTACAAAAATTAAATCATAAAATGAAAATATATTTTTAGAAAACAAGACAGATGCATATCATCTTAAATTAATCTTTTCGCTTAAAGAATTTGCGAATATAGAAATCACGCTGAGTTTCCGAAATTTCAAACAATAAAATATTTTGAGATCGATTTATCTAGCAAATGGGATTGGTTCTATCATTTTGCTATAATATTATCAATTTTGTCATTATAAGCATGTAATAAATATGTTAAGTATATTCATTTTTTTATATTAGCATGTTTTTATATTTTTTTCAGACCGTATCAAAATAATAGATCAATAAACTATTTTTCCGTTTGTACTGAAATTTTATCAGCGCTACAGTACTTATAGCTTAAGCTATCAAACTTCATGAAATTTGGTCGCATAGCTTTTGAGGTAGAGTGGATATACACACTCATATAAATTAAGAGAGAGGCAGCACACTTAAATCCTGTTTCGCGTTTTAGAGTGTCAAAAATGTGTAAATTTATAGAAAATTAGAATTCGAATTTTGAGCACATTCTAATTATATACCGTCCTTATTTCCAATATCTTTTATACATTACTGGATATAGAAATCACTAAATAGGAATATTTATTCTTCCTGAATGCAGTAATAATCCTGAATGCAGTAATTCCTGAATGCAGTGTATTTAAAATTGCAGTCTTAGGCAATATGTTTAGAAATTGAAAGAAACATTAAAGTATGCAGATAATGTTCTTACATCATTTTTAAATTTTGCGTGACATTTTATGCTTCCAACGTTTATTCCAGAAACGCAACGTCAGTGTCTAAATATGACCACATACTCCTTACTAAAACACGAACCGATACTTTACAAGTCCCCCCATCTCCTGTTATAACAAAATATCGCACTTTATTTCCCAATGCACGGATTAGGACAAATATAGCACTGGTCAGAAATACACAGAAAAAGATCTCTAACTTCGATGAGGAAGAAACAGAAGATGTGCGGGATCTTTTCTCATACACGTGGGTTTGACGCATGCGTACGAATCGGTTTTTCTCCCAGACGCAAACGATCGAACGATCTTGGCCCTGGCACCTCCACCGCCCCATCACATCCCTGCGAGTAACTAAATCGGATATTGTAGCATCTACCCCAGCGCATCATTTCATGAGGAGAGAGATTGGGCCATATGGCACACCACATGGCACAAGGGTATGAGCGCCATAAAAGGTTGCATTGAAAGTCTGCTAGAGTTCAAGTTTTAGTTAAAATGTTACATTTGTTTGCATATTAAGATATACAGAAGCAATTATTCAATATGTTCTATTATTTAACGTGGTTCTATTTCTAGATGTTTTTCAAAATACATTTAATTAGAATTAATGCAGCAAAAGTACATAATTCATGGGAAAAAATCTACCATTTTAATAATTTTCAATGACAGTAAAACGTTTCATGCCCTTTTATAGAAAGGCTCGTTTGAATTGTTCCTATTAAAACTCTGATTTTAAATCAGTGAGGGGATATAATGTTGATGAAAGAGTATAATACAGCACTGAATTTCGATAAATATCGAAATAAAAACCGCCTGAAACACGTTTGTTTCACTCTAACATTTTCGAAAGAGATACTTTTAGAGGTAGTGGTTTGTTGGTGTAGACTAACGTCATTATAAGTTGATGGCAAAAGGTGATCATGTCTTGCAACAAGAATAAACAACAGTTGGTAGACAACTAGATAAGATTTCGAAATATTGCATTTTTCAATTATAGCAAAATTTTCTAAGTTAATCCAGTGGAGGTGAAATCAATAACATGCTATAAGTCTCCATTTTAAATAATCTAGAAATATCCCCTTTTAATTTATGGAATGAAAATAAAAGATAGTATTTCCTGTTCGGAAGCAAACATTTTTCAAAGCAAGAAGCATTTTATCAAGAAATTTCCCAGTGTCGCAAAAACAAATATTTTACTTATCGTAGGGTTTCCTTGAGCTTCAAGGCCCACCTGTGTCCACTTTCTAACTTTCCATTCACATGAGCCGCAAATGAGTTGGGAATCCTGAGTACATCTGAAAACTCGTAATGATTCAAAATCTACTTTCAACTTAAGATCAGAACCAAAGTAATCCCAGAGTGCATAAGAACAGCAGGGCTTCAAAATAACCCAGCCCAGTCCAATCAGTTGTAAGACATTGAGAAGTAAGACATCCTGTTAAGTATCATTAACAAAGTCTATGATATTTAACAAGAGAATTTTCTTTACTTTTGGGCGTTTGGGATACAAATATTTCTAAATGTTCAATTAAATTTTTTGGAAAAGCATTGATATTTTATTTTCTTAATTCTTCTCGCATAGAATGTTAGGATCTGAGCGCATAGTATGTTAGGATCTAAACGCATAGAATGTTAGGATCTGAACGCATAGAATGTTAGGATCTGAACGCATAGAATGTTAGGATCTGAACGCATAGCATGTTAAGATCTGAACGTATAGAATGTTAGGATCTGAACGCATAGAATGTCAGGATCTGAATCAAAAGTCGTCGGTAACAGACTCCAAACTCAACGTCTTGATGTTTCGGTACAATATATTGATTTTGCTCAATGATTAGACAATATGTTTTGAATTAGAAGAAAATGACTCATTTTTAAATGTTTTAGAAAATGATATAGTTGTGTTTCTGCTAGTTAAAAAAAACGCATGGGATACTTTGGTTAAAATTTAACTAGAAAGATCAATCATGAATGAAATATTGATTCAACACTTTCCAACTGCAATGCAATTTTATTTAAATATTTCTAAAATGCGATACATTCAGCGGTGATAGTTTTAAAATTATCACAGTACTAGAATAATTTATTTTACTTAAAAACTTAAAACCATGGAGGTAAAAGTACTTTTTAACTCCATGCTTAAAACTTCAAGGAAAAGGGCAATGCTTTAAAATCGTCTGCTTCTCTATGTAAAATCAATGAATATTTTATTCATATCGCCTACATTCCAGCTAAATAATTTTGCGTTAAAAAATTCAGCAATTCTTATACAACACATCTTACAGCTTGATTTGTTTATATTCTGCATCCATTAAAATTAGGCTTCGTTGTAGAAATAATGAAAGTTTGATGATCATTTAAACTCAAAAATATTATAATTGCGTTGGCGCAGAATATAGATGCACAGACCATATGCAAAAATAAAGCGGTTTTAGGACGGATGCAACACTAAATATAAATTTAAATAAACTTTAGAAATCATGATGTTAACACTGGGAAAAAAGATGGATGCCATATTTTATTTTGAAATGGGTCACATGATCTCTTCATATAATATGGGTGTAATTATTATTTAAATTTTTATTTATAAAACTACCGAACCTATTTTGCTCAAATTTTTTTATATATTTTATGGGATAATTTGAATATTTCCTAAAATTTCAAAGCAATTTGGGAATTTTAAATTCACTTAAAAAATGTTTGAAAAATTAGGTCCCATAATGTTCAATGTATTTCATTTTTTCAACCCGGATTCAATCCAAAACTAATTGGGTGATATTATTCATTTATATTCCCATGGGTACCTCAAATCGTCTCAATAACATACTAAAATTTCATTTTGATAAAGTTATTTTTACGACAGTTATCGTGCGAGCGTACAAACAGACAGGCAGAATGAACCAAAATCATAAGCACTTTTTAAATATGTTGTAAAGTGTTAAAAACCAATCATTTTTTTTTGTATAAATTATAAATCCTATAATAAATATTAAATCCCATTTTGCTCAATTTTTTATATATCTTATGGGATAATTTGAATATTTTCTAAAATTTCAAAGCAATTTGTGAAGTTTAACTTTGCTTAAAAAATGTTTAAAAAATTGGGTCTCACAGAGTTCAATGTATTTCACATCTTTAACCCGGCTTCAATCCAAAACTAATTGGATGATAGTATTAATTTACATTCCCATATGTCCGACAGACAAAATACTGAACAACATACTAAAAGTTCATTTTGAGAAAGGCATTTTTACGACAGTCATCGTGCGAACGGACAAACAGGCTGACAGACAGACAGAATGAACAAAGTCATAAACACTTTTCAACTATGTTGAAAAGTGTTAAAAAATGTATCCCAGAACGAAATAAAAGTCAGTTGCTGCTGGGCATGGCTAAGAAGTATGGTCAAGATATAATATACTTTAAGAGTCGTCGCAACAAAGTAAGCTCTGCCAATTTCTAGAAGTCTCCTATATGCTTCTTGTATAAACAACAGGTACCTTTTTCATAGCCATGAAGAAAGAACTTATCTTATAAAATACTTTATTATTTTTAAACCTAAAGATATATGTACACTGTAAGATATAATTGAATGTTAAGTGAAAAGGAATATTTTAAAAAATAATACGTAGCCCCGAAAAAGTATCATCTATTAAGTAGTTTGCATATTCATGTTTATCTTTAAGGACATACTTTTTATAGGTGAACGTTGAACTGAAGAAGTGGTGGGTTATTTGTCGAAAGAAATCTCTTAACAAAATATTTTATATATTTCCTTTCACAATGCCAATGTTCACTGCTAACTACATGCTGAGTCAGAAGTAGCTAGAATATTTAATAAAACAGATAATAACAATTTTTTACCACAGCATCCATATAAAAATTCACTCATTGTGGATATTTTCAGTAGCAGTACTTTTAAATATAATTTCATTCTGAAATTGTACGTGCAAGAAAAATAAATAGAAAAAAATCGTTGTATAAAATAATTAAAATGCTCTAAACTATAATACTGATTACTAGATTATTAACTGGGCTACTAATAATTAAAGAAAACACTTTATTTTAATACCGAAGTGCTTTATTTATGGGAAAATAAATTGCTATTGTAGTTGTTTTTGTTTCCAAAACATCGTATTTCTTCCATATTCTAATTAAATCTAATTTATTAAACAAATGAGCATTAGTTCATATTTAAACTGAATCCGCTCTCATAATATAAGCATATTCTTTCTTTTCATCAATTAATATTCAATGGTGTGTTATTTTGTCACTTAAATGCAAAAATGCTTACGCTGCCACTCTTACTTGTTTATTGCATTTAGGGATGCAAACGCTTTTAGGGAAGATCGAATATTATTTATTGATTAGTGTTTATTAATAATCAATAAAATATTTATTACATTTCTTTAAATTTACCATAAATTCATTAATACTTACACTCGTTATCCAATGTTACGAAATGAGAACTGCTGGACTATTTTTCTTTTCTTTTTTTTTTCTGCAACTATTGTTTTTTTTATGCTCAGACACGTAGATAATTCATAATTTTAAATGAAAATTTTAATTTGACTAGAAATTCAGATTTGTAGTTTATTGTTGATTTAATTTATTCATTGCACATGCTTCCCTTTTAAAATATTGTACAATCTTCTTCTGTGTATGACTATCCTTTTGTAGGAGACTACTTAGATCGTTGAATTTAGCCTCTGATCATATAGACCTATTTGACTATTTGTTAATGAACCTGGTCATATGGTACTGTGGGCTAAGTATCACGGTTGTTCTAGCATATAACGTAAATATTATTATGCTCATGATTCGCATCAGACATACCTGCATTTAAATGGAAATTTTGGTTTGCCTAAGAATTCAGATTTGTAGTTTTTTGTTGATTTAATTTATTGAATGCCCATGCTTCCATTTTAAAGCATTGTACAATCTTCTTCTGTGTAGGACTATATTCTTGCAAGAGACTACATAGATGGCTGAATTTAGCCTCCGATCATATAGACCTAAATGACTATCTGTTAATGAACCTGGTCATATGGTATTGTGGGCTTTGCGAGCTAAGTATCACGGCTGTTCTTGTATATAACGTAAATATTATTGTGCTCATGCTTCACATCAGACATATCTACACCATTACCTTACACCTTTCTGGTAGGTCGGACGGTCTGGGTCTCAACAACAACAACAACAACATCAGACATATCTGCATTTAAATGGAAATTTTGATTTGCCTAAAAATTCAGATTTGCAGTTTTTTGTTGATTTAATTTATTGAATGCCCATGCTTCCCTTTTAAAACATTGTACAATCTTCTTCTGTGAGGGACTATCCTTTTGTAAGATACTACTTAGATCGTTGAATTTAGCCTCCTATCATACAGACCTAAATGACTATCTATTAATGAACCTGGTGATATGATATGATTTGAGTAAAAAGATATGAAAATTATGCATTACTGAATTAAATCTTGTATAAAAGAGGAGCGCATTGATGCAAATACAAATGATTTAAATTTCCACAACAAAAGCAGACACATGAAATATCTGTTTTACATAAATACGTATCAAAGGCTGTTGTTTTCTCAACGGTAGTACCTTCTTAATCAACATTTAATGTAATCTTATTATACAATTTATAGTTTTCTGATTCATGCCAAAACATAGTATATAAATTAAAAACTTTTTGAAGTAATTTATAGGTTATAGAATTCTAGTCAGACGAACTAAATTACCTTGGAAGACTACAAGTAACTAACTTTCATTTATTCAGCATGGTCATTTTAAATTTTGAAGAGCATGATTGGCATCATGGTTGAATTGTCTAGAATCAGACGACAATCAGTTAATCAGAAGTTGGTAACACTTACCTAATGGAGTGAGGCATGGTCACAGATGATGAGTCACTCATTGTACCATGAAAGAGGTCATTGAAGTGAACATTGTCTATGCACTGGAACAGAACCACAAATCCATATCAGACATATTACAGAGATGACCATTTTTAGAATCAGTCAGACAAATTAATATCTATATTAGGTTGGACGCAAATGAAAACTTTAATGAAAGAGAAATATTAAGGGACAGAATATTTCAGAATACTATATATATATATATATATGTATATATATATATAATATATATATATATATTGATCTTAGATATATAAAATAAACGACAAAGTTGCGTAGAAAAATGTACAGAATTTTATGAGATAGATAAAAATGTTCAGTAGATTAAATTTGAAGAAATACAAAATTTAAATTTTTATACGGTCTCCGTACAAAACCATGTCCAATGAGCTAAATATGCCCCATACACTAATAAGTTCTTAGTGTAGTTGCAAAATTTCAGCATTTTATCATAAAAAGTCCCAGAGATATGTTTAAACAAAGTTGGTGAGAGATTAATCACCATTTAAAATGTAAATGTTTACAGCAAGAGTGCAAATGACGCAATGCAGAAATGCATCATAGGCAAATAATATCTGCCTCTTATCTTTAATGGATCTTTGGCATGGATGGAAAACATTTTGAACAAGCTTTGTAATCTTTGTGTAAAGTCATTATTTCTATACAGTGTAGATACTTTTGTACCAATAAATAGCAAAATTATTATTTATTTATGTAATCATTGCTTTCTTTCGAAATTTGTGTATGACCCCTGAAACGCGATCTGCCGACATGATTTTTCCCTACTGAGAACCCATGTCGATGCATCAAAAAGTGGTTTAAGTAAGCATTTTTGTCTTTTCATATCTCTGGAACTTTTTATGATAAAATGTTGAAATTTTGTACATCCCCTTATTAGTGTATGGGACACATTTTATTCATTGGAAATGTTTTTGAACGGGGCCCGTATAAAAATTTTAATTTTGTATACCGTAAAATTTAATTCTCTTGAAAATTTTAAACGCTTTCATAAAATTCTGTACGTTTGTTTGCGCAACTTTGTAATTTATTATATATGTCTAAGATCAATATTTAATGAATAAAAACTGAGGTCAATATATATAATGTACACATACACACACACACACACATATATATATATAATATATATATATATATATATATGATATATATATATATGCATATATATAATATATATATACATATACATATATATATATACACAGTATAATATATATGTGTATATATATATATATATATATATATATATATATATATATTTGAAATGTAATAATAAGAATTATGTAAAAATAAAAAAAATAAAAATACAATTCAAGTAATATTAACATCACCATAGAAGCAAATTCACGGCCATAATGCCGATAAGAGAAAAGAACAGAACCGTCCCAAATTCGATGATTAATCAGAATTAAATTCCTCTTCATGTCTGAGTATTTAACTCTAATTAACCCAAACAAATGCCTGTTTCAGATTAAGCAATAGTACATTACTATAAATGCTTAAACTCAGACTACAGGCATCAAAAAATGAAAAAAGGATACATTATATATATATGTAATATAAGTGTGAAAGTTTAAAATACCAGAAATCACACGAATAAGGCGCGATGCTGCACTACAACGTGGATTTAAATATCATACCAGAAAAGTAGACAGGTAAATGTAAGGAATATACCAAAGTATGGCCGGGGGTGTGTGACCCCCCCTCCCCGGTTAAGCAAGCTTTTCGTCTAGACAACACTCCCAGTAGCCGATATATTGCACAAGAAATGAATACCGAAGTATCAAAATTTAAAAGATGTAAAAAGAGGTACCAGAACATGAAAACGTGGAATAACCCACATTATATGTAATCCAAAATCTGCATTAAAGTGTCTTAATTCCACAATTCAAAAGGCAATAAGAATTAAAAATCATAGACTATAAACACATAATCAGATACTGTACTATGACCTCAATACTGCATTCAGCAAGACGAATACGTACCAATCTATCCACACGTCTATATTAATCAAATAGGAAAGTATAGACGGCATTAACCTGTGTAAGGAAGGCACTGACACCCAGGCGTGATCAACTCTTTACCGGTTCGGTATCTAAATATATACGGTAGCTTTCAGTTACGGTTAAACCATAAAATCTGCATATGATGTTGCTCAGAAAACGCTTCGGAAATCCTTGTGTAATTGAACCATGGAGGAAGCCAGTATCGCTGTTGTAACGATCATTAAGAATTAAAAATCATAGACTATAAACACATAATCAGATACTATACTATGACCTCAATATTGCATTCAGCAAGACGAATGAAGGACGTGATGATCAAAATTAAAAATAATGGTGTTTATTTTATAAGTAATAGTCTTGAAGTCATAGAAAAAATCAAAACTGTTTCTGATGATTTACATTATAAAAGTTACGATTTTAGCGATTTGTTCAGTAATATTGATATTAATGATCTGTTTGCCATTCTAATGGAAATTTATGAAAAACATAATATGCAAACACATATTACCAGATGTAAATTTAAATCTTTTTTCAAACTTGTACTGTTTGAAACAGTCTTGTACGATGGTACAAATTTCTATAAACAGCTACATGGTATTCCTATGGGAGGAGGATGTTCCTCTGTACTGGCCGACATTTACCTCAACAAATATGAAGAAGGCACACACCTTTTGAACGAATTGATGTACATCCGTTACGTTGACGACATCCTTTTTGCTTGCTATGACGCACATTTTTCATTGGATTTTGGATTTTATCCAAAATGTTTAACGTTAACAGAAACTCCGTACAAATAAGATAAAAGTCTTAATTTTCTAGATTTGTCTCAATACAAATTATCTGATGGTTCCACTGGATTTCGACTCTACGATAAACGTAGAGATTTTAAATTTGAAATAAATTACATTGTTTCTTGGAATTCATGTTTACATCGGAATGTGTACAGAAACATAATATTGAACCAACTTATACAAAGCAAAAGAATAAACAGTAACGTTAATAATCGTTATAACAGCGATATTGGCTTCCTCCATGGTTCAATTATACAAGGATTTCCGAAGCGTTTTCTGAGCAACATCATATGCAGATTTCATGGTTTAATCGTAACTGAAAGCTATCGTATATATTTAGATACAGAATCGGTAAAGAGTTGATCACGACTGGGTGTCCGTGCCTTCCTTACACAGGTTAATGCCGTCTATACTTTCCTGTATGATAAAAATAGACGTGTGGATAGATTGGTACGTATTCGTCTTGCTGAATGCAGTATTGAGGTCAGAGTACAGTATCTGATTATGTGTTTATAGTGTATGATTTTTAATTCTTATTGCCTTTTAAATTGTGGAATTAAGACACTTTAATGCAGATTTTCATGTTCTGGTACCTCTTTTTACATCTCTTAAATTTTGATACTTCGGTATTCATTTCTTGTGCAATATATCGACTACCGGGAGTGTTGTCTAGACGAAAAGCTTGGTAGCAGTAGTATGGCTGGATACAGCATTGTCTTAAATGTTTAAACATATATAATCTAAAATGTAGATTTTTATCGTCAAGTTTAGCATGAAATAAGGGCAAGGATTGAATAGTCGTATTATCCAATCATGCAGTTAAAATAAGTTTTTCTTAACGAGGTAACAAGACAAAATATCCACATCCTCAAAAACAATAAAATTGTCAACAGAGCTGCACACATTACTTAATTCCTATTTTACTTAAGTCTGCAGTTTCTTTTTAATTGCTTTAATCAAAAGTTAATCAAATTTAGATGGTGCATTTGTTCATGTAGCCTTTTACAGCAATTTTTTTTTAAAGAAGTTAGCTTATATAACTTACGAAACCGGTTGTTTATTTTTCACTAGTATTTTTATATTAATTTTTTGCGCATAGTTTTTTATGTTTGCATTCATGCTTAATTCCGAAATCGGTTGCTGATCTAATTTTCGTCGTAAGGCTCTCAGTTCATAGTTTTTTCACGGAGGAAGTGCTTTGAATCCTTATACTGTGTTTTACTCTCCTACGTGGTTTTCTTTTCATTTCTGTTGTTTTCGTACATTTGTTTTTCTGGGTTACATGATGCAATAATTTTTTTTGACAGGCACGTACATGCTCCCTTTGGTACTGGTGCTTTGTCTGATTTATCCTGAAGAAGTAGGTTCTTTTTGGCCTTTGAAACCGATTGATATATTATTTAACTTTTTTATTCAGTTTTTTGGCAAAGTATTTATTTTTGAGATTGTTTTTTTTCAACAGTAAGAGCGAAAAAATTGGAAACAATTTACAAAACCCGAGGAGCTTCCAAAACTCACAAAACTATAGATATTTAGGCACATTTATGGTCAGTGTCACAAAATTTGTCGCTAAGGTTAAGCAATCTGGTCCTTTAGTAATTATGATTTCTTCTAAACGTTACATTTCCTCGGGGATAACAAAATGTCATTAAGTCATTTTATTTGTAACTAAAGAAGTTTTATCTTACTAGAGTGTATATACATTGCTTTCACACTCACCTTCCACGATCCCCCAAACAGTAGTCAATTTATAAACTAAAAATACAACAATGCTCCTATAATTATATCAAAATCTTGGTGCCTATTACTTAATAGTAATAGCTTACAACGTTACTGCAGTATTATGCCTATATAATTTCGATGTAAAGGCAACCAAACTAAAATAAATATTTTGCAGTGTGAATAGTCCCCACTTAACTTTTTCGTATATTCATATACCATAAGAATCTAGTTCTACTTGTACCATAATCCTTATCAGAGTGAAAACAAATTGAATAGTGTACGAAAATCGTAACAAAAAAGGTGTATGTGTAGTGGCATGTACTTGCAGTTCCTACTGGGTAATACATATTGTATTAGATATGTGACAGTTTTCTGTCCAATTCTTCCATTAATCGACAAGAACCACTCACAAATATTGGCCACAAATGGCGTCAATACAGACAGACAAACAAACCTACAAAAAGACAGATAAACTTACAGACAGACAGACAGACAAACTTACAAACAGACAGACATGGATAGACGGAGCAATTGACTATATTTATAGGATACGAACGCAACTAAAATGATGCATTTCATTCTGATTTCTTACATAAGTTATTTTCTTATAATGTTTTGTAAAAATTCTTTAAATTCTTTCTTTCAAATTAGTGATATAATTGTAAAGCCCATGGATGTATTTGGCTCATTTGTGTGGATAAATCTATTCTTAGACCATTAATATCCTTAGTTGTTCAACTTACCAATTTCTAGCTTATACTGTGTATTACTAATATTGTTTTAGAGATTATCATTATTTTACGTAGGAAAATTGTGCGAGAACCGAAGAAAGGATGCTATAGACTGAAAAATTAGTTTTATATTTTGAATAATACGAGTTCTAATTTTTCAAGTGGTAGTTCTAGTTTTCCACACCTACACATAAACCTTTCTGGTAGGTCGGACGGTCTGGGTCTCAACAACAACACCTACACATAAAATTTTATTGTGGTAGGAGCATTTGTGTGTGAACTATCCTGTCCATGTCTTTTTCTATCTCTCTCTTTCACTCACTCACACCACACACACTCACACACACACATACACAAACACACACACACACACACACAAATACACACATATAAACACATATAAACACACACACTGACAAACTTCTTTCCAAAACTATTCGAAATGGGCTGGCTTAGGAACTTTTAAAATGTGATCACCCGTCAAAATCTCGAATGCGAAGCCATCGGGAAAGCAATACTTTATACAATAGTACGAGAAAGTATAAATATTTTAAGATTGTAATCCAAAAAAATTGGTCAAAATCCTGATATTATGGTGACATTGAAGAATATTATGCTAATTGCCGCGTGTTGTCACTGCCACATACCTCTTATGAATATATTGTTCCTAGAAAGGCTTTAAGAATCCCCATGCCTTAGTAAGGAAAGGTCAATGAGTGTACACGCTAGATCTATCTATAGTAAAGTGACTGTTACCCATCAAACAAAAGTGATTGTGGTGCCTTTAAAGGATAATTGAAAAATTTATGATAACAAACTCGACCACAAAGCAAGATAGACGAAGAATGTCAGATCATCCACCCATAATTTATACCCCCATCATATGAATAATTCTATTAAAAGAAATATTTAAATCACCTCTAAAATGTAAGGATAAAAATAATCCAGTAACAATTTGAGATATTAAATATAATACTAATAAAGATCTAAAATTTCATAAATATGATAAACTAGAATGAGGAGGTAAATCTACTAATGAATTATTTATAATATAAATAACTTTATAACTTATTCATAAACTTATTAAAATATTTTATTATTTATTCTATCAAATTAACCCTTTAATCAGGCAATATATTATCCAACTCTAACAGCTCCTTCATTTAAATTTTTTCACACTACTATTACTATAATTATTAATAAAAATCCTACTAAAGCAAATTAAAAATTCCTATATATATATATATAAATCATATATTTAAAGAAATATAACTATAATCTAATCCAAATATCTCATACATTCAATATACTCTACTTACACACATTCTTAATAACTATTACTAAATAAAATATTTCAAAACTTTCATTAGGAAATAATTTTAATATTTAAGTAAATATCCCTAAAATTCCTCTTATCATAACTAATGATAATAAATATTTAAATCAATATCTTCCTATTATTATATATACATAAAAATAATACATAATTTTAATTATAAGACTTGAAATTACTATCGTAGGCTGAATTCTTTTTACAAAAATAATCCCTAATATAATTATTACTATTATCCAAAGTTCTTAATTGGTAGGAATGGATTTCGGTAACGAACAGAATTCTATAATGGGAGGCAATAAATATCTGTCAAAAAGCATCATTAAGGTCTGTAACATGGTGACACCTACAATGCTTGTCAAAGTACGCAATAATATTCTTTCTCGAATTCAAATGCTCATAGCTGCTGGGAGAGGACATTTTGAACAGGCTGTACTGTACATTAGATTTCTGTACATACGTGTTTTTTTTCAGCACTCCAGAATAGGGCAGACCATTAGTACAGAATAGTACAGTACAATATAGTTATTTGACCAATAACCATATTGCGTCACATAAATGTATTCTGTAATAGATTTCTTGTCAATTTCTGTTCATTAAAAATGTTCTATAACTTAAACATTGGCTTTTTATGACTACTGAAATTAGAATATAACAAAAAATG
Organism: Amaurobius ferox; assembly: GCA_951213105.1. Taxonomy (NCBI): domain Eukaryota; kingdom Metazoa; phylum Arthropoda; class Arachnida; order Araneae; family Amaurobiidae; genus Amaurobius; species Amaurobius ferox. Next base: position 79,460,580 of record OX578134.1, on the reverse strand, counting down.
CAAGAAGTAATCAGTTTTGGAAGCTATAAGAACTTATATACAACCTTGTACGTTGGAAAAGTTTTATTTTGCAGGATATGATAGCACTTGTTCCTTATTAATTTATTTAAAGAATTTTATTTAAAGAAGGTTATTTAAAGAAAACGCCAACGTAATAGCTAGCTCTACCGAATGCGATGAAATTTATGAGAAATTAAAAAAATTATATAAAAATCTGATGTGAGCAGCACATGACTTTCCCTACAGACTCAAATTCATATTTTCTTTATTTCTTTAATAATTCATTAGATTGAGCTTTATTGAACCAAACAACCCTAAATTTGCATTTTTAATTCAATTTTTGTTTTTATTTGGCAATTGGACATTTTTCCAAAATCGACGTAACAAACATGCATGAAATCTCAAATATCTTGAGACCGGTTTATCCTAAAGTATAATGGAATGCGTTATATTATATTTCTCTTCAAAAACTGCGTATAAAACAAGAATTTAATTGATACATTTGAGCATACACTACTTATTCTTTTTTTTAGATTTTGGCTGGTCATTTCGTAAAAAAGGCAGGTTATTCTTCTCCGAATCGTACAAATTCTAATCAGCACCAGAGTATCCTATAAGTAACTTATCTTCCAATCTTTTTGAAATTTGGGCAATTAGTATTTTAGCTAGAGTGGATACATGAAAATTTTTAGGGCCATTTCACAAATAAAGGCGGGTTCGTCTTTTCTGAATCGTACCAAATTCTAATCAGCACCAGAGTATCCAACAAGTAACTTATCTACCAAATTTTGGGAAATTTGACCAATTAGTATTTTAGCTAGAGCGAATAAATGGAATTCTTACGGGCCATTTTGCAAAAAAATGCGGGTTCTGTTTTCACGAATCGTACCAAAAATTAATTAGCACTAGAGTCACATTCAAGTGACTTACCTACCAAATTTTATGAAATTCGGTTGATTAGATTTTGAGTTAGAATGGATACATACATTGCACAAACAGACAGACAGACCGACATACACGCAGGCAGACAGACAGACACACACACAGACGTCACGCTAAAAATAGATTTTTCATATTGTAGAGGTCTCAAAACGTGTAGATCCGTCGAAAACTCGAGTTGCGATTTTCGACATGATTCCAATACTTTCCCTATGCATTACCATGTATTACAGGGAAAGTAAAAATCTGATGTGGGCAACACATGAATTTCCCTGCAGGCTCACTATTCTCACACCCTACCATTAATTTTTTCTTTATTTCTGTAATAATTCATTAAATTGAGTTTAATTGCACAATATAACACTAAATTTGCATTTTTAAATCAATTTCTGTTTTTATTAGGTAATTGGGCATTTTTCCAAAAGTGGCATAACTAAATGCGAAAACTCTCAAATATCTCGAGAACGGTTAGTCCTAGAGTAATAGAGTTCTTCTTATTCTTTCCCTCATCAAAAACTACGCAAAAACAAGTACTTAATTGATATATTTGAACATACGTAGCTTTTTTTTTTATTTTGGCGATTTTTGAGGGCCATTTCGTAAAAAAAAGCAGTTTTTTTTCTTTTCCGAATAATACCAAAATCTAATCAGCACCAGAGTATCGTACAAGTAACTTATCTACCAAATTTTGTGAAATTTGGTCAATTAGTATTTTAGCTAGAGTGGATACATTAAATTTCTACTGGTCATTTAGCAAAACAAGGCGGGTTCTGTTTTTACGAATCATACCCAAAACTAATCAGCACCAGGGTCATACCCAAGTGACTTACCTACCAAATTTTATGAAATTCGGTCCATGAGTTTTTGAGTTAGAGTGGATACATACATTGCACAGACAGACCCCACACTAAAAATAGTTTTATCGTATTCTAGAGGTCTCGAAACGTGTAGCTCCGTCGAAAACTCGAATTGCGATTTTTGACATGATTCCAATACTTTCCCTATACATTACCATGTATTGCAGGGAAAGTAAAAATGAATGTGGAAGTTGCTTGTCTTTCTTTTAATTTAAAGGCACGTATAAAAACAATTTCTATGAATGATGAAATCAATTTATTGTTAACAATTATTATTTATTAAGAAATGCGAATTATTGAAATCATATGAAATATTTTTTAAATGACTAGTACCCAATAATTGTCATTATGAATGAATGTTAATTAGTAAATAATTATATATGATACCATGATAAAGTTTCCGGTTTTGGCACTGCTATATTTTCTATTAATTGAAACTAAGCAGAGCTTTTTCAACTTAGCAACTGCAAGACATTAATTATACACTGTGAAGTTTTTCTCCTCGTACAAAGACAGTCAATGCTGTGAAACAACTTTTACAGTTACCTATGATATCGAGTTACATGAAGGTGGAGTTTTACTATCAATACTACAGATGATCTTTCCTCGTAAAGCAATATATTTGGCTAAAAAGATAATCTGTATGCTAAATCCAGGTTTGATAAAGGAGGCATATGGGGATAGTAATTTATTTAAAGATAGTAATTAATATATCTAAAGACAACGAAAATGTAAATATTTCTAGAAGAACTTTCTTTGGTTTTATTTCTGGTTTTTAAAATACAAATCTAATTTTTATGTACTTTGTTGCACATTCAAAAGCTAAATATACAATAACTTTTCTTAATATATATGCTTTTGTTCACCCCAACGATATCCGTGCAAAATCTAACAGATGTTTAAGATTTTCCTGTTCTTACCATCTTAGAATCCCAACTGATTTATTTATAACATCTTAGAAGCCCAACTGTTTTGAAAATCTTAATAGGTGTTTAAGATATTTTTAACATCTTAGAAGGCCAACTGATTTATGTGATTTTTCTGCAACCACAATTTTCTTAAACCAAATATGTTATAACACTTTTCTTTTGATATCTTTGGCTTATGTACTTTTTGTTGTCACCTCTAGATATGTTTCGTTATTTTAGTTATCCATTTATTAATTTTTCTAGGTTTTCTTAACGAATGTATATATTTAACTGTTTATAAGAATTCAGGTATACATATACACATACAGTGTGACAGTGTCATTGTCATACCAATTGATAGGTGACTTCTTGTCATACCAATTGATTGGTATGTCACTGGATTCTGACTGGTTGGACAAATTGGTATGACAGACTGGACAGATTGGATTCATTTGGCTGATCTTTCTCAAAATTTTTTTTTGCTATTTTAATATTCGTTGCATATATAATGTTGTTAATACTACCATCTCGCATATACACCATTCCTGCAGTTACTTTAGAAAATATCGTTGTTTCACATAGAAATTAATGTTAAGAAAAATCTTATATATACGATTCGTTGACTAATCATACCAATTACAAAACTATCTATTACTGTTTTCTAGATAATGTATATACTCGTATACACAAATATGTATAACTATACACTCGTTTTAGGGTTATTGTGCCCATTCCTCACAAATGTATACATATATACATTCAAAGAGGCAGATATCCTTCCATCAGTGTTGTAAATATGTTCAGATGTTAAATCCTAAAGTGTATTTTTCTAAAAAATCTCAAATTCGAAAATTTTCGGGGAAACAATATTTTATTTTCTTGATAAGAGAATAAAAGAGATTTATTCACCGTTCATGAATGATAATCAGTTAAGTAATCTGATCTATCTAACACGTGGTTTTTAGTAAAAACTAACCAAGTTTTTTTTATTTTGTACGAAAATAATGCCGAAAATTGAAGTTTTCCTATGGTCCGATTTCTCTGGAAACCCTTTCGTTTTGGGGGATAATAATTTGTAGTAATTTAGGGATGATAATTGTAATAATTTAGGGATAGTAATTTGTAATAATTTAGGGATAATAATTTGTAATAACCACTTTCAGCTGTACTCTAATCACTCAATTATTTTAACAGATATTGTCGCAATTGTGAGAAAAATAAAAGTTTTCGAGTTTAGAAATCTACTTGTGATAACCTCTAAGCAATAGTGCTGATTTGTTTAGTGTTTAACCTTATGAAAGACCTAATTATTCGATAATTAAAAAAATATTCTTATAACTTTTACAGTTTTACAAAAACGAAACTTATTAGGCAGCGTATTTTAGTCTCATAAGTGATGCCGTTCACGTTAAAAATTATACTCCAATTGGTCGTTTTAATATAATTATTTTTATGATAATTTTCAATTTTTAATAAAAATGTTCAGAAATTGGAAGGTATTAGATTACTTTTGTCTTATCGAAAATCAGTAGGCTTCCTATGTGTTCTGATCGAAATAATGTGTACCTCATATTTGTTCCGATTGAAACAATGTATACCTCATATGTATTCCAATTGAAATAATAAGTACGTCCTATGTGGGTGAATTGAAAGAATTTGCATTTCCTTTACGTGCCGATTGAAAAAATGTATACATTAATATGTGTTAATGTCTAACTTAATTACTCAGTTTTTTCGAAATATATTGTGCCTACAGACTGCCAGACTTTATATCATATGTGATATACTCACCTATAATATTAAATCAAGGAGATTATGACTCACAGAGATTATTAAAAGTCTATCAAATCGTGTTCATATTTTCCTTAAACTTATAGCCATATAAAACTTTGAGAGACAGCTTTCTGCCATTACTGCAATATGTTTCCTTTACATGTACCACCGTATTATTGGGAGAAATAAAAACATCGACTTTGGTTTGTGTTCATAGTCTTGAATTTGTAATAATTTAGGGATGATAATTGTAATAATTTAGGGATAATAATTTGTAATAATTTAGGGATAATAATTTGTAATAACCACTTTCAGCCCGAATAAAAATAGAACGAAAATTAAAAATATATGTTTTTATATAGCCACATTTACATAATTATACTATGTAGAACTCAAGTTATTACGCATAATATAATTATAAAAATGTTTTTCAGTCGAGAATTTGAAATCCCAAGCGAATATATATGTTAAAAATGTACATACATAAATGATGCCATAAAAGCTACGGAAAAATAAAGCAGTTACCACGTTAAATATTTACTGCATTATACAGTTATTGCATAACATTAAAAATTAGGATATCAAAGCAAGTGTGTTAGTATAAATATAAATAAATATATATTAAAATGGAAGGAAATACATATTTATCAAATAGAACAGAGAAAATATATTTTTATGTCACATTTCTATTTTATGGAAAAAAGATGAAAAAAAAAAGCTTTAGGATAAACCGTATATTGAAGGGCATATAATTTCACAGTAGTATCAATAATAATATTTATTTACTAAGGATAAAATATCAGGTAAATAATTATAACTGGAGATAATGCTGTTATGCAATTACAAATATTTTATAAAAAGTGCAAATATTTCTCATTATAAAATTTATTAAATATTACAATTTTTTTAATTTATTTGAAGTAGATTAGATATTATTATCTCAATAATCAGCATTTGGTTCTGGTGATAGTTTTGAACTTAACAAGTTAATAATAAAAACTTATTTTTTCATTTTACAAATAATAATTTTGTTATTACTATTCAAAACTTTAGTTTTACATGAATGCATTAGCCTACTTTAAAGGCAACAAAATACACATGATATTCCTAAAACGAGAATAATTTATACCGTTATTCAGAAATAACGAATTATCAGTAAAAATTTATAGATATAGATAGTTTGTGTAGCAGTTTAATTGAAAAAAAATTAGAAGCTCATATAAATTATTTAAAAAGATGTCATTAATCTAATCATTTTACAGATATTTCTTCACACTCAGTATAAGAAATCTGTATCAGTTGTTCTTTATTTACATTGTTAAATTTAATAATTAAAAATGAATTTCATAAAAATGTATACACGCTTTACATATATATTAAAAATATATTTATATATTACATATAATATTAAATTCCTCGTGTTTTAAATTATATTTTATCTTTTATTTAATTTCATAGAAAACGTCAATAATATTTTAGGAAGAAAAATTTTAGTATTTTTCTATTAACTGAATTCCAAAATATTTAAATAATAAAATACAATAAGTTTATTGAAACAAATTTAAACTATAAACATAAGCATTTGTAACTTTGCCTATTTTTTTTCGATATTACAATCCATTTTTTGAGTTTGCATTCATTTCCTTACTATAATATCGAATTCTACATTGTTTTGTCATCACCATTAATATATATATATATATATATATATATATATATACATATATATATATATAATGTTTTAAGATGGAAACATAAATAAAATACAGAATTAAAATACTTGCAATATAATAGAGGCGCTATGCTGCATTTTCTATAAGATTGCCATATATATAACCAAATGGAACAAAGAATCAAAACAAGAAAAGTACATAATGTCAAGGGGGTTTTGACCCCTATTCACCGGTTACAGCATACTTTTAATCCGCAGAAACACTCTCGGTGGTCATTATATATATATATATATATATATATATATATATATATATATATATATTAATATTTATATATATATATATATATATCAGATATTCATTTAAAAGTAAACAATAAAGACATGTTAAATAAAACTTGCAAAAATCATTTTTATTTTCTTAGATATTATAATCGACACTATAAAATTGAATTGAAATATAACCAAGTTGTGATAGTACCTATTGATTTTAACTACATATCTCGTTCTGCAATAAAATTTACCCTCCCGTGTCTGGGCATGGGAGATTTACAAGTCCAATGCTTTCGATCGCTCCATGCAGCTTTTACATCGGACCGGTAGAATAACTAACATCTATTATTCTTCACTCCAAATGAAACAGAGCTCAACATTGCAGCAATATCAACATTAATTAAAATGTCGCTGTCATGTTGATCTCTTTGCACTAAGACCGTTGTTGCACAGACTAACAACATTCACAGCCATTTAAAATATTATATTAACCAGGCCTACCTTAGGATTGAGTTTTTCTTTAGCAATACAAGATACTCTTTTCTGCAATGGGAGCACATATTACTGATTCCACATGGAATACAATCATAACAGATTTTTTTTTACACGTACATCCACAACCATTCCCACATGCGTGAATATGCTATATACCATGGCAGTGCCGACTAAATATAAATTTGAATAAATCGAGGTCCTTACCTGACTTATGTCACTGGTCCAGGCAGCTTTTTCCTGCATGCTGGGGGCAACCAGGTGGATAGTCACTTGGCTCCCATTCTTAAAGTCCACCACGATCTTGAAATCGAGGCCGCCATAGTCCTTTTGGCCGCCGCTGCCGCTAGGGGTCGCCGCGCTCGCCTCACTGAAGCCGCTCGACTGACTCGAGGCAGAGCTGATGGAACCTGGCAACGGGAAGAGGAATCGGTGAAGAAGGATGCTAAGGCGCACACACATATACGCACACACTGCGCACACTCATGCCAGCACACATCACTGAACGATGACCTATGCCTTTAGAAAAGGAAGGGGCGCCCTAAGTGGAGTAGGGGCGCCCGACCGCAAGGTTTTGTTTACCCAGCGTTTTTACCTGAAATTTATACGCCCGAAGAACAAAGAAAAAAAATTTGAGCCAGTGAGAGAATAGGAGGAGTTCGACTTAACGTTGTGTCAAAAACACGTGCTCGGAAATTTATTCCATTTGAGAACGTATGGAGTCTTAGTAGCTGTGTAATTCTTAGTAAGAAAGTGCACTAGTTATAAAAATTAAATAAATTTTGAGAGTTTTACATTTTAATAGCACGGTGATACCTATTCAATATTAACAACCAGAAAATGTACCTGGCGTTGCCCAAGAGTTAAAGCAGTGTCTTTATACAAAATGAAAACATAAATAAATTTTATTCCTATAAATAATAGTGAAAATTGCATGCAATATGTATACATCGACGCAACGGGAGTAATACGAACCCCATCAAATCACAAAACAAAAACCCGCTATCTGTACGTTAAAAGCTACCGATGGACACAATTTAAATCTTAATTTCAACAACCTCATCACAATTAGACCTATTTATGTATTGGCGATATCTTCCGCAAGCAACATAATTTTTATATTTTCAGTAAATAAGCACCCGCTACTTAAATAATGCAGATATAGATGACAACACTCAATTTCCAAATCGACTGTTTTGAACTAAAATCATTTACGCAACACAAATTAATAAAAATACTCGAAATCGCAAAAAAAAAGAAAAAAAAATTCTCCTTTAAATCCGAACATTATTGTTATCTCAACGAATTTTCATCTAATTTCAGTTAAATTTTAGCACAATATTCATAGTGATAATATAATACAAAATAAAAGAAAATGAAGACATATTTTAAATTCGCAGAATTAGAAAACCCCAAATATAAATGCGTTTGGCTCGATCAGCTGCTCCAGACTTAACGTCTTCTAAACTGCTCGGTTGTCATCGAATCTGCGACAGCACAGAAGAAATAGATTTAGTTTAATAAAATAGCCAAAAATCGCTTTTATGAAATTTAAAAATTCATAACTTTAAACCAATTTGAATTTTGAAAAATAATGCCGAGGTGCACCTTTCCTGGTTTTGAAGTACTTATGTATCAAATTTTATGATCGTATGGCGCTTAGATTTCCCGTTACAGACGCCACAGACTGACACACAGGCAGACATCTTCGTTCATTGTATAAAATAAATATCAAATGTGTTAAAATTAGAATTAAAAATACTCTTAAAATTGCTAGGGATTGACTTAGAAGTTATATATATTATTTAATATTCTATGACAAAATATCCGGGTATGATTTCCGGTGACTTTAATTATTATTTCAAAATTTTGCATAAAGTGTTTTATGAACACCACTGAGTAAAAAATGGTATGTCGATATTAAAGAAAATTTATAAGGTTTCTTAGAAAATATATATTACAAAAATATAAAAGTTTATATCATATATTGTTAAACAATATGATTTTGTAATTTTTTTAAATTTCACCCTTCATAATCACAATAATATTATGAATTGCATATCATATTATTCAATATCATAAATTCACAAATAATCTCAGTAACTTTAAAAGTTATACACAAGCACAAATTAAATAAAATAGATATTAATATCATATTTTAAATGTAAAGGTTATTAGTAATAAGACACCAAATGCAGTAACAACCCAGCATTGGTGAACTATTTTTGCTCTCTCTAAAACTCAACTGCAGCGAATAGCTGTTACTTCAATGACAGCACATACACTAGTTACGTTCCCCATTGATTCCAAGGAATGAATATGATTCAAAGTTATTCAAAACTCCTACTATCGGCAAGCTTTATAACATTAAATTGTAGGTTATATTAGCATTATATGGATTAATATATATCTTGGAAAGATATATATCTTGGACAAACTCTGAAAAACAAAGATTACCAGTTATGACGAACATAAATCAGTTTGAATTTCATTTAGAATGGCTTTGCTAATTTCATCATAAAAAGTTGATGCTTAAATTATTATACACAAAAAAGATGGAAACATGAATTATGTATTTCGATAAGCATTAAAAATTTTGTAAAATAAAAGTCCTGAGTTACTAATATCATTTCTGAATGCGTGGTACAAGGTGTTTAGATGTTAAGCTTACTCATAGTAAAGTGATGTTACTTACTCATAGTAAAGTGATGTTACTTACTCATAGTAAAGTGATGTTACTTACTCATAGTGAAGTGATGTTTTGAGATGTTAACAATCTTATAGATTATTTTGGAATTTTATAACTCTTACTCACTAGCCAAACAAGATAGTATAACAGAATAATGTTAATAACGAAGTTATGGAGAATTATATAATTAGTCAGAATCGATATAAAAATATTTATATATATAACAATAAACTCCGCTGACAGTCAGGGCTTTATGGTGCAAGTTCCGAAGAAGAACATACTGCGCCAAACAGGTGTTCAACTAAAGATACACTATGAAAACTTTGATAAAAGTAAACCAAATCGTATAGTACATATATGTCAGGGCGAACATATATAGGGTTAAATCAGGTAAACGAAACTCAGAACATACGATGTGCTAAAACAGAAAGGTAAGATAACAAAATAGTATAGATAGTGAAAGAAAAAGCAACAGAAAATAGGCTTTCCCCATCAAAGCTGTAAAAACGTGGAATAAAATCATTGAATGCAACACTGTTCAATATTATTTCGTTTCCCCATTTTTATGCACCAGAAATCCGTGAGTAATTTTCTAAACTAAGGCAGATTATGTGAGAAAAACAACACCAACGAATATGAAAATTAAGCGCTCATATATATACTGGTTTGTTGTATTGAATTTTACAGCAAAAATTTCAAGTTAGAAACAAGACGCCATGGTTAAGACCAGGTTTAAAATATGGATATATTGTTTTATAGTTAGAAAAGAAAATTAATAATACTAATATATATATATATATATATATATATATATATATATATATATATATATATATATATATATATATATATATATATATATATATATATATATATATATATATATATATATATATATATATATATATATATATATATTGCCCACATAATACTAAAAGAAGTGGCGGAAGAGCGATTGTGAACTGTCATGAATTCTGGTTACAGCTAGTTGCTAAGCCATGGCACACTACCGGACGGCAGCAAATGTATAGGCAATGACCCCGATATGTCGTCATAAAATACGGCATCAGACCTGCATGAAGCTACTTAAAGAATCAGACATCAAACAATTACACGGTTATACACTATCCCAATTACAAACAAACAATCATCATGACACACTCAATGTTCTCCCAGTCTCAGACAAATCAATAGCAAAATAAGCTGCATAATAAATATTAAAACACGTTAAAATGTAGATTGGAAAATAAATTTAATAACATTTAAAGTTTAAATACATTTTACAAACATTTGAAAAATAGGAATACTAATTAAATGCATGCCAACACGCATCCCTTTGTCAAAAATCACACTTAAACATAAACATTTTTAATTTGTGCTAGAATTTCATTCAGAAATTGTAGAAAATTAAAATATATAAATATCCCGTTATACGTATTACTAGCTTGCTGGGTTTGCGGATGGCAAAATAATTTCTGATTGCAGCCCACAATTTGATAGTCCAGCAGAAGTGAAGAACTATTTTATGTAATACATATCTTAAGATTTTTACAAAATAGCGCTCATTTGCTTCCAATTAACATTGGCGACAAACTCACTAACTCCACACAGACTGATTAGAATCCTCGAATTCGAGAAAAGTGTTATTCATCCATTTCTACTTATAACGGTATCGATTCTATCTTTCGTACTATATGACTTACTTGGTTATGATTTTTGAAAATAATTTACTCATGGGCATGATAAAAAAATAATTAAACTCTTGGAAAGTTGTTTATTATAAAATATATATCCTTTTCCTTTCTGAAGAATATAGCAAGAGTCAGTATTTAATTGAATTTGTTTTTCTCGCTATATTAAACAATTTTTCTTGAAAAAACTACCTCACATATTTTACTGAAATTTTTGTATATATTTTATGAAATATTTTAAATATTTCCTAAAACTTTAGAAGCAATTTGTGAATTTTAAATTCTTTTAGAAAATGTTTGAAAAATTAGGTCCCTTAGGGTTCAATGCATTTCATTTCTTCAACCCGGGTTTAATCCAAAACTAATTGGGTGATATTATTCATTTATATTTACATAGGTACAAAAGACCCTCTGAAAAACATACTAAAATTTCCTTTTGATAAAGTTATTTTTACGGCAGTTATCGTGCTAACGGACAGACAGACAGATAGAATGAACAACATCATAAACACTTTTCAATTGTGTTGTAAAGTATTAAAAAGCCCCCAAAACACTTATAACAACAATTAGACCGTCTAAAAGATATGAAAAGGGAGGGGGGGAAATCCCACTTCAGCTTATTAAAACTATTGTATAGAAACATTAACTAAGTGGTTATTTTATATATTTTATAAATTTTCAAAACGACTCTAAAACATTATAAAATAAATGGACATATACAATATATTCCCCCCAAACTGACTGTAATAGCCCCGAAAACCATATTGACTCGAACCATGAAACAACTAATGTATAAAATTATTAACACGGTGGTGATTTATATATACTTCAAATAAAAAACCAAATATCACTTTTCCAAAAGAGTCATAAATACAATACTAAAATTAAGCCATATAACAACTAATGCATGAAATCACTTACATGGTGGTTATTTTGTGTACTTCAATAAAAAACCAAAATAGAAACTTGCCATTTCAAAAAAAGAGTATAAAACCTAACATTTAAAAAATTCATCGTAATTGCCACGCCATAAAACCTGCCCCATGTTCGTAGTACATCAACATCACTGCCCCTACAGGCAAGCAGTTACTAACCTTGGAAGTAAAATCAGGCATTCAATACTCGAAACTTCCCGAAATCCATCCATACTTTACATTTCACTATAACTTAACAATGTACCAAATTAGATTAACTTAACTACCATTCAGACACTCAAAACTATAGGAAAGTCAAACATCAATAGACCAATTATAAATCCTTAAACTACTATTACCATTACCATTTCCGAAACAAACATTTGTTTAGGTTAAATTAGGTTGGATGCCCAGACCTGAAGAGGAGTCTAATCTGAATTAACCCCGAAATTAAGCCTAGTGCTGTTCATTTCCTTTTTTCGGCATAGTGGCCGTGTTTTAATCATTTTGGTTACTTTGTTGTTTTAATGTTTTACTTTAATTACTTGGTATAAGTTATTAATCCATTTTTTTTTCTAATATATATATATAATTAAATTAAACGAATTTATATTTAATTTAAACTAAAATTTTAGTTAAAGAGACATCGTATATCCTATTTAAAAGACTCATAATGAATACTATAATAAAAAATCAATGGAATGTAGGTCAGTAAGATATAAATTAATTGGGGTAACTAGAACAATCCGTAGAAAATAAAACTAATTAAAAATATAGAAATATAGAATAAATAGCAATGGATAGTAAAATTCAATGGCAATGAAATTGTAAAATCATCAGGAAGTGCATACAAATCAATTGCCTTACAGATAATAGTCCTTTTCATTAAATAATCTTGTTACATTGAGCAGAAAGCTTATTTATCACCCCAAGAACCGGAAGAAAACCAATGAATAATAATGGAAAGAATATAAGAGATTTTCTAAAAATGGATACATAATTAAGTATTCAGATGTGCCTAGATGAGAAGTAATAACTTCAATACTGCTGCCGCACATGAAGATCAAAATCAGTGTCGCCAAACATATAGAGTAAAATGTAAAACTAGTGTTGCCACTCAAGAAAATAAAAACATAATTGCCAATCAAAAACAAAAGCAGGAAAGACGCAAGATATAGAAATACAACAAATGACTATTATGATACATACTAGTCGAATACCCGTTGAAAATGAACGGTGTCGCAATAAGCGACCCCCGAATAATGTAAATTTTTCATTAATTCGCGTTTCACATTTATTCGGCAAATCGAGTATTTTGGTGTGCAGAACCCAAAGAAGAAAAGAAGAAAATATTGGTAAAGAAGAAAATATTGGAAAACTTAAATTGCACACTTCTTTCTTAGAAACTATCTACCCGTACACCAAATTAAAGTCTCTATCTCATCTCGAAGTATGCCATTTTACCATTTCGCCTTTCGAACTTTTCTTTGGAGCACCCCCATCAATAAACATTTTTGAAAAACTCATTTGCCTTCGGTTTTTTATCAGACGATTGGCTCAATATCAAATATCAAGCCTCTATCACATTTAAATGGAAGCGTGTCTCATTTATTCGGAAAATCGAACGTTTTGGTATGCGGCAATCCCTAAAGTTATAAATATTGAAAATCTGAAATTTCACGCATTATTTCTTTCAAACTATCACCCGTAGACCACATTTGAACTCTCTATCCTATCACGAAGTATGCATTTTCTTTCATTTCACCTTTCAAATTTTTTTGTGTAACACCCCCTTAAATGAACATTGTTGAAAAACTGTATTCATTTTGTGTTTTTTTATCAAATGATTAGCCCATATACCAAATTTGAAGCTTATATCACGTTGGGAAGGAGGCGTTTTTCATTTGTTTGTCAAATCGAATATTTTAGTGTGCACCAATGTTTTTATCAAATTATTAGCCCATATATCAAATTTCAAGCTTATTTCACGTTGGAAGGAGGCGTTTCTCATTTGTTTGTCAAATCAAATATTTCAATGTGCGCCCTCCTCCGCCCCAGGGGGGGCGCACACTAAACGCACATTTCCTGGGGGTTTTATGGAACGATCGACACATGTACTGAAGTGCAAGTCTGTATCTACATGGGAAGTGCCTCAAAAAAGCGTGACAGACGGACACCTTGGCAGTTAGTATATATATATAGATAGATAGATATATATAAGTAATTATTACAAATATGACCTCAAACTTGAAAAATCTTAACATTTATACATCATAATAAGAGTAGTGAAATTATTAATAATAATTATTATTACTATAAATGATGAATAAATTTCGAATTTTGAATATAGGCTAACCAATCACAAATACAATGTAACACCACCTGGCAGAATGAGCAGTGAGAATAAGCATGTAATAAAAAATGCTGATAGCATTAGATATAAGAACCAATAGTATCAGGTAATGCATATTAATGCCACTGCGATAATGCTTCTTTAAAAGATGTATTTAACTATGCTTAGTTACCCTAAACTTATTTATAGTATATAAGCTCTCCAAAATGAGTAATAATATAATTTGCTTGTTTGTACAAATTATTAATATGTAATTTATGAAATTTTTTATTACATAATTTATAAATTCTAAATAACTAATATTATTAATAATGATATTGAGAAATAATTGAATTGAATTACATAAAGTAAATGGTAATAATTTAATTAATATTCAAAGTAAAATTTTCTCCCTTATCATATAAATTAATAATAATATTATTGTAGGTGGCAATGCAGAGATTTAAATCCCGAAAATTAACATTATTACTAATAGATGGCTCATTTGGCAACAATTCCAGATTATCCGTATAGAAATCTATTTGGATACTGTTTAATTCTGAGGTAACTACACAAATCAAATCATCAACATATCTATGAATTTGGAAATCAGAAGATGTAAAAGAATGTTCATAGTGATAAGGATATAAATGATCTCAAATATACTACTACTACATCCACCTTCCGATACTTAAGTATCCGTAAGTATAAATAATTTTCCAGTAATATATATAGTTGAATTATTTTTTACAATGTTTATATGATTTTAGGTATTTTCTTTAGAAAATTTGAATACATTTTTCTCCTCTGACATCTTAGAAAATCAGTATGCCTGTAACATATATTTATGGCAATAATCATACCAAACTGCGCCTAATTTGCTTTATTTGTTCAGCAAACATAATGATTCAAACGGAAAAATACCATTTTCGATATTTATTTCGAGAATGGAACATGACTCTTTCGCAACTCATTGCTAGTTACAAGTACTTGCAAAGCGTATACATCTGATAATTGTGCATATATTTATTTTCCATACAGGCACACAGGCGTCATTGAAAAATTGGTTAATTCGTATTCAGGGATGCCCAAAACGTGTAGATTCATTAAAGTCTGAGTGTCAAATTTTTTCTACATCACAGTAGTTTTGCTTCACATTGGTAAATTGGTTAATATGGTAAAGAATGTAAAAGATCTGTTGGATAATTGTTTCTAAATATTATTAATAAGCATTAAAATAATGTTCTAAGGAAAATTAACATAGTAAATATGCAACTCTATAATTAAACGTAACATATTTTATTTCCAATGGGTTAAAGAATTCAGAAAATTCGTAGTGCAATCAATGTTTTATATGGTAGATATCTAGCAAAAGGAAATAAAACGCAACTCCAACATTCATTTTCAATAATCATCGGAGTAGCTGGTTTGAAAAGGGGATTTATCAGTTCTTTAATATTAATGAAAATGTGTCAAACTGTAAACGTAGTATAAATGCATTCACAAGTTAAAATTGGATTCTTCTGTTGATTTTCAAATGGTATTTCACGGCCATTCTTTTGAGAAACAAAATTTCTTTTAGACATCAATAGATGCTGCCAATACATTTTAAATGACTTTTGTCTTTATATTTTGTCTGGATGATATTGATGTAACAACAATCTGATCTATTAGAACAATGAATAATGTTTGTTTGACAACAATTATTACTTTCCTTATATACATAATGTATAAGGAAAGTATTGTGACGGGGTCGGAATTTCGAATTCGAGTTTTCGACAGGAGAGCCCGTTTCAAGCATCCCTGATCACGAATCAAACATTTTTGAGGTGATGCCTGTGTGTGTGTGTGAAAGTATGTGTGTGTGTGTGAAAGTATGTGTGTGTGTGTGAAAGTATGTGTGTGTGTGGCTGTGTGTGCCAGTGAGTCTGTAGAGACGATATCTCACGAACGAATGGAGCGATTCGAATTAAATTTCAAACAAAAATCACAATCCGTGAATACTGGAAGTCTATTGTTTTTAAACGCAGTCGAATGTTCAGAACCACCCTAAATTTTCGAGTGAAATTTTGAAAAAATCATCAAAAAATCAAAACCTCTAGTTACGCAAATGGACATTTATTATGCAATTTTTCCTTAGAAAACGATTGACATAAGCTTTAGAACGCTAGCATGACCCATTCTCGAGATATTGCACATTTTTCAAATAAATTTATCAAAAAATCCCATAAATTAAAAAAATATATTAACTGTTGAGAAACATGTTCACTTTTCATATGTGATATCCTGCGATAAATATGGTGGCATCATTCTCGTGGATCTAGCTCGTTCCATTGAGAAAAAGATATTTTGAGTAATACTTTTGTATTTGAATGCCAATAGTCATTTATCTGGCATAAGAATATCTTATTTCTCCGTCCATAACGCTTGGCGAGATTTTGGTGACCAATTTGTCGGAATGTCGCCAACCTGGCGACTTTAAATGTTGCCAATTTGACGAAAATCTTGTTAAATAGATAAAAATGACGCTAAATCAATGAAAATGACGACTAATTGAAGAAAATTCAATATCTTGGAAATAATATAAGTATCTACTATACGAATATCATTTTTCTTAACTGTAAAAGTAGTAAATTCATTGCATTATATAAGGAAAGTAATGTGTTGCCCATATCAGATTTTTTTTGTAATACAATGGCACAACTGTTGTATTGGCAACATTTACAGGAATTATTGTTACCTAAAACTCAACCAAATTGCTGTCATTCAGAGGCAGACAAATCAATGCAAAAACTTTAAGAAACGTTTAAAAAATGACAAGTGATCCGATTTAAAGAAGTAATTTTCCATGTATATCTACAGGTCACAATCTTAGATTTGATATGGAGTTCGTATTTTGAAGTTGCGAATTAAATGCAATCTAGGAGACGCATTGAGAGAGCTTTTAGAAATAATATACTGAATTTGTTGTAGAAAAAGGAGTTAAAAACTCGTGAATTATTTATTATTTTAATGTAACATTTCCAATAGTCTAAAATCCTTACGCGTACTGGACCTTGGAGACGATATTGATAGTTGTTCCATGCCAAGAGCAACATCTTGTATCTCACATTTTGAGAAATGCGTTTCTGTTACACACTGGTTCTCAAAATGAAAGATATTTTCAAAGAAAATAATAATGAGAAATAATTGCCAGAATTTAAAGGTTTCGGGTGCGTACAAGCACATAGCTATGAACAAAATAAACAATTCTTTAAAATATAAAAATTATTTAGAATTTTATATATAAAGCTTTCTGGTGATTAAATATATTTGATATTTTTAGTCCTCTTATATCACAATGAGATTCACCAGAAAATAATTATCTTTCAGTGCTTTTTTTGCAAGATGTTCTGTTAAAAATGTGTTATCAGTTCTTTAAAATAAGTCTACGGAGGCAACAAGCGAGTAAAACTGGTGAATTTGATGCATTGTTCTGATCTAAATTTTCTAAATTCACAATATCATTTTTACGAAACATCAAAAATAAAATTATTGGATCAAAAAGTATTTGCACAGATGTTTTTCAAAGATTTAACCAATTTTGAAAGCAATTTGCGTAAACTCCCGGTGTACAATTACGGTTGAAATTCTATTCTTTATTTCATTAACAACATTAAATAACAACATTATGAAGCATTTTTGACCTAATTTCTTCATGCTTTCCTTTAACAATACACACCTGTCCATTAAATACGGTGTTTCAATATTTTGAAGGAGAAACCAGCAATTATTACCAGAAATTTAAGTTTCGTAAATAACAAGTGATTTGGGATGTGTAATAAGAGATGCTTTCAAACTTAGTAGAGCAACCAATATTGTGAAAGTCTTGCAGTACATTTCACTCATCAAAAACAAACTTGCAGAAAAAAAAGCCAAGTTCTTCAGCTTTATAAAAAGCGTCAATCATAAAAATCACTCAGATGAAGAAATATAGTCAAGTTTAGCAAACTTCATGAGTTAAAAGTATAGAGAGGACAAGTTATTGGATATATTCCGAATTAGACTTTGTAAATTTACCTAATAAAGATATACAGGGTTACAAGAAAAGTCCTTCTTCAGGCCAATATTTTATGAACTATGGCAGCTAGCTATGTACTTCTTGTGCCGTTGTATAGGAAACCCTCCATGCCCCTCACAGTGAAACCAGGGAGGACCCCTTATCCTTCGATTTGGGAGGGGAAGAAAGGATTAGAGGGCCTATCTCGGCCCCTTTTGAAGATAGGGAAGAAATGTCAATTAGAAAGCTGTATAGCGAATCAAAATTAGTACAAAAACGCTTTAATTCCAGAACAAAAGATGGAAAGGAGCCGGGAAGCCTCTACCTAGAAAATCAAAATATTGAGAAGCAACAACTGAGTATGTAAACAAGGATACACTATGTGAAAGCATGTCAGACAATTTATTACCATCAAATTTACACATTGTTGCCCTACTTGCCAAATTCATATATTGTTGCCTTACTTACCAAATTCACATATTGTTGCCTTACTTGTCAAATTCACATATTGTTGCCTTATCAAATTTATATATTGTTGCCTTGTCTAAGTGCTCGGTTGTTGCTTCTCGAAGTTTTAATTTTCTGAGAGGATGTTGTCCAGTCTCTTTCCATCTTTTGTTATGGAATTAAAATATTTTGTAGTAAATTTGACCCTCTGTACAACTTTCTAATTGACTTTTTTACCCTATCTGCAAAAGGAGCCGAGGTGGGTCTTTAAAACCTTAGAAAAGGGGGACCACTGAGTCCCCCTATGATCTCATTGTGTGGGCTATAAAAGGTTTTCTATAGAACGGCACTAGTGCATAGCTAGCTGCCATAGTTCGTGAGATATTAGCCTGACGAAGAACTTTCCTTGTAACTCTGTATAGGGATGCAATATAGACGCAGTTGAAATCTAGTTTTATCATTCCAACTCTTTTTTATCCATCTAAATGAATTGCATTAAGAAATTATTGTGGATCAAAATGGCAAATTTACCAAATTTACTATGACATATATCTACTAATTTTTCTCTATAATTTTCACTCATTAAGTTTGAAAGACTAGGCGATATTCAGTTATCTGAATTATTTTTTAGGCTGTCGCTTTTTCTTGAAGTTGAAGTACTTCGTTTTTCCTTCACAAGTTTGCTTTCGATGACTATAGCTAATGAAAAACTTTTGAAGATAGTGAAACCTATTGTAATAAAAATGAAGTCAGAGGGGCCTTTTAGCGTTTCTAATAGTTATGATGTAATTGATATTTTAAAACATATTCCTGATAGATTACATTTAAAAAGCTATGACTTCACAGACTTATTTAACGAAGTTGATTTAAGGAATATATATAATATTTTAATCGAACATTATGAAAAATATGATTTGCAATCCAACATTACTATGACAGGTTTTAAGTCTTTGGTACAGTTGGTACTATTCGAAATTATTCTTTGTGATGGTTTAACTTATTACAAACAGATATTCGGCATCCCCATGGGAGGTGGATGCTCATCTACACTTGCTGATGTATATTAAAAAAAATATGAAATGGGTACGTATTTGCTTTACGACCTATTTTATGTGAGATATGTGGATGACATATGTACTGGATATTTGGATACGACAAGTAATATCGAATTCCACTTTCATCCGGAATGTCTAAAGTTTATGACAAACGGAAATATTTTAAAATTGAAATCAACTACGTCATAAAATGGAATACTAATCTACATAAAAGCATATTTCATAACATCTTCATAAACCATTTAACAAGAAATAAAAGCCTTAATTCTGACCATATGAAAAGAATAGAAATGGACAAAATATTTATTAAAGAGGCTTAAAATCAGGGATATTCTGTTCCTTGTCTGGCTCATTACATATCAGGTTCTTATAAAAACTGGAAGGATATTTCTATTGCGAAATGGACAATTCCGGCCTCTTTTTTATAATTATTTTATTCGATTCGAAATGTTGCAAAACGGAGAAAAGTATAAAAAAAATTATTCTCCGAGTTGTATTTCATGTTTTATTAGCAATCAAAGGTCGCCTTTCTGACTGTAGCGGGAAAACGACCTATTTTGGCGCACACGGAATGTGATGTCACAAGACTCGTCAGCGGTACGCGTCTTCGAGAATTGGTGCATAAGTTTGGTTACATTTGGAAAGTTCCGATAATTATAACTGTTTCTTCCGTTCCAAACTGCCGAATATGTTATAAGTATTGTATCACTTAATTGTTCCTGACTACTAGTTTTATATTATCAGATAAAATATCTATATCTATGCCAAAAAATGTTTTTCGTAAAAAATAGTGTGAAGCGCAGGAAGCCAGATTGTAAACAAAATTCACCACTATCATTAAAGAGTGTTCATTACTTATGTTATGATAATAAATCAGTGACTGTATAATCCAATTTTCAAAGCCTTTTTATGAGAAGTTATTTCCTTATGATTTAATAAACTTTGAAAATCCTTATGGGTGTTCACTACTGGTTCGGCTCTCTATTTTTACTTTCCCTGCAATACATGGTAATGTATAGGGAAAGTATTGGAATCATGCCGAAAATCACAACTCGAGTTTTCGACGGATCTACATAGAGACCTGTAGAATACGAAAAAACATATTTAGAATCCCCAAGTTTATTTAACCTTCTAATTTTTTTCAACAAAATAAAATATCTCGTTCTTGTGCATCCATATTTCACCAAGTAAAGCATTCACTGAACTGCGACAATCGTGACATTTTAAATATTGCTGCTTTCCCAGCTATTGAAAATCCAGGTTAAAAACTTAGGTATCGAAATTATAACCACTCTATCCAAAACCCAATTATATACATTTTTAAGACTTTGAAAGAGCTACAAATTATTTGTTATTGTTCATCACTTTTAGTTTTTATAACCATTACAAACTTGTAAAACAAAAAATTTTCAATCTTCTTCAATTTGACAAGACGATTACTCGAAAACTAAGTCAGTGAGTTTGAATAAATTAGCTTTTTATCAAAAATTAGATTCAGAAACTAAATTTGCTAATAGTACATATTTTTGTCACTTAATATTTATATCCATCTTTTGAAGTTTGAGTGAAAATAAGAAAAATTAAAAAGTCACTCGCTCGGATAGATGCTTTAAGTGTTTTCTGAAAAAGTTCCAAAGCATTAAAATTATTTTATATATTCATAATCTGGACCAACAGAACAAGAAAAAAAAAATGTACATTTTTATCTATCAGGTTCGGAGAAATTGGCGTCCAAAGTGTTTGCATTTTTCATAATGCTTCGATTTCCGCCACAGATATCCTGAACGTAGATGTAATTCACATAGTAATAATAATAATAATAATAATAATAATAATAATAATAATAATAATAATAAACCTTCAAGAAAAGGGTATCAAGTTTGCACCTCGAGTTTCAGCTCTCACAAAATATTTATTGTTTCTGAAATAGAGCGTCATCACAGTAAAATCGATCTTAGGCAAATTGTGTGATTCTCCTTCGAAAAAACTAGGATCAAAACCAGGATCCATGTTTTCAATAAAATAAAATAATCAGCAAAGGATCTAAATTCAAATAGACCATTGAAATTTTACAAATGTAAAATTTCAATGGTACACAAAATTAAACCCCTACTACCCTGCAAATATATCCAGGCAAAACGCGATAGAATGTTTGTTGCATCACTGATCGAACAGGCCATGTGACGTAACAGCCAATCACGGGCCGTTTTGTGTTTAAGTAGATTTTGCGCTTTTTCACTTCTTGATATTTAAGTAAATAATTATTTTAAGGGATTTTCGCTTGGGTATTTGAAATCAGAAAAAAATTCTCTATAAATATCAATTGGTTTTAAGAGCTTTTAAAAAAAATCGGAATTGTCCATTGGTATTACATCATTTCAAGAAGCGATACACTATATAATGGTTCTGAATGAATGGGATTTTGTGTGGAAAAAAGCAGGAATGTAGATGTGCTCATTGGGATGACGTAAGAAAGTACGAAATTGGTGTTTAATAAGATTAATAAATGAGGCACCATATAAAGGATTTAAAGGATTGGGATTCAGAAATAAAAATATCTGGATAGCGGTGATGGAACGTGGTATGACATACGGAAATGGATTGTATGGTGATGTTGTGTTTCTGAAGATGTTTTGTATAGAATTTATTGTGTTTGAATGTTTATAATTTAAGGTGATCAAGTGCGGGTAATTCAGGATTCTAATGATATGTCTGGGTCGTTTTTTTTTCTATTTGTTGAAAGTTGGTTTTGTTATTCAGATATATGTGGCAGTTTTTTTTTTGCTACACCAAGAAAGTACTGGCTGCCGGGAACGTTTCCGCGGATTAAAAGCATGCTGTAACCGGGGAATAGGGGTCACAACCCCCCTTGCCATTTTGTACTTTTCTTGTTTTGATTCTTTGTTCCATATGGTTATATATTTGGCAATCTTTGGAAAGTGCAGCATAGCGCATCTCTTTCTTATATTGCATGCATTTTAATTCTGTATTTATTTACGTTTCCATCTTTGGAATATATATATATACAAAAGCAACCTTTGCTACCACAGAATGCAAATTGATCTTAATTTTAAATTATTAAGTAATAGTAATAATACACGAGAATTTATTAACATTCAAGAGCGATACATACAAATCAAGCACAAGCATCAAAGGATTGTCAAAAGCTGGAGGCTCAAAATATTAAAATGACATTAAATAATAAAAATAAAGAAAATATGCAATCTGAAAAAATATGAAATTGAATAGAACCTCTGTAGATTCAGCTTTTGAAAGATCTTTGCATCCACAGAGGTTCCAAATGTGTTTCACTCAAAGATATAGCCACATGGCCGAAACATCGTCAAAAGAACCGACACATTACCAGACAAAACAAAAATGGAAATAACAAATAATATTAGACCAGTGGAAAGAAGATGATGACATTGCATCTAGCAAACATATCAATGATCCATCCATCAATCTACAAGGATGCAGATAGAAATCAAAACTCATACCTATCTTCTCCATTATTCATAACGCCGAATATTTCGTTGCTCTAGCACAGGAAGAATTTGGAAAGATATCTAGAGTGCGCCATCTGTTGTGAATTATAGCAAATACTCCTGAAGAAAATATTCAATCAATTGACAATTGATATACAAATAAACAAGTTTCAACACCAAGAATAAGAGATATGAAGAAAAATATGTTTACAAATTATACTAAATAATAATTAATAGTTATATAATATGTATCCAAAACTTATCACAAAGACAATTAAAATCTCCAAGAATATTTTAATATTTAAAGTATACAACAGCAATTTCAAATTTGACTAAAACATAAAATGACAGATTATAAATTGAATTAAAAATTTCTATAGTGATATTTAACAAAATTATCTGGATAGGATTCAGCCTTACAGTATTGAATTAAATCTGCAAGATGGTTACTATATTATGTATTTTCCCATAACCGAAAAATCCTATGAAATTGATTTATTAAAATATTTGTGTATACTACTCATACATGAGTTAAAATTGATTATCTTGTGAATTTTAAATGGCTTATTCTTAAAACCAATTCTTTTGTCAAAAATGTTTAACAAAAAAAAATATTCATTATCAAAAGAGAGAGTTAAATCTAAGAAATTAACACTTGATGAGATGTTGCTTTCGTTTGGTATAAGGAATAAATTTGGGGAATAAAAATTAAAATCTATATCATTTGATGAGGGAGCTATTTTAATGAGAATTACATCATTAATATATCTGTAGAAAGTATATGCAGAGTTTATAAAATTTGACTTGTAGAAGTGAAGATATAGATTTGCAAGAGCTGAACTAGCAGAGCCACCCTGTAGAACACCCTTAATTTGCAAATAAATGTTATTGCCTTGCATCACGTAATTATTAAAAATGACACACTTGAGAAGGGGGCCAACGGCCCTACCATGCTGAAAACACCGGTTCTCGTTAGATCACCGAAGTCAAGCAGCATCGGGCGCGGTAGTCCGGTGGTTTGCTCGCTGGATTTGCACGCTGTCACAACTGCCGCCGTGTTCATGCGGAGTACGATCACGACAAACATGTGGGTCCGTAACTGCTTCCGAGAGGTTGGTGGTAGGGGAAGGAGGGTACGGTCTCTGTGGATGCCTCCCCCACTAGGTTCCGGTCTAAATTGAGTGGCACTTCCCGGCAGTCCAAACGGTTACCTTACACCTTTCTGGTAGGTCGGACGGTCTGGGTCTCAACAACAACAACACTTGAGAAGATGGTGCACGTAAGATTGATCCATATCCAAATTTTGTCTATTATAGAAAGATTTACTTATATCCCAAGTTACTTTATATAGATCTTCTAGTATGTCAATATTGTTGAATATGTCCTTAAAGTCATAAGTTTTAAATCCCAAAATATTAATCGTATCCAACTTTAGACTTCATTGATAACTGTAATTAATAACATGAGTAGTTGAATTATCAATTATATTAGAAATGATTTTAAAAAGAATGACCAATAGAGATTTACTAGCAACTGTTGCACATGATTTATGTCCTATAGTTACAGATCTAAAAGAGATAGGATTTTTATGAAATTTTGGGATCATGACAATATAATGGAATCTCAGATTGTTGCAAGGTAATTTTAATAGTTTATGAAATGCAATAATTTTCTTAGATGTACTTGTTGCCGAAGAATAAATTTTTTAAATATTTCATTGTGATTTATAAAATCGTTTAAGATTTGTACATAATATTTTTTGCAAATGATGGCGTAATTGTTGGCAGCTTTATCCACATATGTGATGACAAATTGTGATTTTAGTTCATTTATTGCCTGCTTCAAGTTAATTGTAGGTTTAGTTGTAGGCAAGTTACCTAAAAGATGTTCTACATTTGTCAGAATGCTGACTTTCCACATATCGAAAGCTTTAATGGGATAGTTTTTACTACAAGCAATTTTGTATATATATATTTTTTTAGATCAATATTTAGTTGTTTAATTAAAAGACTGTGATTTAATGTATTTTAAATTCGAAATTTGGTACCATAAAGTTAAAATTTTTAAGTGCTAAATTTTGAACAATATTGAGATCACCAGTAATTATGTGTTTAAGATTGCAGTCTATAAATTTAGAATAAATTGACTGGTTGCAAATACAAAGTCAACTGGGATTGGTATTTTGATTTCTTAGAGATTTTGATATATCATTGTAATTGAAAATTTGCCTACCTAAAGGGGTATTATATTTAAATGTTTTGAAAATTTGAGTATTAGGAATAGGAGAGCAGTGTTTATACTGCTCAAATAAATAATTAAAATTTATATTATTGTAAAGTGAATTTTTGTATTTAATTACATAATAAGTATTATACTTTTTATTTTGATGATAATTAGAGGTAGAAAGGGATTGAATGGACAGATGGAGATTTATAAAATAAGCTCTTGTTATAATAAGATCACATAATAGGTGTGAAAATGCTCATCATGATTAAATGACTTTAAGAAAATATTATATACTTGATTTAATATTTGCTTTTTGATATTGAATACCCAGGTTTTTATAGTATTTATGTTATATGAAGATTTAAAGTTTCTTCCTAGCTCAGTAATTTTAGCTTTTATGTTCAGATTTTGACACATTTTATTGTTATAATTTCCTCTGGATCTTTTTGATGAGGCACTATAAGAGTATAAGAGTTACAATTTAGGATGTTAAAGATAGAGAGATCATAATTTGGATTTTTATAGGTAGATTTTACTACATTTTTGTTATGATACATTTGATTTAATCCATATGGAAAAATAGTTTTATGCTGTTTGATTAGTGAATTTTCGTAATATAATTTATCAGCCAGATTCTTTACAATGTCCAGAATCGAACTTGAAATATTATCAATACCATGATGATCAAAATGAGCACATTCAACATTATTACCAGTGTTATGATAAGCAGGAGGAGGAAGTTGTGAATTGAGTTATGCTCGAGATCTAAATTTCTTAATAAGGTTTCGATGAACATTGAAACGAAGGTGAAGAGGGGTGCTTGTGTCCAATATATGATATATTACAAGAGATACATGTTAATTTGTAAATGCAATTATACACTTTACAAAAAGTTAAATTATTGGGATTATTATTAATCTGAGAGGGTAAAGCTGACGGACAGATCTTACGTTTATCCCGGCAAGAACAAAAATAAATGATTTTTGGTGAATAGTGATGGCTGAGAGTGTCTATAAAACAAGAACGTGAGTTATGCACTCAGAAACGTAGAAGTTCAGTATTACCGAACCAGGTATGGTCATTGATAACGTACATGGTTTCGGAAATGATTTTCACTTTTTTAACTTATATTCATTTTCATATAACAAATTATTTTGGGAGTCAGAATGGCCTAGCTCCATATACAATTTTTTATGTTTGAAACTTTTTATCTTATACATTATTCATGTATTTACACCATGTATGTTTATGCAGGGAGCAAGGGGATTAGTATCTTAAGTACCTATGTTACATATATGATTTATAAAACTTAAAATACATTTTAATCTGAGGGTGTAGTAAAGGGTTTACATTCACCAATCTTTCATCACATGTAATTCTTTTTTCAATTGCTTATCTTATATATGGAACAGGGAAAGAGGGGTATTTCATACCTATTTAGTACCTGATTTATTCATAATGTTCTATTTATAATTTTCATAAGATCGTCGTAGAATCAATTTTGATCTCAAATTTTCACTTCAAACCATTTTATTTTAACATTTGCTCTACAGACCATTTTCAATAAATGATCAATCTCTGATATTTATAATACAGATAAATTAAAATTCTTAATATATGCATATATGTATATATATAATATGTGAATAATGTATATATATATATATATATATATATATATATATATATATACATTTTAACTTTAACATTAATAAAATATTACCATTTAATTCCTGTAACTCGATTCAATTGTTTAGAAATATTATACTTAAACAACTTTTTAGGATTTTTAGATTATCAGTTAAAAAATGTCATGCTGTGCATATTAATAAGCTAAAAATTACCAGCAAATTATATAAATATCCAGCATATTTAGTAAACGGTATAATTAAAAAGGTTAGAATGGTTGAACATACTTAAATTATCTCCCAGTACCTTATATTAGCCAGATATCCACTTTCTCTTGAATAAGCATTACCATGTATTTACATCCCCTCATAATTTAGCCTCTATGTTTTCTTTTATCATCTGTCCCTTTATTTTGTAGCTCTTACTGCTGAATATCCCCTTTTATAACCTTTTCGCATTACTGTTATTTATTTCTCACGATTGGCAACAGCAGTTCTCAACTTTTTATTTTTTGCGATTGGTAACATTGGTCTCTTTATTTAAGGCTCCAATGGATCAAACATATGCAGTGTTTTTTCAGATATTCTTGTTTCCTATAATTTTTCAATCTTTATTCATGTCGTCCAAGTTAACAGTGTTTATAGATATAATCTATCACTGATATCAGAAATATGCATTTTGAGTTCATTTTGATGAAATACTTGGACTTGACGAAGAGTTTTATCGAAATGAACAATTCATTTGTTTGGACCTAGGGTTTGTTCAAGTGAAAAGCTTAAATACCTGGATTTTATTTAATTTTCTTTTATAGATTCCTTTCCATTGATGTTTGTTGTTTGTCTTCAGCTTGATGAATAGCGGTTTGCCTTTTATATTCCACATTATTGATGATTCATTGTTTGATACTTTTTATTAGTTAGGCATTTTTTTAATGTTGGGGTTTTTTGAGTTGCAAATTCTCCCTATTCTATCATTGGATTTTTAAACTATTTTTATTATATATATATATATATATATATATATATATATATATATATATATATATATATATATATAGCTTAATGTGTAGTTACAAATTTTTTTTCACCCGCCTTTACCACATGTAATTCTTATTCTATTTCTTAACTTATATATGGAACAGGGAAAAAGGGGTATTTTATACCAATTTAGTACCTGTTTTATTTATAATGTTTACTTATCATGTTTTTGTTTAAATATTCAACGGCTTGTCGTATAGTATTTTTGATATCACATTTATATTTCAGTCCATCTCCCTTTCACTTTTGCTATACAGAACATTTTCTATTAATGATCAATCTCAGGTATATATAATACAAGTAAAATAAAAATTCTTCAATTATATATATATATATATATACCTATAAAGGTACTTGTTTGTTGTATTGAATTTTATGGCAAAAATTTCAAGTTGAAAACATAAGACGCCATGGTTAAGACCAGGTTTAAAATATGTATATATTGTTTTATAGTTAGAAAAGAATATTAAATAATACTAATTAATACTATATAGAAATATAAAAAGCTAATCTATATGGGTTAGAAAGGTGAAATAAATGAGAATAATGCAAAATGTGAAAAAAAAATACTACAGGAATACAAAAGACAAAAAGATTGTAAGCAAGAAATAGGCAAAAAATAGCGGAACTAAACAGATCGAAGAAAAATTTCTATGTTTTCTAAAATATATTCCTTATCAACGTTAGAAGGTTGAAGAGATTCCTCATTCGAAATTATGTTGTTCAAAATTTTAGGTTTTTATATACTATACTTTGTTTCTCATTTTTAAAGTTCACATTTTTTGGTTTGTTATTACTCGATAAATTACACTTCTACCTACCATATCTAGTATTTGAACTGACAATATTATATATATATATATATATATATATATATTAAATTCACAATATAATTCTTGAGAAAGATTTTTGGAGTAAAGGAGTTTGGGAAGTTTTAATAGGAGACATATTGGATTTCAATTGAGTACTCTGTGGTGCAACAGATGATGGAACAGTGGTAATATTAATTTGAATTGTTGTAGCTGTGATGCAGAATTTCCTACAATGGCATAGTACATGTGCAAGGAAAGCAAACAATGACGTCGAAAATTTGAATTAGAGTTTTGGATCAATTATTTCGTTTATGACATATATTAGTACTAATCAACTACATTGTATGTATAATTTTATACAGAGTATGCCTGTAAGTGCAATGTATCTATCCTTTCCTGTTAAAAAATTATCCTCACATTTTCATGAAATTTGGCCATACGGCGACTTTTGCATTATTCTGCTGCTACTTAGATTTGACGTCAATAGGCAAAAGGTGGATCATTTTCAAACGATAAGAAAAATAAATGGAAATAAATACGATTAACGTATTGAATTCTTGTTTTATATGTAATTTTTTTTAAGCTACACGGACAAAATCATCCTCACAAATATTATATCATTTGATTTTAATGATAATTAACGTATTGTTACGACGTATCGTCTCAAATCATGTGTGTACTATCGGGTTACAAAAATAAGTTCGAGTATCTGGATAAAGAAGGCTTTTATTTAAAAGCACAAATAAGCGCAAACAGCAGCGATTTACAGCTAATAACATTATAACTATCTTACAAGAGCACAAAACAGCTGTCTGGTACAACAGAACAACAGTTAAATGAATAACTAATTCACAATTTGTTTTCGAATCGCCAACAAAAATCTAGGAAGTTGCCCCGGAGTCGAAAATGCGCCAAAAGTCGCCAAGTTTGAGATATTTCATTAAATATGAGACTCATGTGAGGGATATGTCACCAAGTTCAAGGAACTCTAGTTTCACGCAATAGCTGGTTGTGTGTATTTGTGTTTCCTCCCTGCGGGAAAGCATTTTACATATTCGTATCAACATAAAACTATTTTTTATGTACGTAATTGAATGTCCTGCTTTCTTTCGGATTAAAAAAAAATACAAAATTTGGGACTATCCGTATGTTCGATTGCGGATGAATTCGATTCATATAAACATACAATCTGACACACAAACACTCAGACTTCTAGAACACTTAACCTTTTTGCTCCCATGTCTGCAAAGCAGGATCGAACTGTTTGGGATAGAGTATGTTAAATACCTGTCTTTGTGAGAGGTTCTTCGTTTGGGATGGACGCTGTCCCACCCGTAAGCAAAAGGTTAAGCGTTCTAGATGTCTGGGTGTTTCTGTGTCTAAATGTCTAAATCTACGTATTTACACATTTGAGCTTACCTGACTTTCATTAATTCAAGCCAGGTAAACTCAAAATGTGTAAATACGTAGAAAACTAGAATCCAAATTTCATATTCCCTCACAATATTTTCCCTACATATTGTACTATTTTATGTATGGAAAGGAATTAAGTCATTTAGGAAATAGTAACTTTACTGCAAGCAAGATATGGTTTTGCCAGTAATAAATTCAAAAGTGTGTGTAGGTGTCTCATATCAACCTCCTCAATTTTCTTTATTTCATTTTCAACCATAATACTCTTTTGGGTTCGAATGACACATAAAAAAGATATAGCTGCTATACAGGGTGTCCCAAAAAGATTGAAACGCGCTTTAATTCTTTACCTGTTAGAGATAAGGGGCAATGTAAATTGCAAAAATGTTGAAAGTAAGGTAGGAAATAAGACTACGTTAATGAAATAGTCCTCCCATTAATTTTCAAAAGGTTACATTTTTTAAATTTTTATACGACCCCCCTTAGACAAATTGGGTCAATCAGAAAATTTTTATTTTTAATGCAAAAAGATCATTAAAAAAAAACAAAATTGAACATTGTGAATGGGGACCATATAGTAAATTAGAAATGTAAATTTGTGGCATATCACAAAAAATATAAAACTGGATGATAATACAAGTACATGGGAGATATTTTTGCGAATCCCGCGTAGGCTCACGATGCAATCATGGATTTATTTAGATGCATTTGTGATAAAAAATTTTGACACATATTAATGTATTTTTGATCTAAACAATTCCCATCGTCAATTTGTTTATGATCTCTATTTTCACTGATGAAACAGCCTTTCACATGGTACGGAAAAGTGGGTGGCATGAGTCAGATTTTTTCCTATATCATAATTCAGTTGATTTTAAAGATACAGATATGCGGTTTTTTTTAATGATCTTGTTGAATTAAAAATAAAATATTTGATTGACCCAATTTGTCTAAGGGGGTCGTATATAAATTTAAAAGTGTAATTTTTTGAAAATGAATGGGAGGACTATTTCATTAACGTAGTCTTATTCCCTACCTTACTTTCAACATTTTTGCTATTTACATTGTCCACTTATCTCCAACAGGTAAGGAATTAAAGCGCGTTTTAATCTTTTTGGGACACCCTGTATAGCTTTATGTAGAATTAAATCCTCAGGACTTTCTTAGATACTGCATTTAAAATTTTAAGTGTTCATGGGAAACAAAATTTACATGAACATTTTTATTTTACTTCTAGTGTATAATATATTTGCAGTAGCTTGTGTAAACAATAGAAAATTTATCCAGACATCGAATTTATTTACTCGTATTAGAATCCAACCCTCCTAATCCAGAGCTCGACGTTCGAAATTTTGATAATACAAATGATGTTTTGGAAAGATAAAAAAATATGCGAAAATAAGTTTTACCTTGGGCATTTGATACAATAAACTAAATCAATTTAATTTTAAAAAGAACAGAAAATGAAAAGAAGCAGGTATGCTACACGAAAACAATAATTTTCTACAGCGAGGAAGGTAAAAAATAATGTAAAATTTTCTTACCTACAAAATTGCCTTTAACGAAAGAAGTAGAAAAGAGAAATATTATTTAAGTTTCAAGAAATATATAGTTAAGTCATATTCAATGCTAAAAGTTAGACGAATCACAATGCATACTTATTGAATAAGAATTAATATATGGCAATGTATGACATCGGAATTTGTATTGAAAACAATAAATTTCGGATGAATTTTTAAGGAATTCGAAATAACAATCCTAAAATTTTTTAAGATTGTTTTTATTTCATAGGTTGGCATCTAAGATGTCAATATCATGCAAAAACTAACAGCAAAAATACATTTAGATTACTTTATCACAAAATAACAGATTATATGTTCTATTAAGAAACACGAATATTACTGAACAAAGAAACATCTGAACAAGAGATTCCTAGAGTCTCAAACATAGATATTCTACTTGTAAGGGATAATCTGTGAGATGAATGGCCCATATGTTGCTGAAAGATGTGCACTATAACGTTCAAACTTATAAGCTGGCTGAAGGTACTGAGTATATAGATGCGGAGTCCTGAGTACATACTCGTAAGGGTACTAATCCGTAATCCAGTATAAACAGTATAGCCCGGTCAGAAGTAGCCATCGTATGCATAAACGACTATTGAGTGACAAAATAATCTAATTTAGTCCAATCCCAGAACTGCAAATCATCAAGTATAATGCATTTAACAAGATAACTTTCTTCACACTATAGGGCAGCTAAGAGGTGTAGCAGTCGCGCAGAAGAACACCGCCTTTTGTCACCTAAGTATGCAGTGTAAACTGTGCAAAATGTACTCGTACTTTTTAGTTATAACATCGAAATTAACTATATTTCCCTATTGCTTAAATTCATGTCGTGATAAAGGCTGGATCAGGGTCCCATAACTTCTTACTATCTGTGAAGTTGTGGAACAAACAATGACAAAATTCGCCAGGTGACAACAATCTCGTGCTAATCGTTTATATTTAAACATCAATTCTGCAGGATCAAGATTGCGTACTTCTTTTCCACCTTTTCTAATATCAACAAACATGGAAATAGTTTAATGTGTAAGAAATATTCAAAATTGTTTTTGTTGTGAAATTGATCATTTGTAAATTTACTGCATTTCGATACTTATTTTTCTACTACCTTGTTGCTAGTTTGTTTATGTTACTTTTTTCACTGCTATTGCTTATGAACCTTTTGCTAGTTTATAAACAGTTTGTCTGGGGACTGGGGACTCGCCAAGCGACAGAGGCCACTTGTGTAGAGCCTTTTTCCTGCATTTACTGCCACACTGTTATGCATTCATAAGTTTGTAAATGTATTTGTTGTATGGTAAAATAAAGTTTATTATTATTATTATTATTCAAAAAACTAATAATACATATGATATACATTTTTGCGTGAACAAGAGTACTGCGGGGTTCACGAGCAACAGGTTGCTGTATGAACCTCTCAGCTAGAGGAAAGCCTAATATTGCTTACACGTCAAGCATTAATTTGGCAAATGAATTAGGCAAAATTTTTAGTATTTTACGAAGCAACAAGTATTATGAACGCATTTAATCTAAAATGAGCTTATTATTGAATGAGCAATCATACTTTTTGGATCAAGGAAATTAAGAGACTTTTAATATAAAGTGAAAATAGCTCACCACAGTCATCCACTGTGAATTGAAAGGGCTCTGTTACGTCCTCTATCAGCGTGGCATCAGAGAGGGGGATCTTGCCAATGCCCTGATCCGAAAGAGATCTATACTGGTCACTTTTGGATTTGTGCTTCAAGGACAGAAACAACAGAAAAAGAAAGAAAATTCACATCCTTCAGTGCTCTCACCATATGCAAGAATTCGAGAGGGAATGTGGGTAGGGTAGGAGGGGAAGGTGTGTGCGATGGACTGTTATGAAAGTACGAATGTATATCATGAGGACCTTCAGTGCTCGAATCAGTTTGTTGATGAAACTGGAAATATAAAATGCAAAAGCATAAATTTGATTCTTGTTTAAATTTTAAACTACAGATGGCAGCACAAATGCCAACTAATCTGATAATATTTTTCACACTGAACGAGCTTACTAACTTCTCGCCATCAATTTCAGTTTGATGTTAGATACTTTCTAAAAGTTATTCAACATAAAATACCAATAACGTGTTCCATATTACATGTTTCTATAGGTGTTATCGGCAATTTAGAAATCGTTGGTGCTCAGCGAGCAAACTCGCTCAATGTACTAAAAGATTTAGTCCATTTTAAGATTACAGATGGCAGCACATGCGAAGTACACTTTCATTTATCTACCAGAATTTTAAAAATATATTTTACTTTTTTAAAAAATATATTTCGATTTCTTTTGCAAGTTTCTATAAAAAATGTACAAAATGAAATTTAATCGATTTCGAGCACTGAATTGAGCAAAAAAGTGAAAAAAGGGGTTCGGTTATGTCAATATAAGATATAAAATCGAAAAAATGTTTAATACTTTCAAAATATGTAAATACTTGTTTAGGACTGTAAATGTTCAATAATTTTTATCTTTCATTATACTTCAAAATATCCGTTTCACATTTCTTTTCTGAATAATTAAGCACTTAAAGATTTTATTTTTTACACATAATTGTCTATTTCCTTGTAATCAATTTAGACTTTTGCTTTAGAAACTGATACCGTATTTACATTTTACACTGTTAAAGTTATTTAGGGGGAATTATACTTACGTATTAAAAAATAGTGAAATGATTTCAAAGAATTATCAGAATTATGTGAGTACAAAATATATATCATTGTGCTTGGAAATATTATAGCTATATTTATGGTTACTTTTTTCCCCCAAATATAGATGAGTGCCTTTAAATTTTAGAATGCATGTTTTTTCGTTATCTAGGGACAGTGCATTTAGATTTTTTCTATTCTATT
The DNA here is from genome assembly GCA_951213105.1 of Amaurobius ferox. Lineage (NCBI taxonomy): Eukaryota > Metazoa > Arthropoda > Arachnida > Araneae > Amaurobiidae > Amaurobius > Amaurobius ferox. The sequence goes on along the minus strand of OX578134.1, from coordinate 79,425,455 downwards.
AATTAAACATCTAGCAACATATTAGTATATACTGTATACTAAACATCCATTCCATGCAACATGCTACAACTTTTGAATAATTTACAGTTAACTTTCTGATTAATTATTTAACTTTTAGAATCACGATACAATTATTTTTACAATTTTTTTACTAGCTGAGAACAACAATGTACATAAAACGTTTAACAACCAGAAAGTTTTTCGCTCTATAACATGAAAACATTAAACAAAGAACAATTACATATATTTAAGATAAGTTCAACATTGCAATATTATGCTAACAGAATAGAACAAAGGTAAATAATATTAAGAAGATACTGTCGCACAATAATAATACATTAAATAAAGATAAATCATATCGAGAAAGAAAAATTGCATAGTTAAACATATTCAATGTTATAGACACAGTTTAAAGTTATCCACATGCTTGTAGCGAAGAAACAGATTTTGATAAAGTAAGTTTGATAGACCTGAAGAGGACATTCTTTTAAGAGGTTTCACTAATAAGATGACAGGAAATTAGAAATTTGAAGAGATAAAAATCTTTAAAAATAGCGATTGATATGCAAGCACTTTAAATACAAAATGTTTGTTAATTTCATTTAAGCATGTCAAAATAATAAAAGGTAACCAACAATTATCAAGATCACAGCAACACATATTGCAAGTACTTACCTATACAGCTAACTCTGAAATTTAAATTCTTGAACAATGTCTTTTATACCAGCTTATTATGAGCTATTGGATCTTATAATATACTTCAGTGGGAGAAAAATGTCATTAATAAAATAACAAATTATCAATCTATCCTCAAATTTAAATTTGTATTGTTTTCATTTATGTTATTTCTTTAGTTATAATACCACTTTACTTGCATCAACATTAGTCGGAATATTTCGAATATGTTATTATGAATGAAATTGTATGTAATGCAGAAGTAGGTTATATTATAAAGCATTAGGATATAGTTTCATTATTTTTTATGTTCAATTTTCATCTGTCATTTTCATCCCATTTACGATAATTCTTTTATTAAATATTATAGGACCACCCTCTTATAACAATGTCGTAAATAACAAATTCATGGAAGTAACGAAGGAAATAACATTCACCTTCAGCATGGCAGCGTGATTTTGTTACTTCTATTACAAAATGTATAGCTTTAAAAAAATTTTCAAATTTTCATACTGTATTTTAAATGAATTAATTTGTTTGCGCATAATTCTTGCGATAATTTTTCTCGAATGTATCAAAATAGTATGAACTAAGTTTTTTTAATATAGCTTAGAATAGTATTTCCATAGTTTGGTAAGAGGAAAACGCAATAATCTATTTCAATTACTATAGGCTGAATATTTGAATCAAATTCTTATAAAACTTTATAAAAAATTCAAAGCATCCTATTTGCTTTGAATTTAGTACATTGGCTTAAATTGCATAAGTTACTGCAATATACCTGTTTTCTCAAAATACCCTGCAATTTCTAAGAATTCAAGCACAATCTTAGTCAATGACGCAGGTACAGCAGCGCTTTCACCTGCGTCACCTTACGTTATCGGTTGAATAGGTTATTATTATTATTTGGAGAATTTTTCAGACTCGTTTAAGCAATTTTTGGATAATATTTGACAATTGTGCCGGTAGCTCTTTTTTTTTTTTGATGATGTTCATTGTCGAGGAGGAGGGGAGAATCCCGCCACTTAATCTGCTTCACTCATTCGTAAAGTCAGGAGCAGCCACTGACCCTAGCAAAATTGAAATGTGAGATCAGATAGATTTTTTGAAGAGTTCAAAAGATTTACTCGTATATTATTTGAACATTAATAACTTAAAACATGTAAATACTGAATGTAATGTCTTGTTACTATTTTATTAGCACTGGACCATCAAATAGTAACAGCAATGTTGCTTTGTGTGTCTCTTATTCTAGAGTTATTTTAAGCATAGGCAGTAATGTCCCAATATGGCCGTTCATGCCTGATACTTTTATGTCTAATCAGAGTTATAAAATTCGTAATCAGTGTGTTTGATTTGGGTTTAATTTGGCAATTTGATGATGAACAATTACCAAAATTGAATTTTAAACAGTTGATGAGCAGTGAAAAGTGTTCTGGATAACCACATAATGAGCAGGCTGAAACAGATTTATTGTCCGATTGTTTATTACTGTACCTACTATTTTTATGCGATGTATGATTTTTATTTTAGCTATAAGATTACATTTATTTACTTATGGAAATGTCGCGTCTACGCATTGTAAGTATTAATTAAAAACAACATTTTTGCATATATTTCCACGTGGGTTACATATTCATCAAATACTATATTTAACACATTAATGTATGTTCGTATGTGTGATAATTAGAGCCCCGATATTGCCTATTTTTCTCCTGACTATAAAATCCTAAGATGATAATACATATATAAATTTCAGGCTCTAGTTCGCTATCCAAATCTTTTAATACCTATAAATGCCTATTTTAAGGACTAGCGTCTATAAATGCCTCTTTTAAGGGACGGTGCCTACATATGCCTAATTTAAAGGTTTAACCTATATTTTATTTATTTCTGTGCTTTTATTTATTATTTTGTTAAATGTTTTTTATGCCGCTTCTACATCATGTTTACTAAGCTATACCATTAAGTCCGACGCACGAATGTACTCTGATTGCATAAGTAGACTGAATGTCCAATATGCCTCTTAAGCTGTAGGTTACAGTCGCTAATTAAAGATGTATCTATTACGCCGTCCGTTGGAAGAGGGAGTTAATTTAGGATTGAGGGTTGTAGAGGTTACTCCCCACTTTTCATCTGCTTTTTAATCTATCTTAGTCGCTGTTGCTCCGATTGACATGCAATTTTCACTCTCATATAGGACGAATTACTTAGGCGACCACTGCTCAGATATTCACAGATTGTATAAGCGGACTGAGGGATAAATTTACTTGTTAAACTGTCACTTGTTAACAAAGGCCGGGTATAAAGGGGTGAGACAACCCAGTTGTTAGAGCGTGGAGATTGCACTCGGTCGACCCGAGTTCGATTCCCGGCTTTTCCCAAACTGTCCTCGTGTTCACGCAGAGTACGGGCACGTTAAATATATCGGTCAATAAGCCTTTTCGAGAGATTGGTGGTACAGGAAGGAGAGTACAGTCCCTGTGGATGCAGCTCCCACTGGGTTTAAATTGGGTGGCCGTCCAATCAGATACCTTACACCTTCGGGTGGCCGGCCGTCAAAATGGATGCTCAAGTCCTTGTTGACGAGCCGGACGGCCTGGGTTTTCAACACCTTCGGGTGGGTCGGACGGTCTGGGTTGAAGAAGAATAAAGGTCGCATAGATCGGCTAAAGTGTTCGGGACAAAGATGCTTATGTAGGGCGTATCATGCCCTACATAATCCAATAATTTCAAAGCATTCCATTTTAAAAGTTAGAGCGCTTATTTAACGATAGAGGTATCACAATTCCTTGTATTTCTCGGGACGTATTGTTCAGACGTATTAAATTTTAAGGGAGGAATGTAAAAGAGCAGCATGTAAGAGAGCAACAATACATACAGTACTGTGGCAATTAATTGAGAAATGCAGTTTTTTTTATAGAATTCAGTTGTATTCAAATTTTCTATGGATACATTTAAAACTAATAAGTGATATGATCTCCCCGAGACTTTATAACATCACAGACACGTTTCGGCATGGAATGTACTAGACTAGCACATGTAGTTTTAATTTCAACGTCTCTGAACCATATGTCAATAACGGCCGAAATTAGCTTGTCCATTGTCGTACAGTCAAATTTGTGCAGCCATTTCTTGACAATAGCCCACAAATTTTCTATGGGATTCAAGTCTGGTGAATTCCCGAGCCAATCCAGTACGGTAATATTTTTTTTGAGCAGAAATTTTTGATTCGAAATGTGACATGGCGCGCTGTCTTGTTGGAAAACGCAATCTCCGTTCGACCACAGTTTAGCCATGGTTGGAAGCACTTTTCGGGTCAATATGACTTCGTAACTGGCAATGTTCATCATTCCCTCTACGGGAACAAGAGATTCTGTCCCCAAAACGTTGAAACAACCTCAAAACATCTTTTTGGGCGGATGCTTGGGTGCTTGATTGATGTGGTGTTGATTGAGAGGTTCTCCTTGGCTCCTTCTCATGAACATGGATCTAAATCCCTGAACCACAAAATGTGTTTCGTCAGAAAAGAGAACCTTCTCCCAGTCCATGTTTTGTATATCCGTGCCCATTCCAGCCTTTTTTTCTTCATGCGAAGCGTCAGAAGCTGCTTCTTGTACGGTCGACGTGCTCTCCGCCCGCGTTCTAACAGCCTGTATCCCACTGTTGAAGGTGCAATATCAACACCATCTGCCGCCATGGACTTGGACATGTCAAAACTGGTTAATCGAGGATTTTTGACACTCATTCGATGTAAAGTTTTGTCGTCACGAGCCGAAGTGGATCTTTTTCGGCCGCATCTTCCAGAACGGTTGGTTCCAATATTTCCTGCTTCCTGAAACCGCTTCCAGATCCTCTCGACACTTGCTGTACTCACTCCACATATTTTACTTATTTCCTCGAACGTCTTAGAAGTGTGTTCTCTAAGCGCAATCATTTTAGCACGTGTTTCCGCGCTGATATCCATAACGCTAATGACCCTTGCAACAACTGAGAAACTACCACTGCGGAACACCTGCCACCTGGCGGAGGAATTTGAACACCTGCTACATACCAGGTGCATACGAACACCTGCTACTTTGATAGTAACTGCGATTTGAAATCTGAGCTAATTTGGAGTGCTTCTTCCTAAGCTTACGTGTGATAAATCGAAAAAAGCGACATTTCTCAATTAATTGCCACAGTACTGTAGGTATTAGGCTAGAGCTAATTTTTACTTCAACAATCCATTTAAAGTATAAAGATAATAGTCAATTTGGCCTTACCAGCGCTGGTATTATTTCTGTTAGCTCCACTCATATTTGAACGCGTTTTGTATAAATCGGTGCAAATAGACTGCAGACAAAATGTTTGCAATAAGATACATCGTTTTTATTGAATGTATCGTAATTCTGATATTTAATTTGAAAGCAGGATGAATCACCCTGAGCATGAATGAATTAGGTTTGATGATACCAGTCATGAAAATATAGTTTGCAAAATGATGTTGTTTTATGTTATCTGACGATTTTAGTTTAACCATATAAATTGCATTATGCATTTTAATGATGCTCAAATCCGTACAACTATAATTTTTGATAAGTTTTGAAGTTATATTTTTTGCACAGTGCTTTTGCATTTTCCATATTAAATATTGTTATTTTAATTATAAATTACTGAAAAAATAAATAGTATTTATGGCCTGAATAAGTGTTGTGCATACCAGAAAATTGCGAATATACATTTATTTTCAATTCTGTTTAAACACCTAATTACACAGAAGGTACCACATAAATATGTTCAAGCTTTCAATGTTTAAATGCGTTCGTTGTTTTTACAATGTTTTCAGGATTGGAAGTCAGAAGTCATTATTGTGTATGCTTTACTTTTACTAAAACAATTATAGAAACGTTTTGCATTGAATACTACAAAAATTTGAAATATGAAGTCATCGTAAGTTTTCATGGGGAAGACATCTATCAACATATAAATACCTTTAAATTATATGCACTAACAAATGAGTAAGGCATGTGTGCTTATTTTGTGTAGAGGTAATATTCTTTTTAATATAAATTTTTAATAATTTTCAATATAAATTTGAAATATACGTTTTTAATAAGTGATGTAACCTTGTAATGCCCATAGTATCATATATACTGCTATTTTTCTAAAGGAATGTGATATAGCAAGTATTTTCGAGCATAGATAACGCCATAAGTTTAATTAGTTGCAGATTTCATTGATAAATTTTAGATATATCATAGTTAACTATGTGTTTCATTTTTCTATAGAAAATCATTTTTATGCTAATACTGTACATAATTTATCGTATCAATAAATGATTTTTATCAGATGAAACAATTGTTCTCTGTTCCAAAAATCAACTTATATTGAAGGGGAAATTGTGACTATTTATTTGAAAAAATGGATACAATTTAACGGGTATTAATGTCACTTGTGAAAAGTTTCAATCTTAAAGTAACAGACGCTGCTTGTGATTAAAAAAACATGCAAATTTACATTGCCTACGTATCAAACAATTTAACGAGCACGAACTTTTAGGTACATATCTCATCGGAAAGTGCGTTTAACAGTTGCTACACATTTCGAACGTTTTGGTACATGTCACCCTTTATAATATACATTTCCTTAAACTTCAATTTTTCATTTCAATTTTTTTAACTGCATTAATCTATCCATCTATCCACATTAGCCCAAATTCTCTACATAATCGTTAAGAATGTTACTGCTTATTTGGAATGTTTTAATACGCAACATCTCCAAAAAAGTATATTTTCGGTAACTTCGATGTTTAATGTTCATTCCATCAAACCATATATTCCTTCCCAAGTTTAGTGTCAGATCTTACTAGGAAATGGTTTTGCAAACTACGTATATCGAACATTTTAGTGCTCCTCGAACATTTTAGTGTATTTATATAATGCATAGGCATCCTTTATAATATTTTGGAAACTATCATATTTTTTTTCAAATCAATTGTATTTATCTTTACACTAAACTTCAAGTCTTTATCTCAATGAAATGGGTGCTAATCACATTTAATTTTGTTAAAGCTAAAATTGTAAATTTCGTTAATTATATGCAGCTATCTAATACATTTGTACAAAATTTAAATCTCTCTCAGAATCATATTTAATCTCTCTCAGAACAGTGTTTGCAATAACTACAGATTTTGAAAATTTTAGTGCACCCCCTTATAAATTATTTATATAGACATTCCCTATATCATAGGTATTATAGGCATTCCATATAAAATTTCAGAAACTTCAATTTCTAAACCAACTCTATCTAACTTTAAACTAAATTTCTGGTCTCTCTATATATGCAAAGGGAAGTGTTTAAATTAATATGTAGGATATTTTGGTGTGCTGTATCTCTATAATTTCAATTTTGAGGGATTCAAGAAAAAATGTTCTCTTACTTTGTTTTCTCTATTAGGAAAAATTGTTCCATGTGCCAAGTTTGAAACTCTTATCTCCTTAGTGGGTAAGGATTTCCGGACAAGTTTACTAATTTTCTTTTATATAATAGATAATATGTTGCAATAGGGACAATGGCAGAGGTCAACAATGCATCAGCAGCAGACTGAGAGTCCTCAAAAGTTTATTTCAAAAATGTTCACTTAAATATTTCAATTTTAATTTATAAATCTAACCTTTTCTCCAGAATATATACTTACACATATTTAAATTATTAGAATAAAAATTGAAAATTACGGAACATAATGCAGAAAAGTGATATACTGCAGATTGCATTTTCTTCTAATTTATGGTGTATTAGAATTACGTAACTTTGAGATCATAATGATAATACATGAAGAGCACTGATATCTGTGAAAGTTTACTCAGAAAAATAAAGAAAAAATAAAATGAATTAAACATGAAGTACACAGTAATAAGTATTCGTTCATTAAAGTATACAGGGTGTAGTAATTAAAGTGTCCATATTCAGAGCTATCTTCAGAAAGAGATGATATGACATTCTAAGGGAATGTTCGATATTGTTCAAACCTTTTAATGTAACAATAGTTTCTAATTTGCCATTCTAGGCAACTCCAGGATTAAAAAATGTTCATGCTATTTTATAAGTTTATGTTACCGATATGAAACATTTTTGGTTTTTTTATGTAGAATATTGACCAGTTCTTAGTATGAACAAAAGTATTACTATATATAAAAATCTTTTAGTATTATACTGGTGATTATATATATTTATTTTGGTGGCATTTCTCAACCAATTAATTTCTAAACCTTCTTTAAAAGAAATTTCTCACTTTGTCAACTGATTAGTTAAGACTATTAGTACAGTCACTTTAAGAAAAATTAGTAGGGAACCCGGACAAAATTGCAACACAAACGCTTTTGGTACCAAAATGTAGATAAAAATGAGTTGAACAATATATCCAAAATCCACTAACATCACCTCATGGAAAATCGTATTTTAAGGGTCGGTAGTTGACTGTTCATAGTTATGGTATACAGTGTGTTTCACCTGTTGTATCCGAAGGAATTATATATATATATGTATATATAAGATTAATTATATACGGAACGAAGATATCTACGTTTATGGAAGTTAGGTATAGTAAAATTAATATGCTCCATCAGATGCGATTGATAGCGGAGCCTCTAGCGGCGAAATTCGGAACTTATAAAAATTATTTTTTAAATCATCTATTGACACCTATTTCTGTCAACTACAAAGTTGGTCCTCTGCAAAAATCACAGACAAAGACATCAACTGTGTTACTGCAACTTTAAAATTGATTCCTATATGTTATCTTCGTTCCGGTGAAACACCCTGGTGAAACACCCTGTAGGTAGACTTGCCTAATTCTGTGTTGGTGTGTTTTATGCACTTCATAATAATAATCATAATTGGCAAAGTTAACTGACGATGTCAAATAAATGTTTTAAATTACTAATTTTAATATTAATAGGGTTAGCCATTCAAATGCACCATCACTTTGGCTCACGTTTCTTGATTGAAACTTAAACAACCTCAGTTACTGTTCGTCTTACTCAAGTTTGAAAAATCTGCTGTTGTTACTCAAGACAACCCATAGAAGGACCGGCCGGGCTTTAAAAACCTTTACGCCCTCGTTGGCAAGGTGCCCGGTATGGGTCGTGGAACCCATAGAAGGAGTTGATTATGGTGGAATAATTCAATATGTTGTAGATAATGTTGATCACGGCATTTGTACTATTGATGGTCGTCGTACTTTCCGTGGGATGGGAGTCATTGCCGCTGTGTCACCTGCGCCAAAGACAAAAAGGTATACATTCCCCAGATTGGAAGTTTCAGCAAATCTTCTAAAATATGTAGGAACAATTGCTTTTCTTGCATATCAAAAACGTGAAAGCATCGGTCTATCATACAAAGCGTTGACAACAATTTTAGCGGAAGATTGGTGTAAGAACCTGGACCACATGTGGTATGCATCATGGTTCTTCTATCAGACGCGACCAGGATGGCAAGCAATTATGCAGACAATTCATAAAAGGCAACATATCGGGAAAGCAACCGTCTATTTCCTGCCAATGATTGATCACAACCCCAATGATATTTCATCCGTGTATTCAAAGTTGCTGTACGTAAGTGGTGGAGCAAAGAAACAGAATGTAACCCCGGTAATTATCTTTCATCAGCCACTGTACTGGAAGGCTGTGAAAATAAGTAGCGTTGAGCATTCATTAAGTATTATTAAAGACACGGTGGTCTTGCGAGGAGGATTCCACACCAGGGTGAGTTTCCTCGGTTGCATTGTATACTTTATGCAAGAGGCGGGATGAGCTGAAGTGTTTGAACAAATCTATGCTGGTAACAAACACCATTAAGCATATTATGAGTGGGGAAGTTGTTTCGCGTGCTATACGTGTTCATAGTATTGTCGACCAAGCGCTAAACATCATGCTCACAGCTACATCATATGACATGCCAACTGAGGACATATTGCACGTTGAAACGTATCCTCCAGATATCAAGCAAGTGGGCGAGCTGTACAAAGATCTACTAATTGACAATACCATTGCTATTGAGGACGTTAACTCTTTCGGGGTACTGCACTGAATATTTGAAAAATCACAGGAAAAGAAGTTGCAATTCAGCGGCAATAGAACGGTAGCCTTATGGCTTCAATACATGAACATGGTCTCAGCCGCCCAGGCGGTGAAGTGGATAGCGTCTCCGACTGCTGTCTAGTGGGCTTGGGTTCGAATCCCGAGTAAGGCATGGGCGTTTTTTTTTTAGGATGAAGTCAGTCTTCCGCCTTCTGGGTCCTCGCCAAATGTGAAGCTGCACCCCGCCCCAGACCTTCGTCAGTGATGCTTGTTTGTGTTAATAAAAACTTTGTGATCTCGTCTTGTGTAATTCTTTGTCCTTCTTCTGGCATCACTGGTCCTGTTTGTGGTTCGACCGAAACAGGAGGTTATGAGCAACAACAACAACAACATGGTCTCAATTTTAAAGCGATTTATTCGAGCCGAGAGAAATGGGAATTGGAATCTGTAACTGCAAACATTGGCTGATATGTTACTATACTTCGCAGCAGCAGAACATACCCAATGCACCAAATCAGCTCGCGTACATCTATAGAACATGCTGTAACTGAAAATATTGAATCCTGACCAGTAATCCAAATTTCTGAATGAACTCTTCATAATAAGGAGAAGTGATCGTCTGTGGGCGGGCCTTGTCCCTGACTTAGTAATTGACAGGCACTGATAAGGAGTTTGGAAACGACTGGAGGCTTGACACGAGGACGAGGTATGACGGATAGTCAACGGTCTATTTGGCTGCTGTCAATGCCCATATGTGCTCAGATTAATGAGTCTATGCAATAACTTACTGGACTTCTCTACTTCACAAAAAAAAACAGCACGTTGAAGCGTCGCAATCACGAATACTGAAAGATACTTCGGACACACAGACCATCGTTTCTTTTCTAACATCACTGAAGCCCATCGTTGAAGAGCGCGAGTTACGTAACATCGTAACTGGAGTGACAGCATATACTGAGGTGAATGCAGATGCATTCAAGGACGTTGGTTTGTGTATACTCATGGACATGACAGGGAAAGCAACAGACACGGAGTTGCGGAGTTGCAGAACACGGAGATGCCTTGTCACTTACGCTTTCCGATAACCAGCTCCAGCAAGCAAATGTGCAGTTTTATAAACCTGGAACGTCAAAAGAAGATGTGATAGCAGCCGAGGCACAAGTTCTTCTATGTGTTTATAAGGGCAGATTACCAGAATCGTTGCTATATTTAAGGCACAGACTGTTTGTGACTAAAGTTGCTTCATCATCAAATTTTATTAAACCTCAAAGACTTTCTCCAACACGTGCCGTAGCACAATTTCATTACTTCAGAGTTTACCTTCAAATAATGGAATGGCAAGGTGTATCCGGAATGAAACCAGAAGAATGGGGATGGCATCTTGCTGGATAGATATATGTACCAACCATAACAGACAAAAAACCAGCTCTTCCAAAACTTTTGAGCATCATTCAGTGTAACTGTACTACTGGATGCAAGACCTCGCAATGTATATGCCGAAAGCATGAATTACCGAGTGCGTTATCTTGTGATGAATATATGGGAATTGCCTGTTTCAACCGTAAGTCTGCAGAAGATTCGGAAAATTGAGATTAAGAAGGGTTTTGTGATTACTTGTAGCAAGTAAAACGTGTTAAGATACTAAATGAAAAGAGAGATAAATGCAAACTATAAATTAGTCATAAAACATTTTAAAACCAGAAAGTTCAAAAATTATATTTAAAATCCCCCTACCCCAACCCACACACACACCGACCCGACAAAATGAAAATTCGGAACTTACTATAAACATTATTTTTATAAATCATCCGATGACACTTATTTTTGTCAATTATAAAGTTGTTCCCCTAGAAAAATCATGCACAAAGACAGCATAAAATTGAATACGATATGCTATCCTGAAAAACGTCAAAAATTCGTTAAAGAATCGTAAAAAAATGGTGTGCACGCATAGGATTTTTAAAGGTTTTTCAAGATAGCATATCTCAGTCAATTTTAAAGATACAGTAACGCAATTGATGTCTTTGTACGTGATTATTATAGGAGAACAACTTTTTAATTGACAAAAAGAGGTGTCATTGGACGATCAAAAAAATAATTTTTGTAAGTTCCGAATTTGGCCACTATAGGGGCGCTACATTCAATCTCATTTGATAGAGCATGGTCATTTTACTTCACATATACCTAACTACGATAACTCTAGCTATTTTTGTTCAAAAGATATGCCCGAGTCTCGACATTAGTAAACACCATGCAAAAAGACATTACAAACAACTACCTTGTGACTCCCCAAAATAGGGTTTTCCATAGCCCAATTTTGGTGGATTTCGGATATGTTGTTCAGCACATTTTTATCTAGATTTTGGTACCAAAAACATTTGTGTTCCAATTTTATCCGGGTCAAATCGTATTTTCACTGTATTATATATGAATTAGCTTGATTGGTATTAATGTATATCATTCTGATACTTTTTTGGTTAAAATTCAAATTGAGATTTTCCTGTATAATAGAACATTGTAACAATTTTATCGGGATTTATTATTGTTTTTCCGTACTGAAAATGCTGTTATCATATGTTAGATCATTACCATGATTCTTGAAAGATATTTCATTATTTCTACACAGTAAACGCGGCTTCTCCTTACAAGAGACTATTATAATATATTTTCGCCGGAATTTATCATTGTTTTTTTATAGTGAATAAATATCTATTAAAAATCAATGTATTAAAGTTTTTCAATATCGAATAACAAATAATGTTCAATTATAAATAACACTTATTAATAATAAACAATTGTTCTAATTAACATTCTAACATTCTTTTTAATTGCAAAACGATATATATTTAGTTTTAGAGCCTTGCAAAAATGTTTTAATATAAAATTCTATTTTGAATATGCCCGAACCTTTCATACAAACAAAAACACACACACTTAAAAAATGTTATTACCTTTAAATATTTTAATAATGCTTATTCTAATTCAGATTTAAAAAAAAATCATTCTAATTTTTGTCTTACTTAACCTTTGCATATACAAAATTGTATGGAGGTGCGTGCATTTGTTATAGTGTTATTGCTTAAAAAATATTATAGTGCCATTGTGATAGTGTCAAGGTTATAGTGTCATTGTTTAAAAAAATGTAATAATATTGTGCAATTTTTTTCATAAAACCAAACACGTATTCCCGTTTAGTTGAATGATGTGATCTGCTGCTAAAAATCTTGATTTATTTATTCTCTACAGAAAAATAATGGTAATTTTTGTAACAATGTTAGTAGTATAATCTACAGGAGCAAATGGTACAGATTAAACTGCATTGTGCATATGAAGAGTACTAAAATAGTATATATCAAAATAAATCAGCTGAATGCATTGTAACGACACGCTTCATGGAATATATATTCCCCCTTCAACACCTTCTTCGTTTAGAGTCACATCTAAAGAAACTTCAAATACAATTTTCATTCCGGACTGTGCGAGAAGTAAGTATGCATCGCTTTCCTGTTTGGTTATGAAGAACACACGATTGCATCCAAAAAGTGTACTCCAGTTCTGTACTTAATATAAATTCAATTGTTTGTATTAAATGTTTATTTTGTAATATTTGGTTGTTAATAAGCCACTTCGGTACTGACTGGTGTTGTTTAATTAGGGCCAGTGGATGTCACAAGTTTCAAGATTGAGCCTTACTTATGTATTGGGCACATTTGAAGCTGTGCTCTTCAGACAATTGCTCTTGATTTGACGCAGGCGTATTTTTAGAAAAGGAAGTGATTTTTCCTAGTACAAGTAAACCAATCAAGATATTTTTATGTACTGGCATTTTGCTTTTTTTAACCTAATAGTGATTTCGAGTTACGGCTGATTTATGACTGATATATATATATATATATATATTGTAATTTAATTTCACAATTTGTGATGTTATCTTAAATAGAATGATTTTCTTAACAGCCTTGCGTAAAATTAACTATTATAGATTTAATTTTCATAGAAGTTCTTGTATTGTAATGGGTAGTGTAATAATCTAACTTTGAGCTGAATAATGAACAACTGAAAATGAAATGAAAGTTGTCCTTAAGAATGTAATAAATGTTCTTGTTAGAGTGTGTTAAAAAATATTCTAATATTCATGTTTTTAGATTGGTTATTTTTAAAATGTCTGTTCTAATAATTTCGTGGATACATGTAGATTTTTTTTATTTAATTTGATTTTAAGTCCTGCTTCCAAGCAGGCCTTCGGTCTTTAATTCCTTATAACAAATAAAATTGCTGTTAGTGAGGTAAAAACTTGCAAAACTTTTTTGAAGAATGCAGGCTAACAAAGACCCACTTTCTTCAAGGTGGTTTTGCACGTTTTTACTTTAATTCCTTGCTCACCTCTTTGGTTATTCCATCCTTCAACTTAAAATTTAAGTAATCATAAGGCTTTTCATTTTAAAGTAATGGATATTATTAATAAATTACTATGAACTTTATAATTTTAGACCTGTTTAACTCTATTTCCACAACAAAGGTATACACAATTTAAAAAAGTATAGAGAAAAAATATGTTTACAAAAAATTGGTTGTTTGAGCATATGAACGAGTGAGCGAAAAATTTGAGTATAAAATACTATATATATTTACATACTATCTCTAATTTCCAATAATCCGACAATTTCAGTAATCCTGCATTAGCTGATTGTTAATAGTGCCGAATGACTGAGATAATATACAGTAATTTTCTTCATTGAAGAAGTACACTTTTTGGAAGAAGTTATTAATTTGAAGAAGCATTAATTTATTTCTCTTGCTAAATTTATACAAAAATTAATTTAGAAAAAGTAATTGCATCATATAAAACATTTTGAATTTTTTTACTATTACATATTAAAATTTAAAATTATGTGAGTTGCTAAACATAGAGCTTGAGAAGGTTAATCTTACTTGTTTTATTAATATTTGTTTTTCTTTGTGGTCTGACCGTTTCCGTACAGGTTGATTATCTGTGGGATAAAAAGAACATGAGGAGGATGGGGATTTAGTCTGTAAAGACACTACTGGTAGTAGCTTAGTCTCATCGACTATTTCTCATTGAATTTCACATCTAAAATACACGTGTGTCTGAAATATATACTGAAATTTTTTTATGCTAGAATTAGCAGCTACCAGTTGTGCGTCGTTTTTTTTGTTTGGTAATTGGAACCCATGCTTGTGTTTAAAAATAATGCTCTACTCCTGTACTCAATTTAAATTTATTTATGTTTCTATTAAATGTTTGTTACGTAATATTTGGTTACTAATTAGTTATTTAAGATATTTGGTTGTTAATTAATCATTCTCTACAGTTTGAAAGTATTCGGTTTGACGGATTCTGTTTCTAACCTAGAAATCTAAATATTTAAAGATTTAAGAAATAAATGCGAACGAAAGCTCAAAGTAAAATGATTGTCATTTTATTTTCTAATTGGGATACCAGTAGACTTAAACAATATTGAAAGTGGATATGTGAGGAAAACCAGTAAATATTATTTACAAGTTCTTTCAATATATTATTTACATTCTATCCAATAGTGATAAATAGTGTTCATATAAACATTTGGTTGTATTTTGGATACTGGATTTCACTGAAGATAGCTCTAGGGATACTTTAATTACATAGTACAACTTGAATATAATCCAGTTTGAAATACATAACATACATAATTTATACATATATAATATTTTATTCCAAATACAGATGCAAATTTCATAACTGCATTGAAGTAAGTTTTAAAAATACAAAATATAGTTAAAACAAATCCACCAGTTTCTTCTGTTTTATATTGATGCTCTAAAACTCAGCATCATTATACATAAAAATTTGCATACATAAATTATATTTTCGATTTGTGGGAAAGAGTATTACGATAGAAGTCTAAGTCAAATACAAATTACTCCAGTACCTACATTTATTTCTATTTACAGCGAATCACATAAAATAAATTTACATTTTTCTTTGTTATATCAGAATGAGTTAATTGTAATTATATATATGAACAATAAGCGGGGAATTACAGAGGATGTTCACATTTTTAGAACGATTTTCTTGCAATATTACTATATATATTAAGTGATATTATGAATTAAGACATTTTTGATAGCCTTTTATCTGGACTATTAACCCACGTGTAGATTTTCGAAATAAGAGAGCATTTTACGTTTTTGAATATGGGCAAAGTAGGCAAATGCTGGGGGGGGTTCCGCGAAACTCGGGGGGCCCCATTTTACTTCTTAATGTACCTTTTTTACTATAAAATTTTTATGGGGTCATATAATTTAATTTTGCCTAGGAGCCGCAGCAAAGGATTAAGGCGGCCCTCGTCAGTAGTGGTGTTTTATTCCACTCTTCATTCAGGGCTATACACAATCCATCCATAATTTGGGGTATGTGTTTAGAAAGTGCTCTTTGTAACAATCCAAAGGCACAGCAGTCCATTGGTGGCACATCAGGGCAAGATGATTTTAAATTTAATTATTTTATATTTAATATTATATGTAATCGAAATTTGTAAACATCCTTTGTACTCCTATAACACAGTTTTATATACTTGTAGCAAACCTATTTCGACTTTAGAGAGGTATAGAAAAACTGTGAACCTCCGTTTAGTTATAGAGTCCATCTATTAAATGCTATTAATAATTAAAACCATAAATTGCGCTGCACAACTTAAATTGTGCTGTGTTAGTTCAAAGTAACTGATTACTGTAAATAAAATTAAAAATTCATGCTCCTTCATATTCCAATACAAATGATTCCAAATTGATATTGAAAATTAATTCTGTTACTATGGAAAAAAATCTAGCGAATAAGAGCTGAGACGAAACTGAGGAATCAGCCAGTCATAGCTTCCACAGTGTACTAAAATTAACCTTGCCGCGAGTACAAAATTTTTATGAAGTCATGTGAAGAAGTGGAAGCCATTTTTAATGCATTCATAATAAAGAAAATATATAGAAACAATTTTACATTAAACTGAAATATATATTCCTAGACAGAAACATTTCATACATTTGAATTTAATGCTATATTTTTTAACATTATTTAATAGAAGGTTATAATAATTTGCAATTTATAACACTACGTTAAAAATTGCTTCCAAAAATATATGTTGTTCAATTTTTAACAAAAGGATTGAAATCGTAGAAGTGTTGTAATTTTAGGCATATTATCCCATATTTTAAAAATTATCATAATATTTTTTAAATGAATAAATGATTCAGTACAATAATTATTTTTGAAACGTAATAGCAATTCCAAAATACAAACTAACAACTAAGTCGCTTTTATATAGACTACTTACTATTAAATAGTAATTGATAAATTAATTATTCCTTAATAATTTGAATCATATTCCCAAATACGTTTATCTCTAATATCTTCTTATATTTATCTCTTATTAAAATTCATTAACAACGAAAATTACTGTACTCTTGATTACTGTATACTGATTTCACTCATTCAGATAATGTTTAAAGGGAAGGACAATTAATGAAATAATTTGGATTACAGAAATTCACTAACCTCGATAAGATGCAGTTTCCCATTGGTGGATCTGGTGCAAAGCAGCATGTGGTTAGTAAAGAGAAAACATTGTCGAACAACCTCAGTTTCTCTTTTGCCCATACGGGCTCTCGGGATTTTCGATTTCTCTCCACCCAGAACTTGAATCACACTGCCTGTGAATCAATGTTAGAAATATAGTTAGACATTTGAATACAAGCAAATATCCATAAAATGAAATAAAATAATAAGTTTTACAGTATTCGATAAAACAGCCATAAAAATATATAGATAAAATTGCTGTTTAATAAAATAGCACAAAGAGTGTAAGAGTTGTATAATTTAATTTAAATATAAAAGGAAACGAGTGTGAGACTCCACTCGACTGTCTCAAACATTCATATTCCAGAGTGTTTAGTTCTACTATTATTAACGAAATGGTTTAAGTATGAAAATTGGTCACTAAATCCCAAAAATATATGTGTCTTATTTAATTTTTTTTAGAATTAATGACCTATTTATTATTTTCAATTAAGCATTTTTAAATAATGGTCAGGTACTTGATACACTATCGCACTATCTTTCTCCTATATATCGGCCAGAATCGTGAAGCCGTCATATGATGTTGCACCACTGGTGCAACATCATATGACTGTGTCCAACAACACAACATCCATGTCCGCACGTGGGACTCCAATCCACAATCCGGCAGCCGAGCGAGCAATAGAAAACGCTTGCCTTTTGACAGCTTAGACATGGCGTCGACTTATTTTCAAATGCTTTGTATACATTTTTATTATTAGTTTTTAATTTCAAGTTGGATGCTCATAAATGCATTTGACTTATCTGTGTAAATAAAAACTATTTTGATACGATTATTATCTATAGCATAGTTTGAATTATCAATTTCTTCATATACAGTATACTGTCATGATTGTTCCAGCAACTTCCCGTAGGAAATAATACTATGAAAAGTTAAAATTTTGAATAATTCGCATTCTAATCGTGAGAATGACTAAAGATTCTAGAAAGTTCTAGTTTTTCACATAATCTACATATACAATTCTTTAGCTGTAAGTGCATTTGTTTTTGAGTTCTCTTGTTGCCTTTTGTTATGACGGTTTTCAAGGATGCAGCTTTTCCAAATTAATTAAGAGTTCAAAATCCATAATTTTCCTCCTTCCATTCAAAATTCTAAATTAATTTAGTGTTATTGTGTATTTCAGCAATTTATCTTTTATTAACGTTAATTTATTATCCCTTTCTATCATCACAATATTTGAAATTATCGCGATGTATTTACAAAAGCTAAATATATCCCTTCAATTCTTTGCTAATTCACCAGTGTCCCCTATACGTTTATTTCTGAGGCCTCACTCTTTCCCTTTCGGTTGGAAACTGTATTTACCGAATCGACAAGAAAAATGCATCTTTTAAGTGCGAAAAGATTCTTTCTCAGCTTATCTTTCGAATATCTGTTTATAAGGTGCCTCGCAGACATTCCTTTTTTATTAGTCTAACGTCTCGGAAACGAAAATCTCGTTGGCGTGGCATTCTATTCCGAGCAGCGAATTGAGAAGGTTGTCAGCCGCTGTCCGGGGCTCGTGCTAGGGCGCCCGTGACCCGCGGACACCAGAAGATTTTTCATTTTCAAGTTTCTAATGTTTGGAATTTTAACATTCTGAATGTTGTGCCAACAATTAATGTGAAATGTTTCTGGTCTTGTTCTGCCATCCCAGTATCTCAATCTATTGTCTCTACCATCCCCCACCGCATCTTTTGCATCAAAGTTTTCGCAAACAATTGATGTGAAGTGTTACTGGTCTTGCTCTGATATTGGGTGTTGGAAGCGGCCACAAGACCAATTATCGTTTTGTTTAAACTTTTTGTGCTTTTGTGAAGAGCAAGCTGTTTTATCAACAAACACGGGCTGCAGAAATATCTTTCTTCGCTCCTGTGCCATCTAACCGTTACCTCCGATAGCAGAGACGGGAGCACGCCCCCCCCCCCCGAAAGTCGACAGTGTCGTGCCCTGTAGGCCCAAATCTGGCCTTCGAATTTCGCCTGACCTTTTCTAGAA
The DNA here is from genome assembly GCA_951213105.1 of Amaurobius ferox. Lineage (NCBI taxonomy): Eukaryota > Metazoa > Arthropoda > Arachnida > Araneae > Amaurobiidae > Amaurobius > Amaurobius ferox. The sequence continues at coordinate 79,406,113 of OX578134.1, read as the reverse complement.
AATTCTCCCCAGCAGCCCACACAAAGAAGGAAGTCATTAAGTAGCTTGCTCGTGAATGTAACGGCCAAAGGATTTTTTTCTAGACAATATTCCTTTATCGTGTTTTGTGAGTCTGTAATTTCTAATTTTCATGACGGAAAGCTTTCTTATACGACTTTGCATACCTTATTACTTTATCGTGATACATTGGTTACATTACTACATATTGTAGATGCTCCTTAAAAGTGTAAGTGCATACCAATTTTTGCTTCTTATCATGTCATTTAAAATTACTTAAAATGTTAAATATATGGCATTCAAAATATTTAAATTATATTATTCCTTGTTATCTGAATTTCTTTTCAATTGAAGCTAATTGGATTCTACATTGTTTTGTTGCTAATTATCACGTCAACAAACTTTTTAGAGTTTTCTCAGCTAGTTTTAAAATTTTATTGGTGCCACATTAATTAAGAAAACTGCCTAGGCACTTGTAAAATTAAGCTTTGTTAAATAATTGTGAAGTATTTAAAATCAATGTTTAAAATGTGTATTTTTTCCGGTTAGCTTATGTTGTTCATTGTATTTGCCTAGTGTACTTAATTTGTTGCCATAAATTATTCAGTTTCCAGCAGATATTTTAAAATTATTTTATTAATGTTAGTTTTGTGAATTTTTTATAAAAGACTAGCAATATGTCCGTTCTTCGTACTGATTATATAATAAAAGAAACTTAAAATTCAAAATTTGCAGTGAAGTTTTAATATTTGAAGTCTTTATATTTGAAATTTTATAATAATTCTAACAAAAAGGAAATAAGTGAATTCTACCGTGCTGAGATAATCAACAGACAGATAGATGCACAACTTACAATTTTATGTATACTGTTAATAGCAGATATACCCGACATTGCTCATGATTTAAAATATGTGCAAATTCCTGTAGTATTTTAAATGGCATTGTTACTCAAAACATTCTATTAAAATATTTCATTTAATTCTCCTTTGACTTAGTTCTTCTAAATTTAATTCTCCTTTCTATGTTTTCTATACAAAATTGTCTTCAGAAGCAGAACTGAAGAATAAAACATCTTGATACCGTTTGCAAGAAAATTATAAAATATATATGAAATTGGATCAATACTAAAATGAAAGCGCTAAAATGATATATCACTTTTATTCTGTTTAAACATTTGGCTAAGCACAATATATGTGTTAGACTAAACGCAATATATGAATTAATTAACTAAACACAATATAAGAAATAATTGACTAAACACATGAGTTTTACCAAAATAAAACATACGAGGTATTGAATTGAAAAGGTTATTAATTCCCGTAATATTTAAATCCGAAAGCTGTAATTGATATAATCTAGCTAAAGATGAAATTTCGATCATTTTTAAAATTTCCTTTTATACCAATTTTTACTTTTCTTATATACATAATGTATAAGGAAAGTATTGTGACGGGGTCGAAAATTCGAATTAGAGTTTTCGACGGGAGAGCACGATTCAAGCATCCCTGATCACGAATCAAACATTTTTGAAGTGATGTCTGTGTGTGTGTGTGTGTCAGTGAGACTGTGGAGACGATAACTGACGAACGAATGGACCGATTCGAACCAAATTTGGTACAAAAATCATAATCTGTAAACACTGGAATCTTATTGTTTTTATACGCAATCGAATGTTCAGAACCCCCCAAATTTTCGAATAAAATTTTGAAAAAATCGTCGAAAAATTAAAACCACTAATAAAGTTACGCAAATAGACATTTCTTATGTAATTTTTCATTAGAAAACGATTGGCATAAATTTTAGAACGCTAACACAAACCGTTCTCGAGATATTGCACATTTTTCAAAAAAATTATCAAAAAGTCATACAAAATTAAAAAAAATATTTCCTATTGAGAAACATATTCACTTTTCATATGTAATACTATACGATAAATTGGGTGACATCATTCTCGTGGATCTAGCTCGTTCCATTCATGGAAAAAGATACTTTGAGTAATACTTTTGGATTTGAATGCCAATAGTCATTTGTCTGCTGTAAGAATAACTTATTTCTTCATCCATAACGCTTGGCGAGGTTTTGGCGACGAATTTGGCGGAATGTCGCCAACTTGGCAACTTTTTGAAATGTTGCCAAATTAGCGAAAATCTCGCCAAATGGATAAAAATGACGCTAAATCAATGAAAATGACGACTAATTGTCGAAAATTCAATATCTTGGAAAGAATATTAGTATCTACTATTACCTATTATATATCTACTAGTACCTATTTTTTTACTGTAAAAGTAGTAAATTCATTACATTATATAAGGAAAGTCATGTGTTGCCCACATCAGATTTTTTTATTATTTAAATCGGAAAAAATATAATAATAATCGTCTGCCTAATAAACACATTTGATTTAATTGCGTTGCTAAGAATCATGGTATAATTTTCTTAATAAATTTGAGGAAAATATATCATCTGCATAATGCTATTTCTATGGAATGTTTAATTGTGTGATTTTTATTCATATTTCGACAATCCGTGGTCCTAGAAACTCGAAACATGGATTAAATTTTAAGTGGGGCTATTTTAAGGCTTCCCACAACATTTTCATGAAATTCATTGTAGCTGTTCTAACGTGAGATAGATAAAGACACACACAGACGGACAGATAGATGTATTTTCAATTTTATTTAAATAAATAAAAAAATTTCATTCTTTTTTAAGATATTGTCAATAGTAAGAAATCGTAGCAATAAAAATGCTACACTAAAGTTATGAAAGTAAAATAATAATGTAAAATGTGATGTTTCATACATCAAATAGCATATTTTTAACCGTTTGACAAGTTAGTAATTGCATGTAAAAGATTTAGTATCTTAATATATTGCATGTGTATTTTTTATTATTTGTTATGGCATGCTAAAACTTTAAAAGAATGGGTTAAGTTTGTGATTAGGTTGTGCACATTTTTTAATGCAGCGAATAAACTGTTATTATGTTATTGAAAATTATTAAAATTACTGGGCGAAAAGTAAAATAACCAACTTACAATTTCAAGTTACCATTGCATATTTCATTATATTAATTAATGTTAATTTAATAATACAAAGCTAATTTAATCTGTCTTACATTTTAAATTGAATGAAATTATAAATGAAATATTAATGTCAAGAAGTTCTATTATACAGCTTTATTAAATTTGCAAAATCCCTGAGGTATTTCAAACTCTATAATTAAGCAAAATTGTTTACTATTTGTTAATGTGTGGTAGTAAAAAAAGGAATTTAAGATGTGCTATATTAGAAAACCTGAACTTTTACAAATTATAGTGCATATGTTAATGAACGACATTCAACTAGTATTTTATCTTAATTCTAAATCATTTTACAATTTATAACAGCAACAAAAATAAAATAAGTAAATTAAATTAAAAATAAATAAATAAATAATCATATTGAAAGTTAAATTCTGAGTTTATTTTTTATGATTATATTATGATATTAAACAATATATAGTATTCAGTAATCATTTTAGTTTCAGCATACTTTATCTGTAAGTGAATGCGCAGAAAAATTATTTAAATAAAATGCCTGATTAAGCAATAAATACACAGAGTTCTTTTTTAAACTTTTATTAAAACATCACTGACTAACTTAATGAAATCCATTCATCTTTGCTCCCAGAGTGAATTTAAATAATTATAAATATTTTAAGAAAATTTACAGCAATATTAATCTTTTAAATCATCCATTTTAACGCGCATTATCGAATTGTTTGTGAACAAGCATAAATGCAGCATTTCCTTACGTTTCACTTTGCTTGTTCTATGATTTGTAGAAAATTTGAAACTTCCAAATTTAATGAATATTATTGCTTTACTGACAAATAATCATTCCTTTACAGGAAACAGAGAAACAAAAAGGAAGCAAATAGCAAAAGCTCCAATGGCGATCTGGAAGACCTACTCGCAGTGGGCCTACAAGTTGAGACGTCAAAAGTTAGTGCCTATCGAAGGTGGCGATCTGGCCCAGAGTCTCCAAGGAGAGAGCGGAAGGAAATATGGGCATAGTTCCTTTTTTTCATCTGAATGCTGTCTCTGTCACTAATTGGTGACGCTTAGAATTATCACTAATTTTATTCATGTGAAGTAGTGGCTTGAAAATTTAACCAGTTTTCCCGGTTCCTTGTGTGATTGGATCCTAATTGCTTCTAATGTGTGGTGCTGCCATCTATATATGGTTACGAAAAGCATACAAGTCCAAATGATTTTCTTATAATAGATAAAGTGTCCGATAATTTGCTGAGAATTATAATCATTTTTATTCATGTGAAGTAGTGGCTTGAAAAAAATTTAACCAGTTGTCCCGGTTCCTTGTGTGATTGGATCCTAATTGCTCCTAATGTGTGGTGCTGCCATCTATATGAGGTTACGAAAAGCATCGCAGCCGAAATGATTTTCTTATAATAGATAGTGTTGCCCGATAATTTGTTATGCATTTTCAATTTTAATAATTTTTATGGATTTATTTCGCACGTACACCTTTATTAGCAAACTTAGGAATTATTATTTTGTATATCAATAATTTGTGGTTTTTAATTATTTTGTTTTATTCTAAATATTAACGTTTGGTGGACAGCTTTCAAGGCTTTGGTCTTCAGACCAGAGGGGATTCTGAACCTGGAATTTAATTATTTTAAAATCTTTGTTAAAGGTTTTTGAATGATTGTTTTACTTTAAAAATTAAGTACTAATGATTTGGAAGATGTTTTTGAAGCTCTTAAGTTTAAAATGTTTGTTAATAATAAAAGTTTAGTTTAGCAGAAATTTGGTTGTGGCTCTTTTGTCTTGGCTGTGCTAATATTATTTTAGGTACTTAAAGATAAGTGGAATTTTGGAATTTAATAAGTCGTTAGTGTGTATTTTAAAAGGTAAACATTGAAGTAATGAGCACAAGCCAAACGATCATAGAAAAGGAGTAAGAAAATTTATCATTAAATCAGCTTATTGGAAATAATTTTGAAGGTAAAATAAAATGTAATACACTATGCGATCAGGCAATTTAAAAATAATAATAACTTTAGTTTAATCTAAATAAATAAGAATAAATATAAATAATCAATCATAAATACATTAAGGATGCCAAAAGCGACATCACACATTTAACAGACATAAACACATAACACAGGGGGACACCTTTCCAAAAGTGATCGAAATGTTTAGGAGGTTGTGAAGCGTGCTAATCCTGGAAAATCTGGAATTCGAAAAATTTCCAAAAAACAATGCCTTCTCTATATCAGTGGTGCTCAACTCATCCGTCAAATCCATCTTTGATGTAAAATAAGGAGTTTCACATGGTTGCTTTAATGGAACTAAAATTAAATTTTATTTTACATTTTTATTAATTAAACCAGAGGTTAAATATATTTATATTATCGTTAACTTTCCATTTCAAGCGTTGCAGTTCACAGAAAGAATTAAAAAAGAGTTCAGAATTTACTATCATCTAACTTGCTTTCAGCGGAGTATCTAGCTCGAAATCGCCAACCTCCACGTTGCTTCCAGAAGAGTACCTAGCTTGAAATCGCCAACCTCCACTTTGCTTCCAGAAGAGTACCTAGCTCGAAATCGCCAACCTGCACGTTGCTTCCAGAAGAGTACCTAGCTCGAAATCGCCAACCTCCACGTTGCCTCCAGAAGAGTACCTAGCTCGAAATCGCCACGAGCGGATAAATAGCACCAGACCCACTTCGACGTCATGATGTTACTTTACCCGACGGCAATATCGACGACCTATAGTAGCTTCAGAAACCTGCGCCTGTGTTCGGAGATGGTAGTTTGTAATACGAACTCATCATCACTCATAGTAATTTGTTCAATCTAATAATTAGTATTATTAGACAGTTTAGAATATTAAATTCTAAGTTATAGTTGATGCTTAAAATGAGCTACGCCTATGCAAGGAGTATTTGATTTAATTACGATCTCGGTACTATTCAAGGAGATTTAAATATATTTAAATCTCCTTCGTATTATTGGATAGCATAGAATATTAGACTCTATAATTGATGGCTAGATGTGATATATAGATATAATTTATTCATTTTGATAACCATATGTCAACGGCACCTAACCAATTTTCCCCATTTGAAGAATTGTTCTACTTGGATGCAATTTAAAAATTATTTGCTTTGTTTATATTATGTATCTCACAAAATCAATCTCCTTTTATTAGTCATGCAACAGTTAAATTGTTAAAAGCAAGAATAAACAATTGATTGTTTAGAATTTCAAAATAAAATTTATAGATGTAAAATACAACTGACTACTAATTTTAAAACCTTCAGTCTGGCTTAGATATGGCCATACTGACTTATGTTTTAGTACTGTAGTTAAAACAGCACCGTATTTGCATTAGACAATGGACAGGGAAATACTGCATGCATGGAAAAAATTTTAATTAAAAAAATATTATCAGTAAAAATAAAATACATTAATTGTAATTGTATAACTCTGATAAAACTTTCAAAAAATATTTATATATTATAAATTTTCAAAAATTTGAGATTTTAATGATAAATTAAATTTGAAAACTACTTAAACAAATTTCAGAATGATATCCTGTGCCGTGAGGGCACAATAATTCAAGAATAAATGTATTTTAAATATACATCACAGAATGTACATACATGTACATTAAATGCAAGTTTGGGCTAATCCGGAGACCAAACCACTGCACTTTCAGCTCACTCGCCAAGTCGCCGCTAAGCATTCTGAATGCAAGCGCTTTATGTTGTAAATCTTATTTACCTTTAAAGTTCACTCTACACAACAATCTCATATTTTTTCTCTTTTGTTTAAAAGCCATTGATAATTTTCTAGTGGATTTTTAGCATATTGTGGTTAAGATATTTTTAAGTTTTCAAAGTATAATATATGTAAATTATTAATATACAAAATTGTTTAAGATCATTGATCATTACAGTGATTTTTCACCTAAGCTTATGTTCTAGATATATTTCTCAATTATTTTCAGCGCACTCCTTTGAATTGCTTTATTTTGTTAGTTCTGTTTCTACTTACAAAACTCGTATATATTTTTTCCATCACTTGCTAATAATATTCTAATGTATTTCTACTTCATACATAGGCGCCTGCAACACTTTTTCCAGGGGTAGGGGGGGAGGCAAACTCAAGAGCATGATGAACAACATTGACTGGTTTGATGCTTGCCTTTGTTATATTAAATGCTCAAGGGGGAGTGTGCCCCCCCCCCCCCGACCTCCCCTAAGGGTGACCATGATTTCATATTTAATAAAATTATTGTAGAGTTCATCTAATTTAGAAATAAGAAAACATTTAAAATGTTATATCTTGTATTCATCTTACATACGTAACATTTTTAAATCGCACGCATTTCATCCATTCTTTGTATTTTTATATAAAACTATTTTATTTTATTCACCAATAAGTAAAACTTATTGAAATAGAAATTATGAAAATGCGAATTCCAATATAAATTTCACTTGTAATACCAAATTTTTTTCCAATCACTCAGCCTCCATTGTCAAATACATACCTAAATAATTTTTGAAAATTATGATCATGTTTTATTTCTTCCATGTCATGAACAGTGTGCAAATAAATGATTGCAAAAATCATCCGACTTCAGTGCTGTAAAATTACAATTGCAGCTTTGGATCAATATTCATATATCTCGAAAAGAAAAAATTGACGAAACTTAAATTTGCCGCGAATACTATACAAAAACTCCGCTAACCGAAACAACGTGTACCCTACGTCATCTTCGACGTCAATCACATCATCGTCAGTAGTGGTTCCTTGTTGGTCGAATCGGAGTGGGTCTGGTGCTATTTATCCGCTCGTGAAATCGCCAACCTCCACGTTGCTTCCAGAAGAGTACCTAGCTCGAAATCGCCAACCTCCACGTTGCTTCCAGAAGAGTACCTAGCTCGAAATCGCCAACCTCCACGTTGCTTCCAGAAGAGTACCTAGCTCGAAATTGCCAACCTCCACTTTGCTTCCAGAAGAGTACCTAGCTCGAAATCGCCAACCTCTACGTTGTGTGAGACATTTGAACCATGATAGTATTTAAGCAACATAACTTAATAATGTATCAAATTATATAAAAGTGATGGATATTTAAAGCAGAATTGTAAATTTCCTGCAAAACTTCATAACCTTTATCAGTACAGCATTGCAAGTTAAAGAAACAGTACTCTCTTCAAATTATGAAATGTTGGTGACGTATTTTGAATAGACATTTCGTAGGGTTTTTGGAGATATTTTTATTTGAAAAACTAAAAATGAGAATTTACAATTTTATTAAAAAATTTCAGTTTAGAGGAGGAGGTTGAAACTCTCATTTCTCCTTAAATACGCCTTTTATTACATTTTATGTTGGCTACATATTTAAAGCTTAATTGCATATCAAAAGTAGACTTCGATGTCCCTAAGGTTGGGCACCACTGCTCTACATAATAGTAAAATAAAATAAAATAGTATCATTAGCTCAGTGATCAAGAGAATCAACCGCAATTTGGAGAAGAGTTTTTTTACAACTTCCGATCAGCTTGTACATGCTTGTTAGAAGCAGTGAATGATTAATATCTGAATAACATTGAAAATTGGAATTAATTGCTCACTACCCTGCGATTTATGACAGCTGTGTAAATTCGCAAATTGTAAAGCCAATAGAATCCTGTATGGAAAAAGCTGAGACATGAGGAGAGTCTAACTGAGCAGAAGTTACATTGCGACCTACAATTTGAAGGACGTGAGTATAAGTTCATTCAAAGTATAAAAATAAAGATAATCATCTCTATGTATTGGTGGTTAAGAGATACAATTGGACATCCGAAGATTAACAATTTGATTTTCTACCGGAACAAGCGTTATTTGCACAGTATCAACCATTTTTAGAGGCAGAGCGAACTTCTTTTTGAGAATAAGAGAATTAGAGAAGTCTCTTCAGCTAAAGCAGGAAAACGTTTTCCAACAAAAGGTTCGATCATATGACAAAAAAGTTAAAGCGTTTCCAAACTGCATGCATAAAACGAAAATTACTAGGAGGAAATGAAATAAACATAAAAAAACAACAGAAGAATGCAAAGCATTTCCTTAAAACTTCAGTAAAATTTAACTGTATATGCTATCCAGTTTAGCATTCTTTTATACTCACAGTTATTTTATACAGTAGTTCGATCGCATTTTCTGCTCTTACTGTTAACCATTCAGCGTGATTCATTACTGTAAATATTTTCGGTTCATTTTTCTTCAACAAATTTGCGAACGATATTGTTTTAGATTCATGTGAGCAAAGTTTCTTTCTGTTGGCATACGTTTTCTGGTTTTTCTACAGTAGTTTCTCTCCCTCTCACTTTCTATGTCTTCTCACTTTTTATGTTGAAATAGATTCGTATTGCCTTTGAAAAGATTTATTGTAATAATACTTGTTTATTTTGTCCTATACAAAATGTCAAGAAAAGTCATGGATCAGGGAAATGACTGAGAAGAGTATATAGTAAATATCGTATATATTTATGCAGGTGTATAAGAAATCCAAATAGAGCTTCACAATCAGAAAACGTTAGGGGTTAAACCTTTTCTTTAGCGGGGTACGGGGGTACTATCTTGCTTCCTGTTAGAGAAAGGAAAAAAGCGAAGCTGTAAAGCATTGCAAAACTAGTACAAAGCATCTTTGTCCGACACTGAAAAAAAAATAGAAAGGAACCCTAAAAATGTAGACAAGCTAACTTCCTCCTCCTCCTCAAATCCAACATTTAGACAATTCAGCAGAATAAATAACATTGACTTTATTATGCACAAAATACAAAATGTAAACATTTAGCAGCGATTCATACTTGCACATGCATAAAAAGATATTTCCATGTGTTTTCAAATGTCTCCACGTTTACACACAGACTAATAAATTCGCCTCCTAAAATCGCTATTTAGATAGTTATTTTCATCTTTTGCTTTGAGGGAGGGGGGCAAAGACCCTCAGTAATTAATTTTACAATGCTCTATAACTCTGTAATAGATTTTTTCTCTATCTCTAACAAGAAGCTAGATAGCTCGTTGTGCCTCGCTAAAGAAGAAGGTCAGCCTCCTGTTTAAAATGTATATGATAATTCTAATACTTTTCGAGTTATTTGCCCCAATCCTTTTCTTTACACCCTGTATATTTTATGGAATCAACTTACTATAAATTTACATTCAGTTTTTTATAGCTAGTATATTCCTATCTAAGTATCTTTGAGTGTACTATTGAAATGTACTATTAAAAATTATGGAAATTTTTTATATTGCGAAATTTGTTGGCACATGTTGTATTGACTTATACCCAAAACAGTCTTGCTCTCCATTCCCTTTCAACTTTACTCTCCAATTGTAGCAGTCCGGTATAGGTTGAGTAAATATTTAATAACCTTGTATATACCTTTGCCTCTCATTTATAGCAGTTCTGTATTTGTATTGACATCTTTAGAAACAGTGTTATATATTTGAAAATAAGTCGCGTATGGGTTACTCTGGTGCTGATTAGATTTTGGTATGATTCAAAAAAATGTAACTCGCTTTGTTTTGCACAATGACCCGCAAAAATCGCCAAAATCTAAAATAAAAAACTACGTATCCTCAAATATATCCATTAAATGCTTGTTTTATACTTAATTTTTAACGAAGAAAAGAATAAGATCAACTCCATTACACTAGGACTAGCCCCGGTCGTCCACTTTGTTACTCAAGTCCTCTGGACGAGTCGGACGGCCTGGGGTTTCCACACTAGGACTAGCCGTTCTCGAGATATTTTAATTTTTTCGTATTTTCTCTGCACCACCTTTGAAAATAAGTCCAGTTACCAAATAAGAACGAAAATTGAATTAGAAGTGAATTAAATTTAATTAAAATAAAGAGAACGTGGATATAAGTATGCAGGGAAAGTCATGTGCTGGCCACATCAGATTTTTTTTGGTTTGTTACCATTATAGCGTTTTTAGAGCACACTACAATGAATAACACATGTTTGTAACTCACAGTAAAAATGTATTATATAAAATCTTATTGCGGCTTCTGAATTTGCTTGGTTTTGTCGGCAATTTCCTGTGTGCTTGGATATACTTCTGAACAATCAAACAAGATTAAAATATTCTGGTGAGCGTCAGTTAATTTTGAACGATATTTAATTTTAAAAGCATTCATTACTAAAAACGATTGTTCACAAACGTGGGTTGAGTCAAAACTACAACAGCATCAAATTCCAATTCATGTAAAGTTGAAAATTATCAACTGAAGAAATTTCCAGAATTCAATATTATTTAGACTGGATGAAATGAAAATAATTTCAGCACATTTGCCTTTAAGGGTGAGCGTCAGTAAATCTTCTGCCCTATCCGCGCTTTGTTAACTTTCGCGGCACACATTTGTCGCTGAAATTCTGCTCAAACAGTTGCGAAATATTTTCTGAAACATAAAATGCAATGCTTAGATTATATTAAAACTAAATTTAATACCCAATAAAACATAGAATATATTTTTTATTTTAATTCAAAATATTTTTGGTGCTGCCATCTGTTGTCGTAATTTAATTCATACCGATTATTTTTATTTTTTGATGAGCATTTTTAAATGTCTATTCCTTCTAATACGCTATTAAATACAACAACAGCTCATATATAATAATGCCACAATCACGGAAACGTAATTGAATTTGGACTTGAAGACAAAACATTGATGTACATTCAGATCCCCTTATCAAATTTATAGAATGAGAAATTAAACTCAAATTAAAATTATAGAATGAGAATTTAAACTCAAATATATTGTCATTGCGTTGTTTCAGTATGTAGATGCACAGAATTTAAGCAAAAATAAAGTAGTTTTAGGACGGATACAACACATAATATGAATTAAAAAGAACTTAAAAAAATCACGATTTCGAAACAAGATGGATGCCATATATCATTTTGACGTGGGTCATGTGATCGTTTCATATCATGGTCACGTGATCGTTTCATATAAGAGGTGTAATTATTATTTTAATTTTTATTTAAAAAACTACTGAATATATTTCGCTGAATTTTTTTTTATATATTTTATGGAACAATTTGAATATTACCTAAAATTTTCGAAGCAATTTGTGAATTTTAAATCCGCTTAAAAAATGTTTGAAAAATTAGGTCCCATAGGGCTCAATGTATTTCATTTTTTCGACCCGGGTTCAATCCAAAACTAATTGGGTAATATTATTCATTTATATTCCCATAGGTTCTACAGGCCGTCTGAACAACATACTAAAATTTCATTTTGATTAAGTCATTTTTACGGCAGTTATTGTGCGAACGGACAGACAGACAGACAGACAGAATGAACAAAGTCATAAACACTTTTCAACTTTGTTGTAAAGTGTTAAAAAGGGGTTTCTAAAAAGCTCAGTTTTTTTTCGTATCTTTCTCGAAGTCATAGAATCTTGCTGTAAAAAGCCGTGTAAAACAGATGTTAAGTTTTCGTATCTATTATAATTTGGGGCATTTTCAAATTCCTTTTATTGTTCTTGAGCAAATGAGATAATTTGTTTTGAGAAAAATAGAAAAAAGCAAACTTACATTCATGAAAGATGATATATACACCAATATTGGGAAAGGCAGTGTTTTTCTTATATTTTGCTTGAAAATATATATTATATTCGTCTATGAATTCTGTTATATTAGGTTATATTTGTCTTTTAAAATTAAAATGGAATGTTGCTGTAATTTCTTATTTCATCATATAATAAATGTATTTTTTAAACATATACATATTTTCTAAAAAATATAGACAACAGACATCCGTGTGCCAGTGAGGAGCACATGTGTTACAGATTGGCCCTCACTGATAGTGATAATTCATGGGGTTACTTTGTATATTGCAACTCTATTTCGTATGGGAGAACTTTATACTATGTAGTTGTTCATTATTTTTGTCATGGTATTATGTGTGCATTATATATTACTGTCTTCTATTTGCAGTGGCATCGTACATATTATTGTGTTTTACTTCGTGTATTTGCATCTATAAGGTCTTGTCTTCAACTTGTTTTAATATCCCATCCTGGTCCTTTCCTCATGTTTTTTTTCCTGATTTTTGCAGTTATTCCACCTGTAAATTACCTTAAACCTTGCGTGTGTCGGTGCGTATAGGAGGTTAAAATGGTAATCTGTTACTGAAAAAGGTAGCTATATTACACTTTTTGTTTTACACTGAAGCATAGACATTTTTATCCACATACACGATAACAAATACATGTAAATGAAAATATATTATATAGCTTAACACATTTTACGTTTAGAAAAATACTTTTGCAGCATATAATTACGAAAAATAGTAACGGTGTGACAAACAAAACCTGGGAAAGAAGTCGACCAACTTTGTAAAAAGATTCTACTGACACAATATAATACTGGCACAATAGAATTTTATGATGAAATGTTTAGAGTTAATGATACGTTAATATTATTTCAAAAATGAATAATTAGTGGGAATTAGAGGTTTTACGTTAATATTTCTTATGCATGTGCTATTGTAAGCGAACTTATTTTGAAATTTAAATGAACGCAAAATGTTTCTTACATAATGCATCTTTCATAAATTTATATTACCTTGTCTAACAAATACTTGGTTGACATCGAGTAAAATATCACATCCTCCTGCGATCATCCTCTCTGTTGCAAGATTCTTCCTGATGTTTTCAGTCTCACTCACTTCGTCATGCATTTGCTGAAACGAATAAATGTGAATATTTTAGATTCGTGGAAAATTGTTACAATTTATTGCTTTCATTACTGTTGAAGGCCCCCGGGCGAGAGTACTTATTTCTAGATTGAGATTAACACCATTTGGGACTTATAGTTGCATGTGACCAATTTTACTGTGTATCAGCTCCTACGTTGTTTTTGGAGTCAACATTTTATTGAAATTGTTTTGTAATAGTTCGATTGTTTTTTTATATTCGGATTTTCTTCGTGTATGTCAGTTGGCTCTATTTTTTGATAGATCAGACCCTTCTGACAGGCGAAGATATGTCGTGTCCTCCTACTGTTGCCCCGTGGTATACAACATTACTAACCATCTTGAAAACTAACACATTTTAATTTTGACTTTTATCCATAAATTAACCATAAATAATCGAACGTGAGCCTTAATGTTTGATTTTTAAAAATGATAAGTAAATTTTTATCTCAACAAGAAAGGAAACGTCAGAGGCAACAAGACATTTTTGTCATTCTTAAATATTTTTGTTATTATTTCCGATATTTTGATCACTATATGTCAGATGTTTTGTATTTTCCGTGAAAACATTACCATTGGATGCCAAAAACGTATACTGTTATATATAAAAAATTGTATGCAGTAATGTAGAGGTGGTTATATCTCATGAAGTTAACGAATTAAATGCAAAATAATTTTTCAAATGCATTGCATTTCTTAAAACTGTTTATGCTTTTGCTCGGAATAAATACATATAATTCACAGATATATACCAGGTGTCCCAAAAAATTAAACCGCGCTTTAATTCTTTATCCGTCGGAGATAAGTGAGCATTGTAAATTGCAAAAATGCTGAAAGTAAGGTAGGAAATAAGACTGCGTTAATGAAATAGTCCTCCTATTAATTTTCAAAAAGTTACACTTTTTAAATTTTTATACGAACTCCTTAGACAAATTTGGTCAATCAGAATTTTTTTATTTTTGATGCAACAAGATCATTAAAAAGCCCGCATATCTGTATCTCTAAAATCAACTGAATTATGATAAAGGTAAACATCTTACTTATGCCACTTTTCCGTAGCATGTGAAAGGCTATTTCATCAGTAAAAATAGGATCATAAGCAAATTAACGATGGAAATTGCTTAGATCAAAAATACGTTAATATGTGTCAAAATTTTTTATCACAAATGCATCTAAGTAAAGCATTATACAAACAGAGATCATATAAAGCAGCGGTACTCACTACGCAGTTGGGTATCCTATGTATTATCATCCAGTTTTATCTTTTTTGTGACATGTCACAAATTTTACATTTCTAATTTGATATATGGTCCCCATTTTCAATGTTTAATTTTCAATTAAATATAACTCGCTCAATTTTAAAGATACAGATATGTGTTTCTTTTTGATCTTGTTGCATTAAAAATAACAATTTTCTGATTGACCAAATTTGTCTAAAGGGGTCGTATAAAAATTTAAAAGTATAACTTTTTGAAAATTAATGGGAGGGCTATTTCGTTAACGCAGTCTTATTTCCTACCTTAATTTCAACATTTTTGCAATTTACATCGCCCACTTATCTCCAACAGGTAAAGAATTAAAGGGCGTTTCAATCTTTTTGGGACACCCTGTATATATATATATATATATATATATATATATATATATATATATATATATAAGAAAATCAAAAATGATCGAGAGGTGATATAAGTGCCAACAGTAGATTGTTTTAGATGAGGTTAATAGTTATATCTATATGTATATATATATATATATATATATATATATATATATATATATATATATATATATATATATATATATATATATAGATAGATCATCCTAGCTTTCATATTCAAAACGGAGAATTTAAAAGTTTTGTAGAGTGGCCATCACACAGAATATCTAAGAAAATCTTTAAGCAACCCATGAACTTTATAAGGAAAGGCCCATGAATGTATACGTTAGATCTGTCTATAGTAAAGTGACCATACTTGATCGATTACAGTGCCCCTAGTGGAGAATTAAAAAAGTTAGTATGACGAACTCGGCAATAAAGAAAGTAGACGCAAAAATACAATTACAAAAATGTAAAGCGCAGTTATTTAGTACGAATCTGTTACAGGAATGACCAAAACACGTATGCGGAAAGCAATAAATACGTGTCAAAGTGGCGTATCATCAGGGTATGGTACACGAATACACCTGCAATGCATGTCAAAGTACCGTGGTCACATTCTTTCTCGAATTCAAATGTTCATTGTTACTGATGGAGATCATTTTAAACTGGCTCGTCACTAGATTTCTGTTCATTTAGTGTTTTCTATTGCAGCATTCCTGAATAGGATATCGATTCTCTAATAAGCCTAAAATGTCAAATAATATTTTTGTAACATTTTTATTGTGGAGCTAGAGGTGCTACAATCCCTTTTATTCGATTGGGCATGGTCACTTTATTATAGTTCGACCTAATATGTATACTTTCCAAGAATGCCTGTATAATACGTTTAATTCATACATAGCGATAAAATACTGATATACAACTTTATGTTCTTACCCGTGACAATTCTTCTAATTTAGTTCTGGCATTTTCTAGGGATTTTCTTTCTACATGATTGTGAGGTGTATGTGCTAAGAGTTCATGCAGGGTAATAATGTATCGAGGCACCTGAAAAAAAATACAAATTTCATTTATAAATTACATTAATGGCGAATAATTATTAGACTATTGAAAACAAAATACTTGCTTTTGACATCTTATTTCTAAGAATAGTGTCATTTCAACATGTGTTCAATATATAGTGGATCATAATTTATATTCGATAAGTTCACATTTGATAAGTACACATTTTAAACATTTCTAAAAAAGAAACTACTGAAGGTAGTGATTCCAAACTTCGTGACATAATGAAGGAGGTCATGGAATTTTAGATTCTGGAATAAAAATGATTAGTTCCTTAAGTCAGCACCAGGTGATAGGCGTTTTACTCAACTATTTTCTTATACAGTGATATTTTCTATCTACAAATCGTACTGGTAATAATAAAAAGCTTATGAAATGTCCTCCACCACATATTGGAATATGTATTAAACGTTTACTACGATATTTTACAGTCATTAGATTATTGGTTGACAATTTCCTGTAGAGTGGCCACCTTGATCACCGAAATTGATTCCGTGCAATTTTTAGCTTTATGGATATCTTAAAAACACCGTTTAACGTGATATCATCACAATTCATAGGGACTTGAAAATGTCGTAACCAACACGCTGCATTCCACTTATCATTCTACAACTAACTGTATAAAATGCAATACAAGGTTTCAACATGTACATGTTGCAAAAAAAAAAAAAAATAGATGAAAACTACTTTGAACTGGCCTTATTGTTAACTGTAAAATTGTTTTTAAAGTCAATACTAACATTTTTTTACCTGTTGGTGACTTTATGAACTAATAATTTTTATCGTAGAAACTAAAATTCTATGACCCTCTATATTTTATTGCTAAGTTTAAAGGCTCTATGCCAGTGTTTCTTTCAGGTAGAGGTACGGGTTTAAACTGTAAACTTTAATTATAATCAATCGCCGACGCGGTGGTTGAACTGTCAATGCAAGCGTTTCTTCGTGCTTGCTCTGCTACTGGGCTGTGAGTTTGAGTCCCACCTGCGGCATAGATGTTGTGTTGTTGGGTACAGTGAGTTCCGTCCCCACAGGTGCGCCGGGGCAACGTCGTGTGACGGCTAAATGGTTCACGATGCTGGTCGATGTATAAGCAAATGATATGTATCAAGTGCCTGGCCAATTGAAATTAATAAATTATAATCAGTCTGTACATTGAACTAATATAACAAAATACGGTCTGCAAAAGGAAAGGAAGATTAATAAAATAGAAATTCAATCATTTTATGCATCACAAATATTTTAACTATTTTAATGATAAAATAATATGTATTTCGTAGTAACATCATGTCCATTAGGGTTTCATTTTAAGGAAGCATCTATTATAAAAATTTGTCTAATAGATAGTGGCAAGACTTTTAAAGACATTATAAGTACACTCCAACTGCAGAAGAAAATATTATTTTCCTTGCAGATCGATTGATGGAACGTCGACTGAGATTCATGATTCAGCGGAGTCAGGTGAAAGAGCTTGAACAGAAATTCGTGTTTGAAATTCGATTGGAACTTAAATGCTTTCCATTGGGCCCGAACAACTTGATCATATTTTAATGATAATTTACTTGTCTAGTAATTTGTTTAAATAATTTATAACATTATATTATAAAGTATCTAACTTTGTATTATAAAGTATCTATCTTTGTATTATAAAGTATATACCTAACAAAGGTAAGAAATGCAATGGAATTTACATTTTTTTATTAATCCCCCTCGTTTAACCAAATTCTCTCTTAACCGCTTTACTTGTCCTAATTAAGATGTTTAAGTTGGTACTACTGTAAAATAGTTTTTAAATACTTTAATTAAAAATCGGCTATTTTTAAATAGTCTATGTGCGTTTCAGGAAGATAAACCCCACTTTTATTTGTGATAATTTTCTAGGAAGTTTAAAATATCTCGCTTTATTGATAAAACCTTGTGCACTTGCTGCAGTAAAATTTATTAGAATTGAGATTCATATTCATATATTTTATTTCTTATGAACACAGGACAAAAATGTAGTCAATAACAAGTAAAAAGTATAAGAATACCAGGAGCCAAACTCTTAGTCAAATCTTGGCACTTTTACGGAATTTGTGTACTAGTACTTAAATGTACACAAATTCTGTAAATTAAAAGTATTTAATGATTTACGATTAATAACGTTTTGGATAAGGAACACCAGAGTCTTTGTACCCTGTCTTTTGTGCAAACTGTTTATTTCTCATTGAAAGTGTTAGACGTTAAGGAGCTTTCTAAAAATATGTATAAAATGCATCAAATATAATAATAATAAATTATTCTTATTCTCCATTTTAGGTTTTGAATTGATTGTGGAAGATATCATTTTATAGAACGTAGTTTGGAAAACGCTTTATTTATACAATATAAATGTAAAATGCATTACAAGATCAAAACATCAAATTCGCTTAACAGAAAATTTCTCATATCGTTATGACTGATAATCCTCGTAAAGCCCAGTTATGTAGTAAATACAATTTTGAGAGCTTTATATTTTACACTGAATAAATGAAAACGTAATAAAACTTGATGTTCTCACCTGGTGCATAGGATATGTAAGGAATGTTTCTAGGGTCCTTCCTTGAAGGCTGGATTTTTCTTCGAGGCGCCTGAGGATGGCGACGAATTTTTCTCTTTGCTTGCATTCCGCTAACACCTGCAGGCTGTAGTGGTGATTCCTCACGTACTCCTGATAGATGGTCAGCATGGGCAGCAACATGTCGAAGAGATCTCCTGGGACAGAGGGCAGCGAGGGCACTAAGTTAAAGGTCATCGGAACCCAACTACTACAAGCTACGAGATAGCAACTTGCCATGCAACAAGAACTACTATCATCGCAGAATCACAGTCCAGGGGTACTCAGGAAATGGTGGTTCAAATCATCGGATGTATAGAGAGGAAAGGAGAAAGAAAACAACTTTACTGGCTTGAAGCGAAGCGAATGTATGAGTTTGTCGTAAAAAAAATCTTAATGTAATATCTATAATATGAAGCACGAGATAGTGGATGCTTTTACATGCACATTTTAAATCAATGTTCGTATAAAATTTGAAGTTTTGTGAAAAGAAATGACGTTTTGATGAAAATTCTATCAATTTCATTTGGCGCCTGAAATCTAATAAACAGTTTCATAGTGTTAAAATATTTGAATCTTATTTATGCAGTAAACTAATTTATACTTTTTTATCCCTATAATTATTTGCATAAGTAAAATGTAAGAATAAATAGCTGGTTATCAAAGGAGAAAATGCGTACACAAAAATTTGTTGGCTGAAAAAAGAAGTTTCTACTTCTAAGTGAAAGCGTTTTCTATTTTAAAAGTTAATGCTAAGAAAATATAAAAATTTAATTTGATATCCTATATTTTAAGTTATATGTTACATCCGGGTCGGCAATAACTAACTCTGTATCGGTAGATAGCTTCAATAACATCAGCAGAATATTTTGAGATATCACGCATGCCAGATTATTAAAAGCTAGGAGAAAGAAAACTTGATTTTTTGTAATGACATTTTTGGAACAATTTTAGTTAGAGATTGGTTGAATTTTCTGCGTTTAATCTTATTGATTGATGAATATCTGTAGCAATATATGTTTGGGGAATATTAAATAAGGTAAATTTAATAAAGGTACTTAATAAGTTAATATTAATTAAGGTAATTCTTAGTGAACCACCCTGCTCCTGCCGAATCCTTTTCAATTATCATCTAAGCTATATCTATAGCCAATCATGAGAAATAGATGTTTCAAGTTACAGGAAAAATTTCGAACTTCAAACAGAAAAGAATGTGAAAGGGAAAGTCCTAATAAACGTTTCTATACTCTCAGAATTTGATGATGAATCCATGTCAGTCATTACCTAAATTCTATCGATACGAGATGCTGAGAAAAAGATGTTTCATGGCGAATTCATCAAAAGGCTTTAAGTTGTGGTAGACATGTGAAAACTTGGCATAATTTGAGTAGAAATTAAATAAAAAGTTACAATTACCTTTTTAAATTTAAAGTGTGCAATAAAAAAGTGAAAAATAATTTTAAATGTGAAGAAATATGTCCTTAAGATTAATTCGAATCGAGGTAAGAGCTAAAAACTAAGAACTATTTTTATTCTGTCATAAGGTGCTATATTACATATTTCAAAAACTGACACAAAAAAGTTTGTGTAGAAGCTTTAACACGTACACATTGCTTTTTAATCAGAAATCGAGGATAATTAGATAGATGTAACTAAAATTCCGAAAATTGGAGATTGTGACTAAATGGAAGGTTTGCAATTCTGGATTATGTTTTCCAATGTGGACAACAAGGAGATATAACGTAATTTCTCCGACAATAAGGAAAGGTTATGACGCCCAAAACTCCCCTCTGCATACGCAACGAGATTATTATAACATATACAAGATAATTATACACATATTTTATCTGCATATTTAAAATTGAAAACTGGCAAAACATTATACATTTTTCATATTAATGATCAATCGGAATGATCTGAAACCGGAAAAGAACTCAAGTTTCTTGTATTCCATTAATGTGTGATAACTTTTGCACATAATTCACCATAAAATGGATGAAGCAGTAGCTTCAGGCCTCAATTGTCAAAAGAGCCAAGTAAAATTTAATTAGTAGAATTAATGCCAAGTAAAATTTACTTTGTCATTGAAAATTCTAACTTAGATGAAAGTTGCCGTTATAATTCTAGGGTTAAATAATTTCAAACTTTGAGTATTTATATGAAATATCAGTATTTTTGGACATTCGTTGATAATTGCAACTGATAAATAATTTCGTAAAATTTAATGTTTGTAGCAAGAAATTTTTATGTCTATATAATGCTCTTGATTATTGATAAATGTTGTAACTTAATGCTATATGCATTAAAAATGATATTATCTACATATGATGATTATGCACAATTTCTCAAATTTAATGGATGATCCATGATGTTGTGGTTATAAAGCTAACCATTGAATCATTGGAAGTTAAGCAGCTTAGATTAGGGTTCGACATTCAGCTTATATGATCTTGCTGTGGCTACATTAGAGAGGTTTTAGTGATTTTCTTAGTATTGTGAGGTCTATATAACCTTTGGTTATGATTTTCCCCAGTTTACGTTATAATGTCTGTTTTACTTTAAATTAACAAATTCCGAATGATTCCGTTATGTAGACCAATCGCAGAGCCAAGTAACATTTCTGCGTTCCTGCAGAACGTCAAGATCGGGAATGAAAGAGGGAATAAGAGAGTGAGTTACTTATAATTTGATCCGCTGTGTAATATTTTGGGAGGTTCACTTCCGTTCACGTCCTACTAGTGTTTGGTATGGCGATGATCACCAGGATCTAGTACCCACTAGTTCTTAAGGATCTAGATGTCCGCTGATGCATTGTGGTAAGAATCGGCTATTTCTGTTTTATTACCTAGTGAACGTCACGATAGTGTCATCACCAGGACTCGGTCTATAAGTAATATTTTAATATACGGGCACGTGCAATCTGGATGTTTTGTATCTGTCTATTTTTAATTATACAGCCATTTGCTATATTATTATTGTGTGCCTAATAAATAAGTTTCAGTTTAAATCCTGAATTGCTATGTTATTTTTCTGTCCATAGGGCATACGTGTCCCTTAATTTGAATATTTGGAGTAATGTCATTTTGATATGAGCAGTCTGTATAACTAACAGACTCCGTACTTACTTCAATCTGACCATCATGAAGCGGTCAGACTTTAAAGTGGCAACCGACCAATTTCGGATACTTGACTGGCTTTATCTGGGCTTTAAGCAGCAAACTTCACATTTGCGACTGAGCAGGTCACATACTGCACAGTATGTAACGTAAATATCATGAGGTTCCTCGAATAAAATCTTCTACAAAATGTATTCCTCTCTAGAAAATGTGGCCATGCTTTTGCCCAACAAAATTTCCCCATCTTCACACGAAATATAACTATTCAATAAAGATTCAAAAATTAGAAATAAGTAAAACTTTATGAAAACATATCTGTAGCAGTGCATATTGTCCATATGATTATACTATTTTATAATGTAGTGCAGAGAAACCTCTATGGACAGAAAAGGCCCATTCTAAGTTAGTGTTTTAGGCCCCAAAATATTTTGCACCATTCCGATGATATAAGGATATTCCTTATATTCTCATCTTTTCGAAAAAAATATAGAAGAAGGGCAACAAACAGGTTGAATCCACCCAAATTGGTTGCCTTATACATATTGCTCCATCGAAATGTATTTTGCAGTTCAGGCGCCAGTTTCTAAAACATTAAGTCTTATCGTCAGCTAGAATTGAGTTTAAATCCGTTTCTCCTGAGGTATATTAACCACTAACTCATTCGATCAATTTTTAAAATATTCCTTACAGACTGACTCACATATTATTTTTACGGGCACATATTTGTTTATATTAAAACAAGAAAAATCAATCATGCATAAAGTATTGATTATGAAACACTTTTCAACTGAAATGTAATTTTATTTAAACATCTCTAAAATGCGATACATTTAACAGTGAAAAGGTGATATATTTTTAATTACTACAGAACTACAATAATTTATTACTTGAAAACTTAAAATTTCATCGAAAAAAAATGAACTTTATTCAAATGACGTCAGCGAAATATAAATCGTCTGGCTCTCTATGTAAAAGCAGTGAATATTTCATTCATACACTTTTATTCCAGACTCCAGAGTTAAATAATTTTGCATGAAAAAAATTTAGCAATCTCATACAACTCATCTTACAATTACTTGTTTACATTCTGCATCCATTAAAATTAGGCTTCGTTGTAGAAATAATAAAAGTTTGATGATCATTTAAACTAAAAAATATTGTAATTGCGTGTGCTCAAAATATAGTTGCACAGAAAATGCGCAAAAATAAATCGGTTTAAGACGGATGCAAAACTAAATATAAGTTCAAAAGAACTTCAAAATTCATCACTATTTTTACTCTGGAAAAAAAGATGGTTGCCATATTTTATTTTGAAGTGGGTCACGTGATGTCTTCATATTATATGGGTGCAATTATTATTTGAATTTTTTTTTTAAACTACCGAACATTTTTTGCTGAACTTTTTTTTATATATTTTATGGGATAATTTGAATATTTTATAAAATTTTCGAAGGAATTTGTGAATGTTAACTTCGCTTAAAAAATGTTTGAAAAATTAAGTCCCATAGGATTCAATGTATTTCATTTTTTCAACCCGGATTCAATCCAAAACCAATTGGGTAATTTTATTCATTTACATTCCCATATGTTCCACCGACCGCCTCAACAGCACACTAAAATTTCATTTTGATAAAGTCATTTTTACGGCAGTTATTTTTACGGACAGACAGACAGAATGAATAAAGTCATAAACACTTTTCAACTATGTTGTAAAGTGTTAAAAACAAAGCGATTTTTAATAAAACATTTTTTTCATAGTTTTACTGCACCAATTTCTGCTCTTAATATCAGCGACAATTCATTTTTGATTGATTAATATATTATTTCTTGAGGCAATTAGGTATATTTTTAAATTAAATACTGTTCTTACAACTGTCCTTGCTGTCTATTTCTGAATAGGACCCAACTAAAGGGGAAGAGAAGGCGTAGGGTCTAGTTTACTTATGGGATAACTCCATCAAACATTTTAAAATGCACGTGTACTGTCAACAGTAACTAAATGTTCAAAATATATAGACATTGTTATGATTCAATATTCCACTTGAATTTAATGATAGCAATATAAATTTGCCTTTAAATGACAGTAAGTTTTAAACAATCAAATAATTTTGCAGATGTTCTTTCATATTCTTGATATTCTGATTAATTATATTTTTTAATTTCAAACTTTCATCGTGATACTAGAGGCCTCTTAAATTTGGGGACCCACAACCAAGGCCCGATGACCTTTGCGTAAATCAGACACTGTCCAGGGAACTGAGAAAGGCAGGATTAAAGCGTGAGAAGAAACTTTGGGTTATTAATATTTTTATTTTTTAACCTTAATGTTTAGTACCTCATAGACTAAGATAATGAATATAAAATCAAATTCCTAAACTCTAATTTTAAATTTAATTTTAAATTATAAAGGGAAAGCTGGTTTAAATGTTTAAATTTAAAGTTTTGATCTTTGTCAATTATTCTGTAAGCATAGATTTATTCCACATAATTCTAATAAACCAATTTTCATAATATAAGGTATTTAATTACATTAACAGCTGATTGTAAATTTTGAATATATTTCCAATGTTGGATAAAGTACAAAAATTAATATAGAGCAAAAGGCTAAAAATATTTCATGCTTTTGAAAGTGCTTTAGCTTCAAGCCATTTACACGAATCTAGTTATGTAAATTTTAAATACTTTTTAAAATGTTTCTTTTCGTGATAAAAATATTTAAGTGTAACATTCAAAAACTCGAGCACCTTTAAATATAGCTGCAAAAAGCTTATGGAACAAAAACTGTCCATTTGATGAAAAAAAGTAGTCTTTCAAAATGTTACTAAATATTCATGAATATATTTGTCAAAAACATTTTATTGTTTATAGACTTTGGCTGGGATAAATGAATGCAGAATTTACTACGAAAACCTTAGTAATGGTTATTTCAAAACTAACATCTGAAATTCATTTTTAAAAAAGCCAAAATACAGTGCCAATTCTCAAAATGAAAAATCAGAAAAAGAGATGAAAATTCAACTGTCAAAATCTATATTAGAAGCTGAAAATGGAGCAAAAATCATCTGAGAAAAACTCGTCAACAAAAATTGTATACGTGTATTCAGATGGATGAAAAATGAAGAAAAATATTTTGAAATGTTAAACAATACATAGCTCTGAGTACACCTGCTGCTTAAAGCAAGTATCATGCCAACAAACAGCACACAGAATAACTACTGATATGACAACAGTATCACACATTGAGCAAAGCATTAACGAAGCTGCTCTAAGCCTCTTTCTCTACTGCACTGTTAGACATGCACAAAATATTACATTTTTATACATTATAAATTTTACTTCAAATAAAAGATAATTAACTTCGATATATGTCCCGATAAATTAAAACTTCGTCATATACAGCATAAATACAAATATAAGTGAGCTCGTGAAGGCTGTTTTTCTGTTGACAAGTTTGATAGTCTTTGGAATCAGTGGACCAGTTTATTTGCCTTAGGAATCGGTTGACCAGATTATTTGTCTTTAGAATCAGTTGACCAGTTAAATTTTGCATTTATGCTGTTTATTTTACGCAGGTTTAATTTATCGTGATGTTATTGCAGCATGTTTTAAGAGAATATTTGAATCAATACAAGTGGTTATAATTAAAATACTCTGCATTTAAAAAAAAAATATTTCATCGCAGTTTTAAATGATAAATTTTGCAGAAACTTGAAGAATATATAAGAAGCTTAATATTATCAATTTGTAAGAAATTTAGTATAATTCATTTATAAGAAACTTAACATTGTGTATTTATGTATGAGAAACTTGATATTTATGTTTATGAGAGTACAGAGAGGAAATTTAGAAATATAAAAGGATAGTTTGATTTTTTGCTTCTAGAGAAAACTATAGAGCTACTAGAGAACAATATTGACCTTAAAATTTTGACAAGCTTTCGATTTCAATATGTGAGGAGTGCAGTATGTGAATTATTCATCTAAAAATATTCAAAATTCTATTTGTACTTTTCTATATTTCTATTTAAAAAATAATTTAAAATGGATAGATAAAACAGATTTGGTACTACGGTAATAATTTAGTTCATGTGCATATAATGTACGAAAATAGAACTAAGTAACAGAGGTTGTTACAGATTTCATAGTACTTTTAGTAAGTTCATTTTGACTTAAATATACTGTTACCCTTAATAGATATAAGAAATTCTGAACATAACAGAATGATATTATATTCTTGAATTTTAAATGACACTGTTTATTTTTTTATATCATGTTCCCTCCTGATGGTGAAAATTTCAACTACTTTAATTTCCTTTGTAAATGTTATCCAACGAGCCAATAAAAACAATTACCAAGTTTCTTTTTTTTATGTTAATTTGAGACTACTGTAGATATCTTTCATAGTAGGGACAATTTAATTATAATCATCTTGTATATCTCAAAAGCTCCCATCAAACATTTTTCTGCAAAATAATATTCATCATGTCCAGTTCAGTTAAAGCAATTTTGAAAAAAAATTGCAGTGATATACTTTATACAAACCTCTGTTACGGATGTTGTTGATCATATTAAGCAGAATATTATTAAAACTTCTTTTTTATAATTATTTAATTGGGTGTTGAATATTCAGAGTTCTTTTTTCATTTAAAAATTTTTGCGATAGCGCTCTGCTTTGTACAATTTTTACGATAACGATACATTTGAAGTTATTTAAAAAAGAAAAACTGTGTTGGAAACTTCTGGAACAAAACTATTTATCAAAAATATAGAAATATACTAATATTTTTTTTTGTTATAAAAAATAAATATATAAACTAGCTTCCTATTTTTTTTTCACAACCATTGCAGTAAAATTAGCTTATGTTAAAGAACATTATCGATATTATCATAGTTCGTTATAATTTGAGATTTTGCTATTAAAAAAGTTAAAATATAAAGATATATAGTTTTCGTATTTTGTTTATATACATATATATTGCTGTAAAAGTGATAAATCTGGTGATTATGTACAATCACCGGTTATTATGCATAATCACAAATCATTTTGGTAAGTTTGATAAATTTGTTTCATATATTACAAATTAATCATATTTACCGGTGATTATGCATTTTGCCAGTTTGTAGTGGTAAATATGATAAATCGCACTTAATTAATCAACTTTACAAAACAGTATTCATAATCGCGAGTCTAGGATGGCAAATTTGATAACTAAACAAAAGTGAGGTACAGTAAAACATCAATAACAGCGTAAACAGGATCAGATATAGTATAACAGTTCGATAACTATCTTACAAGGTCACTAAACAATTGTGAGGTACAGTAAAATAGCAACTAAGTGATCCACTAATTTCACAAAATACACGATAGTATTCTTAAAAACTGACATATGTCACTGTTCAGTGTAGTTCGAATCAAGTCAACTCCGTTCCTCCAACTGAATGATGAGTCCTTTTATAGACTATCTATAGAAACTTCTAGAAATCTCTCATATCTCGAAGAATATTCCATATTTTGAGGTGTTTTTCGAACCATCTAAAACTCACCATATATCGCCAAATTGGCGATAAATCGCCAAATTCGGAATCCCTCTGATCTTCTGTGCATGGCAACCCCAATTCAAGTTATAAGAAAGGTTGCATGTAGGGGTATTTTCTCGGTTTGGTTTTCAAAAGAGACTCCATTGAAGAAGTCATTTTACGCGTTCGTAATAATATTCAACTATATTTATTAAACTTACCAAATTCATTTGGGAATTATACATAATCGTCTGTAAAAGTGAGATATTTTAGCATATTGCATAAATTTACCAACTTCGTTTGGGAATTATGCAAAATCGCCGGTAAAAGTGAGAAATTTAATGACATTTATCAAACTTACCAAAATGATTGGTGATTATGCATAATCTCCGATTTATCACTTTTACCTTAACATATATACAGTGAAATCTACGAAAAACATATATGTTTAAGATATAGGAAAATTTTACTGTCTCAGAAATCAGTGTATGCTGTACCAAGATCTGCCCAAAACATTATTTCCTTTAAGGTGAAATTATATCCTAGTCTCATACAATTTTGACTTATACAGCAGATATGCGATAATATGTGGCGACAGATATACATTGATATGCGACAGACAGATATGCACATATATAAGAAACGAAATTTTCGAATTATACTTCTGTTACAAAGTCTTAACTAATAAGCAATATTAAATTGCTATATTATAATGCTTAAAGGACATCTATTATGCAAAATAATATTTTAATTATCAATCTTAAATCTCTGTGATAAAAGTCTGCTAAATGGTTGATAAAAATGTATAGATATATTGTTATTAAACTATTGTAGAAGGTTAAATATTTATTGCGACTAATTTTCTTTAAATTCCACCCAATTTAAAATATTTTACACTTGATAGAATTTATGATAATTAGATAGCATTTAGCATTAGATCCTATCATTTAAAAAAAAATATAAAAGGACTAATTTTTGTTTTATGAGTTGTAAATATTTTTGAAAATTAGACAATTTTGACAAAAGGTGGATTAACTTAAAACAGATTAAAGATCACTGATAAATTTATCATTTAATTAAAATAAGTGCTTATGTATCATTTTTTAAAATTTAAAGCATTAGATACTAATATAAATAAATAATCAGTAGAAAGCACTTAATAAATACATAATTTAAAAAGATAATACATTTCTATACAGTCTGAAAGTAGGAATGCATTTTGCTTTTTAATATACTATTAATTAGAAGTTGTAAGAAATGACTGATATATTGAAGTGAAAAGTGAATAAAATATAGGCATTCTAAATATAACAAAATAAATCAATAATAATATTTTATCACATCAGAAGTTCAGAAGTGAGTAAGTTCAAAAACTGGATTTTTAGAACACTTTAAATTGTGTATATATCAAAATTTTCTCTTGACAAACTTATATATTTTAACACAGAATTGATGAATTTTTAATGAAAATAATCACACTTAATCTTTTGTACCACAAGTATTTTAGCGAAAATAATATGCTATTATATTTAATACAATTTAAATTATAAAATACTTGAGCTGCTAAAAACATACATGTAAGAAAAAGACTCTTTATAAGCAGTAAATGAAATTTTAACATTATAATTTTTATAAACACAGAATCCTTTACATAAAAACGTCTTCTTGTATTCATACTTGTACTCATAAACACAAAATATTAACATTATAATTTTTATATACTACTTAACCAATGTTTTTATTCATATGAATTAAAATTTGTTTTTGAAATATAGTGTTGCGTTGCTCAAATTGTGTTAACTACCATGTGGGGTATATCTTCGGGAATTATACATAGAGATTTTAAGATATGAGTAAAAATTATTATATAACATTAATAATTATTATTTTAGATATTTAGACCAATTTAAATTATTTTAAACGATTTATAAATAATAATTTATATAAAAGAACCTATTTTAATTAAAATCGCTAAAGTATTTTATGTTAATAAAGTCACTTATCTGAATTTTTGTAGTTACACACTTCTGATATTAACCTTTTGCTAACGGGTGGGACAGCGTCAATCGCAAACGATGGGATTGACGCTGCAGGCATTGGTGCCCCTCCTTTGCAGGCATTGGTGTACATGACGCCAATGCCTGCAAAGGAGGATCGAACAGTTTGGAATAGGGTATGTCAAATGCCTGTTTTTTTTAGAGGTTTTTCGTTTAAGATTGACTCTGTCCCACCCGTAAGCAAAAGGTTAAGTTACTGGTATGAAGCGTTCACACTACTGATGTGTATACGACAAATCTTATGAATGAATAGAGAAATTTCTCATAACTAATCCTATAAATACAAATCTAAAGTTTTCCCCCACACACAGTGAATGGTTCATAAATGAAAAATCTGAAGTTTTCCCATATTGGAATCGCCATGGCTTATTAAGCCGATAATGAAACATGGCAGTAAATTTTTGTAGGACTTGTGAGACAATTCCTTACTCTTGCATAACATATGTTTTAATACAAATGTACTGTGAACAATGGCTATATAACGGCCAGCTGTATGTTTATATAACGGACACAGTACAAATGCACTGTGTCCGTTATATAGACATAGTTCAGGTGAAATCATTTTCCTCATCAATTTGTAGGCAACGCTTCAGTTAAATTACTCACCTAATACTAAGGTCGGCCAGCTCTCCATCCTCGCCGTTAATCCTTTGATGAATATTTGATGTAAAAACATCACAGTTTCACTGAAAGTATAAGGAAAAACATTACTGCTTGATATCAGTTAATGCGCTGCACATTTTTATATTAAAATATTAGTAGAAACAAATGCAAATTTTTGAGACTCATTAAAGGCTTTGGCGCACACACATAAATATTATGTGGATTTATATACTTCATTTTCAACACTTTACAGTGCAACTATACAGAATATTTATTGGTGAAAAATGTAGGGCTTCTTGAACTCAAGATAGCTAGAAAGGAAATAAATTGTGGTAAGCAAAGAAGATAAATTACAGACATCGCTCACTGGTGCCAAAATTCTAATATGCACTAATTAAAGACCAAATTGCGTTTTCACCATTTATCTACTTTGTTTGTCCTTAAAACAGATCTATTTCTAACTTCAGTTTGGAGGTCATTTATGAATGCTGCAACAATTATAAACTATAAAAGTTTCCAGCTTAGTTATTCTTCGCGGCATTTGTTATAATTCTTAAGGGATAAATTCAATAAGTTATTACAAATTTTGAACTATTGGAAAAG
This sequence comes from Amaurobius ferox, assembly GCA_951213105.1. Lineage (NCBI taxonomy): Eukaryota > Metazoa > Arthropoda > Arachnida > Araneae > Amaurobiidae > Amaurobius > Amaurobius ferox. The sequence goes on along the minus strand of OX578134.1, from coordinate 79,375,210 downwards.
TAAAAATAAAAAATTAGCATGGCAATTTGCATGAATTACGATACCACGTAGAATGCAGCTGTTTTAAGAAGTCCCTTGGTTCACTTCGTCAGTGTGAAAAAGAACAACAAAGCCGAAGTGCAAAAAACGAAAAGGAGTACATATGGGAGACCTAGAGAGTATATCCCAAGAAAATTGATCCAGAGCACACCAATGAAGAAACAGCAAACCAGCAATTCATTTGGAAGCACAGAACTAATTCAAAAGTTAAGGAGCCCGAAAACACAATATAAATATACCAACAGGATTAAATGAGTTCCAACAAAATAAAAACAGCTCTAAGGAGTCTAAAAAAATCCCAAACGGTTAAGAAAGTATAACGAAAGAGAATAAACTCACAGGGTACACAACCAGACCGTAGAAAAAATTGCAGTAGTGGACAAGTCAGTAGTCATTAACTAAAGCACAAGGGCGTAGCCTGGCAGGGTCCAGGGGAACTAAGCCCCCTTTAAAAGGTATGCTCAGCCGCTTGATAAAATATTAAATTTTTAGTAGTGATATGAAATTTCATATAAAATGTCATTCAAATTTTGCATAAAACATTTCTTTGAGTTTTTTTTTATAAATTACTAATTTAAAATATATTTTAATTTAGCTGAATTTGTGATAATACTAATGATCAATTTATTTACATATTTAGTTTTAAAATATTTAAAAATTATGACAATAGTATTTAGGATACTTTTCTACTATTGTGGGGTTCACTGTTATATATTATAGATTCAAAATCAACTGATAAGTAGGTAAGAGTTAATATTAAGCATTAACTCGTATTAACTTTCATAATGCTTCTGCAAATTATTAACAGCTTTATTACTAGTTAATGCTTACATTGAAATCAATTGTAATTATTATATATTAATATTGATGTTGAGTAGCTATATGGATATTAATATACAGATCTTAGCTTGCAAATATAAATATGCAATTATTTGTTAATAATTTATATGAATTGAAATATATAATTGTAACTATTATGGTTTATAAATGCTAATGACTAATTGTGTGTTTGGTGAGCCCCTCCTTTAAGAGTGTTGAGCCCCCCCACCCCCCCCGCCCCCCCGCCCCCACCTTGAATTTCCCTTCAGTCCCTCTTCAATTTCGTCTCTGTCTACGGCCCTGCTAAAGCATTAGAATTTTTCTGATAATAGAAGGCTTCAAAAAATTAAGATAGATGGATCAACGTAAATTAATAGTAACCTGAATACCAAAAATGTTAAGAAATAAATGATTAACCTTCATGTTTTTGGCATAGTTTTCATGTTCCTTAATAACAAACTGAGAAGCACGTTTTCTGGAGTTTTGTATACACCTAAAGCACTAAACATGTTTTAGAGGGTTTTCCGATGCGACGAATTGGATAATGTATAAAAACATACCATATTTTAGTCAATGGTCCCAATTTAATACCAATAGTGAAAGTAAGATATATACATGAGCTTTACTACAGCTACCTAGATGGTAGGTAGGTTTTTTTAAGCTGAAAGGAATGTAAGTTGAGCAGAATAGATAATTAGAGAGTGAGCAACTCACTCCCCCCCCCCCCCATTTTTGTGGGTCTTTTTTCATTTTTCACAGATACAAGTAATTTATAAATATCCTAAAATTTATTTAAGAGTACCTAATAAAATAAACATTGATTTTCTCTGAGAATTATTGAAATGTATCGCTTAGAGAAAGCTGTAGCTTGAATATATATATTTTTTTTTCGGGGGGGGGGAGATTACCAGTTATTAGAATCGTTGGATAGAGAAAACCCCGTATTGAATAGAGAAAACCCCGTTGGATAGAGAAAACCCCGTATTATATATTAAAATATTAATTTCAGGAAATTTTCATTTCAATTATTAACAGATTTTAGGTTTAAATCCTTTGAAACTTAATATTTATTACAGAATATCTTTAAAGGATTAACTACATTGCAAGATTACAACACCCCCCCATCGGTTAAAATTTGACTTATTTCCTATTACAAAAAATATTGTTTTTATGAACATGTTTTGGATTTGACAAAAACTGCCATGCAATTGACTGATTAAAAAATAAAACATTTAAAATTATAAAAAGCTTGAAAAAGAAAAAGAAAAAAAAAACACTTATGAATTGAAATAAAGGAAATAACGAAATATTTAAGCTATGTATTTTTTATTTTTATATAGTATAGTTTAATATCTCTATCTTTTATAAAAGTACATATTTTTAGACTTACTGCGGTTATTTAATTCTGAAGTTTGTCCTCCTGTGCGCCCATCTGCCGATCTATCAATGCACAAAAAAATGTAACCAATTTTTCTTCAAAACTTATCAATCTATTGAAACTATGTGTGGCATTTAAATAAGTCATTACATGGACGTGAAAATAACGCCAAGGTTGTAATTTCTTCTTAACTGTCTTGTATTTAATGACTGCATACGTTTTTTTGTACTTTATGTCCGAAATTAATTAACGAATTGAAACCTCATTTTGTCCAAAGATGTAATGTTTCAGGTATTTAAGCAATGTTATCATTTGTCTGGATTTTCAAAGTTTCATGTGCAGTTTAGACATGTACGATTCGCATTCCAATATAAATTTTCAATTTTTATTCGATTATGTTTTTATTCGTTTATGTTATAAGCCCTAAATGCTCTTGTAATATTTTATTCAAAAGTATGAGTTAATTGCTATTTATGAACTTTACTGCTTTACACATCTATTTTGTAATTTAACCCTATTGCACCTAATATGCGTCAACCAATTAGGGTTCCGTGAGATTACACGAAATATTTCAAGGGTTCAGTCCAATAAAATGGTATGGTACTGATCTAAATAAAATTGAAAGTCCGTCTGTCTGTATATGGTCATGTGTGTCTGTCGGAGGACGTGTCTGTCATCATGTCTGTCATCACGGAAAAAAGGCTATACAGAATTTTATGACATTATGTGGGTCTCTTTTTACAGATACAAGGAATTTATAAATATCCTAAAATTTCTTTAAAAGTATCTAATAAAATAAACATTGATTTTATCGGAGAATTATTGAAAGGTCGCTCAAAGAAAGGTGCAGCTTGATCTTTTTTTTTGGGGGGGGGGGGGGGTTACCAGTTATTAGAATCGTTGGATAGAGAAAACCCCGTATTGTATATTAAAATATTAATTTAAGGAAATTTTCATTTCAATTATTAACAGTTTTTAGGTTTAAATCCTTTGAAACTTAATATTTATTGTAGAATATCTTTAAAGGATTACACTGCAAGATGATAACATCCAATATTGGTTAAAATCTGACTTATTTCAAATTACAAAAAATATTGTTTTTATGAACATGTTTTGGATTCGACAAAAAACTGTCATGTAATTGAATGATTAAGAAATAAATAATTTAACCATTTAAAATTATAAAAATCTTGAAAAATAAAAAGGAAAAAGAGAAACACTTATGAATTGAAATGAAGGAAATAACGAAATATTTAAGTTATGTATTTCTTATTTTTATATAGTATAGTTTAATATCTATATCTTTTATAAAAGTACTTATTTTTAGACTTACTACGCTTAATTAACTTTGAAGTTCATACTCCTGTGCTCCCATCTGCTGATCTATCAAAGCACAAAAAGATGTAACCAATTTTTCTTCAAAACTTATCAATCTATTGAAACTATATGTGGCATTTAAACAAGTTATTATATGGGTGCGAAAATAACGCCAAGGTTGTAATTTGTTCTTAACTGTCTTGCATTCAATAACTACATACGTTTTTTGTATTTTATGTTAATATCTCCGAAATTAATTAACGAATTGAAACCTCATTTTGTCCAAAGATGTAATGTTTCATGTTTGTAAGAAATGCTATCGTCCGTCTGGACTTTCATAGTATTATGGGCAGTTTACACACGTGCGTTTCGCACTCCAATATCAATTTTCAATTTTTATTCGATTATGATTTTAATCGATTATGTTTTTATTCGATTATGTTATAGGCCCTAAATGCTCTTGTAATATTTTATTCAAAAGTATGAGTTAATTATGAGTTAGCAGACGACATTTCTTCTGAAAATTTATTTTCTAGAAAATTATATCATATTTATGTTTTTTTTTTTTCGATTTAAGGAATAAGAAATGGATATAAATATGAATTTTACAAATGAATGGTATTGTATTTCTAATTAGATTATATCAATTATGGTTTAAAGATTGAGATAATTATTGATATTTTTAATTTCTTTTGTCATTTGTTTTATTTTGTGAAAGATTTTACAAAATCAAATATTGTGCTTAGCCAATTGCTAAAACAGAATAAAAATGGTTCGGATGTTTATCTTCTAATACCATTTTAGTGTTTTCTTTTTTCATACATTAATCGAATTTCATATGTTTTGTAAATTTGTTCACAAACGGAAGCAGGATATTTTATTCATCAAATTTGCTTGTGAAGATAATTTAAGAGAGAGAATAGATAGTATTATACTTCATTTTAGGACAATTTAATTTAAATATATTAATAGAATTTTTTGAATAATACTGTCATTTAAGATATAGGAATTTGAACACTGTGTTTTAAGTTTATATTATATATTCGACGAGCGGGCATACTTCTAGTTTTAAATATAGAAGTTAAGTGTATTTAAGATAATAACTTAAACTAGAGATATTAAATTTGAATTAAAGCTCTAATCTTTTAAACGGAAAAAAATATGGTAAAGCACTTAGTTGCCTTTTATATAGGTTCACATTTTCAACAGTTAGCTGTAAAATTTTAAGTATACTCAAAAACATATTCATAGTTATAAGTAAATATGAATCTATATAAAAGAATTGATGTAATGTATCATTGTTTTAGTTGTTTTAGTTATGATGATCATAGAACATTTTTAATTTATTGAATAGTATAAGTTTAATTTTAAAATATCAAAATTTAGATTTATAAAAACTCATCGAAATTTAAATGTATAAAGCATTTCATAATAGCATGTAAGCAGATTACTTTCCAATATTTTTTAAAACCAATATGAAACAACAATGTGAAGAAACTTATTTATTCATTTCCTTTTCAAATATTTATATATTTATTTGTAGAAACGATTTATATATGATATTTATAAGAAAAGTGATTGTACTAAGAAGAACATATCATCATAATATCGATTAAAATATTTTAACATAAAATGTTACATATTTTACAGTCTGAGTTGACTTAAAATTGGTAAAAAAAAAGCAATAATAAGATTTTAAATAACACATCACTCAATAAGTCTCCGGTCTGACACATATATGGTAACACTGTTGACAGACCCATATGATTTCTAGATAGTACCAACCTTCAAACGGCACGTGTCAAAATTTCATGACATTCTGACAATTAGTTTATAGGTTACAGTGGTTTTAGTGACCCCAGCTATGTAATTTTCAAAACAATGGATAAAAAAGAATTTCGTGTGTTGATTAAACATTGCTTTTTGATGGAGAAAAATGCTGTTGAAGCCGAACAGTGGCTTGAAAAGTGTTATGGAGTGTCTGCACCAGGGAAATCAACTATTATTGACCGGTATGCTGAATTTAAACGCGATCGTACAAACACCGATGATGCTGAACGCTCTGGTCGCCCAAAATCGGCAATTGTTCCGGAAAACATAAAAAAAAAGTTCACAAAATAGTTTTGAAAGACCATAAAGTGAAGTTGCGTGAGATAGCTGACACCTTATAGATATCAGAAGGTAGTGTGTTTGCAATTTTACACGAAAATTTGAGCATGCGTAAGTTGCTTTCGAAGTGGGTTCCGCGTTTGTTCACACCGGACCAAAAACAACAACGCGTCGACGATTCAGAGCGCTGTTTGGAGCTGTTCAAGCGAGGTAAGAAGGATTTCTTGCATCGGTATGTGACAATGGATGAAACATGGATCCATTACTACACACCTGAATCAAAAAGATCGATTTCGATTCAAAAATTTGGCTCAAATGAAGAAGTGATTGCCGAAACTGAGGCCTAGTTTGAGAGCAAAGGCAAATCGTTCTACAAAAAAGGCATCGGAAAGTTAGAGGAGCGTTGAAATGAATGTATCACTCTCAAACTTAAATTCTATGTTTTTAGTAAAGGTTAGAATTTAAAATAAGTATATTGCATAATAAACAATAATATTTCTACTTTATTATGAAATTAGATTAATATAAAGTTGAAACATTATTGAAATATTGATACTTTATTTAAAAGTTAAAATATGCATTATGAAGATATTTGATACTCAGATTTCTAAGTAAATATAAAAGTCAGAGGATTTTTAAATTAAACTCATGTGTTAGTAATTTATTATGTGTTTCTGTGTGGAATTCTCAGTTAAGTATATAAATATAAAGCGATATTAGATATGAAACAATATATTTAGCTGAAAACATCCTGTATTTTTAAATAGTCCTATTTGTTCAAGTTATTTAGTAGTAGAATTTTATATGCTTAGTATGACTCTATATTTATATTTTAAATAGTCCTATTTGTTCAAGTTATTTAGTATTAGAATTTTATATGCTTAGTATGACTCTATATTTATATTTTAAATAGTCCTATTTGTTCAAGTTATTTAGTAGTAGAATTTTATATGCTTAATATGACTCTATATTTTATATTTTAAATAGTCCTATTTGTTCAAGTTATTTAGTAGTAGAATTTTATATGCTTAGTATGACTCTATATTTATATTTTAAATAGTCCTATTTGTTCAAGTTATTTAGTAGTAGAATTTTATATGCTTAGTATGACTCTATATTTATATTTTAAATAGTCCTATTTGTTCAAGTTATTTAGTATTAGAATTTTATATGCTTAGTATGACTCTATATTTATATTTTAAATAGTCCTATTTGTTCAAGTTATTTAGTAGTAGAATTTTATATGCTTAGTATGACTCTATATTTATATTTTAAATAGTCCTATTTGTTCAAGTTATATAGTAGTAGAATTTTATATGCTTAGTATGACTCTATATTTATATTTTAAATAGTCCTATTTGTTCAAGTTATTTAGTAGTAGAATTTTATATGCTTAGTATGACTCTATATTTATATTTTAAATAGTCCTATTTGTTCAAGTTATTTAGTAGTAGAATTTTATATGCTTAGTATGACTCTATATTTATATATTTTCTGAAAAGCATGGGTTTCAGTTCGGTGTTTAATTTGAATTTAAAAATAATGTGATGGGGTGAATTAAAAATTTTAATAATTAAATTTTATAGAAAAATATAAGAACATTTAACTTAAAATTATAATAAAGAAGTGTATTTAAATTTTGTTTTTAATACAGAATAAAAAATATAGTTTTTGTCTAATAACATAAAAAATAACAAAAGCTAAATAATACAAATAATAACAAAATTTAAAGTAATGTAAAAAATATGAAAATATAAATGATAAAATATAAATATAATCTATAATAAACAATTTTCTGGTTTAAAACTATTCCGAGTGATGAAAGGGAAGAAAACATGCATATTGTATAACTCTATAATGAAAAAGGTCGCTTTGAGCGATGTTATAAAATATAAAACAAATTTTTCAGATTTTTATTAAAATATTATATTTAATAAATCAGTATTTTAGTTTTACTTGTGTTTGTCTTCTATAATTTTATGCAATAAAATGCTAAATTCAAAATAAAGATCAAATTTCTGAACTTTTTAACTACTTTTAGAATAATAATAGATTTATTTTAATAAGTTGGTACTGATTTCGATTGATACATCAAGAATTAAATATATCTTGTAGCTATATTGTTAGCATACGGAGTCACAGTATTCATTTTAAGCGATATGTGTAGTTCTATTTTATCGGAATATTTTTACAGGTTAAGGGCGAAACATTTTCAGTTTTATTTAGTATTGCTTATAATATTGTTTCTAATGAAATGCATTGTAAATACTTTTTTTAACATTTATTTAATTTGAAAGAATGAATTAATGAGTTTTGTGTTTTTAAATATATGATTACTGCAACACGAACGTTCTTATTTGATTTTGTAAAAAAGTTTAATTATTTTTTCTTACATTGTTGTATTTAGGGTACACGAGCACTTTTGTATAAGCATGGTTTCAAGGTCATTTCTGTTAGCCCATTTCAACTGATGAGATGATCAGTGAGAGCATAAAAGTTATATAGTAAATATTTAAAAGGAAATTCTGGTATAAGTACTTGAAATCCAGCAATGATTAAGCAAGAATGAACGATAATGCCAGAAAAAATTAAAAATTGCCAAAAAAAAGAAAAGAAATGGGGAATAAGGCATGAACAAATGAGTTAAATCTAATCACAGAAAACCAAAAATATATCTTTTTGACATAAAGCTATGGTGCGTTTTATAATGCCCTTTTTGAAAACTATTACAGAATTTAGTGAGGGAGTCCATACCAAAACTTAAAACTAGTAGTGAACATGATTGAAAGGTACATACTTGATTGTGTGAAGTGTACATGCCTGTATGAAGCGCACATGACTGAAGTGCACCTGATTGTACATATCCCAAATTACTGTGTATACAACACCGAACACAATAGGAGTCGACGATAGATGATTTGTAAAGATTTTGAGAGTATTTTAGACCATTAGGTTTCTGTATTTCCTAAACTACATCTGACTGAACATTATTTTTACAAAAAATTGAAATTCATTAACTTTCCAAAGCATTAAACGCTTGAAAATATATAACACTATATGATTTCATTTCACTCATGTTACACATGTTACATTTCATACTTATGTTATGTGTTTAAATAGTATACTGAGGGAATTGAAAGTAATAAAATTTATATATTTAATATAAATACTCGTATTTGGAGATATTAGTAACTGTAATTAGCATATAAATTAATTTTTGTAATTATGCAACCGTTTAAATAAGTTTAATTAATTTTACTTAACCGTTTCTCTGATTATCCGTGATCCATGGAAGTGCGTTTTTCAAATAAATATTATCTTTAGATAATTCAGACATTACTGAATTTTAAGGCATGATTTGTCTTAAAATGTTCATTAAATCAATTAAGAAACAAATCGGGATCAATGCTCGAAAAAACCCGGAAAAAATATTTTGGAATCATTCAATGATTTTCAGTTGCCCAAAATAACATATCAGAGTTTAGAGCAGAGTTTTTCAGTTATTATAGATATAACTTTGAATAGTTAAGTAAAAGTTCAACATTATACACTTTTACTAAATGTAAAATAAATGAATAAAATTAATTTAATATATTATTTTATTTCAATTTACTGCATTTGGAAATGCAATAAAAATAAAATTCTATTTTGCAATATATTTCGCTTTAATGGGTAAGTGAAACGGTTAAGTTCACACAAAAAAGTGTCTCATTGAAGTGGGATGCAACAATTCCAAATTATCCAAATTCCGTAAACAAATGCACGCGTAGACTGTAAATTGGTTAGCGAGGATTTTTGCCCTTAAGGTATTCTACCTATTGAGGAAGATGGAGTTAACTTCATCGTGCGTGCAAGGAGGTTTCTGTGAGCTGGCTGCCATTTTGAACGGCCTCAGAAAACAGGAAACCATCAACTGTAGCTGTTCCACGTATTCCTCTTCAGATTCCACCATGCGGAAGACCAAACTGGAAGAAACGAACAATCAGTAAGAAGCAACACACTAAATCTATAACAATGTAGTTACTTTGATTTTAAAAGAACCAAAGTTCATGTATTGCATTCGGTACAGATCGACAACTGTCACGAAAATATTCGTATATTTATATATTTACATAAATTATATATATATTTTTCGTATATTTATATAGAATAAATTATAGAATACATTTTGTGCTTTGAACTATACAGTGTGTACAGCTGTCAAAACAAGACGCGAAGAAAAACCGAAACAACCGACCGCAATTGCACACTTGACATTGCAGAACAAACCGAACGTATGATTTTATAAGAATTATGTCTTCTATTAATGTCTATCAATGGTTTTTTTTTTTTTTTTGCTTAAGGGGCCGTCTTCACAGTTATTTTGGTATTAACTCCAGAAACTCCAAAATTTTCAAGGGCAATCCCTATTTATCATTACATATTTAGATTCTATAGAATATTTCAAGCGGATTTAAAAAAATTACCATTTTTAAATGCTATTTCATTTATTTGGAAGTATTTAAAATTTGCTGAACCTCATATTAAATGTGTTTTCCATTTTTTGAAATGTATATTCTCGATAAATCAATTTTTCAAAAGAATCGTTTCTGCATACTTTTCTACTACCCCCCCCCCCCTCCCCCCCAAAAAAAATACCGATATAAATTTTAATATTCAAACATATTTTAAATATTTATTAATAATTATTAAATTAATATTCATAAAAATTATGAATAGAAACAGCCGTTAGAAATAGGCGCCATCACTCGATGCAGTTGCATCAGAAACATCGGTATACACAATTTTAGTTGAATCTGTGCAATATTGAGTTTGCTATCAAATTTTATTTTTCGAAGATTATTAGGCTTATCGGAGACCATACCCAAAGTTGCTGGAAAAATATCTCAGATAATTTTTAAGAGCCATCAATGTTTAAAAACCTACCGCATCCAACTCATAGATGTTTGAAAAACAACGACTATCTATGTTGAAGGCCCAAACCACGCGACAAACCCTAGGGCTTATGGCAGCTTAATGTGTGGCCGGATGACTATCTATGTGTAATACTAAACCGATACGAAACTGACAGTGACATAACATTATTAGCGGAACCGGATTATCATATTGGAATTCGTCCTTTCTGCTGCAGAGTTCAATTTTAAACGCACCCTTAATGGTCTTTAAATATTTTCTCCGTCAATTTTGGAACTTTTACATTATTTTTTTTTTAATCTACATGGACGTTTTCGGTGAATCCGAAGTTGCTATGATCAATAGGGGTTGTCCTTAAAGATGCCGGAGTTAATGCCTAAATAAATATGAAGATGGCCACTTATGCAAAATATTAAATACAGATATTCGTAGAAAATATTAAACCCTATCGAAATATATTTCCCGTTTTGTTGTGTAATATAAATTGTGCAACTGCGATCGAGTGTTTTGTTTTTAACACTTTACAACATAGTTTAAAGGGTTTATGACTTTGTTCATTCTGTCTGTCTGTCTGTCCGTTAGAACGATAACTGCCGTAAAAATGATTTTATCAAAATGAAATTTTAGTGTGTTGTTCAGACGGTCTGTGGGACCTATGGGAATATAAATGCAATATCACCCAATTAGTTTTGGATTGAACCCGGGTTGAAAAATGAAATACATTGAACCCTACGGGACCTAATTTTTCAAACATTTTTTAAGCAAATTTAAAATTCAAAATTTTCAATTTAGGAAATATTCAAATTATCCCATAAAATATATAATTATTTATATCTCATAAAATATATAATACATTTTCAGCAAAATATATTCAGTAGTTTTTTAAATAAAACTTAATTAAGATAATAATTACACCCTTTATATGAAGAGATCAGGTGATTATTATATAAAGAGATCACGTGACCCACTTCAAAATAAAATATGGCATTCATCTTGTATCAAAATCGTGATTTTTAAAATTCTTTTTAATTTATAGTTAGTATTATATCCATCCTAAAACTGCTTTATTTTAGCTTATTTTCTGTGCATCTGTATTCTGAAACAACACAAAGCTGTAAGATGAGTTGTATAAGAATTGCTGAATTTCTTTACCCCAAAATTATTTTGTTCTGGAGTCTGCACTATAGAGGATATGAGTGAAACATTAATTGATTATACATAGAGACGCAGACGATGTAATAGCAGACTTCTTCGATGAAGTTTTATGCATAGAGTTAAATTACTTTTACATCCATGGTTTTAAGTTTTTAAGTAGAACAAATTATGGTAGTACTGTGATGAATGACATAAAAATGTAATATTTAGTGCTTTTACACAGAGAGCAAGGCCCGTGTTCATGCGGAGTACGATCACGTTAAACATGTGGGTCCGAAAGTCCTTCCGAGAGGTTGGTGGTAGGGGAAGGAGGGTACGGTCCCTGTGGATGCCTCCCCCACTGGGTTCCGGTCTAAATTGGGTGGCACTTCCCGACCGTCCAAACAGTTACCTTACACCTTTCTGGTAGGTCGGACGGTCTGGGTTTCAACAACAACAACAACAACAGAGAGCAAGGCGGTTTATATTTCGATGACATCATTTGAATCAAGTTCGTTTTTTTTCGATGAAATTTTGAATTTTCAAATATAATTAATTATTGCAGTATTGTGGTAATTTTAAAAGTATTACCACTGAATGTATCGCATTTTAGAGATGTTTAAATAAAATTAGAGTTGGCAAGTGTTTCATAATAGATGCTTTATGCATGATTGATCGTTTTTGTTATTTTCTGACGGCTGTATATAAAGTTAGGATCTATTGTTAGGAAGCATATGAAAATTATTTGGAGTTCAATGACTAAGTGATAAAGTAGTAACATTTTTTAAATAAAAAGATAACATTTGTTAAATAATTGAGCGTAGGATTCAACGTGACTCCCATCAGTGTTCCTGCACAGCTCAAATCGTTTCACAGCATTTCTAAACACATTCTGTTGCTTTGCGGAAGTTTTGTTAACTGCAATAGTCATACACGTGTACGTAGTCGTTACGTGCAGTAGTCATACAGTGTTATCTGCAGTAGTCATACATATGTGTTTTAAGACTCGTAATTTTCTAATGAACGTGCGTTTTGATGAAGCACCCCAATAGAAAGAAACTAAAGCGGTTCAATCTGTTAATCTCGTGAACCAAGGTATATTGCTTCCAGGTCGGATCAAATGGTATGGGAAACATTTATTCAGATAATCCTAAACATTTTTGACATAGTGACTGTAATGTTGTAAATAATTTAAAGTCGTACTAAAAGTTTAAAATCTCCGTAATATTACAAGAAAGGAAATCTTGAGTAATGTATTCAAGAACAATTAAAATAACAACCCATCATACAGCTATTTCGAATATATGTTGGATTTCTTCGTCGGTGCTAGAAAACTAACAAACTTGAAGTCAGCAGGATTAAATGGGCAGAAATAGAAAAAACCGAGGGGTATATATACCCATGTCGTGAATTAAGAAGTTCACTTCAGAGATCCAATAAGAAACTAGAATGAAGAACAGTCTAGCCAATCTGAAACCAGAATGAACAGTCTAGCCAAGCTGAAACCAGCATGAAGAATAGTCTAGGCAATCTGAAACCAGAATGAAGAACAGTCTAGCCAAGCTGAAACCAGAATGAAGAACGGTCTAGCCAATCTGAAACCTGAATGAAGAACAGTCTAGCCAATCTGAAACCAGAATGAAGAACAGTCTAGCCAATCTGAAACCAGAATTACCACGTAACATTGGAGTGCGATATAACACACTAGAAATATTCCTACAATGCCAGACAAGTGCGGATAAGATTGAGTCCCAGCAAGAACTTTGTACTTATTTGTATCTTTGTACTTTTCAAAATTGTAAGTTTAATTTAATGTAACAATTTCGAAATTTAAATTAATATACTTTTGCGAGATAGAGAACAACTAACCCTTCAAACCATTCTTTGGTAAGGGCCTCTACTCTAACCAAAAAGTAAAAAAAAATGGGATTGCATAAGTCCCAACAAGATAAAATCTAAGTCTGAACCATAAGGGTCCTAATATATAGAACCGCTGTGATAAATGAAGCAATGGAAAAATCCCCCCCACCTAATAAATGGAACAAATATAAAGAAAATGGGGAAATTTGGGACTATGGACAAAAATTGAGTTCTGGACGAGTTATTAACTAAGCTGCTAGAATTTTTCTTAATATGGAAGGCTTAAAAAATTTCAAGATCATAAACTGACGTGCAATTTTGTATAATCCTTGCGGAAGAAAACTCAAAACGGTGTCCAAAAATAAAGCAATGCTAAGCAATTAATTTACTCAATACCTGGTTTCATGTTTCTTAATGTCTTACATAAAGGAAGCAAGTAGCGTTCCTAAAATAACAAATGCTGGAAATCACCAATTTTTCTTGTAATGTTTATGAACGATTATTCGTTACATCCACTATCATGCTTCTAGCTCATTGGTAAATGTGTTGTAATCATATCTCACTTCAAGTATGTTAGTATGTAGTTCCCATTGTTAATATGCAAATATTTGAAAACATTTTTTTTTCTAATTTTCTTGGAAGTAATTTTTTTCTCCTAAGTAATTTTTCAAAATCTTGAAAAATTACTTAGGTGTTTGTGATACAAAGTGCTTGATACAAGGAGGAAATTTCAACTGTTTATTCTATCAGTAAATACCATGAAATTCTATATGATAAAGCGAAATTTCTATATACAACTTATAATTAAAATTTAAATAGAAACCACTGTTTCTAAGAATATGTAAAACAGATTTTAATATTATCTTAGGAATCCTGGTGAATTCTTTTGAAAGGTAAAAGATAAATTTATGACATTTTAAACATCCAGAGTATTCTATGATGCAAAACTCTCGTAAAAATTTGGAATATTTGTCCTTTTAACCTCTTTTTTCCCTCTCTCGCCGTTGGAAATATCCTTTCCCTGCTTCAGTCCCGTTTGCTGTTCTTACATCAGTCGCCGATTTTGCTCTCATGAGTGAAGGTTGTGATTCTTGTGTTTCTTCATGCAGAAAGATGTTTCTTGATGAAGAAAGATGTTTTCCTTCAATGCCTGTTGATACTATTATTCTGCTGTTATATGCTGCTTTTAACGAAGTTATTTTATTTTCATTACTTTAGCAGCAGTTTGAATTGTACGTAATTAACACGTTGTTTCCGTACATCCCAACGTGTGGTCTCACCTGTTTCTTTTTCTCATGTTTTCTGCATGTGGTGAGCTGATATATTCTGCCACGATCTGCTTCCATCTCCGTCTACACAGCCAGCCACGGAAGAAACTCTGGACCTGAGGACGAAGAAGAAATTATTAAGAAATATATCTGGAGATAAATATTCCACTGGTTCTTCTGATACATATATAATTCATAAATGTCGGATCTACTGGTGTTAAAACAAGCATCAGAATGTTAAAATAAAGTCATTAAAGGAACTTTTCATTTCGAGAAATTTATATTAAAAGTCACATTAAAATGGTATATATTTTTGAATTGGAACTAGTTAAGGTAATAATCGGTTGTATTTAAGCTGATTGGTGACAGTGAATACTCTTTGTTGAAATCACAATGAAGTGAAGACTACATTTTTACAAAGCAGTGAAAGGAAGTTTGAAAGCAAATGATAGTTCGCTGGTAAATAATAATAGACTGGTATAGGCAATTATCATTGTTTTTCATGGAAAAATATTATGAAAATATTAAATTTCAAATAACGTTTTTCTTTTTCATCATTCGAATGAAAATAAAACTTATGTAGTCGAAGTATTTTGCTCAGGATTGTTTTGTTTAAACTCCATGGGTATAATCAACATAAGGGGTTTAAGCCTATGGGGGTTTAACCCCATATAATTAACCTATGTTTGTTTTTTTTATTTAACCTATGGTTTAGACCTTGGTTTATGGTTAAAATCATGATTTTTTTTAAACTATTTTTTTTTTCGTCCAAAAATGGTTTTTTGGTTTAAAAACTCTTTCTTCAACCCTGGTTTAGTATAATATATCTAAATATAAAACTTTTTTGATATTTGCATCCTCTTATATTATCATATCCACACCTTATAAATATACATATATGACAGTCGAACATTGTTAAAAAAGTGTTCAAATTATAAACGAAAGGTCTGGAAAAGTGTATTTTTGACAAATATTTGAATTTTAAAATTTTAGAATAAATAGTACTCTCTTAATATTGTATTATGTGAAAGTAATAATAGGGATTAAATGTAATGTACAAATAAAATATTCATTCGCTTTCTTTGTCATTGAAATTCGAAAACCTGCAAATAAATGGTAGAGCAAGTACCTTAACCTGCACAAAATGTACATGTAGTTGTTCTAAAGGAAGCAGAATACCAGCTGCCCTGTAGGAAGCAGAAAATATTCAATAAAGGGTATAGCAAGTAAACATCCTTATGTCAATATTCTCAACCCTCAGATAGGAAATATTTTAGCAGTTACACTAGAGTTACTCTAACAGAAAGCTGCAGTTAGAGGTGGAATCAGAACCACGATGCCCTAACAGCATTTTTTTTACAGAGACGTTAAGATTTACGTCACACTGGGATTTTGGGACGTCACAGGACGTCGCAGTACGTCTCGGCAATGTCATATGGAGGTCAAAGCGAAGTCACTTTGGTCATTTTCATGGTCGTTTGTGGCGTCGCATATTAACTTATTTGTGACGTCACATTGCAATTGCCATTGTAATGTCGTCACATTGTTACGTGTTAATTAAATTATGGAAACGTCACAGAATATAGTCACAATGAAGTTACAAAGTTACTAATACGTAACGTCGCATAGAAATCACAAATATGATGTCACATTGTGACCTCATATTTGTGACTTTCATTTTTCTCAGTGACAAAGATCGTCACTGTCACACATGTGACGATGATTGTTGTGAGGGTGAGTATTGATAATGCTTGCAATTGAAAGCTATTCCAGTTCGAAAATTCTTCAGTTTCATTTCGACCCGGTCCAGCTCGGAATCGGTATTTTTTAGTTAGATTAAAAATCCGAATACCGAGTCAAATGCGTGCTCAGAATTATGCAAATTTATTTTTCAATTTTTTAAAGATTTACTATGTGTATTGTCGGTATTAACAAAGAACTTTTGGAAGTTACACGTGGTCTAATCCACCCCCGTAGATCCATCCAGGTCTTAGCTAATGCAGATTTTTATGCAGAGGTTTACAATAGTTAGCTAAAATTTCGTGGGTCCTATTTTTACCATAAGACATAAGAGTTTCGTCCCAGTAGCTTAATAGATAAAGCATCATCTAGTCGGTCAAAAATCCGTCATTCGTATCTCATTCACGGATATTTTTGAGTAAACTAACCGATTAATATTTTCTTTTAAATGATGAAGTTAGCTTGCATAGTTTTTGAAACCGTTTTTTTCTCTTCCTTCTGTGTTATATTCTTTCTTGGACATAGTTTCAAACATTGTTAATTTTATAGTAGTTGAATTGATGAATTTATCTTTCGAAACCGAGTACTTCTTTTGGTTGTTTTCATCTAATTACTGCCTCATTATCTTGAAATTTATTTTTAATCCCTCTTTCTTTACAGGGGATTGACTATATTTCCTCCTTCTAAACTATTTCATCTTTCTGTTATTAATAATTCAAAGGTTCATATATGTTATTTCGGTTTTAGTTTAAATCTCCTGTCAATGATAAAAATTTCATTTTCAGAACTTGTTCTCCTCGTCTTCGTGAGCGGGAAGGTGTCCTTTATTGACACGTGGTGATTGGTTTAGGGTTGTTTTGCTGAATGATTGAAACCATCCGCTTTGAAATTTTTAGCCATGTGTTTCCTAGCTTGATTTGAAATGCTCACCGCTTTTGAGCTTCAGTTCGTTCTTGGCAGTGGTTAAGGACGTATGTTGTTTTACCTGTTCATTTGACTTGAAGATGGGGGCTTATAACGCCTTCGACATAATTGCAGTCACCTGATACAATTGCAGTCACATGCCTGCTTTCATCAAGGTCTTGCCTGCTTTTATCAGTTTTGTAAGCATTTATATTACAAGCAGCAGTTTATTTTATTAAATTTGTATAAACTCGCTTCTATGTGATGATGTAAAATCCATTTGTTTAAGACTGCAAAACATTTTTATGTAAAATGTTTTTGAGAGTACATTTTGTGCCGTAATCGACCTATTGCTGCGGATAAAAAAGTATAAAAGTAAATGTAACTTCCTTATTAAGTACAGACTTTTTGAAACATATATTAAAGTATTTTCCTGTCATGTGAGATTATTATTAGATCTCTCATATGAGTCATAATACTTGAGAATTTTAAAAACTTACTTCGGAACATGAAATATTTTTGTTTATTATTTTAAACGTTAGTTAAAAATCTGAAATTAAATTGTGAGATTAATCTAAGAAATAGGATCTCTGCTATACTATCCATAGCGTATGTATACCGGATAAAACAAAAACGAGTGAAAAAAATCAATTAGGATATAGTTTTAATGTAATTTTATGACTTATATTCCAGAAAATTTCATAAAATATTTATTTTAAAATGAAAAAAATAACTGACAATATAAATTTAACTTTTATACTTGTTAATAGTAAGTTTTGTAATACAGTAGGTGCCGCTTAATGTGATCGCTTTGGGACAGATGCTATTTGATAACAATAACCGATTGATAACAATAAACAAAAAGTATCAGAAACATAAAATTTTGATTTTAAAAGTTAATATTTACTGTATTTTTGCAGCTACTACAAATTTAAAAGACAACGATTCACTCAAACACTATTTTAAACAAATCGTTAAAATAAGTCAAATAAAAAAAGTCTTCCAAAGTTGTCTACCTTGTATTTTGTCTCAGCAAATTACTTATAAAACTTTTGCACCTGTACTGTTCGCGAAAGTTCTCAGCAGTGCCTCTGTGTTGCACCTCGAGTCCCAAAACACGGAGAGCCTCTTTGATTTCAGTAGCAGTTGGAGGATTCTCAACAAGGTTTTCAGCTTCGTCCTCATCTTCATCCAATGCTTTTTCATCGTTTTCTTCTACTATAGAACAAGATACAGCTCGGAATACATCTTCATCAGTCATTGTTGTAGCCACTTGGGCGTTCACTTCTATAGAGATCCATTCTGTAAAGTCATTTTCAGTCATGTCGGATGGTACGAGTACTGTTTCATCGAATTCCGGTACATCCATACCTTCGTCCGCTTTAACGAACCCACCGTGCGAGAAGCAGTTCTTAATTGTATTCTCGGACACTCGATCCCATGACATTGTCGAAAGATGGAGGGCCTGAAGGACATTCGTCTTCTTTACTAACGCGTTTGCGCTCAGTTGTTCCGTACCTTCCATATTTTCCAAAACTCTAGTGCGCAATTCTCCACGGTAATACGCTTTCATTGCACGAACTATTCCTTGGTCACATGGTTGGATAAGTGATGTAGTGTTGGCAGATAGAAGAATGATTTTGATATGCTTTAATGTGACATTTGCATCGTGGGCTCTGCAGTTATCGATGAGTACGGCGATATTGTGATATAATTCTTTGTCCCACTTTAGAAGCCATTCGCTGAATAGAGCAACTGTCATCCACGTTGTTTTACTGGCAGCATAATCAACAAGCAATTTCTTAACATCCTTAAAGCATCTCGGCTTTTTGGTTTTTCCGATAACAAAGAGTTTCTCCTTCTTTCCAGTCATGCTCACACAACAGAGCACAGTTATACGTTCTTTTGAAACTTTGCATCCCTTAGAGCTCTCGTGTTTGAACAGGTACGTATGTTCTGGCAAGACACGAAAATAAAGTCCGGTTTCGTCAGCATTGTAGATGTTTTCGGGTGAATAATCAGCGATTATTTTCGGACATTCTTCGGAAATCCATGCCTTTGCAGCTGGAAAAGCGGCATCCTTTTCTTTCCCATGGGTACGTTTGAACACAATGTTCTCCCTTTTTCTCCAGTGATTAAACCACCCGTCCGTTGCGACGAATTTTTTTTTGCACATTTTAGAAGCAAGATCTTCAGCTTTCTGCCGCATTAAAGGACCGTTTATGCGTGCATCCTTTTCCCTAACATTGGCAAACTACAATGTCAAAGCCGATTCAACTTCTCCATATTTCCCAGTACGTATTCGCTTACAGTTCAAATTTGCGTTCAACTTACGCTTTATTTTCAATCTCGTCGCGATTCCTTAACATTTTACAGAGTAATGGCTGAGAGTTTTTAGTGCAACAGCAGCATTTCTTTGACTCATCTTGGGTAAATTATCAAAACGTTTCAAAATGTCAATTTTGTCCTTAACAGTTTAACCATTGCATTTTTTTCCATTGCTAAAATGCTTGACCGTCTGCAATAAAGTTTGAAATGCAACTTGACAGAGAGAAAAAATTCTACAGCTTGCAACAGTCCAAGCACTTTGCTTACTGATAAGAAAAGGACTCAACGCTTTTCCTAAGCCCCCCACCATTCTCAAAGGGAGGAAAAGGGGGGAGAAATCACCA
Organism: Amaurobius ferox; assembly: GCA_951213105.1. NCBI lineage: Eukaryota > Metazoa > Arthropoda > Arachnida > Araneae > Amaurobiidae > Amaurobius > Amaurobius ferox. The sequence continues at coordinate 79,355,057 of OX578134.1, read as the reverse complement.
CCTGCAGAGCCGGCGCCAAGCTCCGGGCGCCGCGCCTGAGGGACGGCCTTGCGGTAAATTTCTGCACGTGCCAACAAAAGGGACCCTCTTTGGGGTTTTGGGGATTCTCCCTTTGCTTTTACGTATATGTAGTTTGGATTTTTTGTTGAGAGAATGAAAAAAAATCGAAAATGGTACACGAACGACGAAAGTGAAGTGATAAAGTGATAACAATAAACGAAGGCGCTGATTACAAAAACCGATTTTTTTAACATGTGTTAATATACAAGCGTTCAGGACTTCGCGATTCTGATAACATTAAACGAATGATAACATTATCCGCGATCACATTAAGCGGCACCTACTGTATTTGTAAAAATATTTGTAATATTTGTTTTTTCTTTCTTCTCTTGCAGCCAATTAGATCCTTCCTTATATATTTAGTATTTTTTTTATTTTAAGCTTCAAATTTCCTTTTGCTAATTAACTAAGTTTAACAGTAATTTTCCTTCCTCAATTGAAAATTAGTTATTTAATCTAAAATCTTTAAATTTTGTATCATTCAACTAATAGCATACAATTCAGAAATTTTATACTCTGCATAATAAAAAATAATGCCTTGGCCTAGGCTACTCATACATCACGATCATGTGGATGATGATACATATATTTTATTGTAGAAATGTAAAAATTGCTTGTTTTCGTTTTGTATTAATCATAGTTCAGAAACCAAACGTAATGACTAAATGGTGGCTAATTTTTGGCTAAATTCGAACTGTTTCTGCTTGACACTCCCCAAACCAACTAGATATGTCCAACAAACGATTTTTACACTCTTGATTAATTTTGTTTCTTATACTAAGGACTCCGATTCTTGCTCTCTGATGCTCAACAACCCTCATAACTCGGTTCAGGAGTCAGCAGGCTTAGTCTCATACTCACTGAGCTCGTTTCGTGAGTTTTTTCTTTCTGTTTACTACGCAGGTTTAATACGCCCGTTGGGGGCCGCCCCTTTGTCGCTGGCACTCACCAACCGCTTCGCGAGCGTATATATATAGAGCGGATATCGCTTTGCGAGCTATTTAACCTCGGCTGGTGCACACAACCTACTTTGTGCCACAGCACGCTAACTCCTAGGAAGCGGAGGCTCCGTCTACGTTTCGTTACGTCTGCTACGCAGGCGTTGAAGCGTCCCTCATAGTTCGCGTACACTCACTAGTCCCCGGTACTCGTTTAACAAGCACATTCACAACGCCCGGACAGCATTCCCACAGCTCACTAACACTCGCCAATCCCCCTGGGTTTGAGAGCTTAGCCCCATGTTCGCTGCCGCTCACTAATAGCCAGAGTTTGCTTCACGAGCTTTAATTCCGCTTTATATGTAGGTGTATTACGCCGATTGGACTCAGCCTGTTATTCGCTGAAGCTTTGCAATCCTGTATCTCGCTTCGCGAACTCTTTAAACTCGCTGAAGATTGCCAACTCCATGAGTTAGATGGCTTCGTCCCCCGTTCGCTGCCACTCTCTAACCGCTGGAACTTACTTCGCGAGCTAAATTGTTCAGCCTGCTGCACAGGCGTAATACACCCATTGGATTCCGTCTCTTGTCCACTGAAAATCTGCTAACCCCCGATCAGGCTTCGCGAGCCCTTTTACTTCTACCACAATGCACAAGTAATAGTAAGGTCAATGAGGTATATCATTGCAAAAATTGCAGTAAGTGTACTAAGTAAAGTTGTAGTCAGTCGTTTTTTTTATGTAGACGTGATGTATTAGCCATAAACCAAAAAGAAATGGTTAATTAAATCGATCAATGAAATCTTTGCTAAAACTGGGAATGCAAAATTTAACTATTTAATATTTAATTAGCCTAAATCAAACTTTTAAGCCCTTCTTGTACATGAACAAGCTCATTTGCAACATTTCAGAACTGTACATTTTGCTGTTTGTTCGCATTGCAGTATGGAGTATTACACCTTCTGGAGCCTTGCCCAATGTTTTCTAACGATCGCCAATCCAAGGAATTCTCTTCGTGAGACCTTTTACCCCACCTGGTCCCCCATTCTCACAACTCGCTGATGCTCGCAGACTCCCAGAATCTGAGGGCCCGGCCCTCTGTTCGCTGCCTCTTAACTACCTCTTTCTTCACGGCTACTACGCATGGATATAAAAGTCCAGGGGATTCCGCTCCCTGCTCGCTGACGCTCACCAAATCCCGTAACTCGTTTCGCTACTCATTTAATAATATTTATTGATCTATGAAGTACCTCGATTAGACACAGCATATAAAGGATAAATAGAGGTATCAACCGGCATAAAAGGCAGAAAATGGAAAACGTTCTACGTTAGGGTAAATGAAACAAAGCAGCAGTGATAACAAAAGCATGATCATGTTTACCAATAAATAGCTGAGTCACGTGAGTCAGGAAAAGAATCATTGCCGACATAAAATTCGAAAAGTAAAAGTAAGAAGACCTTGAAGTTTTTCTAACATTCTTTTTCGAATTTCTCTTTCTCCAAGGCGGAAGAGATAACAACAATAGTAGGATTCAAAACACTTTCTCATTTAAAACTACGAAATAAATTGTCTAAGATACAAAATAAGGAAATAACTGGTTTCGCAAGATACACGAGTAACAATATCAGCTAACGAAAACATGCATAAAATTATTGTAAAAATACACTTGCACAAAAAGATAATGAAAAAAAAAACAGTTTCGATTGCTGGATGAGCTAACTTCATCAAATGAACAAACTGTTGTAAAAATGTTAATGGATAAAAGACACCAGAATTAAAAAAACATGGATGGAGTACAACCGGTTTTAGAGAACTGCATGAGCTAAATCATCAACTTAATTTAAATAAATTTCAATATAAACATTTTTGAAAAACAAAAGCATAGATTACTGCGGAATTATCAAAACTATGGCACAAAATATGAGAAAAGTGACTCGTTTCCATGAGCTAACTTTATAAACTGAGTTCAAATGACATTCTATTATAACATATAAAATATCAGTTCAGATATTGATTCATTAAGTGCAAAAGTCAATGAATCAATATATAATTTAGTTGGACTTGCAATGTCTGTAACTTCAATGTCAGAGTTTTGAAATTCTCACAACCACTTTTCCAAACAATTAATTGCTCCAACATTAAGCACATTAGTTAAAAGCGACTTTATATAAAATAAAACTTCAGTACTATTAATATAAGAGACATTTTAGATAACTAACAAAATTTGTTGACAAATTTTGCTTTCTGTCATCTATCCGCACGAAAAAGGCTATTTTCTGCCTTTTAACCGGTTGATACCTTTGCATATTGTGTCTAATGAAATTTTTATGTTGCAAATTCAAGGATTCCCTCTGATACAGGACCCTTCTGCCATCTTGTTTTCGTTAATTTTTACTTTCCTTATATACATAATGTATAAGGAAAGTATTGTGACGGGGTCGAAAATTCGAATTCGAGTTTTCGACGGGAGAGCACGTTTCAAGCATCCCTGATCACGAATCAAACATTTTTGAAGTGATGTCTGTGTGTGTGTGTGTGTATGTGTGTGTGCGTGAAAGTATGTGTGTGTCAGTGAGTCTGTGGAGACGATAACTGACGAACGAATGGACCGATTCGAACCAAATTTGGTACAAAAATCACAATCCGTAAACACTGGAAGCCTATTGTTTTTATATGCAATCGAATGTTCAGAACCCCCCCTAAATTTTCGAATGAAATTTTGAAAAAATCGTCAAAAAATCAAAATCACTAATAAAGTTACGCAAATAGACATTTCTTATGTAATTTTTTATTAGAAAACGATTGACATAAAATTTAGAATGCTAACGTGAACCGTTCTCGAGATATTGTACATTTTTGAAAAAAAATATCAAAAAGTCATATAAAATAAAAAACTACATACTTTCTATTGAGAAACATGCTCACTTTTCATATGTAATACCATGCGATAAATTGGATGACATCATTCTCGTGGATCTAGCTCGTTCCATTCATGAAAAAAGATACTTTGAGTAATACTTTTGTATTTGAACGCCAATAGTCATTTATCTGCTGTTAGCATAAGTTATTTCTTAGTGCATAACGCTTGGCGAGATTTTGGCGACGAATTTGGCGGAATGTCGCCAACTTGGCGACTTTTTGAAATGTTGCCAAATTAATGAAAATCTCTCCAAATGGATAAAATTGACGCTAAATCAATGAAAATGACGACAAATTGTCGAAAATTCTATATCTTGGAAAGAATATTAGTATCTACTATAAGAACTACTGTTTTTACTGTACAAGTAGTAAATTCATTACATTATATAAGGAAAGTCATGTGTTACCCACATCAGATTTTTTTTCTATTAAAAACTGGAATTACTAGATTAATCCCTTAAATGTGATACTTAAACAAAATTATCACAATTACTATCATCCCGTTTCTTTTCCTTCGCAACCAATCAGCTTTTAACCATTGTCATGTAATCATGTATTGAACGAAAGCGCCGTATACATACAGAACAAGCCTAAAGGACAGGGGGGGGGGGAGTCCATTTTTGTCCTTTTGATATATAATTTTTGTTGAGTCAAGATAACCCATTGATCTAACAAAATTTAGTATATGTTGAACAAAACAGTTTTACTGCTCTCCTGCAAATTTACAAATTTTGGCATTTTACCTATTCTAGAATCGATGAAGATATACAAGCTTAAATATTGAAAATATATGGTTTGATATCTTGCGCTATTAGCGTATATTAGCAACTTTGATATTTAATCCTGCCGGTTGAATTTACTGAATAAATTACTCCATCTTAGAGATTCGTGTATCACAAAATTACATTATGCAAGCTTAAGTGAACTCCGTTTACCTGCTTACGGCGCAATTTTAATGACATTTTCTCAGGAGGTTAAGGTAAGTTATTTGAAATTACCTTCTTGATTTTGCGAATTTCATCGCTGTCTTCACTATCTTCTTCAGACTTGCTGGGGGTTAATCTCCATTCACGCTTCAATGCACATAGCTAGGCGGAGGAATGGAAATGTTAGGCAAAGGAATATGCAAGATGGAAATATTTTTAAGATATAGAAAATAGTCACGATATACAAGATTGCTGAATTATAAATAAGAATTGCGTTAAAAGTTTAATGTAATATATAAAAATTCTCTCAAACTGCAATCTAAAATAATCTGAAATTTAAAATAGTTTATTAGTAACAGAATAAACAGTTTATAAAAAGTATTGATAGGTAATAATTGATAGGTAATAATTGATAGGTAATTGATAGGTAATAATTCTTCGTCAGGATAAATAAGTCAGCACAGCGATTACTATAGGATCAACCCGTTCACACTTCTCTTATCACATATTTATTAACTAACTATTTGTGATGTTACTGAGATAGTATTTTTAGTTTTAGATTTAAAACAATGGCTAAAATTGTAAGATATTTTAATGATTCCTCAAATTTTGATATAAAAACTTAATAAGAACAATACAATAGAAATTAACCAATTTCGTTTGACATTTATAAAATAGTATTTCTCAACCTATTACTTTCCTTATATACATAATGTATAAGGAAGGTATTGTAACGAGGTCGAAAATGTGAAATCGAGTTTTCGACGGGAGAGCACGTTTCAAGCATCCCTGATCACGAATCAAACATTTTTGAAGTGATGTCTATGTGTGTGTGTATGTATGTGTGTTTGTGTGTGTGCGTGCGTGAAAGTATGTGTGTGTGTGTGTGTGTGTGTGTGTGTGTGTGTGTCAGTGAGTCTGTGGAGACGATAACTGATGAACGAATGGACCGATTCGAACGAAATTTGGTACAAAAATCACAATCCGCAAACACTGGAAGCCTATTGTTTTTATACGCGATCGAATATTCAGAACCCCCTAAATTTTCGAGTGAAATTTTGAAAAAATCTTCAAAAAATCAAAACCGCTAACAAATAGACATTCTTACGTAATTTTTCATTAGAAAACGATTGGCATAAATTTTAGACCGCTAACATGAACTGTTTTCGAGATATTGCACATTTTTAAAAAAAATTATCAAAAAGTTATATAAAATAAAAAAAAAGTATTTCCTATTGAGAAACATGTTCATTTTTCATATGTAATACCATGCGATAAATTGGGTGACATCATTCTCGTGGATCTAGCTCGTTCCATTCATGAAAAAAGATACTTTGAGTAATACTTTTGTATTTGAACGCCAATAGTCATTTCTCTGCTGTAAGACTAACTTATTTCTCTGTCTATGTCGCTTGGCGAGATTTTGGCGACGAATTTGGCCGAATGTCGCCAACTTGGCGACATTTTTAATTGTTGCCAAATTAACAAAAATCTGGCTAAATTGATAAAAACGACGCTAAATCAATGAAAATGACGACTAATTGAAGAAAATTCAATATCTTGGAAAGAATTCAAGTGTCTACTATAAGAATAACATTTTTTTTAACTGTAAAAGTAGTAAATTCATTGCATTATATAAGGAAAGTCATGTGTTGCCCACATCAGATTTTTTTTACTCGTGGGCCACTTCTAAATTTTATTTACCTCTGTGGTCCCTCCTCCCTATTCCTTAAACACTGCTTTAGATTGGAATACAGTGCGGAACTTAACTATGTAGGAAGGAAGCAACCTTCATTTCTGAACAGTTTATCTGTTTGGTTGATTTGGTTGGTTCTGATTGGTTAATTCGACAAGTTTGATGCAATCGTCGAAAATAAGACGTTGTTGCACGCAGAGGTATGTAAGTTTTGTTTAACCGGTTAAGCGCGAACCATGGAATTACAATAAAATAGTTTAAACTTTAGCTTAAAATAATGACTATATATGAGTATAAACATTTGGCTGTTCTGTAGTTGATATAAAATATATAGAATAAATTGAGAAATATGTTGCCAATTCATTTCATCTATGTAACTGGGGAAACATAAGAATGGCGCTGAGTTATATAATTTCTACAAAGAATGAAATTATATTAATGTTATGTTATTTTTAATAATTCAGTAAAATATGTCGGAAGTTGATTTTTGTGGCCAATCAGAAGTTTCCGTGGCCCCCAATATTCTGTTTCAATTCATGGGTCCCATGGAGCGGCCATATGGCTCAGGCTGAGTACCGTTGCTTTAGAGGGCAAGCCAATATGTAAATATCTATGATCCAGCTTCTACCGTAAATAAAAGTATTCATGGACTAGTTTCGCACTTATTACATGCTTTTCAACATGTGATATACCATTAAGTACAGCAAGAGTGTTTGTTGCGCATAAGAGTGAAACTGGTCCACCGATGTTGATACCCAGGATGGTAGCACCCTGGAATTCGCGAAGGCGAATTATGTGAGTCTGTAAATATTTAACATACGTAAACAGTTTTATAAAATGTAGCATACATGCTGACAAATCAGACGAAGAATATAAGTAATGATAGAAACGTGCAATAAATATAAAAATTTAGAAAGTTTTTCGTAAGACAGAAAAATTCACAGAGATTGGAAGTAACCCCCCACCCCACCCCCTGGAAAATATTGAGAATATATTCTTTAATGTTTCCCAGAAAACAAGTATCTTTCAGTTTATCCAATTCAAAATTATATTTAATTTATTATAATAAAAAAATAATGTATTCGTTTCCTAGCTAAAATATGTATGGCGAATGTGCCAGTTTGATTTTTTTTTTGTCATGACCAGTCAAAATAACAAGATTATTATTTTCTGAGCCAATCAGTGGGGAGTAATAGGAAAAATTCCGGATTTTTCAGGAGCTGTAAGCTATTAGTGAGAAATCTTTTTGGACTTTCTTTATTGTGTACTCCTATCATGGCGAATAACACAGGTAGCAACATGAATTTTATGTGATCGGAGTATCATGAGATGGATCACATTTGTGATGTATTAAACTCAAATTGTTCATGTTTTGCATCGAAATATTGCAATTTCGTGGTAACTTTATAAAACACGATGAACTGAAATCTTTGTAAATGCAACATATATACAAATATAAACTGGTTAACCATGTTCTTCGGGACAAACAAGATGTGCGACCTCACTTATTCAAGTCATATCGGCAACTGAGATGAAAAATAACGCGTGACTGAATGTAAGAGAAAAGATGATGCCATCATCGCTGAGAGAATTGAAATAGGGAAAAATTAATGAGGCAGGAAAACGACAGTAACAATTCTACTATGAAAAAAACCACGGAAACACATATTTGCCTAATTTCAGTTACATATGCTACTTTACCTCAATTTCTAATTTGGTGTTTCTTCTTGGTCCTGAATAAGGCTGTTTTGTGGTTTTAAAACTGTATGACCAGTTTATATTTGTGTTTATGCTGTATTTAAGAAGTTATTAACTTCATGGCGTTATTATTGCCACAGACCTTTGGGGGTTTTACGTATTTATTATTTATTTATATAAATATTTCAGATGAAAAAGGTTACTATATAAATATATATATTTTTTGGATATTTATTACAGTATAATAACGCCAAAGATTTCTTACAACCTCCGCCCTTAGCTTTTTGATTTCCATGGTGAGTTCTTCACATTGCTGTGTGTACTGCCACTTAGCAGTCTTCTCACTTTCTACAATCTGGACGAGGTGCAAGTGCTTTTGTTCGAGCTCCTCTTTCTGTAGAAGAATTTTGCTGAAGCTGAAAAAAAAATATGATGTGAATTAGTTTATGTATCACATAATGTGGAAAAAATTACGGATATCAAGTAACTAATGATTAGAGAAATAATTCAAACCGAAATTATAGCATTTGTAACAGTTATGGCTTATTTTGCTACATTCAAAGCGCGGTTAACGTATTTAACAAGCAAAAAATGCGGACTTTGAATGGATTTGAGCATATAAAGTATGCAACCTGTGAAACATTTTGAATTAAAATTTTCACAAATAATTATCAAATTAGAAGTATAAAACATTTATGTCATTATTTGACGATCCTAATACAAAATAGCACAGAAGTTTTTCAGAATTTGAATAATCAATTAAACGAATTAGAATACAGGGAATCAATGAAATCAAAGTAACACAGTTAAATCGCAATAACGTATTTAATATGCAGGAGCACGCTTAAATCACAATGTATGCAAGAGCACACGCTTTGATGAGCTGTTTAAAAGTTGCTGTTTACTTGTTATATTCGAAGTGTAGTGAGAATGGGCTGTTTAAAAATTGATGTTTAGCCCTGTTACAGTTCGTTTTAATTATTGAAATAGTGTAGGATTATTATTCTGGAAGTCTGAGTGGAATTTCAGGTTTGTATGCAAAATTTCATTTCCCTACCTATTATAGTTTTCGAATAAAAGGAATAACAAAATTCCTGCAAATGTTGATTTTGCTTCATTAGGAATGCGGAATGGCCTTCTCTTCGTTCATTGATAATAATCCATAGAGAGAAATATAAATACTAGTAAGGACCGTGGGTATTCTTCCCATAAATAATTCAGAAAACAGTTTAATCACGGGATATTACTGTAATAAATGTCAACACTCAATTACTGTCTGCGTAGACACAACACAATAGGAAGTATTATAATATCCATTTTTGCGAATAAATTAAAATTAGTTCAATATCCAGCTTCGGTTTTAAAATCTGATATGCAACGTAAAGCTCCAGAATTTTCCACTATTGTAAATAAGTTAAAAATGAGTCCAATATTCAGCTTCGTTTTCAGTATCTGATGCCATAGAATGTAGAACTCCGGAATACAGCTCTTTATATACATATATACACATTGACTATATGTTTTCCAGAAAATGTCTCTATATATTTTGAAAAATAGTTTGCAGCATATTTTGACTGTATCAGTAAATAATACATCAAATATATATATTTATTGATTATAATCTGCAAATACATATTTATAGCTTAATGCATGCAAAAATATGCTTCTTGCTTAATTAGCAAATATACAGGGTTTAGACTTAAGTGTTTATGTATCCCTCTAGTTTTCGATTGGAATGTTTTAGAGCTGTAGATTCAGAGTCAACTGAGAGAGTTTGCATTGCCTCTAGTGGTAAATTGAAGAAGTTAGAATTCATATCTTTGAAACGAAGCAAGATATGCAAAAATGTTCGATTACAAAATTATAGCGCGTTCTCCACTATGGGAAAATGTTCGGTTTCCATATAACATGTATACAGACGATAAAAACTTAGATCAACGAAAATCTATAATTATGCTAATGCTTCGTTTATTCTTGAAAGATGTATTTCTGACAGAATTGGCGAGAAATACGATTGATAAAATAACAATTCATGTATTAAGCCAATTTTAATTTGTTAAGAATTATCATTTTTATAGATAACAATAAATAATGTATAACAATTGCTGATAAATAGTGCAGCACAATCATTCTCGATATGTGTCGACCTCTTTTTTATCGTTTACCTATATGCTATGGGCAAAATGTACATCTTTACATACTAAATAAAGCTGTACAGCTTTGTAATTGAAAATGTAGGCATATCTTGTTTTGATTACGAGATAGGAATTATAATTTCCTCAATTTGTCGCTGCAAACTTTCTTAAAAGATAACACATAATCATTTTCATTTTAGAAAAACCTCCTTTTTCAGCTCTGGAAAATTCCAATCAAAAGTTAGAGGGATGCATAAAGACTTAAGAGGGAACCATGTAGACTTATTTATATGCAAAGGAGTAATATATGTAAAGGAGCATGCTTGAGAACTTCCATATGCTTAAACACATTCCGACCTAGAATAAGATGAAAAATAAAACTTCGTTGTTAAGTACGGCATCAAATCATAAACGTTATCAACAGTTTCAGGGTAAAAACCTCCTTCTTCAGAATAAGTAGGTAACGTCCTACCTCAGTCAAAGCACCGAGCTTTGAGTAAAATATCTGCTCTGCATTTTCATACTAAAAATCTGATGTGGGCAGCACATGACTTTCCCTGCAGACTTATATACACACTCTATTTATTTTAATTAAATTTAATTCACTATTAATTCAATTTTCGTTCTCATTTGGTAACTGGACTTATTTTCAAAGGTGGCATAGAGAACAAACGAAAAAAACGAAAATATCTCGAGAACGGCTAGTCCTAGTGTAATGGTGTTGGTCTTATTCTTTTCATCTCTCATTAAAAATTACGTATAAAACAAGCATTTAATGAATATGTTTCATCATACGTACTTTTTTCTTTAGATTTTGTCGATTTTTGCTGGCCATTTTGCAAAAAAAGGCAGGTTATTTTTTTCTGAATCATACCAAAATCTAATCAGCACTAAGACGACTCACAAGCCACTTATCTACCAAATTTTGTAAAATTCGGTCTATTAGATTTTTAACTAGAGTGGATACAAACTTTTGCGGGCCATTTCGCAAAAAAAGGCGGATTCTTTTATCCCGAATCGTACTCAAAACTAATCAGCACCAGATTCTCTCACAAGTACCTTACCTACCAAATTTTGTGGAATTCGGTCAATTACTGTTTTAGTTAGAGTGGATACAAAATCTGCACAGACAGACAGACACACAGACATACAGACACACAGACACACAGACAGACACACAGACAGACACACAGACACACAGACACACAGACAGACGTTACGCTAAAAATAGTTTTTTTCATATTCTAGAGGTCTCGAAACGTGTAGATCCGTCGAAAACTCGAGTTGCGATTTTCGACATGATTCCAATACTTTCCCTATACATTACCATGTATTGCAGGGAAAGTAAAAATGGAAGTTTTTGTCTCCGAAACCGGACCATACATTTACTTATTTATTGCATTATTATTTTTTTTTTTTACGAAATTTTATATTTTTCAGTTCTTATGTAGCAGTTTTAGCTTATTTATCTTTTATATAAAGAGTAAGTTGGTTATTCTTATTGCTCACCAGCAAATTCCAAATATAAAAATTGAACTTCGAATGACTCTATCGCCATTTTTGGACCAGTTTCGCTTTTATAATTCATCAGAAGTTAATAACCGCTGATTCAGCAGGAAATAATAAAGTTAGTAAATGCTTTGCCAGCCTCTGGGACGACTGGAAAAGTTACGTTTATAACAATGTTATCATGAGATTTGTAGATTAAATTCGTAATGTTCGAGACTGAAAATACCATGTGTAATTTTTCTTTTCAGGAACAAACAATTTTTTTCTGGGTACAATAAACTGTAACTTTAATTTTTGTGCTGAGCCCTAATAAGAATTAAACTAATTCAATGAAACCTATATCAGTACAGCGGCCGAGGCTTAATTGAATCTTGTTGGACAAAAATATTTTGAGTCAAAAATGTCGTTTAGTCAATTAACCAGTGAAATTAATAAATTACGACTACTGTATTGAAAATATCATTCCAAAATCTTAGACGACTTAGTTTGGCATGTTATCAGAATTTGAAATAGTTTTCAGTGTAGAAGAGTTTGAGTTTTATATATAAATTTGATGTTCATTTTATGGTAGAAATTAATTTCCCCAGTCATTACTGAGATTTGCTGAATAGAGGCTTTTTGCTTCCAATTCAATCCCGGGTTTACATATTTTCTGATTTACGTATTGCTGTTGAGTACTAATGAGCGGGAAACTGGGCCGATTTAATGCTTGCAATGTGAAAACCAAATTACAAGCTGATTACGTTTCATATAGACTGCTTATTTAAAATCATGTTAAATTCGAAGGATGAGTGCTAGCCTATTGCAACTGAGCAACAAAATTCCACGCACACATCTTGAATAACAGGTATATCTTAATTGCCCTATTGCAGAACATCAAAACAAAACAATAATTTCTCCTGGAATTTGCAGAATTTGCTTAAAAGAAATCTGGCGCAATGACGTACGTGCTCGTTCGATAATGTCGAACGCACCATTTCAAAAAACAGGAGCGTGGAAGATGGCTTGACAAAAATAGAGCAGGCAGAGCGTGCCACCTGTTGAGAGGACGCATCATCTCTTTCAGATACAACCTGCTTGCTTCTATTTTCAAGGTGCGCTTTGACTTTGCCGTAATACCCATCGATTGATTGATAGGGACCCTCCACAATTTGCAACTTGTTGCGTGAAGTTAATCGAAGCAACAAGTTGATGGATATGTTTGAGCGAACGGATTTACTGTATGCGCATAGCGTTATGTTTTTATCATTTATTATTCGTATGATAAATGTTTGTCATAATTCGTATGATAAATGTTTGTCATAAATGTTTGCCTTATTTAGTACGCTGGCATATTTTCATTTTTATAGTTTTAAAATGTTATATTTAGAGACTTCGTGACACAAATGGATTTAAGATTAAATAAATAAATTGAAAAGGTAAAATTATATTTTTTCTTTCTCATATATTTTAAATTTAAAAATAAAACGTTGGAAAGTTTAAATTTGAAATGCAAAATATAACATTATAATTGAGCCATTTTAATAAACATTAAAATATCTATATGATAATTTGCTAACGTGATTGTGTCTTAATAGACCTTTCAGAAACATCCTGAAAAGTTGCAATACTGATCATTTGTACATTTATAGTATGAATCACGGAGCAGAACCTAACAAAGCCGCATTCTAAATGTATCCCGATAGTGGAGAAATAGATTTTTTCGGAGAGATTTTCAGGCCTTTCAGAAGCCTCCTTGGTGACCTAGTAGACTGAATCTTTTCGGATATATAGCATTGACCATTGGATAGAATCTAACGGAGCATGATATTCAACTCTTTTCTCCGAGGCGGAAATTATAGTCTTTTCGGGAAGTCTTTTCAGATCCTCAAGCAGCCCTCGCTGGCTTAGAAAGCTGAGTATGTGCACATTTATAGTACCGGTCACTGGACCGAACTTAACAGAGCCAGATTTTCGATTTCGGAAGAAATTGGAAAAATGATAGGTTTTAAAATCTTTCAGATCTCTCCGAAACCCCACGGTAATCTAAAAAGCCGGACTTGAACACGAGGGCCAAACCTAATTTTCGATTAAGACGCGCATTTTAGACGCTAAAAACCGTGCATCTCTATATATTCTATAGATATATTTTCTCTATAGATCAGTAACTCAAGCCCACTACTCACGTACGGATTAGTCTTCAGTTAGAACTGATACGCCAAACTGTGACAGTTAAGATTGTTGGACCCGTGCCCCACACACGCATAAATCATGTTATTGGTTCATCAACTTTAGTCTGCTTTGAAACGAAACACAGACGGTGTTAGCCAATGCAATTTAAAGCTGTGGGCAAAAATTCGGCCGGAATGCTACGCCATACATATTAGTTGGACTGTAGCCACGGCGACAAAACTACGGAATTCCCACAGTCTATCAGTGCCAACAATTTACCGGCAAGCCGCACTATACACGTCATTTCCAGTTTGGACTATTCAGAACAATCGGAAGGCCAAACTGTACGTGTATGGCTGGCCTAAAACATATAGAAATCAGTGACATTGTTGTTTTCGATTTCTGTCCTCCTAGGTTGCGATTTTCCCCGTAATCTAGGCGGTGATAAATTAAAAGTTCAAATTTTTGCTGTATTCACAATATAATGTAGTTCATAGATTAATTTCACTCTATTGAAAACCGTGCTGATATCGTAATTTTAAATGTATGCTGATCTTAATGTATACTGATATCGAGATTTTAAATATATTTCATAAATAAACTGCTGGTGATAGACAGATTCGGATTTCATATTTGAATTCAAATTGATTTAATAAATATGAATCACAAGATAGTTGTCATGTGACGAAAATCATGGGTAGAATAACGGTACCAAAACTTGACGATGAACTAATTGAACGAGTTGTTGAACATATGCAAGAGAAATATTCAAAATAATGGTCCTATCGGGAGTTTATCAAAATAAGAATGATATCTGTCGGATAATACTAGAAACGTCATTTCGCATTTTTTTCTTATACAAGGTCGACTGCTCATTCAAGTTCAATTACTGGTACCTTAACCCTACCAGTGATATTTTTTGTTGTAATAAATTATGAATTGGACCTAATTTTCACCCATGGCAAAAACATGGACTGAATGAATAATTTCAAACATATGATATATTTTACGTTTTAGTAATAAAGAACTGGACCAAAATTTCATACATTCAGAAAACCTGGCCTGAATGAATAATTTCAGACATGGGATACTTTTTATGTCAAAAAGACCATAACATAAAGCATTTGAGATTTGAAAAAAAAAATTAATGTTTTTTGCAAATACAATAATGATGGAGAGGAACCCCTAAAAAATGCTTTACGACTGCAAAATTTTTCTGTTTGAAACGAAATGAATGCAATTTAAATAAAATTGATACGATAATTGCAACTGTATATTTGCCTTAGAACAATTTTAATTTACTGAAATTTAATTTGGAGTAATTAGAACTGTCTGTCGTTTTTGAATTTTCGGAGCTAAAAGTACAATTTCTCTCAGTTTAAATGTTGTTTTCTAATGAAGTAAAAATGCTACTAGCGCAGACATTTGCATGATTTCATAATGCATCCAAAATTTATTTTTAAAACAGAATTTTAGAAATATGTACTCGTCATATGCAACACAAAAAAAAAAGCGTTACTCGAAATTTTTACAATAGAGGTAAGGCAACAGATAAAATACATTTAGAAGCACACTTTTCTATCACATTTTGAAATACTGAAGTCGCATACTGATAAGAGCTTTACAATCAAAATTCTTCTGCATTTTGCTGAAGTTTCGCCCACTTCTACTCTTCCTATTGCCATAATTCAAGAATATAGGAATTTTTCTCGTACTCTGCACGAGAGAAGAATCCGAGAGACTTGAAATATGGCAGATTGGAAGGGAGAGAGAAAAGTGTGAAAGAACGCTAGAAATAGAATATTTTATGCAGCTCTGAGTTATAATTTGGTTCTTGATCTTAAGCGCAAAATATTCTGTATCATAGGCATTTGATCGGCAGTAAATTTTTTTGACGTGGATACATCTTTAAAAGCGACTCCATGGGGGTGCCTTCTAGGAAAACTTGACTGACGCAATTTCTTAAGGTTGATCAAATGTTTATTTCAAAATTATAACAAATAGCTAAAATCTAATAACTGACATGAAAAGAGTAATAACCAATAATTCTTAAAATCCTATACATTTCAAGGTCATGTAGATGTGCAGGAAGAGAGGGAGGGGGCGCCTGCCATTTTGGGGTCGAATAAGCTGAGTCACACGCCTTATTAACAATATAACTCTATGCGATTTGTTTAAATGAGATCTAATAAGCCATAAATATTTAATAAGTACTATATAAGTGATAAACGAAAGATATATTTGTGAGAAAATCAAAATGTGTAAATATTTCAAGCAAAAGTCCAACTCAAAATGCTAGAAACGTATATCAGGAAAAAGAACTCAAAGAGAATCGAATAAGACTAAAACGGCTAATGCAGAACGATGACTGATGTCAATAGACTGAAGAAGAAACCCGAAGCGACGCAACCGAGCATTTCTACAGCTAGTACATGTAAACCAATGGAAGTAATAGATACTGAATATAATTCAATTAAAAGAGATACACATAACGAATAATTAAATGCAATTAGATCGAATGAACTTAATAAAATATGGGCTCAGGTTGATGTTCACTTCAAGTCTGTATTCGAAAGTATCGAGTTTGATTTCACGTGCAATGCATCTGTAATCGTTTATGGTTTAAACAAGATTTAAAACCAGTAGCTTCTGAAAATTTGACACTTCTTACTGCTGAATTAACAGATATAGACGTCAAAACAATACCTGTATCGACTTAAGTTTTGCACGAAAAGTGGGTGTGAATTGTATGTCATATGCTCGTTACTTCTTATAACATAGCCCTTTAATAAATAAAATTATAGTATAATTGCTATCATCTTTCATTTATTATCCGACATCTACTTTAACCCCCTTATTGTCAAACACGTATCCACGTAAATAAACCCTGCGGGTGTGTACCGGATATAGCCATCACCGTATTTTTTTTATTATTTATGTATTAATTACTGATAATATACAAAGAGCTGAGCAACCTGAGGTATGATTTACACAAACCAAATTACAGAGAATTACACAGTCCAACAGCCCAAAGAAGAAATTTTAAAATTTGCATACACGTGGGACTTAACCTATCAGTAATGAGAAAAATCTAAAATCTTTGAATTTTTTCCATAAATTTATAAATCGCGGAGATTTTTTATTCTAAAATTTTTAGTCATAATTAGACGAACGGCTAGACACACTAAATTCGTTTAAATACCATCTTGCGTAGAAAAAGGTAACCTAATTTTTTAATTAATTTTATGGGTGTACATACAAACAACTCTTCTTCAGATATTGTTATTTATATTTACAGCAGACAATTTTCACTTCATCTTACTATAGATTATAGTATATAGAAAGTATTGTTTTTATGCATTGTAGATTTTCAATTTCGAGATTTTGATACCAAGTGTGGTGAAATAACATTGAAACCCAGCAATAACCCACCATTCCTCTTTGCACGAGTCCTTAACACAATCATTAAATCAAAACACTACACATTAAAATCCACATTTTTAACTTTTAATTTTTTTTCGTTGACGTTCCTCCTTGCAGCCACATCATTTTGCCTGGGGTTCAGATACGTTCCTCTTGCCTCATAGGATGCTCCTCTGTGCGATGCCGTATCTTCGCCTAATTCCCAATGAAACTTGGTTTAAGTCTCGACCCTAGGATATTTTGCCCCCAACGGGGCAAAACATCCTAGGGTCGAGACTTAAGATCCTAAGACTTAAATATCCTAGGGTCGAGACTTGGCCCGAAAACGGGGCAACGTTTTCGGGATAAGACTCTCATAAAACAGTGACTAAAAGTCTGCGCTTTGTTTCGTTGTAAACATAAAAACTGTATATGGTGCCTCCTGGTTTCACACCAATATATGTTTTAAGACCTAAGCATATTTTGATTATTTTTAGCGCGATGTCTGTTTGACTGCAGTCAATTTATTGTGTACACTATAGCTGTCACAAATAATAATTCAATTTCACAAAACTTTAAATTTGGCTTTCCTAATGAAAAATCTAAGGTAGAATTTATTAAAATTCGAACGAAAACTTAACATGCCATTATAGGACAAAATTTGATATAATCATGCATAAAAGAGGCAATAATAGGTAAAAAATGAAGGGTAATACTTTATAAGTGTGATCATTCGGACCAACAATACAGATTTTTCAAGCTTTTCTTGTAAAATTTGCAAAAACAAATAAATAAATGATTAAATTAAATTAAAAAACGTTTAAAAATCGACTCTGGTATAAGAAAGTTAAGTGGAGCCAGTCACATTTCAGTCAATATTTTCTATTTTATCAATGAATGTATTTATAGTTTTTGAATCAATTGCAGTAACTATGGCAACTGAACTACATTTCAAATACTGAAATGGTTTGTTGGCAATTCTTTAAATCAAAGGCCAGTTTAAAGAAGATTATCCAGTTTGTAGTTTGCTTATCTAGATCAACTTCATAACTCAAATTTTATA
The DNA here is from genome assembly GCA_951213105.1 of Amaurobius ferox. Taxonomy (NCBI): domain Eukaryota; kingdom Metazoa; phylum Arthropoda; class Arachnida; order Araneae; family Amaurobiidae; genus Amaurobius; species Amaurobius ferox. The sequence goes on along the minus strand of OX578134.1, from coordinate 79,336,561 downwards.
TATTTTATTAAATTGAAAATTAGTAGTGTTATAGGCAAATTATTTTAACATTATTAGCTATTTATTCAAGAACAGGACATTGTCTCTGGTATTACATCATTTAATATTTCAATTGCATAAACTTGTTGTTTTCGTTACTGAACAAACAGTACCATTTTATAAGCATATGAAACAAGGATAATTCCAAAGTGTCATAGTATTCGGTTAACTGATACTTTTCAACACATGTTAAATAGCATAATACACATGTTAAATAGCATTTATCAATGGCATTTTGTCACAAGGAGTTAGTATTAGCAAAATATAGAGAATCTGATTTTTTATACAGTCCCCTCCATAACCGAGACTGTATAGCTCGCCAAAAGTCTTTGAACAACAACAGTTAGTTATACAGTCCTCTAGTGAAAATTTTTTCAATTAGAAAATACTGCTCCTCAAATTCATTAGTGCAATAAAATCGACCCAATCTTTCTTACTTAATAACTCGCTGAGATATCAGGATGATCTTTTCCGAAATTCCAGGTTTCTGAAAGGCTGCTTTACACACTGAGCAGTTTTTGTCCCTTGCAAGTCGACTGAAAATTGATATTTTCTTCGACTTATCTTAATTTCCGACGACTATGAATTCCATTGAAAGTCCGACGTTTAATGCGCATGGATTATAGTTCTCGCACTATTGTCTAGTTAACTGACAGTTGATTCGGCTAACCGGTTGTAAAACTTATACTTGCTTAACCGAAAAAGTTACAGAAAATATTAAAAATTTCGAATTATAGATTTTTCTGTCTAACCAGGTATTTCTTTTAGTACCCAGCTAAACAAGTCGACTGTGGGTTAATGGGATAAATGTATTTTAACTAATCCATGTGTAACAACACCGATCTTTCAAAAAGTTGATAAAAAGTTAATTCTGCTAAATTTTAATTTCCTTAACTTTCTACAAAATATGGTACAGCATTTAAGTTACTATTTCATAATTTCATTACTTATTCAAAGTTTTTTTGCAATTGGAACTATGGGTTTACCGGTTCAAAAAATCTTCCAATGTTTACTTTTTGTAGGACACCCTGTATAAAGTGGAAGAGAAACATTTTTCAAATTCATTAACACCTTTAAATTAGAATTGGTTCTAACAAGGGGTAAATGGGTCCACTGATGCTATATGTTGCACTTAAGGAGTGCTTCTGGTATTTTATATAGCTGATATATAATAACTCTGCATAGTGTGGTCAAAAGCACCCTCACAATAAACCGGTTACCAGTTTGAAGGAAAAGTAACATACGCAATTATAAAAGTAGCCAAATACCTAAAACAGTAGCTCAATTTTTTATTGTTGACATTATGACGTCATCAGACCTGTGAAGTCACTGGAGGATGTAACGTGTTTTAATATTTGTAGTTATGTATATGAATCATATATCATACATTTTTATTTCATATCATATATCTGTTTCATTAACCATGTACCCGTTAAGGTTTGCTTTCTGTTTTAAAAATATTCTAATACATTTTCTTACTCATGGACTGAAAATAATAAATCGAAATTTTATCGAAATGCATGAAGATCGAACACATTAAAATGAGTCACACTACATAGAGTGCTAATAATCATCCGCACAATAAATTTTTCGAACGATTGATTCCTAGTGTAAATTCAACCCAAAAATGTATTATCCGTTTATCGTTTGGGCATTATATTCAAAAGATACACGTCCACAATCGATTTACTGGTATCAGTAAGTTTGAATCAAAACGAAAAACATGCATTCAGTCGTGAACAGAACGTTATAAACACATGAGAATTATATAGATAGATTTATCATGTAACAACACTTAAAACGTTTTGTTAATTTATATAACGGTTTTAATAAATTTGTGCAAACACATGCAGTATCGAGAACGGATCATACATCGTTCTGAAAGCTATCATTTGTAATGAAATTACATATGCAATGATTATTTAGCATTTTTGGGTGTCACTTTTAGCACTTTACAACATAGCTGAAAAGTGTTTATGACTTTGTTCATCCTGTCTGTCTGTCTGTCTGTTCGCATGGTAACTGCCTTGAAAATGACTTTTTTTTATCAAAATGAAATTTTAGTAAGTTGTTGAGACGGTCTATGGGACATATGATAATGTAAATGAATTATATCACTCAATTAGTTTTGGATTGAACCCGGATTTAAATAATGAAATACATTGAACACTATGGGGTTTAATTTTTCAAGCATTTTTAAAGTTAAAATTCACAAATTGCTTCGAAAAATTTAGGAAATATTCAAATTATCCCATGAAATATATAAAAAGAATTTCAGCAATATATGTTAGGTAATTTTTTAAATAAAAATTAAAATAATAATTGCACCCATATAATATGAAGAGATCACATAACCCATTTCAAAATAAAATATGGCGTCAATTTTTTTCTCACAGTAGAAATTGTGAATTTTAAAGTCCTTTTAAATTTATATTTTGCGTTGCATCCGTTCTAAAGCCGCTTTATTTTTACGTATTTTCTGTGTATCTATTCTGCGCCAACGCAATTACAATATTTTTGAGTTTAAATGATCATCAAACTTTGATTATTTCTACAATGAAGTCTAATTGTAATGGATGCAGAATGTAAACACGTGATTACAAGATGAGTTGTATAGGAATTGCTGAATTTTTTCACGCAAAATTATTTAGTTCTGGAGTCTGGAATAAAAGTGCATGAATGAAATATTTATTGCTTTTACATAGAGAGACTTATATTTCTATGAAGTCATTTGAATAAAATTAATTTTCTTCGATGAAATTTTAAGTTATCAAATATAATAAATTATTGTAGTAATGTGATAATTTAAAATATATTAGCGCTGAATGTATCGCATTTTAGGGATATTTAAATAATATGGCATTTCAGTTGGAAAGTGTTTTATAATCAATGCTTTATGCATGATTGATCTTCCTTATGCAAATGTTCAAAATTTTGGAAAGTGGGTGTATCTCCGCAATGTAACGCCCAATTACAACATAGTTTCCGTACAAGGCATTGTAGGTTTAATATGGGGGTCATTTTGACCATCCTGTTTAGTTTTATATTCCCTAGTATGCATTCCTAAAAGCATTCTTCATGTTCAACATAGCATTAGTGGACTGATTTCCTTTCTGTTAGCACTCATTCTAATTGAAAGCTGTTAATAAATTTGAAAAATATTCCTTTTTGCAATTTCTATACGTTTTTACAAGCTTGGTTTAGGGGCCTAAAATTCTATTTTGCATATTTCGAAATCGGCTTCCGATAACCTACATTCCGTTTTAATTAATTCCGATAATTATTCCGATTATTATTAATTTGCAGCTTAACTTTCGCTTGGGAAGCGTGTCAGTTAAATCAGTACAATGCCTGTCAATGATAGCTAAAGAATAAGAGGTGACGTGAATAGAAAAAAAAACAATGAGCATTTTTTTTTTATTTCATCTTCACCGAATAGTAAATTTATTGGAGTTTCGGTGTAATAATACTGAATGAGTTGAATATGAAATATTAAGGCTGTAAAGTAACAGTTATGCTTCAGATACAAAACTGCTATGAATATTATAGAGCGAGTTGTAGCAAAGTGCGCATCAGCAAAAAAAGAAATAGTAATAATAATAATTATTAAAATAATAATTACCCAAATAAAGTAAATCTGCTGCTTTTCGCCCGATCTGGCAATACTGTTTCAAAGTAAAGATTTGAAAAGCTCACTATGTAACGGAATAGAAAATTAATAAGCGAACAGTACAGTATATATATTTTTAAATAATTTATATTAATAATTTATTAGTGTCGTAATTTTCAGAACTTATTAAAATTTTTTAATGTTTCCCATTTTCTAACGGGAAGGAAATTCTTTTAATAAAATAATTAATGTATAAAAATTACTGTTTAATTGTGCATATTTTTCCTTACTAATAAATTGTCAATACAAATCGTGTTTGGTGTGGGAAACGTGAAAAAACTGTGTCATCCAACATCAAGAAGATAATTTCCAGTTTCCGGCAATTATTTGAAAAAGAGTTACCAATATACCCGACAGATGGCAGAAGCATCCTAGTAAAGAGAATTGCTTTGCAAGAGCAGACGATGCTCAGCTTCGAAAATACTATATTTAGCACGTTTTCCCAGGCTCAAAAGCTACGTTCCTACCTCCTGAAAACAAGCAGAAGGCTCAAAATCATGCTGTTCGTTTTTCTCTTACAGAAACCTCAAAAAATATAAAACAAGACCGAAAAACCATTTATTTTAATGACAAAAATCATTCTTTCAGTCTACCGCCAGGCACTTCATTTATTTTCCTAAGATTTATGTTTTTCTCTTTTTCCATGAGAAAAGAAGATAATTTGTCAGAATAGTTTTTGTTTTTTAATTTAATTTTCGATTTTGAGATTTTTTTTTTTTTTGTAATGCGCACTTTTAGTTTAGTGCATGGTTTATTATTTCCCAGCTTTATCCAATAGCTGAAGTATTGATTTGAAAGTTAATGCAATTTGTTTAAAGCGATGCGCTGTCAGATTTTTCCTAGTTATTAGGCGAACATTTTTTTTATTGCATTTAGTTTTTTATAAAGTATAACTAAAAGTACGGAAATATGATTTGTTATTTTTAATCTGTGTGTGTATGTATATATATATATATATATATTACATGAACTAACACAGACAGCATCGAGATTTCTTCTGGTCGCCGATGTAAGTTCTGCTTATGTAACAAACTACATCAGAAAGGAGATTTTTGGCAAGCTGAAAATTTTCTTCACTTGGACTATTGTATCTGCTAATCTGCTATTATATATATATATATATATATATATATATATATATATATATATATATATATATTATATTATATTATATATATATATATATATTATATTATATATATATATATATATATATATATATTATATTATATTATATACTAGCCGCCTTTGGCGACCAGCCTGTTCGCTACCCTTGAAAATTCTGACCGTGGCAAATTCTAACCGTGGCACACTCGCTGGCGCGACCTACCAGTAAAGTGTAAGGTAACTGTTTGGAGGGCCAGGAAGTGCCACCCAATTTAGACAGGAACTCAGTGGGGGAGGCATCCACAGGGACCGTACCCTCCTTCCCCTACCACCAACCTCTCGGAAGGACTTACGGTCCCGCATGTTTAACGTGATCGTACTCCGCCTGAACACGGCGGCAGTTTTGGCAATGGCGGGAATCGAACCTGGACCTACCTAGTGCAAATCCCGCGCGCTAACCACTGGGCTACCGCGCCCTCCGCGACAATCTCCATAACCTTCTTTTTATTAACCCAATTTAGACCGGAACCCAGTAGGGGAGGCATCCACAGGGTCCGTACCCTCCTTCCTCTACCAACAACCTCTCGGAAGGACTTACGGATCCACATGTTTAACGTGATCGTACTCCGCGTGAAAATGGCAGCAGTTTTGGCAGTGGCGGCAATCGAACCCGAGCCTACCGAGTGCAATTCCCGCGCGCCAACCACTGGGCTACCGCGCCCTCCGCGACAATCTCCATAACCTTCTTTTTATTCACCCAATTTAGACCGGAACCCAGTGGGAAAGTCATCCACAGGGTCCGTACCCTGCTTCCTCTACCACCAACCTCTCGGAAGGACTTACGGACCCACATGTTTAACGTGATCGTACTCCGCGTGAACACGGCAGCAGTTTTGTCAGTGGAGGGAATCGAACCCGGGCCTACCGAGTGAAATTCCCGCACGCTAACCACTGGGCTACCGCGCCCTCCGCGACAATCTCCATAACTTTCTTTTTATTCACCCAATTTGGACCAGGACCCAGTGGGGGAGGCATCCACAGAGACCGTACCCTCCTTTCCCTGCCACCAACCTCTCGGAAGGAATTATCGACCCATATGTTTAAGGTGATCGTACTCCGCATCAGTGGCGGGAATCGAACCCAGGCCTACCGAGTGCAATTCTCGTGCGCTAACTTCCCGCGCGCTAATTTAAATTTATAATGACCATATGCTAGGCTCTTAATTCCACCATCCTCGTTCCATCGTTCTATCATTTAAAATAACCATAAAATTAAAATATCCATTTAAAATATCTATAAATTAAAATATCCATAAATTAAAATATCCATTTAAAATAAAAAAATCATCCATATCGTTCCACCAATCCATAAATATAATAATTTCAAATACATCACCACAATTCAAACCACCATAATTCAATCATTTAAATTATTTAAAATATCCATTTAAAATATCATATAAATATAATAATTTCGCCCGATGTATACAACACTTATGCTCGTAATTCATTTAAAACCGAAAGCGCGGTCTCCATGGACACGGGGAAGAAACTACTGCGGATGGGGGGAAAATGCCGTTGAAGAACTGAGCCGGTAGCCTACAAATTTAAAATCATGGCGTCTTTAAAATTGCGATCCTGAAGGCAATTTTCATTATTTCTGGACCAAATTAGACTTGTAAGAATGCCAGATATTTCAGCTTTCTAAAAATGTAAATTATTAGTCGAAATTATGAGTACTTTTCACTATGCGAGAATTTAAAAACCAAAAATCGTTTTTTTGAGCCAAAAGTGACTTTTGTTTTAAAATCTTTAAAAAATATTAGAAATTGAAATGGAGAGTTGAAATTGATATATTTTTACTCGAAATTCTCTGCTCTTTCCGATGGTGTGATTTGTTTTTTTCTACAACGTCTGCATCGTGGAGAAAAAAGGGCAAAAATGTCAAAAAACGGTCGAAATCGCATAAAACATTAAATAACAAAAAAAATAATTCAAATTTTAAAAATCGGTTTTCACGTGTCCCCTTCCCTCCCCCCCAGGTCTCCGATTGCCAAATTTCGTAGCTCTCCGACGCGCGGTCGCGAAACGTATAGTGTATAAGACAGACACACACACACACACACACAGACATTGTCTTTTATTATTTAAGATATATATAATATATATATGATTCATATGAAAATTTTCAGGTTGCCAAAAATCTCCTTTCTGATGTAGTTTGTTACATAGGGCCGGCAGAACTTACATCGGCGACCGGAAGAAATCTCGATGCTGTCTATGTTGGTTCACGTAATGTACACTTACATCGAAGGGGGAGGGATATGACGATATGCGAAATATGCTGCCTTCGCGTTCTTTATGGTTTAAATTGTGATGGAGAAGCAGTTTCATATGAGACAGTTTACGCAGAGGTTAAGATTAGTGACCATATATAGTATGGTAAAGGAAAAGATAAAGCACTGGCAGACTTTGTTAATATTAGTAGCGTGGGATAGAATTTAATATAGTTGCAATACGTGCTGGACATGAAATAGGAATTTGGAATAATATTTACGAAAGAAAAGGGCGCGTTATTGGGGAAAGCTTAAAATTTCTACATCATATATATACATATATATATATATATATATATATATATATATATATATATATATATATATATATATATATATATATATATATATATATATATATATATGTATATATATATATATATATATATATATATATATATATATTACATTTATATAATTTATATAATAAAATTATATAATATGAAATTTCAATAACTGAGTAGAAATAAGTAATAAAACCTTAACATAAAAAAATGTTAACAACATAGAAAGAAGTAAAAAATAGAGATTCAAATGCATAGATCCAGTCATCAAGCTAAATATAATCAACATATATCAATGGTGAGAATTCGAAAACTGAAAAAAAAAATAATCAAGCATTAAAAGATCACGTTGATAATCACCAGGCTTAAAAAATTGTTGGCTTAGAAAATTGTTCATATTGAACAAATTCGTCTTCACGCCCAAGTATCTATTCAAAATGAACAAAATAGGAATATAAAAATATCTGAGAAAATACTGCACGTCCTATCAAAACGATCAACGAGCAATAAATTACGAGACGACTGATGCCATTCGCAGGAGATAAAAGGAGATCAGCTGTTGCCAATCGTGAGATAAAAATAACAGTATTGCAAAAAAGTAATAAAATGTGATAAATTCACCAGTAAAAGCAATGTAATAAAGGGACGTGTAAAATAATAGAAAGCAAGGATGCAAAAGTCTAAGAGGATGGAAATATATTTTGATGATTATTCAAGTGAATGTTCACAATTTTTCAATATAAGACTAAGAAGGGAATTTTAAGTATATTCAGCTAATTTAAGCTTATTAACTATACCATTACTAAATATACTGGATATTTATATAATATACTGGTACTTTTTAGGTTATTAATGTGCACAGCATGGAATTTTTTATCTGATAATCTATAAATTCTAAATAGTTGATTAAGTATAATATTTATAAACAATTGAATCGAGTTACAGGAATTAAATGGTAATATTTTATTAATATTAAAATAAAAATTGTCTTTTTTATCATATAAATTAGTAACTATCCTATTAGTAGATTAAATAATTGGATTTGAATCCAGAAAATTAGCACTATTACTAACAGAGGCTTCATTAGGCATTAATTCCAAATTATTCGGATAGAAATCTATAACTATGGCATAGTAGTTAATAAATACTAAACAAATCAGATCATTAACATATCTGTAAATTTTATAATTAGTTGAAGTAAAATACATTTCATAATGATAAAGGTATAAATTAGCTAACATACTGATACTACAGGCACCTTGTGGAATTCCAGGGACTTGTAAGTATAATTTATTACCTTGAAAAATATAATTATTGAAAAGTACAAAGTGTAGATGTTTAGAAATTTATTTTAATTTAGTATGAGTAGAATAATTAGTAATAAAAGCATTATACAGAGCTAAAATTGAATCATAAAGATCAGTAATATTAATTTTATTAAAGAGATTTTTAATATTAAAAGTTTTAAATCCAATTAGTTTACCAAGAGATGTTAATTTATTCTTTAATTCTTTATTATTATTTAGAATAAGGTATTTAATACTGGAATAACGTAAACTACCATTTAGTACATTTAAATCATTTGTAGTAATTTGCTCGCAGTAGTAAAGTAAGGATTATAACCAGTAGTTGCACTTCTAAATTTAATAGGATTTTTATGAAATTTGGGTATAAGTACAATATATGGAAATTTCAAAAATTTATAATTAATATTTAAATCACTATACGTATTGATAATTTTCTGTTTTATACTAATTATGGAGCGTGAATCAAGTTTAAATAGACTATTATCCTTTAAATAATCTAACAGAAATTGTATATAGAATTTTTTACAGCTAATAGCATAATTATTAGAGGCTTTATCAATATAAGTAATAACAAACGATTTTTGTAAATCAATAATAGAGTGTTTTATATAATCAATAGTATATATAGATATAGAGAAATTATTACTACTAATAGAATTTTTAATAAATTTTAATAAAGTAAATTTCCACATGTTAAATGTCTCTAATGGCAGAGTATATTTACAAGCTAATTTATAAATATATTTATCAAAGTCAAGATTAAATGACTTTAATACATTAGTAGAGTTGTTACAAGATTGGAACCTGAATTTTGTACCAAAAGATAATACAGTTCTTAAAGAATCGTCCTTAAATATGGCTAAGTCTCCTGTAACAATATGACCCAGGTGTGGATTAATATAATTTGCATATTAATATATATATATATATATATATATATATATATATATATATATATATATATATATATATATATATATATATATATATATATATATATCATTTTTATAGTTAACCTTTGTAGAATTACCTACCAAAATTTAAGTTTCTGTTTGTCTTTATCCTTCTGACTATTTTCTCACTCTGAGGTAATCCAATCGTTATATAAACCTTCTAATAAACGGAACCGAATTGTTATTTGTGTTTCTATACTGAGACGACCTAACCATTTTAAAAGCCCCAATAAAATTAATCTAATTCAAAATTCGATAACGTGACTCGACCGCTGTTTGCGCCTTTATCTTTAAAATTATGGAAGTATAAATTAACGAAATACAATATAAACTTTTTAAACTCAAAGATCACAAATGAAAGATCTCTCTATATTCTGAGATTGCAAGAGGACTAAAAACGTAGTCTACAAAGAAGCTATTGTTTAATTGTAAAATTTTTATTATCTACATAAATGAAACTGTAATTGTTCTGCTATGTGTCTGTTATTTTATCTGAGCACGGGAAAACACACCACTTTCCCATTGCTGGGAAATTATTATAACATTACAAAATTTGCAAAATTTCAATTTTTTTTTATTTAGACTCTAAATATTAAAAATTCACCACAAATTGTGAATTTTAAATTATTTACGTTATATATTCCGTACGGAAAGCAGTATGCTAGTCAGAAATATATTTGTCTATAATCTAATACAGCTAGCCAGAAATATTTGACTGTCATCTAATGCAACTAGTCGAAAATAAATTTGACTATAATTTAATACAGCTAGTCAGAAATACATTTGACTTTCTAATATAATGTCTACCTAGTATTTTTACTCTATCATGACATTGCTCAGAGAACATTGTTTTCCTAAAAGTTATGAAATTGGAGATTTTGATAGAAAGGCATATTTTAATGCCTTCGGAATGCATTTAGAACACTTTCTGAAGATGCCCATTCTTTTTTACTCTTTCTGTATTATGTGTATGTATATGTATATACACGTGTGTGTATGTATATGTCTGTGAAGAAACTAGAACTAAGTAGAGTTTATCCTAACTTTCACGATTAGAACTCAGATTATTCAGAATATAAGATATCCATAGCATTATATTCACTGCAGAGCAATTTTAATTCCCAATACAATTGTGGAAGTATTGTCTTTGCCGGACATTGCAATTTTAATTAAATCGCATTGAAATTATATATATTAATTGAAAATTGAACAAATGCATCCAATCCATTGATGTCACCGAGCTGTTGCCAATTTGAAAAAGAAATCTTTACATATTTTTAAAGAAACATTTAAAAAATTCTAAAGGGAAAAACAAGAAAAAAGAGCCAGTGAACTGAAACTTATAGGCATTTCATTATGATACAAATTGAGTTAAAAATCTTGAGAATCGGCTCAAACTAGTCATCTGGGCATTTGACCTCTGGGGCAAATTGTATACATTCTTAAAAATGTATTTGTCTTCGCAACTACAAAATATGGTCCAAATTTCCTCAGAAGTTTTTAAGATAAGGAATGGTCACTGATTTTAGCAAAATACTTTTTGTAGCTAAACTACATACATTTCTTGGATTCTTTTTCTGTTCCCACATCTATATAATAAACACAGGACATGATACAAATTTAGTCGAAATCGCTCTAATGTCAGTCAAGAGTACGAAGGGCCAACGATTTTGATAAAATCCTGTTTTATATCTAAATTATATACATTTTTCGGATTTTATTTTATGCGTTCACACCTACATAATATTTGAAATATAGCATCCAAATTGGGTCCCGATCGCTTCAATAGTATTTGAGATTACGAACGATTGCAACGATTTTATCAAAGGACCAACGATTTTCCGAAAATTCAATTTTATAACTAATTTATGTGTATTTTTAGGAATATTATTTTTTGAGTTCACACCTGCATAATATTTGATACTTGCCATCTAAACTGGATCAAAATCGCTACAGTATTTTTCGAGATTTATATGAGCCAACAATTGAATACACACATACACAACTCCAGTAATTCCTAGTATCTAGAAACCTCACTGATGTATTCATGGTGGAAACAACTTGACTTGCTATTAAATTTCGATCACCACACTTTTCTTGGGATACATCGGTTAAAGTAAAAATATTATTTAATTTACTGATTTTAAAGCATATCCATCAAGAAAAGGGGGTTAAAATTCCAATCACTATCACGATACTTTTCTCTATCTCAGCGAGAGGAAAGTATTATATAAATTATGAGCAGAACAAGTAGAGCCTCAGACTTTAGATATTTAGAATTTAACTCGTGATCCAACTAAGTGCACACATTTTATAGCAAACTTGTTTTGATCAATTTGTGGGAATTTATTGGTTCATTTGCAATTTCATTTAAGTTTAACTTTAAGCAAAAATCCCAAAGGTTTTCTAGAGAAGAGTTTTTATATCACAAATATCATTTTTCACCTTTTGTTAAATTTAATTCGAAATGTCAATACTTTTATAGAACCCACTGACTACTTTTTCCTCTGCGGATTCACGTGGAAAACCCTTTCCTCCTATAAATTCTGTCACGTTCCTGGCGGTGGATTGAAGGGGGTTATTTCAGAGAGACACAGAAATAAAATCGCACCTTGTTATTTTGCAGAAAAATAAAAAATTCTTGATACTTGATCTCACGCTTTAGAGATTTGGTCTTTTTATGTTTCTAAAAGTATTAGCAGAGTTCCGATCCAGTAGAAAATGTTAGGAAATTAAATACCGCTGAATGAAAATTTCTGTCAATTAAAAGTGAAATTTGGATACAAGAGTTTTGTTGGTCCTTGTTGTAATGTGTTTAAGTTTATTACCCTAGTGCTGATTTTATTTTGATGTAATTTGGACAAAAATATTTTTTTCTTACAAGAAAACAAATACATCTAGTTTCACTATGCAGAGATAAAAACATTCTCAAATTTTCGTAATTCAGTATTTTGGTGGGAAGGCAATTTAAAAAATATGATATGAGCAGCACATAACTTTACCTATAGACTGATATTAATTTTTCTTTATACATTCCGTAAGACATGATAGCGGAAATCAACACATACAATTTTGACTTATTCGAAATTATATCCAACTTGCGGTTCTAGAGCATTTTCATTTTTATTTGTCGACTTAGCATACATCAGAACGCCGTTAATTCGTCAAATTAAAAAAGAACTTAAATATCTCGAGAACGGTTTTTCGGAGAATGAGGTTGCTTTTATTAATTTTTTCATAAAAAATTACATATAAAACAATCATTTAATTAATCCACTTAAGTATATTTAGTCTTTAATTCAGATTTCGACAATTTTTGCAAGACATTGCGAAATAAAATTTATTTTTCCTATAATTTTTCTAATAGAAGTTTTATTTCTCCAAATCGTACAAAAAATCTAATCAATACTAGGATAATGCCTTAGTATTACAAATACCAAATTTCAGGAAATTTTTTATCTAGTTTTTGAGCTATAGTGGATACAAGCATTGCATACACATACACACGGATATATACATACATTACCTCAAAAACATTCGATTCCAGTTCAGGGATGCTAAAATGTGTAAATTCGTTAAAATCTCGAATTTAAGTTATTGGATCCATTTCAATAATTTTTCTTTACGTAGTACTACGTGTATGGGTAAAGTAAAAAGCGCTATGCTCCTTATACTAAAAATTATCCCTGTGTTCAAATAATCATTTGACTGTCAACATTCCAGTAAAGTTGCACCATTATTACGTCAGATTTCGTCAGATTTTGATTCGCTGTGTTTTAGCATTCGATTTTGTACTTTTATCTACATAAAACTAACTTTACTCGACTAACTTTACTACCCTTAGTCGAACAAGCATCTGTGCTGTTAGTTCTAGTAATAATTAGCATGCACGATACTTAGAGTACACGCCATATTTGTTGATATTTTTTAAGTCTTTGTAATCTGCTTAATTGCGAGTCAATTTAATACCAATTGATACATACTAAAAAAATACTACACAAACCGAGTGAGAACAAACTCAACTAATCGAGTGAGAATGCAATGTTGATTAAAATACAGTTGCATTTACTCGGATTGTTTGTTCCTTTAGAAGTAAAAATATGCTAGGTCAAGTTTAAAACACGTCTGCCGTCTTGCTTCTAAACAATTTCCATTTAAGGATAGATAGATGGGTGATGAGAGGATTGTGGAATTCATCAAATGTACCTAAAATTATTCAATTTCAAAATGTAAATCAAAAATTGAAATCATATAATAAATAAAACAACTTAAATTTAAGATGTATGCGCCACAGAAAAACATAGCAAAACTAATATGAAACTAAGCAAAATGAAACTAAGCAAAATGATTTTAAATTTAAATGATTTCAAAAGTAAACAGAAACATATAAAATTGATTTATTCAAATTGATAAAATATGCGGCATGTTATTATATGTTTTGGAAGAAGACAAATAAGTCACGTCTATGAAACGTCTCAAATGCAATTGAAGTCTTGAACCGGGAAACGTTCAGAAAAAAAAAAGACATGGACGAATATTTTATTTAACCGATTTTTTTAATTTCAGTTTTAAGCATCATCGTCAAGATGTTGACTCCAATTTCACTTCAGTCAAATTATTTTATTGATTTTAAAACCAGAGTGTGTATACATAAAAAATGGATATTAATGAGCATAACAAACAGGGGGCAGAGAACCTGATAATATAAATTAAATGACAAAATGCAAATAAACAAGTTTAATGAATGGGAATAAAAAATATTTTTGATGTTTGGACGTTAAATTTGGGTTTGAGTTCCATGGAAGATAACTGCATCGGTGGCACATTTTTGTGCTCTGTTTTTTATCACTATCAAGCACGAAATAGCCGATACCTGAAATGGTAGTAAGAAAACTTGTTGTGGTTTTATGAACAATGCTTCCGTTCTGAAGAGCGGTTAACAGCATAGAACCCGTCCAAACAGTATTTGAAATGGGAATTTCATTTTAATTTTGATAACGCTCCCTTTAGACGGGTTCTGTGTGTGAGTATGACTGCATGATCATTACTCATATTAGTTTTACGCCCTAATTTGGCCTACATTTAGAAAAATAAGCAGAAAATACTCAATTGCATCTATAATGTCTGTAGAGAAAGGGGTGTACTGCCCGCATCAGTATTTTCATAAAATAAACTTTTCTTTAACAAGCAATCCTGTTAAATATAAATTATTTGTTTTAAATAATTTGCGAGAGATACGTATTACCCTGTAAAATATATTTTAACTTTCATATTCAGCAGAAAGCACTTTATCAATTTTTGTCTTTTAAATTCAGTCACGCTCTCAGCAAGGGATTGGAGAGGATTTCAAGAACGTGACAGACATAAAATGTTATCTTTGCGGAGAAAAAGAATTGTAGATACTTGTTCGTTTGAATTTCTTTCATCGTTTCAGAAAGAAAGAGCTTTACAATTTCCCGAATCAACCTGTGGATTCGCCCGAAATAGTAAACTGAAATTCCCATTTTAACTTTCTTCACAAAGTATTGTATATGTACAAGGGTTGTAAAAGGTTCGGGAACATGAAATCGTTTTCGAGAGATGTATGCATTTCAGATGCTCTACACTGAGAGGAGAAATTTTTATGACCATGTAGTGGTCTTATGTAGTCCTTAAGATATAATACGATGTATATTGTTTTTGTATCCCATATAATGGAATATATGCTGCTAGCAATACTACGTTGCTAGACTATTGGACTTGGTGTCTTCTTCAGGTTAGCTATAATTTGACTAACTGTTGTTGTTTTTCGGTTGGATTAAGAAAATTAAACAACTTTCCACTCAGTTCGAGTATCCAGTATGTGTGATGATCAATCTGTAAGACTCAGTTTTTGTTTAAGTGTCACTTTCTACATTGATACCAGTCTACCTCTGATTGGCTCTCAATATAACATCTGTCTATATGGATAACTTTAGTCTATACCTATAAGAGATAAGCGGTCATCAGTAAATCCATTTTTTGTAATAGATGCAATAGTTAGAACTATTGTGCGAAGTATCTCAGCAACACCAAAAAATCCCAGTCCTCGTATGTTTGCTTTCATTTTGGGAAACAAATCAGAGTCACGTAGACTCACGTCGGAGGAATACGATAGGGGCTCCAAGGTTTCTTAAAGCCAACTTGCTAAGAGTGCTTTCACTGGTCGGGCAGCATGACAACAACTATTGTCGTGAATGGAAACTGATGGACATACTTTAATGTAACAGTTTCATTTGTAGTGGGGGATGTAGATGTTTCTCTGCGTAAAACTAAAAATTCTACTTACGTAATTTTAAAGAATTATTGATTCTTTATAATATTTAGTGTAATAAATGGAAAAAATTTAAAACTATTCTGTTGACACAGATAGATTTAGAATATAGATAATTGATTTAAATGTCTAAGAATGGAAATATAATGATAAAAACAGACCCAGAAAAAATGTAGAAAATAATACCACTCATGTTTCTAGAGCGGAATGTAAGAGAATTTTATCGGGAACAGAAAGTACGAAAACTATTGCCGAAGCTGCACTCAGCTGAAAAAATATCGGTGGAGATATATTTCCCAGATTCGATAAAATTTTGAAAAACATAAAATCAGATTCAGTGTCATTTAAAAAATATATTTGTGGTATCATATAAAAAATTTGAATTTCATATCTCCACAGTCACAACTAAAACATTAATCTGATTTATAAGAAATGCCAATGTGTTCATGTCCTTCATCGTGCAAAATTATCTATGCACCTCTAAAGATATTTACGTAATATAGGGGTATGTACAAACCGTACGTACCGCAAGTGCGAAAATACCCCCACGTTGGGAGATCTGGATATAGAATAAGGAACTAATTTCCTAGAAATCTTTGCATTTCCTTAATAAAATACTCTTTATCCCCCTTTAAAAAGAGACACTTTAGCATTGAATTAAAAAGTGAATTTTCTTAATTCAATTTTGAATTAAATGACTTAACTAACGAAGAGTAATATTATCTCGTTATATTACTGTAAGCTTTTATCTCGATCATGTAGATATACTGTTATATATAAATGCATATAATATGGTCTGTACATCCATCTTACATATCTATATAAACCCAATTAAGTGCAAATTTAGTTTAATAATAATTTCTTCCCTTTAAGCGTCACTCAATGTCAAGTAGTTTGGACAAATTAATCGCACGATCAGTAATACTAGACTTGCACTCCTATTAAGTAATACTAGTTCTGTGCTGCCATTAAGTAATACTAGGCTTGAGCTTCTATTAGGTAATTCTAGGCTTGTTCTTCCAACAGCAACCATGGACCGGTTTCGCGATTACTTGTTATTCTTCCTCACAGAATACACGATACTTACAGTGACATTAAGAAAACTTGCAATTTAGAGAAACCTCTACAGAGACCGATAAAATCAATCCTTCTAGGCAGCTGACTTCAAGTTTCTTAAAACTCAGAATGCTGATGTAACGGCCAAGTTCATACTCAGAGCTCTCTTATAGGGGAAATTTGTCAGTGTCTATAGAAGTATGTAGAATTGTTGCATATAACAAATTTTCTTTTCTTCCTGCTAATGCAGATCTTGAATATTCCATACCGACAAATGTATAATAAGTGTGAAATCAGTTCACAGATGTTATCTGAAATTTTAGCGCAAGATTAACCTTGGGAACCTCCCCTTTATATGGATTCTATGAGTGTAACGAAGCGATAGTGATCAAGTTTCAAAGTCAACGGTTATTGAAATGTTTATATGGTTTTCTTAGCATATAATACAAATGTGGTACATGTTTTTCATGTATCTCATAAAATACACCCTCTTTAACATCATGGCCAATTATGAACATTGCATAAACAAAATCACTTCCCTTTATTCCTTGTTCAAAAGTAGGGATGTAACAATTAAAACAAAACCCAAAATTTAAGTAATTATTTTACAAAGACTATTTTTTTCTTCATCTTAATTAAAACTAAGTACCACAACTTAAATTGACAAATTTTTACTTACACAAATGCTAGTTTTTACACATAGAGCAAAATATATGTAATAAAGTACAAGTATGAATTGAAAAACATTCTAAAATAGTGTTCTACAAGGAATATTAAAACATCTCTAAATCTGAATATGCATCGACAATAACTTACGAAAATGAATAATAAAAGACTCTAAAACCAGTAAAATAAATTTTCAGTCACAAAGTGTGCCTAATTGACAAATTTAGTGCAGAGCTTCCAGCTAAAATTTATGAATTTTAAAGCAATTCAAAGAATAACATGAGCGATAAAATATTTTAGATAAAGCATAGATCTCTATAATTGAAAATAATTCAAAATTTTCGTATGAAATAAAATATATTAACCTGCCCAACGTTATGCTTGGTAAAATAGTTATTGCATTTTATTTCTCAGAATTCGTGCATATGAAGGACTCATTTATGAATATAAAATAATAAAATATTATAAAATGAATAATTGATTCTCTATATAAGACGTGCTTTATTGAATTCAATTAACCATTTTTTTTATGATTATCAGTCATTGTATAAGGAAAACTTGAGCAACATATGTAAGCACAAATTAAATGATAATACGAATATCATTTTATTTGTGCTTAAAGTATAATATGTTATAGATAATAATGTGCTATAGAGCATCATTTGCTTATATATTTTACTCAAGTTTTCCTTATCTTTCGCACAAAGTGTATTTCACTTATTGACAGTCATTATAAATGGCAATAAATCATTGGTTTGCAGAAAATAAATCATTCTTCTGCAAACAATAATATTTATGGAAAAGTTACATGAAATAAACAAGATAGGAAAACTGATAAAAACATTATAAACGAAATATAAAAATATAAATACTGATTGAAAAGCAATTATCAACACAAAAAATGTTAACAAATTTTTCCTTTTAGCAAAGGGACTTAAAAAGCAATTTTAAGCTTCAAGTGATTAGATTAATCCCCTCCCCCTAAAAACCTTACATCTTGAAAATAAAGTAATTGATTGCACCGTGGAGAATTAAGGGGAAAAAAGATTCTGGAGATTAACTTAAAAGGTTGTTGCACAGGAAATTGTCGATTTTGCAGTTTCATAAAGTTTTAGGTATATAGAGAACAGAAAATGGTAACAGATTCTATTTGTGACACAGTATATGAAATCACTAAATCTGCTCACGATAAAGCAGTAGTTAATTTTTTGAAGATTTTGTAATAAATAACAAAAGATTATAAGAGTTAAAAATAGTTCAGAGTCAAATTCGTGCTATTTTTTTTCAAATAAATTACAAAGACATAATGCTGTACAGGTAACTCACAACAGTAACACATCATCTGGGCAAGGAATTGATTGTAACAGAACAACATGAAATCGGTTTAAATAATTTCATGACAACGTCATAAGCCTTCAGAATAAGATAGTTAAAAGCACTCGGCTATAACGAGCAGCTCAGAAACCACAAATATATCGTGCTGTATCCATTTTGGGCTGGAAAACTATATATAATAAGTCATTTCACTCGCACTTCGTCCTTACTCAATGTTTAGTTGTCACTAAATATGACATCTTCATACTCAATGGAAGTTCTGAATGTCAAAAAATGTTTCGCATAAGTATCTAAATGGAATGGCGACATTTTTGAGAGATAGAGTGGTTCAAGTTTTTAAAAATCCCAACAGATTTACCAGATTTGATGTTGTTGGTCTATCTGATTATTATGACTACTTATAGCTCAAAAGGACTCAACTAATATACATCTAGTTTGTATTACTGTGATAATCTTATAGCAGGTTTATGGAGGAACAATTTTTAGATTTTGTAGTGCGTTATAACTTGTTACAAAATCTAAAAAGTGTGAAAACGCGTCCTATAGGACGCGTTTTCACACTCATTTTCAGTTTAATACTAAGTCAAACCTATAAAAATTACAGATATTAATAAAATATTCTTTTAGTATATATAACGTATAAAATTTAATTTCTAAACTGATCATTCTCATAACTCTTCACATTAAATTATGTGGCACATATTGGTGGAAACCAAAACTCTAAGATTTTCTTTCTTTCTTTTGATCCATACCATCCTACCTACCCGAAAGTGTAGGGTATCTATTTAGATATCCAGGACAGTGCCACCTAAACTATACCGGAATCTAGTGGGGGGGACATCCACAGGGACAGTACCCTCCTTCAAATAACAACATCCTCCCGGAAGGACTTTCAAATCTACATATGTAACGTGCTCGTACTCCGCGTGAAAACGGGAACAGTATGGACGAAGCCGGGAATCGAACTCGTGTATCTACAAGAGTTTGAAAACTAGTGGCAATAGGTATATAAGACTTTATTTATACATGAATGGAACATCAATGGCCTTCAATATAGTCACCAGCCATATAAACAACTTTAGTCTATACCTGTAGGAGACAGTTGATGCTATAAGCATATCTGTTTTTATTGATAGCTACAATAGCACAATCTATGGTATCTACAACACTGCAAAAATATTGTGCTCTGGTATGGGTACCTTCAGTCTGAGAAACATACCAGAGAGACACATGGACTCCATTTCTGGAGAATATAGTGATAAATCCAAGGTTTCCCAACTCCTTCTTGCCGAAAGTTTCTTCAATGGTCGGGAAACATGACAGAGAGCATTGGAATTGATTGATTTGAACTCAAACCTTTGGTTTAACACAGAAAAGTTGTAGCTTCTAATTAACATTTTTATATAATTGAAGGATTATGTAACTTAACGTAGATTTACACTTCAATTATACAGTCGAATCCGCGTAAACGAATATTGACAGTTTCATCAAGTAATTATGCGATTCAGCGGGATTATTCGATTATCCTGGGAAACATATATGTATTGTAGTTTAATTCCTAGTATAGTCACTGCATACATAATAAACATGATTAATAACAAAAAAGTTATATTTTTGCAATTCCAGACTAGCAGTTATATACTACTTGCTTCATTACTTATGCCGAAAGAAAATTTTCAACGTTAATTATTATGCCATGGCTCTTGCGGAATATTTGCCTAATTCTGTAGAGGGGTGACGTTTGTTGGCAAATATTCCTTTTCAAAATCTCTTTTCTTGCTTCAACAGTCATTTTTGCGTTAAAATTGTCCAGTTCTTATTCGATTATCCGTAGCTGGCCCTTGAAGATTACTATTTAAAGCGGAAAATTCAGCATAGATTCCATGGAAATAATTTAGTTTCTATAAGATTTTATTCGTATAAGATTTTATAAGATTCGTATAAGATTTTCTAAGATTTTATTCGTATAAGATTTTATAAGATTCGTATAAGATTTTCTAAGATTTTATTCGTACAAGCGGGAGATTCTAGTATTTGTAACCTTAATAACCGATTGTATATTTCTACTGCCGCAAGTGTTGTTACTAACACGTATTTATTGAATACTGATTTAGTATATAAAATTTTCATGGTGTGCTATCATGTATCTGTAACCTTAATAACCGATTGTATATTTCTACTCCCGCAAGTGTTGTTATTAATACGTATTTATTGAATACTGATTTAGTATATAAAATTTTCATGGTATGCTATCATGTAATACTGATTACAAATTTAGTGTGTAACACTTATAATTTTGCCATTGTACAAACAGAGGTGCACCAAGTAAGAGTATAATGCCATCTGACTGTCGTCAGAAAGAGATAATTTGGTATCACATATTTATGGATACGTCTACAATAAATTACCATTATAATACAGCTATATGAGCAACCAACAAAGTGGATATCGCCCCGGATTTGTACCAAGACTTAGCGAGATTATCTCTATCTAACCAGAACTTGATGTACGAGAAGAGATAAACTCGTACCCTTCAGAATTGGGGACGGCGAAAAAAAATGTTCGCCTAACACGAAGCGATATTAATCCAGCGCTTATGCAGAGCACCGAAAAGTCACGCAAAGTGAGACACAAAGTCCAGTGACTGCAACCATCCTATACAGATATGAAGTGACAGTGTTTCGCTACTGAATATGAAACGCAAACAAATCAGCAGAGGTGTAAAGTTCCTAAGATATATTTAATATTGTAGTGAGGATTTAATGTTAAAATTAACAAATTTATTGTATCACTGGTAATAAGCCCTCCATAAATTTACTAAATTGGTAAAATTATAACAATATCAATAATGAATTATTGCAATTGAATAAAGTGCATTTACTAATCTCTATAATCCTTTTGCTTACTTTGCGTCCTTGGACGCCAATGTCTGCAAAGATGGATCGAACTGTTTGGGATAGGGTATGTCAAATACCTGTCGTTTTAAGGAGTTCCTCGTTTGGGATGGACGCAGTCCCACCCGTAAGCAAAAGATTAATGGAAATTCTTTGCAGAATTCTCACTATTAAGGAGGAATTCCCTTAATGATAAAGAAGGAAATCCAGGAACCAAAGATGTATTTTCGAGTGAATGTCATATATAAAAATTATTATTTCAGCTTTTAGGTTAAATAAAAGTGCTTAAAATAAGATCTATTCGGACAATAACTGATATATGATCATAATAAATTTATATCCCAGTCAATATGTAATTTTTCTTTTCAAAGTAGTTAAGTAATACCTTGCAACGTCAATAGCTCGTATCCATCCATTGCATTCCGCTTCAGTTTCCGCCTTGAGTTCGTAATGTTTAGATCCTTCTTTACGATAGGTTACCACAAAACAATACTGCAAAAAGATAAATAAAATCATTAGTATATGTTGCATAAACATTATATTAAAGTTTTATGCATTATTTTATAGGAATGACAGTTTTACAATAAATACAAGTAGTTACCACATGCACGATTATTGATTACCGTTTACTTCACAAAATAACCATTTACATTAGTGCAAATTAGTTTAATCGCATATAATTCGATAATTTGTTAATATTAGTAATTTAAAACGCACACATTAATGTTGGAAGCAACTCTGCAGAGTATAATAATTTAATTTCGTGCATATTTCATTATAGTGTGCATCTCATATTTGTTTTCTTTCTGTGCAGTTTCGGGCATGTATTTTCATTTGCAACTCGATGTGAAACAAGGATCTACATATTTTAAGTGACATATGAAGTACGGATAGCTCATATTTAGAATATGAAGAAATAAAATGAATTTTTTTGGAATACAAAGTATTATTTTCTTCTCTAAATGAAAATGCTCCTAAATTATTCTCCTAGTTAAAATGCACATCTGGATATTAAAATATTGCTGCTAATATATAGCACTGCCTAACTAGAACCGTCAGTTGATGAAAGCAGCTATATTTGCCGCCATAGACTCATTTCGATAGTCTTCATTGTCGTCACATCGGAGTTCGATTTGCTGATACCGCCGCGTTACATTTTGGCTGTAATTGAGAAATCACCTTTTGAACAACGGAGCACAAACGTTGCGTTCTCATTATATTACTGTGAATTCACCATCATAGATTCAGATCATAAAATAAAGTTCCTTGACCGTGAATGATGAATCATGCTTCACAAATAATTCTAAATCTGAAGTCATTTGGATTTTAATGGGAGGGATTAGTAAATAAGATAATATTTTAAATAAATGTCCATTTTTCATTACAGTTATAATAATTATCATTTTTCATTCAGTCATTGAAAATTAAAAGAAATACGTTTCGAATTTTTGTGGAGTTGATAGTTTTCTTTTTAAATCCCGCGTTTCTCAGTTTACTGCAATAAAAGGCAAAAAAAAATACATATAAATAAAAATAACAAGCAATCTGTCTAGATAGCACTTTTTATTGGTATCTATAATTTTGATATCCGAAATGACTGTTGAACGAATTGTACCGCTATTCCTATGAAGGTAATTTCTATAAAAATATCGAACTTCATATATACAAATTTACAGAACTAAATTGCATCATCAATGAAATTTTATTTATCACAAGTTTTCAAGCTTAAAATACTTCATGGTACAATACATCGATTATTCGCTCGAAATATTACATACGCATGGAACAAAAAGCAATATGTTTTTGAATAGTGAATAAGAAGGAAAATTTAATAAAATGGTGGAAGCACGTCAGTAATTAGTTTAAATAAATTAAGATCATTGATACATAAAAAGAAAAGAAACAAATATGTCTATTGTCGATGATGCACTCATAAAATTGTTGTGATACAAGTGGACATAAGAATCATTCGTATCATCTCATCCATATGTGGAGTATTTGGTGAGGTTATGTTCAGTCAGCTAGCTCTCAGTGTTGGTATTTTTCTTTACATGGATATCTTTCATAGGCGATACAAAAATTGTGCCTTTCGTTGGTTGAAAGATCATATTGTTTTATAAATTGATTCTAGACAAACAACATTTTGCTTCTATATAAGGTGCAAGGATGATAATTGTCTTCTTGGAATAACGTCTTCTTAACGGAAATCAAAAAAGTATCCATTAAAAAGGCATCCACAAACTTCAATGGATAAATAAAGGGAAAGTACATCGAAATGTACTTTAAGAATACAGTATAGTACATCGAAATGTACTTTGAGAATAAATATATGCAATAATAATATAGTTGAAGCTATATTATTAGTGCATATATTTATTCTCTTGCGTTGAGTTTGAAGGAAGTTCTGAAAGAAAGGTTTTTTTTTTGGAAAATGGCTCCTAAAAATGATGTATCAACTCTAGTTAAAAAAAAATGATTGGCAAACTTTCTCAATATTTGGTAGATACGTTAACTGTAGAATACTTTGCTGATTATATTTTGGTACATTTAAAAAGAAAGAACCTGCTTTTAGCAAAATTACCCTCAAAAATTACCGAAATCTTTAATAAAAGACTACGTATCCTCATATCTATAAATTAAATGCTTGTTTCATACGTGTTTCTAACGGCGAAAAGAATAACAAAAACCCAACAACACTAAAAGTAGCTGTTCAAGAGATGTATTTTTTTTTTGTATTTTTGTCAGGCCGTCTTTGAAAATACGTCCAATCATCAAATGAAAATTGAAATGAAACTGCAAATTTAGCACAATTTCAAAGAATTATTCGTGTTATTTTGTGCCATGCTGCTATTTGTGCTATTTTGTCAACTGCTTATGCTCAATTTAATGAATTATAATATAAAACAGAGAAAGGTAAAATGAATTTGAGCCTGTAAGGAGAGTTATGTACTGTTTACATTAGATTTTTTTTCTACTATGTTTAATTCATTATTGAAAAGAGTGAAAATGGCACGGATAGTTGTCAGATTTGGTTGCCGAATGGTTGTCAGATTTGAGGATTTAGCACCAATTTGGCGACTTCCCGAAGGTTTGGGGAGTACCTCGAAATAACGATTATTCTACTAGATATGAGATACTTCTTGATGTTTCTACAGATAGAGTTTATAAAAGGAGTCATCACTCAGTTGAAGAGCAGCTGGCGCCATAAAAGCTACATTGAATTGTGATTTTTGTCAATATTTTGAGAATAGTAGCTGCTGTTCTGTGAAGTTACTTTCGTCAATGTTTTGAAAATAGTATCGGTAATTTTATGAAATTAGTTTTGTGAAAGTATTTAAGTGCTGTTTTATTGCATATTGTTCCTGTTTACGCTGTGCGTGCCTGTGAATAGGCGTGTTAGTTATCCAGAAATATGAATTCATTTTTGTATTCTGAGCGCACACCCACGATACATCGTAACACTATTATGAAATACATATGGTGCATCAGTATAAACGTCAGCAGTTGATTAAAAAAAATCAATCGAATTCGGGGTTACCGGGAAAACACTTTGCTTAGAATAACAATATCAACCACATCACCATACATATTATGCAGATGCCTTCTTGCCTATTGTCGTATGGTTGCTTTGTCTTTTTATCATAGAGAATGAGATTACTCTTTGTTCCGAAACCAATTGATACATTTAATCAACAGCTTATGCTGTAAATAACAAAGTAATTTTTAGTTCAATTTAATCCTGCAGGCTAGATGATGGGATCTGAAAAATATCAAGTTTCGATTTTGTATAGGACCCTATGATTTTATATTAACGACTGTTCAATCTACGAGGGTTACGGCTTAGAAGATGCTATCCTGTGTTAAAACCTCTCAGGAGGACGAAGAGTTGGTACAGATTACATTTTAAACTTAAATACAAAAGTGAAGAATGTAGTCTACCTCAAATATAAAAATAAAGATAAACATCTCAGTATATCAGTAAATAGAGAGCTATTTGGCCAGCCGGAGTCTTGTCCTTTCCCCTTAGACAAGAGTTTCTTATATTTTTTTCTGTTTTTAAATAATTTTAGGTTCAAAATGTTAAATTTCCTAAAGAATAATTTAAATATATGAATTTTCAAATTTTGATTCATTGCTTTTCTTTAAAGAAACAAGTGATTGTTTAAGGTTTACATACAGAGATCAATGCTGCATTTCTTGAAGCTGCTATTTTCTATGTTGCTGTGATTGTTCTACAAGAAAGTCGAGTTCAATAAAGGAAAATCACTTGCCCTTAAATAAAGGGAAAACATTTTTACCTGCGGGCAATCACGCCCCAAGAGCTTTCTTGAGTCGATAAGCACCTGTGTCTTATTCGCTTTATTTCTCCCAGAAGATTCAACAGAATCACTGAGATGTAAACAGAATGGGGTAAGGTGATAGGAAATAGGTTCTGTTTATGTTTGCCAAACTTAGCAGAAAAGTTGTGAATACTGATATTTTTTTATCAGAGGTCATGATTTAAAGATTTAAACATGTTATGTGTTAAAAGAAATAATATTTTAATATTTGCTTAATTTAGTATAATGTATCATTTTAAAATTCAATTATAAGATATATAATATATGAAAATTTAAGAGTTTTCAGAATGATAAAAATGTAACCACGCTTTAATTAAAACTAATGAATTCAATCAGTTTTGTTGTTGCTGAGAACCGGACCGTCCGACCTACCAGAAAGGTGTAAGGTAAGCGTTTGGACGGCCGGGAAGTGCCACCCAATTTAGACCGGAACCCAGTGGGGGGGGGGCATCCACAGGGACCGTACCCTCCTTCTCCTACCACCAACCGCTCGGAAGGACTTACGGACCCACATGTTTAACGTGATCGTACTCCGCATGAACGCGGCGGCAGTTGTGGCAGCGTGCAAATCTAGCGCGTAAACCACCGGGCTACCGCGCCTGAAATGTGCCAACAGCACGCGGTGTTCACAGGTGGTCACCCACCCAAGTTCTAACCGCGCCCGATGCTGCTTGACTTCGGTGACCTAACGAGAACCAGTGTTTTCAGCATGGTAGGGCCGTTGTAAAAATGAGAGAATTGTTACTTAATTTACATTGCAACACATTTATATGATCTTTTAGGTACTTTCATAAAAGTATATGAATTTATAAATATTCTGTAGTCTTTTTACAAGAGAATGAAAAATACTCATTTTTAGCCTTTAAAAATATTATTTATAAAAATATGATGAATGTAATTTATTGAGGCATGCATTTTCAGATTTCTCAGATTGAAAAGTAGCTTAAATATTATTTTGAATCATCCAGGTAAAATATATAAGGATAATTATGTGACGAATTGAAATATCCATCTAGAGCCGTTCGTATTTTCAAGTTTGTTTCAATATCATTGATATTTACATGTAGCAAATGACCGTTGATTGGATTGGGGCCAGTGAATGACAGTCTGCAGTCTTTTATGGTGTTGGAGAGAGGTAGAATCCTTCTATTACAAATGACGTAGAATTTATAGTGTGTAGAGCACTATCAATTCTCCAAAAACGTAGGGTGAGACAGCACTGGTAAATTTATATTTTAATAATTTTACAGTCGCTCTTTCTGCTATGTCGTTTATAGTACACAAATATTGACCCAATATTTTATATCTTGTCGTTTTATTATAAATTCGTTTTGTATAATGTCGTTTTATTATAAATACACAACCATGTTTGCCAGTGTAAAGTTTAATTTTGATATTTTAAAAATAATTATATTTTTCATTTTAATACCAAAAAGCATATCCTTTGACAGGAATATAAAACTTTATCTGAAATATTGACTAAAATTGTTATATCTAAAACACTTTTAATCTAATATTGTTTAAGCATAGATAAGCGATGTTTATCAAATATTGTTGAAATATTGAAGCCAACATTGGATACATATTGTCGGTTAGAATTCGCATTCAATATGAGCAAACTGTCCAGACGCCATTTTGGGACAATATTATACGCCAATATTAATTTGCTACTGGAAATAATTCTTAGTAAGAACCCAACATTTAAAGTTGTGTGTTTTTGCATGAAGTTCTTTTGTGTTTTGACACCGAATATGACTGATAATTTTGAATCAATTGCGTATGGCGTTACTAACGAAGTATCTTAATTTCAAAATATAGCTGGTTTTACAATCTCGCGTAATTTGTGTTCTAATTTACTTATATTCTATAGCTGTAGTATGGAAGGACTGGATTTGTCAGCCAGCCACAGAGAAAAACCCAATCTCATAATTTATATCAGTCATTGTGGTCAGGAGATAATAGTTATTTATCGAATACATAATTAGAAAAAATCTGATGTGGGCAGCGCATGGCTTTCCTTATATAATGCAATAAATTTACTACTTTTACAGTAAAAAAAAAATAGGTTATTCTTATAGTAGATACTTATATTCTTTCCAAGATACTGAATTTTTATAAATGAGTCGCCATTTTCATTGATTTAGCGTCATTTTTATCCAATCGGCGAGATTTTCGTTAATTTGGCAACATTAAAAAAAATCGCCAAGTGGACGACATTTCGGCAAATTTCGCCAAGCGTTATGAAGAAGAAATAAGTTATTCTTATAACAGATAAATGACTATTGGCGTTCGAATACAAAAGTATTACTCAAAGTATCTTTTCACATGAATGGAGCGAGCTAGATCCACGAGAATGATGTCACTAAATTTATTGCAGGATATTACATATGAAAACTGAACATGTTTCTCAACAGTTAATATATTTTTTTTAATTTATGGTATTTTTTTGATAAATTTATTTGAAAAATGTGCAATATCTCGAGAACGGTTCATGCTAGCGTTCAAAAGTTTATGTCAATCGTTGTCTAAGGAAAAATTACATAAGAAGTGTTTATTTGCGGAACTTTATTAAAGGTTTTGATTTTGTAATGATTTTTTTCAAAATTTCACTCGAAAATTTAGTAGGGTTCCGAACATTCGATTACGTTTAAAAACAATAGGCTTCCAGTATTTGCGGATTGTGATTTTTGTACTAAATTTCAATCGAATTGCTCCATTCGTTCGTGAAATATCGTCTCCACAGACTCTCACACACACACACGCACACACACACACACACAGACATCACCTCAAAAATGTTTGATTCGTGATCAGGGATGCTTGAAACGTGCTCTCCCGTCGAAAATTCGAATTCGAATTTTCGACCCCGTCACAATACTTTCCTTATACATTATGTATATAAGGAAAGTAATATCATTTGAAGAAGTGTCTGAATTAAAAAAATTCATTGAAACATGACAAACGTCCTCGAATTATATATATTTGTTAATTTCTTATAAATTTCTCCTTGTTACTTTCCTTATATACAATAATGTATAAGGACAGTATTGTGACGGGGTTGAAAATTTGAATTCGAGTTTTCGACAGGAGAACACGTTTCAAGCATCCCTGATCACGAATTAAACATTTTTGAAGTGATGTCTGTGTGTGTGTGTGTGTGTGTGTTAGGGAGCCTTGGAGACGATAACTGACGAAGGAATGGACAGATTCGAACTAAATTTGGTATAAAAATCACAATCCGTAAACACTGGAAGCCTATTGTTTTTATACGCAATCGAATGTTCAGAACCCCCCCCCCCCCCCTAAATTTTCGAGTGAAGCCTTAAAAATTCGTCAAAAAATCAAAACCGCTAATAAAGTTACGCAAATAGACATTTCCTATGTAATTTTTTATTAGAAAACGATTAACATAAATTTTAGAACGCTAACATGAACCGTTCTCGAGATATTGCGCATTTTTAAAAAAAAATTATTAAAAAGTTATAAAAAATAAAAAAAAATATTTCGTATTGAAAAACATATTCACTTTTCATATGTAATACCATGCGATACATTTGGTGACATCATTCTCGTGGATCTAGCTCGTTCCATTCATGAAAAACGATACTTTGAGTAATACTTTTGTATTTGAACGTTAATAGTCATTTATCTGCTGTAAGAATAACTTATTTCTCCTTCCATAATGGTTGGCGAGATTTTGGCGATGAATTTGGCGAAATGTCGTCAACTTGGCGACATTTTTAATTGTTGCCAAATTAACAAAAATCTCGCCAATTTGATAAAAATGACGCTAAATCAATGAAAATGACGACTAATTGTAGAAAATTTAATTTCTCATTGCATGCAAAATTCATTGCATCATATAAGGAAAGTCATGTGTTGTATAAGGAATAATCATTGCATTATATAAGGAAAGTCATGCTCACATCAGATTTTTTGAATCTTATAAAACCATTTTAATGCTAATTTCTTAAATATGCTTGACAGCACGGATAAACTATTCAAACCATTTGAAATATTTTGCAAACATAGACTTCAAACGTCTTAAGTGAACATAAAATTCCCAGATTTAATCTTTATGCTTACTCATAAACTCGTCCTGGAAGAATTTTTCTCTCACAGATTACTATGAGACTACAAACCTTAACATAGCATTCGTTTAAAACCCTCGTCAGCTGCCAATCGGATAACAAGGATATAAATAACTTGTCTGTAATAAATAATAAAATAGAAGAGAATAAAAGGAGCACTTTGATCAAAATCATTTATTTATTATCTTAAAATGTATTTCACAGTTACGTAGGTAAAGTAAATCATAAATTCAAAACATATAAAATAAAAGGAAATTTCGAAGTAACTTTCATATTTCTATTTTGGCAAGGATAGAAGAATAAAAATATTCTATGTGGGTGTGCAAGAACCTTCAGTGATTATTAAGGAAATAAATAAAACAATAAGTAAGCTTCAGAATTATTTGAAGATGTTTCAATCGTGCTGTTAAGTACCATTCCAGCAGTACGTCGAAGTTATATATCAAGTGATCTGCCCTAAGGAAATCATGTCTATATTGCAATATGAACTCTTGTCGTTTTCCCCCTTTCTCCGCCGGACTAGATGCGCTCTATCCAATGAACTAAGTTGATTAAACTGTTTCTTTCTATACTTAACATGACCCATTCACTCTAAGATTTCAGATTGCATTGAAAGTTCTTGAGGAACAAATTATTAAGACAAAATGTCACGGACATCAAAATACGGTGAAAATTATCTATTATCATTGGTTATATTTGTGATAAGGCTTTCACACCTCTGTGTTAAAATTGTATATTAAAGTATTGTTTTATTTCTGTGTGATTGAAAGTGTCAATTTCGCAATGTAAATGTCTTTTCTACATGTTTTCAATTACATTGACTTTTAAGGGAAGTGAACTCTAAAATCGCAAAAGTGTTTATGTTCCAGAAAAATAGTAATAGTTTTGTATTTTCGCTTCTCAGTCGCTGGTTGGGAACTGGCAGGTTTTGCGCACGCGCGCGTTTGAAAAAGGATTTTGGAGGCAGAGTGTGGAAGGAGTCGTGGAAAAATGTAGACGTGTGTGTTTGATTCGCGTATGATCGCGAATTTTAAGAAAAGGTGGATTAATTTTGAAAGTGGAAGGATGTGATTAAAATATGTAACATAGTTCGACAAGTTGTGCGTAGAGTCGTTTGGCTCGGTTCAGAGATGAGTCACTCGTGTTTTTAAATGAATCAGCCTGGTAGTAATGGAATAATGAGTCTTGTGAAAAGAGAAAATGGTTCTTTCACTGGTCGGCTTGAATCGCTAATAGGGCTAGAGGGAAAGCTCATTTTACAGCGATTTGTATTTGCCTGACTCCTCCTTGTGTCCTAAGGTACGAATCAACCAATCTCCGTAACCAACCAAGATGTCGAATTCCGCCAGCATGATGTTGTGTAGTCAAGTTTCCCGACCATTATGGATTTTGTTCTGCGCAAGAATCTCGATGAGTTTATGCCGAGAGTCCATCCTGATATCCTTTCCCATGGTACAGAATTGTAAATGTTATATTTAAAAAGAGACGAGGTAAAGTTTTATATATATTTAGTCTTCCACCTAACGAATAGAGTGTTAATTGTCAAATCCTCGTGAGTATCAAGTCATTGATGATGTTATATGAAAATGTCGTATATGTTCAAAGTATACAAATGTGATATATAAATGTCAAGTATAATGTGAGGAATATTGTGTTTATTTTATGTATCAGAAAATATGTGTATTATCTTGGTTCCTCTTCCTCCAGGGGTGTTCTTAATGGTCACCCTACCGAGTGTAACTCTGAGTTATTGCGAGAAATGCTTGTACTCCACTGTTTTCGATCAACTGCCTTGTTATTTCATGTTTAATAAATGTGTTTGATTTCAAAACTTTGTCTTCTCTGTCGAGTATACCAAAACGTTCGCGACAGAATTGGTGCCGTTACTTTTCTCGGTGAGTGGGGAAGAGCTGAGAGAATTAAAATTTTTAAAAAATTTTCTTAAGAATTGAAATTTTGAAGGTTAAAAATTACCGTTGTGCTAAAATGAGTGTTTTCTTAAGTAAACAGAGTCCCATGTTCTGTTTTCGGTATTCTCAAAAACGAGTGTTCTTGGAATTTGATATGTGCCATTTGATAAAAAAAAATTGATTTGTTTGCATATTTATGTCATTTGATTTGATAAAAACTGGTTTTATTGTAAATACTGTTTAAGAACATTGCAATTGCATATTGTGTTAAACTATACGAGTATATTTGATTGTTATGCAAAATGGCTCCAATTACTAGAAACAAAAAAGTAAATGTCGGTAAGATGAGTAAAAATTCAAGTAAAAAATTAAATTCCTCCTTGAATTTGTCGCTTGATATTGCTACTGAGTCGGATACTGTTAATTCTAAAAGTAAAGTTAAAAATGTTAGCCACAAAGCTAAATCTAATGAGGAAAATATATCGGATAAATCGCCGGTATGTCTGAATTCTTCTTCTGGCACTTTGCCAAATCAAAACAGTGCTTCATCGGTAAATGATAACATGTTAAAATCATTCCATATTTTCACACCTAAGTTCGCACATCATATTCCAAAATTCTCGGGAAATTCAGAGCTTTCGTTGTCACAGTTTTTGGAAAAGTTAAATTTAGTAGCCACTCATGCAAACTGGAGTGAGTGTGACAAATTAGTTTGTTTGAGATTGAATTTAGAGGGGGAAGCAAATAGATTGATTGAAGAGAATCCAAAGCACAGAAATTGTAAAAATTTGCAGGAAATTATTCACATTTTGAAAGATCATTTTGAAGTGACCGAAAATGTTACTAAAAACATAATTTCACTCGTGAACTTTACACAGAGACCAAATGAGTCGGTTAAACAGTTTTCGATGAGAATCGAAGCTGCTTCATTTAAGGTTGTTCCGGAAGATGTAGATTCCGAAAGTGAGAATAAAATCAGGCAAACACTTTTAAAAACTTCATTTATTAATGGTTTATATCCGGAACTAAAAAGATTGGTGTTGTCACAAAACCCTAGAGATTTTTATTCGGCTAGAAAACTTGCAATTCTTGAGGAATCTATTTTAAATGAAAATAATGCTATGTACTTGACTAATCCGGTACTTACAAAAAAAGGTGTTCTCACACCAGAAAAATATGTTCTCACACCAGATCAAAGTGAAAGTATGTCAGATTTAAAAAGAAAAGTGTTAGAACAGGAAAGGGACATTGAATTTCTTAGGGGTAAAATAGAAAAATTTAAGTTTAATTCAGATAAAGTTAACGAAAAGCGTTCACCGCGTCCAAAGTGTGACAAATGTGGTAAATTAGGTCACGTTCAAGAACAGTGTTGGAAAAAGGTTTTTCAAAAAAGAGATGCGTACGGTATAAAATGTAGGAAAATTTATACCAGTCCTGGAACTAGGTATCACCAGGGTGAAAGACACAGAGGGCAAATGTCTGCAAATGAGTGGAAGTATAAAAAGCAAGGAACGCAAAATTATAAAAATAAGGAGTCATATAAATCTTTGCAAAATTCCAAAAATCATTCTTCTGGGAATCAGAGTAGATATCCCATGCACAATTATAATAATAGAAAAACTTTTGATAGGCAAACATCACATTTTGAGGAAAATAATATTTGTCATAATATTACAAATTCTTTGTCATCTTCTTCTATTATAAAAGGAAAATTAGTGAGCAGTGAAGTGTCAATATTGATTGATACGGGTAGTTCAATTAATTTAGTGTATGAGGAAGCTTTAAATACTGTACCCATTGCACATATGTTGCTAACATACAAACCAACAATTTTGCGTAGCTTTAGTTCACAAGATACTAAAGTTGAATGTTTAGCCACTATTTCACTAAATTTGGGAAAAGAAAGATTCCCTACCGAATTTTTTGTGTTAAAATCACCAGCTCCTATTTCATATAATGTAATCCTTGGTAACAAGTTTTTACATAAACATAATGCCATTATAGATTATAATCACTTCTGTTTTAAGTTTTCAAACTCTTCCATTCCTTTTGTTGGTTATCAATGTACGAATAATTCACTTTCGATTTCAAATCATGAACCGGCAAATGAGTCGGAAATTGCAGACTCAAACCTAAGTAGTGTCGCAAAGCGTATTGCTGTGCCTGACTCGCAGATGAGTAGTGGAAAAAATGTTCGTGTGGTAGAGGACTGTAAACCGAAAGAGTTCCATACGAATGCATGTGCCAAATGCAAAGCAGATCTGGCACCGGTAGTGAATGAGTCTCAGGTCATTCGGGAAGAGTATGTGAGCAGAAATTTTTCGGAAAATAATGTAGTGCCACATTTGGGTAGTGAAGATGTACATATTAACGATTTGGAAAATGGAAGCAAATCTTTTAGAGATTTGGTAGTAAATGCACAGAATGTTACTTTGCATATGGGGGAAAAGCAAAATCATGTTAGAGGTGGTACTGAAGAAGTGGCACAGCATAAGAACTTAAACATTAAAACTGTTAATAACTTATGTAGAGTAAAAGAAACTCTAAATACAAAAATTAAAGAGCCAATTATTGTGAAAAATTCACAAAAATGTATAATTCCTCCTTTATCTGAATCATTTATTAAAATCAAACTTTCAGAAGGGTTTCCGGAAAATTCCACCTTGCTTCTGGAATCAGAGAAAAATGACCACATCTTCATTGCCAGAGCTGTATATAGAGCTCCTAAGGATGGAATTATTTGGGTTCGTGTTGCTAACCCAGAGGAAAAACCTTATCATTTGAATAAGGGTAGAAAAGTGGCTCATGTTCAGGAAATTCAGGTGTCTGAGGAGGTTGAAGTTAATGTAGTGAGTGAGGGAGAGTTGGACTCCAGTGAACCTTTGGAGCCTTTTGAAAGTTGGGGAGGAGATTTTGACCTGAGTCATCTCCAAAAAGATCAAAAACATAAATTATCAACTTTGTTGAATAAATATAAACAAGTTTTTGCAAAGAATGTTGCTGAGTTGTCTGGTTGTAAAACCATATTACATGAGATAAATTTGGAAACATCTGTTCCTGTTTATCAGAAACCATACAAAGTTCCACATCATTTACAAGGGGAACTCAATAGACAAGTCACAGAATTATTAGAAGCTAAAATAATTAAACCTAGTTTTTCACCTTACAATACGCCAGTACTGTTTGTAAGGAAACCGGATGGTTCTTATAGATTATGTTGTGATTTTCGCAAGTTAAACAAACTTACTATTACAGAAAATTTTCCAATTCCTAACATTAGTGAATTGATTGATAATTTAGCAGGTGCTACATTTTTCTCAACTTTGGACTTAACTTCAGGATTCTACCAATTGCATTTGAATCCACAGGATTCACACAAAACAGCTTTTTCCACGCCCACCGGTCACTACGAATGGTGTAGGACCCCTTTTGGTCTAAAAAACGCACCAGCGTCTTTTCAGAGATTAATGTCTCTTGTACTGGCAGGGTTATCAGGAATATACATAGATGATGTTATCATCTCATCAAAAACTTTTGAAGAACACATGATGAAATTAGAAGAAGTTTTTATTAAATTATCTCAACATGGTCTTAGGTTAAAGCCATCAAAATGCTTCTTTTTCAGAAAGACAATAAAGTACTTAGGTTTCAGAGTGTCTGAGGGAAAAGTTCAGCCAGACCCTCATAACATTGATTTAGTGCAAAAATTTAAAGTACCCACCTGTGTCAAGAATATCAGACAATTTTTGGGTTTGACAGGCTTTTATAGGAAGTTTGTACCAGATTATGCAAAGATTACTCTTCCACTAACTAATCTTTTAAAATCAAAGCAGAAAAAGTTTGTGTGGAGTCAGGAGGCTCAGGAAGCTTTTGAAATACTTAAGAACAAGCTTATTCAAGAACCAATTTTAAAATTACCAAATTTTAATTTGCCCTTTACTTTGCATACAGATGCCTCTAATTACGCTTTGGGATCAGTTCTTTCGCAATTGGATGAAAATGGGTTATCTCACCCAGTTTCCTTTGCTAGTCGAAAATTACAAGGTGCTGAAGTGAATTACAGTGTAGTCGAGAAAGAAGCTTTGGCTGTGGTTTGGGCTACCCAGCAATTTAAGCACTATCTCTTAGGCAAACATTTCAAAATTTACTGTGATCAAGCATCCTTATCGTTCATTTTCAAATTAAGAGATCCTACTTCGCGCATAGCTCGCTGGATCGTTTCATTGCAGGCTTTTGATTATGAAATCATTCATAAACCGGGGAAACATAATGTTGTAGCTGACTATTTTTCGAGATGTATTGATGAGTCTTCTTCAAAGAAATCTCAAAACACTCAGAAACAAACTGTTCCTAAAAGTATTGTAGAATCTGTCCCTACGAAAATTTCTGGAAAAGTAGTGGTACAGAATAATGATAGTAGTGAAAACATAAATGCAATCGTTGAAAATTCTCAAGATCAAGTACAGACTACTGTGGAAGCTTCTCTGGTAACTAGGATAGCTATTGGTCAATTGAAAGATCCTAGATGTATAAAAATCAAAAATCTTCTGGAAAAAGGTGTAAAACCATACCCACAAAAACTTTCATTTTTCATGAAAAATGGTATGTTACATTGCATACACAAAAATCCAAAGCAGAGACAGCAATATAATGAGAGAGTAGTTATTCCTCAAGACTTAGTCTCAGAAATTCTATGGCTTTGCCATGATTCTCCTGTTGCTGCACATTGTGGTTTTCAAAGAACTCTGGCAAAAATTTCAGTTAACTATTATTGGCCAGACATGCATGCTCAGACTGAAAATTATGTGAAGTCGTGCACAACTTGTGTAAAAAACAGAGGTTTTCGTAACAACAAGGCTCCAATACAGAAATTTCCTATTACAACTTATCCTTTTGAACGTGTGGCTATGGATGTAGTCGGCCCACTACCTATCTCGAATTCTGGGATGAAGTACATTCTTGTCATTACAGATTACTTCACTAGATGGCCAGAGGCTTATCCACTTGCTACAGTTAAAACTGAGGATATTCTCGCTTGTTTAGAGAGATTTATAAGTATTCATGGAATTCCTGCTCACTTAATTACGGATCAAGGTAGTAACTTCATTTCTGAAGCTGCCAATAATCTATACAAGAAATTAGGCATAAAAAAACATAATACTTCAGCGTACCATCCCCAGTCAGACGGGCTAGTCGAAAGACTGAACGGTACGTTAGTTAGATCCTTAAAGAATCTGGTCTATTCTGATAAGGGCGATTGGGATCGAATGATTCAATTTGCTTTAATGGCTCATAGAACGTCAGTCCATGCCTCAACAGGCGAGTCCCCAGCACATCTTGTCTTTGGTCGAGACCCTGTGCTACCTGATGCTCTTTTAACAGGTGTAAAATATCCAGTTTACAAATCTACTCATGATTATTCAGATGACTTACAGGTTCGCTTAAAAAAGACCTTTGTAACTGTTAGGAAAAACCTTGAGGAAGCTCAGGAATCACAACAACTTCAACAACATAAATCTGCTAAAATGCCTAAGATTAAAGTTGGTGACTTGGTCTATCTTTACACACCTCATATTCGGCCAGGCCAATCAAAAAAACTCAGTTCTTTAAATCATGGTCCTTTTGAAGTTATCAAGCAAACAACTGAAGTTAACTTTGTCATTCAACACAAAAACAACCCATGTAATCAGCAATTGGTCCACGTTAATAGATTAACTCCTTTACCTCCTAGACGTAGTGAATTGATTTCTAGCACATATAATGATAACATTGATAATTCTTCAACTCAAGAAACAAGACAATTTAAAAGTAGATATTTTCTAAACCATCAAAATAGGGTTAAAACTCAAAATGTTCCTAATTCACACAAGTATGACTTGCGCCCAAGAGGCCAATTTATTCATTAAAGTTACTTGTCAATTAAGGCAATATGTCAAGAGAGCAATTGGCTCAAAAGTAAAGTAAAATGTTTAGATTATGAAATTCTCACATTTTCAAAAAAAAAAAAAAAAAAAAAAAAGACTGATATTGTTGTGAGATGGACAATTATGTTTCATAATATTATATTTTCAATTGTTTCACAAAATGTTTTGCAAAACTGTATGCTATGTTAAAATGGATCCAATATTTCTGAACTTCTGTGTAATTTGCTTTATGTGTCAGTCAGCTGAATGTTCTGTACTGCAAGTTCTGTGCCAGTGCAGCTTTCTGAATGTGAGTGCCATGTTAATCAGGTTGAAGTAGTGTTTTAAAATTCTAAATACTTAAATAATAATTTTTTTTGCTTTACTTTAATGATAAGCAGTAATGTTTTAAAGTAATTTTAAGATAATTAAGTACTTGATGGATTAGAGTTTTGGTAAGGATTTTTAAGGATAACTGATAATTTTTATCTCTGTTTTATTTTATGAATGTGTGAATGATTTTTTTTAATTTAAAGGTCTAGTAAATTTTAGAAATTTTTTTTTGTCATTTGGTGTTTGTTGACTTATTGGTTGGGGGTACCGCCACCTCTAGGTTTGCAACTTTCTAATGGACTTGTTTCTTGCCTGGGTGCCTGATCAACATTCTTGGTTTGAAAATTTGTCTCATTTTCTAAATTAGTAATTTTTTTTTAAATGTCCTTTAAAGTAATTTGTTGGCAAGGTTGGATAATAGTTAATAAATTGATTTCTGTGAAAAGTAAATTTATAGAATTTTAATTGTAAGATTTTTGAAGAAAGAAAACTTTTTGTTTAGTTAAACTTTTTGTGAGTTGAGTAAATTAAATTTTCATGTCTCTGTGGTACTCACCAGAAAATGTATTAGTGTTTAAATTTTAAAAGGGGCAATTTCATCATTTGTGTCTTGTTAATTTGGTGTTGTCTTGTAAAGGTCTATGCTTGTATTGAGACTTATTTTTTTTTTGACTCACGAGTCAAACTTTAGGCCACTCTTGGATTTTGGTTATTATGCTGGTCATGATCTTGTTTGTTTTTGTTTTTTTCTTTGATGTACATGTACATCGCTCAAAATTTACACTAAATTCCTCTCAATGGAACATATGTCATTGGGAACTTAATGCAGGTATTTTCCTAGTATTGTGTGGAAAAATTCCCCGCTTTGCAGGAAATTTTTCTCCCGGGCCCCGAAGGAGTGTGATAAGGCTTTCACACCTCTGTGTTAAAATTGTATATTAAAGTATTGTTTTATTTCTGTGTGATTGAAAGTGTCAATTTCGCAATGTAAATGTCTTTTCTACATGTTTTCAATTACATTGACTTTTAAGGGAAGTGAACTCTAAAATCGCAAAAGTGTTTATGTTCCAGAAAAATAGTAATAGTTTTGTATTTTCGCTTCTCAGTCGCTGGTTGGGAACTGGCAGGTTTTGCGCACGCGCGCGTTTGAAAAAGGATTTTGGAGGCAGAGTGTGGAAGGAGTCGTGGAAAAATGTAGACGTGTGTGTTTGATTCGCGTATGATCGCGAATTTTAAGAAAAGGTGGATTAATTTTGAAAGTGGAAGGATGTGATTAAAATATGTAACATAGTTCGACAAGTTGTGCGTAGAGTCGTTTGGCTCGGTTCAGAGATGAGTCACTCGTGTTTTTAAATGAATCAGCCTGGTAGTAATGGAATAATGAGTCTTGTGAAAAGAGAAAATGGTTCTTTCACTGGTCGGCTTGAATCGCTAATAGGGCTAGAGGGAAAGCTCATTTTACAGCGATTTGTATTTGCCTGACTCCTCCTTGTGTCCTAAGGTACGAATCAACCAATCTCCGTAACCAACCAAGATGTCGAATTCCGCCAGCATGATGTTGTGTAGTCAAGTTTCCCGACCATTATGGATTTTGTTCTGCGCAAGAATCTCGATGAGTTTATGCCGAGAGTCCATCCTGATATCCTTTCCCATGGTACAGAATTGTAAATGTTATATTTAAAAAGAGACGAGGTAAAGTTTTATATATATTTAGTCTTCCACCTAACGAATAGAGTGTTAATTGTCAAATCCTCGTGAGTATCAAGTCATTGATGATGTTATATGAAAATGTCGTATATGTTCAAAGTATACAAATGTGATATATAAATGTCAAGTATAATGTGAGGAATATTGTGTTTATTTTATGTATCAGAAAATATGTGTATTATCTTGGTTCCTCTTCCTCCAGGGGTGTTCTTAATGGTCACCCTACCGAGTGTAACTCTGAGTTATTGCGAGAAATGCTTGTACTCCACTGTTTTCGATCAACTGCCTTGTTATTTCATGTTTAATAAATGTGTTTGATTTCAAAACTTTGTCTTCTCTGTCGAGTATACCAAAACGTTCGCGACATATTTGATATATATTTATATTATATAAAACAAATTAATTTGAGTTCGATATCGTAATAGTGTGCACAAAATCATGCATCCAGCATATAACCCACTTTTTCTGCAGCCCGGCGTCCATCTATAACAAAATATGAGTCCGAAAATATAAATATTAATTATAGACTACATGTAGAAGGGCACTTTTAATTTTCCTTACATATTGATTTATATCAACAAACATGTACTTTTGATAAACATCTTCAATTAATAATTTTACAATTTGCATTCATTTATAATTCAACTTAGAGGTGAGTGTTATGACGAAGTGCAATTTATAATAAACTGATTGTAAACAAACGTGAATTGCTCATAAAAGCAAAAGGAGTACCTGCTGTGGATGCCTTACGTATTGTAGGATCTTTTGTTGGAATTATCTTGACCAGGGTCATCTTTGGGGCTTATCTTTGACTTGGTTTCTGTATCGGCTTTTATTTGAAGACTTCTGTTTTACTCTCATCATCAATTTTTTACTCAGGGACAACTACTTATGTTCACCAACTTTTCATTGAATTCTTTCCAATTCTCCTCACATTTCTTGTATGGAAACTTAACTTGCTCTGCTGGCTCTCCCTTTATTTCCCTTTCTTAGGCCTATTGGCTAGTACACTTGTGCGAGGAAATTGCTACTAGCCGGCAATACGCTGGGTGTAACTGCTTGAGGTCCTAAGAACTACGTTACTTTACGATGTGTGTGGAAATTATTTATTATCCCTACATAAATTTATTTGAACTAAGTTTCAACTACTGGCGACCGTTTAACTGCGTTCATTGTTTGAAGCATGCAAAAATTCTTACCACTTTCTGGTACTTGTTGTTTGAGGTCATAAATGCCTTATAGGCTGCAGCCATTCACAATGCAAAAGCAAATACGAACTTCCGTCATCATACTTCCGATTTAAACGACCTACCGATTCATCTGTTTCTTTTATACAAACTAGTATTCTGATAATTGTAACAACCGTTAATTTAAAATT
This sequence comes from Amaurobius ferox, assembly GCA_951213105.1. Classification (NCBI taxonomy): domain Eukaryota; kingdom Metazoa; phylum Arthropoda; class Arachnida; order Araneae; family Amaurobiidae; genus Amaurobius; species Amaurobius ferox. The sequence goes on along the minus strand of OX578134.1, from coordinate 79,294,961 downwards.
GCTGTCATAAAATTACGATTATTGGGAAACTCGAAATTCAACAGTTTTGAGATCTCAGTGACTCATTGCATTTGTCATACCAGGGTAAAGTTGTTTGGACGTCATTGTACAGTCATGTATCAGACGAAATCCCCGGATCTCTGCCTGTACAGACGACTCTGTAACCTATAAATTACTGAGATGATATTCTTCCCTTCTAGAGTTAAAATAAAATATCCGATTAATAATGAAATATACGATTTAATAATAAAATATAATTTATCCGATTTAATAATAAATATTCAAGTTAAAATAAAATATCCGATTTAAACGACCTACCGATTCATCTGTTTCTTTTATACAAACTAGCATTTTGATCATTGTAACAATCGTTAATTTAAAATTGCTGTCATAAAATGTACGATTATTGGAAAAATCAAAATTCTAGAGTTTTGAGATCTCAATCATTGCATTTGTCATACCAGGGTAAAGTTGTTTGGACGTTATTGTACAGTCATGTATCAGACGAAATCCCCGGATCTCTGCCTGTACAGACAACTCTATATCCTATAAACTACTGGGTATATCCTATAAACTACTGGGATGATACTCTTCCCTTCTAGAGTTAAAATGAAATAGTAAATAATACTTAAGAGAGCATATACCTAGGTAGGTAAAAGAAAAACGAATTTTTTAAAAATAGAATGTATTAAGGTCTGCAAAAACTTTAGTTATATTTTTCCTCATTTTACTCTTTGAATTATAAAGTTATTTTGCACTAACAAACGGTTTTTACTGGTTGTGGTTAAATAGACCAATCATGAGCTAGCTATCCAAGTTTTTGCGACCCTATTGGTAAGGCAGAATAAAAGCTTTATCGGTTTCAGAAAAAGGGGAATCAATCACTTCGATTGTGACCAGGACGAGATTGAGTAAAAGTCGTAACGCACGTTTTTTTGTTGACTGCGGTTGAATAGATTAGTCATGAGCCATCTAACCGATTTTTGTGACCCTATTGGTAAGATAGGATAAACGCTTTTGGGTCGGTTTTGGAAAAATGGGAATCGATCACTTAGATTGTGACCAGGACGAGATCGAGTAAAAGTGATATAACACATGTTTTTTTGTTGGTTACGGTTAAATAGATTAATCATGAGTCAGCTAACCATGTTTTTGCGACCCTATAGATAAAGCAGGATAAAAGCTTTCGGATCGGTCTTAGAGAAAAGGGGAATCAACCACTCGGATTGTGACCAGGACGAGGTCATGTCAAAGTGCTTGAATAGAGAGTGCAAAGCGAGATGAGATAGAAAGGTGCTCCTCCCGAGGATAACCCAGGATTGAGACCGAAAGTTGTGTTCGATCAATCAAGCCGAAAATCCGCGTGAGTTGGAAGTTGATAATAAAATCTTTGAAATATTCAGAGTGAGTCTGAGAGATCGCGAGTTTTACAGATAGCAGGTATTACCAAGCCCAGTATAAGTATTTGAGATCGGTGAATTTAACGGGGCAAGGCAATATCCTATCTTTTAATTGTACAGAAATATTGTTTGACATCCAGTAAGTGTATATGTTTATGCATTAAATAAACACTTTTAAAGCTAAGTCCTTCTTTTCGTGTGTTCTCTTTGGCGGTTAGGACTTCGAGGTTTCTTTCATGATTGAATTTCAGTTGTGCCACTTTTGCATCAGATTTCGAAAACCCGATCAGGGTAGTATCTTGTCAATAGTCGTGAGTAATCACCCCTGAGCTAAAGGAATAACTTTACAAACGGCTGAAAAGTATTCTGTAAAGACATATGCAGAAATGAATGAGATATAGAGATTGTGCTGACACATGTACAAGTAGTCAAAATTTTATGCGACTTTTTCTCGAAATCATGTTTTCAAAATTTATTAATACGATATTTAAGCTAATTTTTGACAATGTATTTGAAATTTGGCATGATTCTTTTAGACAGCAAGACGTAGTTAAGTACGTTGGCGATATTCTATCAAGATCTTTTCTGCATAGTTATTACTAAAAACTAGCGTTTCAAGGGCGAAAAATCGTTGATTTTCGTTTCTATGGCAAACTATTTCATTAGCAAATATATATAAAAATAAAATCCGAACCTCAAATATAAAATAACTAGCCGAATACCTGTTGAAAATCAACGGTCTCTCAATAAGCAATCCCTGAATAATGTAAATATTTGAATAATTCGCGTTTCGTATTTATTCGGCAAATCGAATATTTTGGTGTGCAGAACCTCTTAAAGAAGAAAATATTGGGAAAGTTAATTTGCGCATGTATTCCTTTTGAAGTATCTACTCGTACATCACATTAAAGTTTATCTCATGCCGAAGTATGCAATTTTATTGTTTCTCCTTTCGAACATTTTCACAGTGAAGCGCATCCATAAATGAACATTTTTAAAAAACTCTGTTTGTCTTGGGTTTTTTATCAGATGATTGGCAGATGAACCAAATGTCAAGCCTCTATCACATTTAAAAGGAAGCGTGTCTCATTTATTCGGAAAATTGAACATATTAGAGTGCCGCACCCCTTAAAGTAGCAAATATTGAAAATCTGAAATTTCACACTTTCTTCCTTTCAAACTATCTATCGTACACCAAATTTAAAGTCTCTATCCTATTAAGAAGCATGTTTTTTCTACCACTTCACCTTTCGAACGTTTTTCTGTGAAGCATCCGGCAATGAACATTTTTGTCAAACCGTATTCATCTTTGGTTTTTTTGTCAAATGGTTTACCCATATACTAAATTTCAAGCCTCTATCACATTGTAAAGGAGGCGTTCTTCATTGGTTCGGCAAATCGAATATTTTAGTGAGTGGCACCCCCTAAAATAGCAAATGTTGGAAAACTGAAATTGCACACTTTCTTCCTTTCCAACTTTTTACCCGTACACTAAATTTGAAGTCTCTATCTCATCACGAAGCATGCTTTTCTATCATTTCACCTTTCCAATGTTTTCGTGTGGAGTACCCACCCCATAAATATACATTTTAAAAAAACTCATTCTTCTTGTGAATTCTATCAGATGATTCTCCCATATACCAAATATCGAGCCTCTATCATGTTTTAAAAGGGGCGTTTCTCCTTTATACCGAAAATCGAGCATTCTTGTATGCGGCACCCCCAAAAGTAGAAAATATTGGTAAACTGAAATTGTACACTTTCTTCCTTCCAAACTATCTACGCTTACACCAAATTTGATACATATGTCTCATCACGAAGCATGGTTCTTTATCAATTCACTTTTCGAACGTTTTTCCCTTGAGCATCCCCTTAAGCGAACATTTTTGAAAAACTATATTCGCCTAGGGTGTTTCTGTCAAATGATTAGCCCATATATCAAATTTCAAGCCTCTATCAAATTTTAAAGGAACATTTTCTCATTTAGTCGGTAAATCGAAAATTTTGGTGCGCGGCACCCCCTTAAGTAGAAAATATTGGAAATCTGAAATTGCACACTTTCTTCCTCTCGAACGATTTACCCATACACCAAATTTGAAGTCTATATCTTATCGCAAAGCATGCTTTCCTATCAATTCACTTTTCGAAAATTTTTGGTGTGGAGCACCCCCTGTAGAGAACGTTTTCGAAAAATTCGATTTCTCCTGGAGGGGGGGGGGGTTATAGAACGACTGAGCCGTGTACCAAATTGCAAACCTCTATGTATTCGGGAAGTGCCTAAAAATCGTGACAGACAGACAGGCAGACAGACGGACAGTTGACAATTAGTATATACTAGCCGAATACCCGTTGAAAATCAACGGTCTCACAATAAACAACACCTGAATAACATAAATTTTTGAAGAATTTACGTTTCACATTTTTTGTTAAAATCGAAAATTTTGGTGTGTTGAACCCTCTAAAGAAGAAAATATTAGAAAACTGAAATTGCTCACTTTCTTCCTTTTGAACTATCTACCAGCACACCAAATTTGATGTCCCTATCTTATCGCAAAGTATTTTTTCCTATCATTTCACTTTTCGTACGTGTTGGTGTGGAGCACCCTGTCTAGAGAAAATTTCATCATTTCATCTTTGACACGTTTTCATGTGGAGCACCCTCGTAAATGAATATTTATGAAACACTCTATTCGTCTTGTGTTTTTCATCAAATGATTAGCCTATATACCAAATTTAAAGCCTCTATCAAATTTTAAAGGAAGAGTTTCTCATTTATTAAAAAAATCGAACATTTGGGTTTGCGGCACCCCCTAAAGAAGAAAATATTGAAAAAGTGAAACTGCACACACTTTTCCTTTCAAACTATCTACCCGTACACCAAATTTGAAGTCTCCATCCTATCCGGAAGCATAGTTTTTCGTCATTTCACTTTTCGAACGTTTTTCTCTGGGGCACCCTTTTAAACGAACATTTCTAAAAAAATCTTTTGTTGTTTTCATCAAATGAGTTGCCCATATACCAAATATCAAGCCGCTATCGCGTTTTAAAAGAGACATTTTTCCTTTATTTCGAAAATCGAGCATTTTTGTGTGCGGCACCCCCTTAAGTAGAAAAATATTGGAAAACTAAAATTGTTCACTTTCTTCCTTCCCAACAATCTACCAGTACTCCAAATTTAAAATCTCTATCTCATTCCGAAGCATGTTTCTTTTATAAATTCACCTTTCGAACGTTTTCCTCTGGAGCACCCCCTTAAACGAACATTTTTGAAAAACTATATTCGTCTTGAGTATTTTTATCAAATGATTAGTCCATATACCAAATTTCAAGCCTCTATCAAATTTTAAAGGAGCCTTTTCTCATTTATTGGGAAAATCGGACATTTTGGGGAGCGGCACTCCTTTAAGTAGAAAAATGTGAAAATCTGAAATTGCATACTTTCTTCCTTTCGAACGTTTATCCATACACCCCAATTTAAAGTCTCTATCTTATCGCAAATCATGCTTTCCTATCATTTCACATTTCGAATGTTTTGGTGTGGAGCATCCCCTTTACAGAACGTTTTTAAAAAAATTGATTTTTCCAGGGGGTTTAATCGAACGACCAAGCCCTATACCAAATTGCAAGCCTCTATGTATTCGGGAAGTGCCTAAAAACGCGTGACAGACAGACAGACAAACGGACAGACAGACAAACGGACAGACAGATGGAGAGACGGACATGTGGCAATTAGTATATATAGATAGATAAATATTTGAATATAAAAAAATTCGTACCATGTTAACTGTGTATAGGCCTAAATTTTTCAAGATTTAATTTGATTTTTATTTGAGTTGCAACTAGTAGCAGATAGCCAGCCAACCGCGGAGCAGATTGACAAGAGTCGTTGCTATTTTCAGAATTAGAATTTTTATCAAAACTTCTTCTATTTTTTCATTATATGCACTTTTAAATGAAAATAATGTACTTGAAAATCATTTTTCATCTATCCAAAATTTATGTTACAAAAAAAAAAAAAATATCAGACTTGTCAAGTGTATGTATGTACTCCTTAAGTGCAAACAGTTTGTGCTCTCAAACTATATGCAAAATCTATGAAGCTAATCCTATCTCTATATGCTTAGAAAACTCCCGCGTATAAACTAACTTGCCCTGAAAGGATTTGACTCTCAACGGTTCTCAAGAGAATACAAACACCTACGGTTTATTCGGTTTATTTCCTTCTAAAATGTCAACCAACGTGTAAGAAGCCTGTGAAAGGAGATAAGATGGTAAAGCAGGTATTGTGTGTACTGTGGATATGGAAGTCAGTGATTCCATGGCATAAAATCTCTTATATTAAAACTGTGCATTTAAAATTGTTCAAGACAAGGAAACTAACACTTAAAAAATCCGGTTGAAATATTCTTTTTTGTTTAACCATGTATGGCACATAGGGTCGAAAACAGTGGTCTTAAATTGAATATCCGACTACCTTCTGTCTCGGACAAGCTTTAGCTTCTGTCCCGGAGTTGAGACTATAGACTCGCAAAGATTCAGACTTCTAGATCACCGGGAGTAAAATATTTCATGTGTTCTGCAGGTAACAAAAATTAAATATTATTGTTACTGCTATAAATCTGCTAATAATAAATATTATTGTCACTGTTCTTGCTGTTCCTGCACATTGTTCTGTTCTTGCACATTCCTGCTCCTCCACTATAGAATATTTGTGGAGGAGCAGATATTCCAAAAGTCGCATACAAGTCATTATCGCTCATGCATCAATGAAATTCATAGTGTTAAAAGTTTCACAATAAATGAAATATTGGCAAAAGAGAAACTTGAAAAAAGACGGTATGCCTGCTCTTCCACTATAAATTATTTGCCGAGGAGCAGATAATCCGAAAATCGCCTCCGAGTCATTATCGCTCCGTCATCAATCAATGTCCTTGTTCAACGCCAAGTAGATAATTGGAAAAATATATGACGAATAAATAATTTAGTGTTGTTAGTTTGAAGTGCATCTGCATCTTTGACTAGCAGTCATTACGCGTCATTCCTCAAGAGAGAGATTTTAATTTGCTTACAAACAGCAGGATATTTTTTTCTTTTGGAATGATGTGTAAGCATGAAATCTAATATGCTTTTCTAAATATATAATTACAATAAGCTTATTGATTTTTGTTATTACTTTTCCCTCAAATCAAAATGTTACTTTGCAGGGAAAGTCATGTGTTGATAAATCGGATTGTTTTTGCAATGTCTTAGAATATAATTCACAAAAAATAGTAATTCCTACAGAGTCAGGTATATGTATTTTGATGCTGAAAACTATGTTCAAATGAATGACTTTTATAGGATGTTTAAATTCTAGGACTCAGGACACTCCTCACACGGAGCCAGTGAACATTTAATATCTTTGAAGTTTCCACGAGGTTCCAGTTCAATAGTGATATCATTATATCCCACTTAATAATAATGTAATTATGGTTGAATGAAATTCCGATTAAGGATTCCTTAACGCTTAATGGCGAGATCTAGATAGCACGAGATCGTTAATGAAAATGGCCCTGCGCTAACGACAGTTTGTTGCGGCACACTGAATTGGATAAAATGTAGTATGTAACACTAGTTCGCCAGTAATTTATCTAAATTTAAACTATCATTCTTTATAATGAACAAAAATGTTATTATTAAACTAGAAAATATATAAGTGACGTTGCCCAGGATTTAAAGCAGTGATTAATTAAACTTATTCACTATATTTTTAAAAAGGCTAAGTCTTCCGTTGCGTGAACACAGGCGTGGCTGCTATCCACCCACTAAGGGGTCGTAATCCGCCCTAAATAAGCATCTACACACGTCTTAGACCGATGCTCAGATTTAAATACTCTTTTGCTCTGGCGCTGGGCATATCGAATGTTACGCCCTAATCCGACAGTGAATTATGTCTTAAATACATTTTTTGCCCTCTGTGCGAACATAATATGCTCTAACTAAGCTGTTTTATATATGCCCAAAATAGGCACTTCTGATACGCTCAAAATAAGATCATTTGATAAGCCTTAAATACGCATTTCTTTTTATATGCGGTCGTAATAAGCCTTAAATGTTCATTTGATACGCACTAAATATTCTCCATTGATACGTCAGAAATAAGTACATGAGCTGATTCAACTTGGGGACGATTCAAAGCAACAGTGCGTTTTCTAAATGAAAATTACAAACTCCGCAAGAACATTTTTGATGAAAATACCAGCTCACAATCCAAATAAATCCGCAACCAGTGGATGACAAATGACGTTGCATGGCAACACCTGCCCTTCCTCAAGTGCTCCATAAGCTTTAAAACTTTTGACCTCGTTCTAAGGACTTATTCTATCGCCGATCCTGTATGTTGCTAGAATAATTTTGGAAATTTATGAGGTCTTACATAGAAATATATAATTAAGGAACGGATGACAACCAAAACATCATGTTTTTGTTTGTTTGGAGCAGGGTGAATATTCAAAGAAATATAATATTAAAATATGAAGATCGGATTATCAATCAATCTTTTTTTATATTGTAATTTTGAAATTGGTTACGTCCTCAAAACACGAAAAATATACATTATTTTAACATTCACCAAAATCTGTCTATTCTAATTTGTCTAGAGCGGATTCCGTTAAAAGTTTATTTGAAAGACAATTCTTCCCTCTTTCTGGTGTTATTAAGATAGAAACTCTGCGATAATATTTTTTATTGCTATAAAAGAGATTAGTGGAAATATCGTGCAAAATGACGTTTCAACATGTAATAAATAAAAAATTAATTTAAATCTAAAAGCATCTTGATGAGGCGTGTCCTCTCAGGAGTTAAGGTACCCTTGTACTAAATTTTATGGGTGTACCTTGCCTAGATTCTCTACTACAGACGACACATACGAACAATCCAATCGACTAACATCTACTTTTATTGTAATAAAGCAATAGAAATATAACCACAAAATTTGCAGAAATGTTATATCTGGAATTATACATCCCACAAAACCTACTAACTGGTTATTTAAAAGTGTTAATTCGCTAAATCATTTTTTACGTTTCAAAATGTCTATATACAGTACTTATGTACCTATTGATAAAAATTTAATTATTGGTTAAAATTGTTTTTCACAATACATAAAACCGTTGCTTGTGATAATATAACTCTGCCGTACTTCCTTAAAAAAGCAGCCGCTTGTAAAATTGGTGACAACAATTGTCTCAAGACGTTTTGAACCCTCTTCCTCAGGTCCAAAACAGTGTTCTATGGAGTTAGAAAGAAGGATATAAAACTCCTATAGATGAAACGCTTGATAATGCCATAATGTTTTGAGAATTACATCTAGGTTTCGTTAGTGTTAGTAAAGTAGCTGCTGTTGTTATTTGACATAACAGAAAGGCGTAGTATTTAGTATATGTATTTTTTATTATTTTTATATAAAGGGTTCCATAATTATGAATATAATTACCCAGTATTTTTTCACAGTTGTTGGATAGAATGCAAAATATATGGAGATACAAATAAATTGAAAGGCAAAATAATTTTTCTTTATTGCTTTAGTTCTACTTTGCATTTCTCAAATAATTTATTTTTACAAAAATGGACAGTTAAAATAAATATTTTAGGCCTTTCGCTATAAAAATACATACAATGCAGGACTACACACCTTATTCCAGCGTTATTTGAATTATTGACTCAAACGATATTGGCATATTCTTTATGAAGTTTCAACTCTTTTTACCTCCATGCAGTGTTTCCTTAATAACGACTAAGAAACAACTGCCTAACACAATAGAAATCACCTGCAGGAAAACTGCCAACTGCAGTTGTTTCTCAGCGGTTGTTAAAACACACTTTTTTCGACTGGCAAACATGATTCAAAACACCATTGAAACAGTTATGGCCATCTGATTTTCATATATCTATTTTCTTCAAGAAAGTATTAAAAAGTTATAAAATTGCCTTTGCCTGCTCTGATCAACCGTGGATTGCTGAACCTAATGACACCAAATTAACTCGCCCAAACTGCTATATATATAACTTTAAATTAAAATATTCATTAAAATACAACATTGAAGCAATAACGATATCAAATGGTTTCTAAGGCAGAAACAAACCCTTTCTTCAAGTTAATAACAGAGAACCATATCAACAGCAATAAACGCACAACTTTTTACTGCTGCTGATGTGGTTGCTTTGTCTCATTGCCTTGAAAAAGCATGCTGTTTTTACATATGAAATCGATTGATAGTATTAATAATTAGATATATGCTGTAATGAAGTTCTTTCTTCAAACTTAATAACACCTTTCAGAGAAATATATCTAGAAACAAAAATGTGCGTTTCATTTTTTCTTACAGTGAATCACGAAGATTTGATGAAAATTTATGATTTATTTCCTAAATATGTCCAATAAACTAATAACGATATCACGTGATCTCTAAAACATAAACAAACACCTTTTCTTTTTCAGGATAATAGGCAAAGAACCTTTTCAATAAAAGGAAGCACACGTCATTTTGGGGCTCCCGATGTGGTTGCTTTGTCTTATTATCACGATGCATACTGTTACCTCTAAAATCAATTGAAATCGTTAATAAATAATTATATGCTACATTTTAATGATTTTTTAAGCTTAACAACACTATTCATAGACATATAATTAGAGACTAAAATACTTGTTCATTTTTTCTGCAATGAACACGAAGATTTGATTTAAATTTATAATGTATTACTTCAACAAATATGTCAAATTTTAAATTAATATGAATGAGTTTAAGTAGAGTTTTAAGTGATAAAAATGATAAAAATTGCTGAAATAGAGTTCTCACACTGTAAGACCAAGAGACAATTATGCAGTGTTGATATATACAACTGTTTAGGACCAAACAAAGCGCAGACTTTAGGCACCGTGTTTTGACAGCCTTGGCCCGGAAGGTCATGACCTCCTAGCGCTAATATTTAAACCAAGTTTCATTGTATACTCAGGAAGGCAATGATGCGAAGATGCGGCATCGCATTGAGGAGCTACCAATGAGAGCAAGGAGGGCGCATCTAGACAGGTAAAATCATGTGGCGACAAGGATATAAAGTCAAGGAAAATAATGGCAATTAGAATACAAGAAGCGAGGAGAGCGGTCATGAAAAGATTGGAATGACAAGTCAAGCAGTGTAGATCATAGGCAGAATGATTATGCAAAAGTTCAGAGAGTCGTGTTTTTAAGCAGTGTAGTGATTCGCTATTTTAAATATTAAAATGTTATAGAAAAGGACTAAGCTAACTCGAAATGTCAGAAAGAAGCTGCAACAATTCTAGCTGAGAACAGACCAGATAAACAGAGGTATGTGCCAGTCTATTAGGTCAACTAGTGATTTTGAAATAATATTCTAAAGACCTGGTCTCACGTATATATTTTGTCCTCCTTAAGCATTTATTAAATTTAATGTAATTTTAATCATGACAATAAGATGAGTGAATAAATATTAATTTATTTTAAATGTCAAAAATATGAATTTTAATGTGTAGTGTTTTAATTAATGATTATTTTAAGGCACTCGTGCAAAAAGGTAATGGTGGGTTATTGCGGCCACGATAAAAATGTACGAATGCCACGATTCACGACTACAATTAATTAAGAATAATAATTTAATCCACAAAATAGAATTATATTTATAAAAGAAATAATTTCCAATTCAATGTTTATTTTCTAGCGCCACACATACAATCATTGACTGCCATATATTAGTCACAGATGTAGTAATTATTTATATTTATAGAAATTAGAAGTTTTACAGGGCTTGATTGTGTTATCTCTTTTCTTCATCAACATAATAAATGCATTAATATGTACTGTGCATATAATCGAATTTTTAGAAAGCATTATAAAAGTAACAACGTTTTCTATTAATTTCCGTTGGCTTAAAAGCAATTTCATAGGTCGAGGATAGAGATAACAAATAATCTGCAATAAAATGCAAACATGGAAAATATTATTGCAGTGGTATCTCATAAAACTGCAAAAATATCAATACAAAGTCATTTGTTTTATGTTTTACTAGAATTAAATTACAGAAGAAAAGAGTATTTCTAAAATTCATTAAATGAGCTTCTCAATATTCGATAGCAATGTTCTAACAAGTATATATTGAGCACTTGCGTCTGTTTTCGATTTTTTCTTTCTGCTTAAACTGCAATGTTCTTTAAAAAGAATTGCAGTTAAGAATTATTGGATAATGAAGTAGAAAAGTAAATAAGTGTTAACAGTAAATCTTCAAAGAAACATAGTAAATGTTCACAGTGCATTTTCAAAGCAATAACATAATACAAAAACTGTACAATATTCACCACAAAGAAATTGATTAATTATTATTTGATTCACACCATCCAACTATTCGATTTATACAACTGTAATCTTACCTAATTTTAATGAATTTTTATTTAGAAATATAAATATTTTAAAAATATATATGTATAGTCCACAATATTTTTATTGCAAAACACAAGTTTTAAATTTATACAAAACATGTTTCAACATTAATTAACATGGTTCGCATTATACTTTAGTAATCCAAACTATCTTTTATCAAAGAGTATATTCCTCTGTCATATGTACCCAGGATTAAATAGAATATATTTATGAAACTGCTACCTCCCCCCCTTCCCAACTTTGTCTAATTCACAAGCCTACTCCATAAGTATTTGTCTCTTAATGAATCTTATGAAACCACGAAACTTCACGGTTTATTCAGTTTATATCCTTCTCCAAAAGTCAACAGGATAACAAGGGGTAAACAGTCTGTGGAAAGAGATAAAGGGATAAAAGGGGTTATCGCACTGTCAGTATTTCTGCGACATAAAGTTCTTACGGTTAAAATAGATAATATGTATCGAAGGAATTAAATTGAAATTGTCGGTACTATATAATGTTTGTCTCATACATACTTGATTCTATTGTGTTTTGCCAGATACATATTTACAAAATTAAATTAAATATCCATATTTTTCTAAAAGTTAAACTATATATATTTTAGTATTTATTTATTTTGTTTTGGTGATGGTTTAATATAGTGATGCCTACCTTGAGGCATCGATATCCTTCTTTTGATATGCAATTAAGCTATAAATTGACTTACATTTGTATCTAATGTCACATATCATCAGAGCATATTTAAAGGGGGATGGAGTCTCAACTTCCTCCTCTAAATTATAAAATTTCAGAAAAATCAAGAAAATTGTAAAATTTTTTCATTAGTTACTTTAGACAAAAAATTCCCCGAAATCCTTTCCAAATATCCATTCAAAATACGACGAAAGTAAGTAAGCATTGTTTCTTTAACTTATTGATAGAGAGTGTACAGAAAATTTAAAATTCTGATTTAAATATTCATCACTTTTAAAATAAATGTATTTAATAATATTGATTTTTATTTTGTCACATCATCAATTAATTAATTTTCATGTGGGGTTAGTCTCGGTCACAGGCCTCTTTAATGATGCGTCATGGCTTGGAGGGGCATCTATTAATTTTTGCTATAAACTTCAATATTTAAAATGAAAAGTTAATCAAAATATAAATATATTTAATCTCAATCGTTCGCTTGATGAGAGTATAAAAGTAAAACGTAATTTTTGTTCACGTAAAGCACAATGCAAAATTTCCCATTTTTCCCATAATTATACAACAATCGACTGGTAGGTAAATGGCGATCGATAGATTGAGCACCACTGGCATATTGCAAGGTTGTGGCATTAACTGTTCATGGCTTGGTACGGCACGGAAAGATATTGCAACGCTCGAACTCTGGTGATGTAAATGAAATATTTTTAGGTAAAATTGGTGTTGGTATTTGGTGACAATAAAAAACTTAATCATAATGATATATACAGGCTGTCCCACAAAAACTGAACAGTGGAAGATTTTTTGAACCTTTGATTTTAGACCGATAGTTCCAATTGCAATAATGATTTAAATAAGTTAGGAAGTTGGAAAATAAAAATTTAAGTACTATACCACATTTCTGTAGAACGTTATGAAAATTAACTTTTTATATAGCCTCTTTATCGAAACAAGTCAAATTACAAAAATGTTACCCGTACCGTACTTAGTGTAACAGAAACAAGAAAGATCAATCATGCTTAAAGCATTGATTATGAAACACTTTCCAACTTCAATGCAATTTTATTTAAACAAGTCTAATATGCAATACATTCCTCGGTAATATTTTGAAACTTATCACAATACTGCATTAATTTATTATATTTGAAAACTTAAACCTTCTTCGAAAAAAATGAACTTCATTCAAATGACGGCATTGAAGTATAAATTGCCTGGTTTAAACATCTCTAAAATGTTATACATTCCTCGGTAATAGTTTTAGAATTATCATAATACTACGATAATTTATTATATTTGAAAACTTCATCGAAAACAACTGAAATTAATTCAAATGACGTCATAGAAAAAATAACACGCCTGGATCTCTCTATAAAAACAGGATTTCATTCATAACTTTCTCCCATTCATTTCATTCATCACAATACTATAATAATTTATTGCATTTAAACATTTTTTTAAGACCATGGAGCTACAAATAATTAAAATCTATGCTTAAAACTTTATCGAAAAAAATCGTCCTTCTCTTTATAAAATCAATTAATATTTCATTCATATCAGCCATGCAGACTCCATGGACTAAATTATTTTGGGTTAAAAGAATACAGGAATTCTAATACAACTCATTCTACATATTTTGCTGTTTACATTTTACATAGGTGAAAAATAGGCTTCCTTGTAGAAATAATCAAATTTAGATGAGCATTTAAACTCAAATATATTGTCATTGCGTTGTTTCAGTATGTAGATGCACAGAATTTAAGCAAAAATAAAGTAGTTTTAGGACGGATACGACACTCAATATGAATTAAAAAGAACTTTAAAAAATCACGATTTTGAAACAAGATGGATGCCATATATCATTTTGAAGTGGGTCATGTGATCGTTTCATATCATGGTCACGTGATCATTTCATGTAAGAGGTGTAATTATTATTTTAATTTTTATTTAAAAAACTACTGAATATATTTCGCTGAATTTTTTTTATATATTTTATGGACCAATTTGAATATTACCTAAAATTTTCGAAGCAATTTGCGAATTTTAAATCCGCTTAAAAAATGTTTGAAAAATTAGGTCCCATAGGGCTCAATGTATTTCATTTTTTCAACCCGGGTTCAATCCAAAACTGATTGGGTGATATTATGCATTCATGTTCCCATAGGTCCTACAGACCGTCTGAACAACATACTAAAATTTCATTTTGATTAAGTCATTTTTACGGCAGTTATCGTGCTAACGGACAGACAGACAGACAGAATGAACAAAGTCATAAACACTTTTCAACTTTGTTGTAAAGTGTTAAAAAATAGACTGTAATACGATCAAATTTGACATAATTATCATTAATTAAAAATTTCATTGGAAAATATATATTGGTTAAAAGTTATTTTAACAATTAAATAAGGAAATAAGAGGGCATCCAGAAATACACTTCAGTTTCAAATAGATACTAAAACTGTTACTATTTCTTTGAATTCATTTTATGCATATAAAACTATTATGTCATTATTATGCCGTCAAATGTAAGAGTCAAATGTATGTAAGAGTCAAATAATGCACCAAAATATTGATTTCTGTAGTCTTAAAAATGAAAAATGAACTTCACAAGTGAGGTGTGATATTTTTAATGTTTTAAAATATATTAAGTGCGGTTTCAGAATATAAACCACTTCCCCTACAGTTCTGCAAGATTTGTCCTGGGAAATTTTTTTGAATAAATATACACATATATATTTAATTTAAGGAAAAGAAAAAGCGAAGTTTAGCAGAAGTGAGTTAGATTTGCATCACAAGAAAAATATTTCAATTAAAGTATATAAACTTTCTTAAAAATGAAAATTTGATCTCATGAAGAATAAACAGCATTGGTGATTTAAATTTGCATTTTCCATCAGTATTATTTTTACAATGTGTTTTGAAAATGAAATAGAGATCTCAGTCCTAAGAATGTATGAGGGAATTTGACGCAGTACGTCACTTTTTAAAAATTATATAAAAATATATACGCATGCAATTTCAGAAATGCTCTTTTGGTAAAAATATATACGCATGCAATTTCTGAAATGTTCTTTTGGTAATTCATTTACTTGACAAATAATCCTTTTCCACATTACTCAAGCATGCTATTCAAAAACATGGTTAATTCAAAAGGACAATAGCAAGTTTCCTTTACACAGGATTTATTGTGTGTAAAGGAAACTTGCTAATAAACTTGCACTGTCATAATTTTCTCTCTTTAGAAATTACTCATAATCATTTGACCGAGTTGGAAACGTATGCCCGAATTCTACATCTTTGACTGAACAACCGTATATAGCTCTCAGACGGCAATGCTGCCGCTTCATGGAACCTCCTCCTGTTTGGTGTAATTATTTATATTTTTTGTAAGCCATCTTTATTAGAAAGCTCACTTACTAGATGCAAAACTTTAACGACTGAACTACGATGAACTGAAATTTTACATTTTGTAATGTGTTCTATAAAATTATTTGTGGCAGTTAATTTAGGTTTTCTTTACAATTGCATTAAGACTAGTGTTTATTGTTAGCTTTAGTATTAACCTTGTTATTTTGTATTATTTAAAGGAATTAATAAACCCGATTTGTTAATTTCACACGGAAAGCGCATGGAGATCATTGCCCGATTCGCTTTTAAAAAGCTTAAGTTTAATTTGCGGTGATTCTGTTTGCATACATGTGTGCGTATGAGTGCGTGCCCTTGCGTACAGGTATGACTATGTATTAGTGTACGCTCCTGCGAGCTGAGTCAAATGTGGCCCTTGGTTAAAAAAAGGTTGAGGACGCTTTGAAGATGAATCTTCTTTCTTTACTGCACCTTGTGTTTCATCCGAAAGGAACATAAAATCAACGGCTGGTCGTAAAAGTTATGCGAAATGAATAAAAAAATCAGTAAACAGAGGAGAATTTACTATGATAATTGCACCCCAACCCCAGAACTGCTAATTTATATAAATGCAAAATGTACTTCTTTATACTATCCCCCTCAATTAAAAACCTGTCAGTAAAACTTTCGCCGCGCTTAGTTGGGGTGAAATAAATTTAACCGGTGTATTTTGATAAAAATTCTCTTAGACATTCCAATTATTGTTAATAAGTATTTTTCATTCGACATAAGGCGATCAGCATCAAATAACTAATTACAGGACAGGGAATTTGAATTCGTAGTTTTTCTTGTTTTAAATAGATTTGAGGGCCCCTCATAAACTCATGTTTGTAAAAATTGCAACAATATGAAGGAATTAGGCGATTAAATTGAAACTTACAGCAAATGCAAATTAGGGTGTGCTATAGAAATGATAAGAATTTCAGAGATACCGCGCATGCGTGGTCTGAGCAGCATTCTCTGAACTGCTGTATAAATAAAAAGATGTAGTGGGACGTTAAAAATAGTCTATGGTTGTCTGCCAGCGGTAAACGTTTAATGAGAAGTTACTATACCCCTGCGACGGTAGAGGGTGGCATATAAGCAAGTTACGGAGTTTGAACGGGGACGAATGATCGGTTATCGTGATGGGGGGTTTTCTTATCGTGCAATAGCAGCTCGTATGGAGCGAAATGCCACGACAGTGATGCGAGTATGGAAGCAGGGGATTAAAGAGAACCGGATGAGTCACAAATATAACAGTGGAAGACGAAATTTTACGTCAGCACGGGATGATAGACATCTCATTCGCATGGCAGTGATGGACCATACAGCTTCAACTCGACTGTTGCCAGAACGTTGGAGCACTGATATAAGTGTCGAAAACCCGGACCACTCGACTGACCCAAAGGTTTACAGCAGCAGATTGGGTGGCCGGAGTGCTACAGGTGTGTTATTGTCTGCTCCAACAATTCGTCAGCGTCTGCTGCACATTGAACAGCTTGCAGGAATTCTTTTCCATAGAATTCCCCTAACTCAAAACCATCGACCCCTGCGGCTACAATGGTCTCATTAATATAGACATTGGTGTGCCGATTGGCAACAAGTCGTCTTTTGCTATGAATCCGGCTTAAATTTGTGGTACACTGATGGCCGCATCCGGAAGGTGGCATTAGACGCTATAGCGTAGAACGCCACCTTCCGGAGTACATTATCCAACGTCATGCTGGACGAATGAATGCCAAGAATGATGATAATCTGGGACTGCATTGAGTATCTTGGATGATCTCAACTGCTAAGAATTGGCGGTATTCTTAACAGCAACTGGTACATCAGAGAAGTACTGGAGCCCGAAGTCGTACCCGTCCTTCAACACATTCCTAGAGCTGTATTTCAACTGGACAATGCCCGCCTACATGTTGCTCGGAATGTTCAAGACTGCTTTTCAGCACAACAGATACAACTTCTTCCTTGGCCTGCCTATTTACCGGATATGTCGCCTATTGAACGTGTTTGGGATTTCGTTGGTTGACGTCTCGTTCGTCAGACTCGTCTCGTAGCTTATACAGTTGGATTTTGGGTTCGGATAGAAGAAGAAAATCTGGAATGCTCTTCCTCAAGTATAAATTCATAATCTGTTTGATTCGATGTCACGTCAATTATAAGCACTTATTGCAGTGCGTGGTGGCTTCACTAAACACTGAGTTTTGAAGTGTAATATTGCTTTTTACTTTGTGAACTTAATCGTTTATTTGTATCAAAACAGTTCGTTTGTGGTATAAATTTTATTCAATTCTCATGATTATTTCATGGTGTTGCAATTTTTACAAACATGCGAATATTTACATTCATAGAAAGCAAACGATGCAAATTTGCACTTCGGGTAAAATGGAATTAATGTACTACTTGAGGGGTCGGAATGAAGTACGATGTTCCATTTTTTATTCTCTTTCGCAGACTGTACATATCATAACCCTAAGGCGAATTATGGAAAAGCACTAATTAAAAAATATTGAATGTAATGACTGCTTATAATACGAGAGCATTTCATTAAATTTACAACATTTTTCACTCTCTTGTTAAAGCTTAATAAGGAACAGGTTTATCGCTAAAATTATTTCTGATTTTGCTTCGCGTTAATATATAAAAGAAAAAATTCGAATATATACTTCCAAGTTAAGTCTCTCCTAAAATGCGAGATATATTTCTATGAAACTTTTTTCAATAAACGAGACTCTATCAAAATAATAATTCCTTTAAGTTTTCCCCCTCAAAATGCTGCATGCAGAACAAAGGGAATTAAAATGACTGTTTCGACTATCTGACTGTCACGACTGCTTTCAACTTGAAATCGGCCTAACGGATTTACATATAGGTTAAAGATGGTATTAATTGACAGTGAACTTGTATTGGCCATGTGCAAAACATTCAAAATAACGTTTTCAGTGGAGATTGTTCAAACAAAACGCAGTATCTGGCAGATGCCCTCGGGTATTACTTTTTGTTTGAAATCAACTAACTACTCGGTCAATTAGGTGTACCTTTGCTCTATGATTTCATTGATTTGTTAAAATTAATTGAAATTATTTAAGATTGTTGATTTATTAAGATTTTAGGGTTATTGATGTATTAAGATTACAGCGGCAGGTTCATAGTTAAAATATCTCACATTTTATGGTTTACCATGGAAGATTCTCAAGTTTAAATATGTCAGAGATCCGAAAACTCTGGCTTCACGAAAACACTCTAAAAGGATTTAGCTCTCAATGTGTCTTATGAGACCACAAACCCTCACGGTTCATTCGGTTTATATCCTCCGTCAAATGCCAATGAGATGAAGGTGTAAACAGCTTGTGGAAGGCGATAAAAGAGTTAACGGGGCGTGCTGGTGTTTAACCGGAGAATCCATTGGTTCCGCGACATAAACTCAGTTAGTATAAGATGGGTTTTGCAATTTGGGGGTAAAACGAATACGATATTTTTCTGGTAAAATATATATGATATTATTTAAATTATATCCGAAATATAGAGGCACTTTAAGATCTTGTTCTAACAGTGCAGTTTACAAAATCTGATTTGCCCACAGCGTAACTTTCTCTATAAATTGACAAATTTGGATATTGCAAGAAAACGATGTTGGTTTCTTAAATTAAACCTCACTGTAAATACGTAGTATTATTTCTTGATTCTGTAATAGATATAGCACTCGCTGTGGAAAATTAAATTTCTGTTACCTCCGAGAACATCGCTTGATAACTACAAAGTAATATTGACTATTTATTTGGGATTAAAAGTATTTACAAAACATTACTTTACTTGATATTAGTGAACATATTTAATTTTTTAATGTTTTTACTTTCCTTACATACATAGTATAAATAGGGAAAGTATTGCGAAGGGTCCAATATTAGAATGCGAGGTATCGACGGAAGAACACGTTTCAAGCATCCATAAACTTGAATCGAAAGTTTTTGAGGGGATGTCTGCATGCATGTTAGTGTGTTTATGTATGTTAGTGTGTGTCCGTGTCCCTGTGTGTATGTATGTTGGTATCTGCATCCGTGAGTCTGTGGGAAGCGATATCTTATAGATAAGTGGAGCGTTTCGAAAAAAATTGGTACTAATATTACAAGCAATGAATACTGTAACTGTATGATCAAATGTTTGAAAGACCTCCAATTTTCGAATGAGTTTTTTTACAAAATCATTAAAAAATCGCAACCTGTAACAATGTTAAAAATAAACATTGCTTGCATTTATCATTATAAAGTTTATCATTAGAAAACGGATGGTTTTAGAAGGCTAGCTAGCACAACCATTCTCGAGAATAGCACGGTTTCAGATAACTTTATGAAAAAGTTACATAGAATCAAAATAAGTAACAAGTATCGTTAAATTAAATTGACCTCGGCATAAATTTGTGAAATGAAAATTGTGGAATTTTAAATGTTGTGAAATTGACATAAGTATCACCAATTGGCAAAATTGACGCCCCAATTGATAAAAATTCAATATTTTCTAATGATTTAAATAATTTAATGTGGGACTATATTACTTTGCCGTTACTAGCAATATTTCTAATTTTCAAGTTTGCAGGAAATATAAGTTAATTTGGTACTTCGAAATAGTTTTATACGTTGTTGTGACATTAAAAACAAACTATGGCAACAGCCAGTCTGAAAAATGATAATATGAAATCGAACAAGCAATGAACTTTGTTGCCAAATTTATTGCTAATACAAGGGGTTGACTACGCGCTCGAGCTTGACTTCGAGCATTTGAAGTGCAGCAAGCAAAAACCAATCAGCCACCAGCGTTTGAGGCTGATTAATGCTAGTGATATGACCAACCAGGGTTTGGGGTCAAGGTGTGCTGTCCGCCCACTCCTAAACATGGGCAAGAAGAATCTTTTCCGAACTTCACTTGTTGAATTTTTCTGGTCATGTGTACCTGAAAATGTTCAAAGCAAGGACAAAGGCAGTTGGGTAAAACAAAAACAAAGGAACCTGTGCAAAACAAGGAAAAAGGCTCCGATGTAAATAGATGCAAAACCGTACACTCACTGGTGTCAACCGACATAAGGCTGATCTTCGCAGAGTTCAGATGATGCCGGAAGTTATGAATAAGGTTCTTTGTTTGCGCGGTTTTATAATGTCATTTTTCCAGACTGGCTACCGCCACTGTTTGTCTCCCTGTCAGATCCTCCACGAAGCCTGCAAATTCGAAACTTAATATCACAGTTGTCATCCACAGAAGCACCAAATGTTCATGTACAATTCAATGTTCAAAACATTGTGTCATGGATTCTGTGCTACATCATCAGTTTGATGCGGAAGTAGAGAAGTCATTGTATTATATAAAGTCGTTCTGCACACTTCGATTTTTTTTCTATTTGTGTGAGAAATAGGCAATATATCTAAAATAGCTTAAAATTGCTTAAATTTCCTTCGGATTTAAATACTATTTGAATTATTGATATTTTTAATTCCTTACGTCATTCGTTTTGTGTTGGAAATGATTTTTCAAACTCATTGTGCTTAGGCAATTAACTGATATATTGTGTTCTGCTAATTGTTGAATAAGAATTTTTGTGGTGCGAATATATCTTCTAATGCAATTTTATCGCATTTATTTTGGCATACATAGATCCAATTTCATATTTTTTTGCAAATCTTTTTGCAAACGGTACCATGGTGTTTTAATCTTTAAATTTGCCTTTGGAGCTACTTTTATATAACGTGAAAATATGTTTATATATATTTTGAATGTCGTAGCGATATTTCGCACGACAACTTGTGAGAAAATTTTTGAGCCATTTTCGCGGGTTTTTCCTCTTTTAGATAGAAATGCATGGCTTTTCAGGATTCTGGTCAACCTGGCTTTTGACTTGCTTATTATAGTTTTTCTCTCGTCGCCAGCGATGTCTGGCCTGTGACGTGCGAAAAGTGCTGGATGTGCAATGTCACGTTTTGCTCCTTTGTCGCCGAATCTGATTTATTTTCGGGACTTGAATTTTAGGCGAGGTTTGGAGTCGTTTGAGGTTTTGGGGAATTTTTTCGGGGAAGGAGAAAGGTGTTTGTCGTCGATGGAGGCTGTGGAAATAAGTCAACGGCTTTTGAGCTTGGCTTTGGTTGTGCGGAAGAATGAACCGTTTTGGTTCTAAGGTCGTTATCCCTTGATGTAATATGAATAACTAAATTTTCGGCATAAAGTCCAATTTCATGTTAGCGTTTCGATTCAACTAAATTTAGGGCATGAGGTCTAACTCCATGCAAACGTTTCGGTTCATCAAAAGCACCGGCATGAAGTCCAATTCCATGCAAGCGTTTCGATTCAATTAAATTTACGGCATGGGGTCTAATTCCATGCAAACATTTCGGTTCAGCTAAATCATCGGCATGAGATCCCATTCCATGCAGAAATTTCATACTGTATACGTTCCATCTTATCCTTTGGTTTTGATCCTGTAGTATGCGTCCAGATCAAGTTTAGTTCAGTGCTGATCCTTTCGAATGTTCTTGTGTTCATCGAAAGTGAATCTACGCCTCAGTTTTGATTTCATCTGCCCAATGCATTCATATGAATATATCCTGTACCAGTGGTACCCAAAACTGTAAGTCATTTCATAATTTTTCTTGTGCGAATGATGGTTGAGATTTCCTAATTCGTCCGAGCCTGATTTATTAAAGATGAAATTGAATATTATCGTATAAATGCATCTTTATATCATATTAAGAATTATGGTCAAGAGTTTTATTGAGATTTAACTATAGTGTAGTCGAAAATAAGTAAATGGCTCTAAAACAAAATTTCTATTGAAAGAAGGATGAATGTATATATTAAGTGTATAATAATGTTGTTATTGAATAATGCTTTAAATTTAAATGTTATTGAAATTAATAAGTAATTGGTTGTATAAGATTTGTGATGTAGATTTCTCATGACTTGAAATACTAGGTATTTTGCCTATAAAAGGAAATTCAAGTATATTCTCAATATTTGTCATGACTATTCTTTGTGATTAAAATATGTCAAATAAAATAAGAACATATTTCACGCTCTGTAATCTTTCTCCGCCTCTGGCCTACCACTCATTCTATGCTCAAATAATCCACTAATTATTCTAGCTTGCTGGCTATCCAATGTTTCATTGGGTGAAGAAGACGTTCTGGGTTATTCCATTTGGTATTTGTCGTATTATGAGATTATGGTGTTTGCTTTTATTTTCGTTTTGTGGTACGACGCGACATTGGCATCGACGTTTCCCACCACTACATGAGAATTGAATTAGATATTTTAATACAGTTCTTTTAATAATGATGTTATTTGGAAGAATATAGGAATTTGTACATAATTAGGAATTTTATATTTCTTTTATATATTCTGTACGAAAAACGGATATACTGCTAGTATTTAATATATTTATAAACACTTAGAGCTTGTTCAGAGGATAATTATTACATATCCCACTTATAATAACTTTCATGTCTATCAGATAATTGCACACCAAATTATGCAGTGGGGGATATGTAGTGTCACGCTATTGGCATGCAATTGATGAATAAATATTAGTGTTCACGAGTTTTCGTATTTTGAGTATTCAGAATATGAAAGTCACTGAAAACATAAATGAGAAATTATTTAACAAACTTTATCGGATTTCTCATTTTTGTGTTGATTTTCGTCATCGGAATCAATGTTTCAGTTGAATTGAACAATATCATTGTAACTAGGAATAAATAATATCATAGTAACTACAATCGACACAATATCAAAGATGTGTGGCCGGGATACTTCGACACAATATCAAAGTATCCCGGCCACACATCTTGCTACCATAAGCCTTCGGGTTGGTCGTGTGGTCTGGGTTTTCAACACTCAACAATATCAAAGTAACTACAATCCAACAATGGCAGTGTAACTATCGTTGAACACTGCTATTGTATATTTTGACAAACTTTGGCATATACAAAACTTTAAAAAGTTATAAATAAATAGATCACAATGTAAAATGATGTGAAAACAAAATGTTAAACACAGACGATCGCTCCGAAAATAGATTATAGGTTATCTCTTCTTCAGTGCGATCAGGCCAAGAGAGCTATTCCAAATGAACTTGCTATGAACTGGCAATTGCATAAATACACTAGTGGTAAAATCTCCTAGTGAGACAAGGAAACAGAAGAAGAAACCCAGAAAAAAATGAACGTGAAAATAGTTGGGTAAGACAGGGGGAAAATACCTAAATGGTTCTTTCGTTCGCATTATATTTGCTGAGCATTTTACGTTATTTCCTTTTTATTTATTGTTTAGATGTAGAGTTATCAATTGTATTTAAATAGCTTAATTTTTATTATTTTTTTTAAATGTCGTATAATTATTGAAGAATAAATATGCTTGTGCATTCTTTTTATTTTTTGTAAACAACACGGAAATAAAAGAGCTAATTATATTCAAATTAACAACAGAATATTTTTTTACAAAAATACAGCTTACATTGAAAAATTTTCTAACTTAAATCCAATAACTGTAAAGTGTTTAAAAAATAACCATATTTTTAAAATATAAAATTCAGTTTTCTTCCAGATCAAAAAATAATCTGTTAATAAAACACTTACCGAAAGTATAAACATAAATAAAAGTACTTTAAAATGTTACTAGTTAAAGATGAAAAGTAAAAACATCAAACAGTTTCGTAACATATGTTCAATTACTCCTCCAATTTTAACAACTCAAAAGCCAAAGACAAAACATGTCCTTATTTTCAATATAATGTGTCCATAAAATAACTTTTTTGAGGAAAATCACCGGTTATATGATGGGAAAAATGGTACTCAAAAATAACACAATACTGGAGTACTTTTGTAATCTTTAACTTAATGAAACCCATATTTTTTGTAGAACACTCTACTTTAGTCTATTGATGCAGAGAACCCCCCTCCTACCCCCCACCCATCCAAATTTCCCCAAATGATGCAGCGGTAATTTATCTGCCTTTTGAAAACCAACTTCTAGAAAAACGTATTAAAGCGTTTTATTTCTTTCATCTTTCTCTAGTCACGAGATAAAAATGACATTAACTCAATGTATAACTTTTTATTAGTTTCATTTCATGCTTCCAAGATTGTATTTCTCCTGAATCACTGGCTACAGATTTCGTTAGAGTAATATTTTTACAAAAATATTTTGATATTTTTGCAGTTATACGTTGACTTTAAATCAATCTTTAAATCTTGACTTTAAATCATAGCTTTAAATCAATCAATCATTTTAGTAAATTATAAAATATTTTAACTCTACATGCAATGTAATGTATAAGGAAAATATACATGATTCCTAAGAATGTGTTTAAAAACAAATTTCAAATAACGTTTAGAAGTGTACGCAATAGTTTTGTCTATAGTAAAGTATCTGTAGTTTAACCATGTCTGATCAAATAAAAAGGTTTGAAGCGCCTTTAGCGGTGAATTGAAGAACTCATCAAAGTGAGATAAAAAATGTCAAGTTTACAGTAATAGAGCATTGCCTAATTAGTAGAAATCGACGTTGGTAATGCACAAAATGTGTATATAGGAAACAGTAAATATTTTTCATACTTTCTATAGGTACAACCATTAATTATAAATAACTACAGTGTAATATTATTTCTCAAATTTAAGAGTGCATTATCGAAGACGGGGGGGGGGGGGGGTATTTGAACAGAGTTTATCTACACTAGATTTCTGTGCAAGTAAGTTTTGTTTAGTGTATTATTCCTGAATATTATAATC
Source organism: Amaurobius ferox (assembly GCA_951213105.1). Classification (NCBI taxonomy): domain Eukaryota; kingdom Metazoa; phylum Arthropoda; class Arachnida; order Araneae; family Amaurobiidae; genus Amaurobius; species Amaurobius ferox. Next base: position 79,269,287 of record OX578134.1, on the reverse strand, counting down.
ATTTGCTTTTAACCGTATTGGGTCAAATAAATGTGTGGTACAAATTAGTTACTTGTTAAAACGGTATTTCAGCATAGAAAAACTGTTTAAAGTAAGAAATATAACTTACCACAATTTACCGTAAAATATCTTACACAATTAAACTCCCAACCCTCAAATTTATTAATTGTAATAAATTTGTTTATCTTTCTTTTGCATTTTTAACACTTTACAACAAAGTTGAAAAGTGTTTATGACTTTGTTCATTCTGTCTGTCTGTCTGTCTGTCTGTCTGTCTGTCCGTTAGCACGATAACTGCCGTAAAAATGAGTTTATCAAAATGAAATTTTAGTATGTTGTTCAGACGGTCTGTAGGACCTATGGGAATATAAATAAATAATATCACCCAATTAGTTTTTTATTGAACCCGGGTTGAAAAAATGAAATACATTGAACCTATGGGACCTAATTTTTCAAACATTTTTTAAGTAAATTTAAAATTCACGAATTGCTTCGAAATTTTTAGGAAATATTCACATTATCCCATAAAATATATAAAAAAAAATTCAGTAAAATATGTTAAGTAGTTTTTTAATTAAAAAAATTATTTAATATAGGGAAAAAAACAAATTCAATTAAATTCTGACTTTGGGATATCTTCCAGAAAGAAAAGAGAGAGATATTATATAATAAATATCTCTCCATTTGTTAAAACGTTTTGCATATGGGAGTGGCTTCATATTTTAAAATAAATTTGGTAGATAACAATTTTTCATTTTTTTAAAATTTTATATAACTCTTCATGATAAATTTAATTGATAGCATTTTAAATGCACTTTCCTACGTCCTAGAGAGTTAAAATTTGGTACACAGCTTAAATTTGTTGAACATTTTATTCGACAAAAATTTGATGGATCTTTAAATATAGATCATACATTTTTTTCGAAATGGCCTGAAAATAATCCCCGTTCACTTCTATAAATCATTGGTGTAATATTGTTAAAAATTCTGATGTGGACAGCACATGTCTTTCCCTGCAGACTCATATTCGTTCTCTTTATTTATTCAATGATAATTTGAGTTTATCTGCACAACATAAGTATTTTAAATGACATTGAATTTACACGTTAAACTTAAATTTGGTTCTCATTTGATAGCTGGACTTATTGTCAAAGGTGGCGTAGCGAAAACGCGAAAAAACTAGAATATCTCAAGAACGGCTAGTCCTAGAGTAATGGGGTTAGTCTTATTCTTTTTGTTGTCAAAAATCACATATAAAATAGGAATTTAATTGATATAATTGAGCACACGTAGTCTTTTATTTTTATATATAACGATTTTTGCTGGCCATTTCGCAAAAATAGCCCGTTTCTTTTTCCCGAATCGTAGTAGAATAACCTACAAATGATTTATATACCAAATTTTGTTAAATTTGGTATATAAATCACTTGTAGGTTATTGAAATATTATACTCCAAATTTTGTTAAATTTGGTTCATTAGTTTTTAGCTAGAGTGGATAAAGGCAATTTCTGCGGCCATTTCGCAAAGAAGGCAGATTCTTTTATTACGAATCGTACTATAATCTAATGAACATCAGGATTTCCCACAAAAAACATACCTACCAAATTGTATGAAATTCGGTCCATTAGTTTTTCAATTAGAGTGGATGTAATATCCACACAGACACACAGAAACATACACAGATACACCCTTACACACACAGACGTCTTCCTAAAAGTAGTTTTTTCGTGTTCTAGAAGTCCCAAAACGTGTAGATCCTTTGAAAATTCGAGTTCCGATCTTCGGCACGATTCCAATACTTTGAGTACATACACATACACATATATATTATCTGTGTATTATCTGTGTATCTAAATTCCGTGCCTATGCAATTACAATAGTTGTGATTTTAAATGATCCCTAAACTTTTATTATTTCTTCAAGGAAGCCTAATTTTAACATATGCAGAATGCAAATATCTCAAGCGATTGTAAGATGAATTACATAAGAATTGCTGAATTTTTTTCACACAAAATTATTTAGCTCTGGAGTCTGGAATACAAGTTATATGAATGAAATATTCATTGATTTTGCATAAAGAATCAGATGATTTATATTTCGATACAGTTTTAAATATTTAAGTATAATAAATTACTGTAGTACTGTGATAATGTAAAATATATTACCACTGAATGAATCACATTTTAGAAATTTTTAAATGAAATTACATTTCAGTTGGAAAGTGTTTCATAATCAATGCTTATGCATGATTGATCTTTCTTGTATTACTTTACAACATAGTTGAAAAGTGTTTGACTTTGTTCATTCTGTCTGTCTGTCTGTCCGTTAGCACGATAACTGCCGTAAAAATGACTTTTTCAAAATGAAATTTTAGTTTGTTGTTCAGACGGCCTGTGGGACCTATGGGAATATAAATGAATAATATCACCCAATTAGTTTTGGATTGAACCCGGGTTGGAAAATGAAATACATTGAATTCTACGAGACCTAATTTTTCAAACATTTTAAAGCGAATTTAAAATTTACAAATTGCTTCGAAAGTTTTGGTAAATATTCAAATTATCCCATAAAATGTATGAAAATAATTTTAGCAAAATATATTCAGTAGTTTTTAATAAAATTAAAATAATAATTACACCCTTTATATGAAGAGATCACGTGACCATTATATGAAGAGATCACGTGACCCACTTCAAAATAAAAAATGCACCCATCTTGTGTCAAAATCGTGATTTTTAAAGTTCTTTTTAATTCATATTTAGTGTTGTATCAGTCCTAAAACCGCTTTATTTTTGCCTAAATTCTGTGCATCTACATACTGAAACAACGTAATTACAATATATTTGAGTTTAAATTATCATCAAACTTTGATTATTTCTACAACGAAGCCTAATTTTCACTTATAAAGAATGTAAACACCAAAATATGTAGAATGAGTTGTATAAGAATTGCTGCATTTGTTTAAAGCAAAATTATTTAGCTCATGAATCATAACAGAAAGAAAGAGAAAACTAATTTCAGTCTGTGGTGAAAGTCATGTTCTGTCCACATCATATTTTTGCATTTCCGATAGTTTCCAGTGACTTTGTTTTCGCCGAGGTCAGTATATAAAGAATACAATAAAAAATAATAATTACACCCTTTATATGAAGAGATCACGTGGCCATTATATGAAGAGATCACGTGACCCACTTCAAAATAAAAAATGCACCCATCTTGTGTCAAAATCGTGATTTTTAAAGTTCTTTTTAATTCATATTTAGTGTTGTATCCGTCCTAAAACCGCTTTATTTTTGCTTAAATTCTGTGCATCTACATACTGAAACAACGTAATTACAATATATTTGAGTTTAAATGATCATCAAACTTTGATTATTTCTACAACGAAGCCTAATTTTCACTTATAAAGAATGTAAACACCAAAATATGTAGAATGAGTTGTATAAGAATTGCTGCATTTGTTTAAAGCAAAATTATTTAGCTCATGAATCATAACAGAAAGAAAGAGAAAACTAATTTCAGTCTGTGATGAAAGTCATGTTCTGTCCACATCATATTTTTGCATTTCCGATAGTTTCCAGTGACTTTGTTTTCGCCGAGGTCAGTATATAAAGAATACCGTTAGAAATGTGTCCCGTAGCAAATGAACCAGGAAGCCAACGGAGATGCCAAGGCTGAGACGAAATCCGCTTCCTCTTTTGGTCTCTCTAAGGCTCTTAAATATGCAAGCTGCCGCAACTGCCATTTTGACGTCAACCCGTCGAGTCAGTCATCGTCTGCCTGTGATGTTTCAGTGGCGCAGCACATGTTACGTGGCTGATATTTGATACGCAATTTAGCCGTAAAAAGATGCAAAAGTTTGCTTTCCAAAATTGTATCCATCATCCAAGAAAGTGGTCCAGAATGTTTTGATTTTCTTGTGTCCCCGAGAAAATAACCCACTTTTTTTCACGTACAGCCATCGCTTTCACTGGGAGTCAAGATGGCCGCTGTTGCGCTTGTATATTAAGGAGCCTTAGGTCTCTTGGTTGTCGTTAAGCGTCCGTAAATATGTCTTTCGGAACGCGGGAATTGCATGTTCGCGGGAATTGAAATTCGTTTGAACGCGGGAATGGAACTTTCGCATCCGCACTTCCTCCTTTAGAGCGCATTCAAGTAAAAGTCGTTTGCATAAAGGAGTGGTGAGAATTATGGGTGCCCCAACTCCAAGTGAATATCAACTCCGCTCAACTTTCTCGTATCATCTATCCCATTTTGTTTAGCTCCAATTATATCGTAATCATGTTTATATTGGTAAAATGTATCTTTTTCAAATTTTGTACCAAGATATTTTTTTAACTATATTATCTGAGTAAATATTGCATTATCTGTCGGTTGCATTGTCTGAGTAAATAGGCATTACATTGTCTGAGTAAATAGACATTGCATTATCTGAGTAAATAGACATTGCATTATCTGAGTAAATAGACATTGCATTATCTGAGTAAATAGACATTGCATTATCTGAGTAAATAGACATTGCATTGTCTGAGTAAATAGACATTGCATTATCTGAGTAAATATAAATTGCATTATCTGAGTAAATAGAAATTGCATTACCTGAGTAAATAGAAATTGCATTACCTGAGTAAATAGAAATTGCATTATCTGAGTAAATAGAAATTGCATTATCTGAGTAAATAGAAATTACATTATCTGAGTAAATAGGAATTGTATTGTTGTTTGTGTTGTTGTCGTGTCCCTAACATTAAATTTATGGAAGAATGTGTGCACTGCTTCTGTTTAGTCTAATTAATTAAATTCTGTTTAGTCGCCAACTAGGCAATTTTGAAATGTTGCCAAATTAACGAAAATCTTACCAAATGGATATATATGACTCAATATATTTGAATGAAAATGACGACTTATTGACGAAAATTCAATATCTTGGAAAGAATATTAGTATCTACTATAAGAAAAACCTATTTTTACTTTCCTTATATACATAATGTATAAGGAAAGTATTGTGACGGGGTCGAAAATTCGAATTCGAGTTTTCGACGGGAGAGCACGTTTCAAGCATCCCTGATCACGAATGAAAATTTTTTGAAGTGATGTCTGTGTGTGTGTGTGTGTGTGTGTGTGTGTGTGCGTGTGGAGACGATAACTGACGAACGAATGGACCGATTTGATCCAAATTTGGTACAAAAATCACAATCCGTAAACACTGGAAGCATATTGGTTTTATACGCAATCGAATGTTCAGAACCCCCCTAAATTTTCGAATGAAATTTTGAAAAAATCGTCAAAAAATCAAAACCACTAATAAAGTTACGCAAATAGACATTTCTTATGTAATTTTTCATTAGAAAACGATTGACATAAGTTTTAGAACGCTAACACGAGCCGTTTTTGAGATATTGTACATTTTTCAAAAAAAAATATCAAAAAGTCATATAAAATAAAAAAAAAAATTCCTATTGATAAACATGTTCACTTTTCATATGCAATACCATGCGATAAATTGGGTGACATCATTCTCGTGGATCTAGCTCGTTCCATTCATGAAAAAAGATACTCTGAGTAACACTTTTGTATTTGGACGCCAATAGTCATTTATCGGCTGTAAGAATAACTTATTTCTTAGTGCATAACGCTTGGCAAGATTTTGGCGACGAATTTGGCGGAATGTCGCCAACTTGGCGACTTTTTGAAATGTTGCCAAATTAACGAAAATCTCGCCAAATGGATAAAAATGCCGCTAAATCAATGAAAATGACGACTAATTGTCGAAAATTCAATGTCTTGAAAAGAATATTCGTATCTACTATAAGAAAAACCTATTTTTAACACTTTATAACAAAGTTGAAAAGTGTTTATGACTTTGTTCATTCTGTCTGTCTGTCTGTCTGTCTGTCCGTTAGCACGATAACTGCCGTAAAAATGACTTAATCAAAATGAAATTTTAGTATGTTGTTCAGACGGTCTACAGGACCTATGGGAATATAAATGAATAATATCACCCAATTAGTTTTGGATTGAACCCGGGTTGAAATAATGGAATACATTGAGCCCAATGGGACCTAATTTTTCAAGCATTTTTTAAGCGGATTTAAAATTCACAAATTGCTTCGAAAATTTTAGGCAATATTCAAATTGTTCCATAAAATATATAAAAAAAAATTCAGCGAAATATATGCAGTAGTTTTTTAAATAAAAATTAAAATAATAGTAACACCTCTTATATGAAGCGATCACGTGTCCATGATATGAAACGATCACATGACCCACTTCAAATGATATATGGCATCCATCTTGTCTCAAAATCGTGATTTTTAAAGTTCTTTCTAATTCATATTGAGTGTTGTATCCATCCTAAAACTAATTTATTTTGGCCTAAATTCTGTGCATCTACATACTTTAACAACGCAATGACAATATATTTCAGTTTAAATGATCATACAAATTTGATTATTTCTACTATTAAGCCTATTTTTCACCTATGTAAAATGTAAACAGCAAAATATGTAAAATGAGTTGTATTAGAATCGCTGCAATTCTTTAACACAAAATCATTTAGTCCATGGAGTCTGCATGGCTGATATGAATGAAATATTCATTGATTTTAGAAAGAGAAGGACGATAATTTTCGATGAAGTTTTACGCATAGAGTTTTACTTACTTGTAGCTCCATGGTCTTAATTTTTAAATAATATAAATTATTATAGTATTGTGATGAATGACATGAATGGGGGAATTATTTATGAATGAAATGTTGCTTTTATAGAGAGAGCCAGGCGTGTTATTTTTTCTATGACGTCATTTGAATGGATTTCAGTTGTTTTCGATGAAGTTTTCAAATATAATAAATTATCGTAGTATTATGATAATTCTAAAATTATTACCGAGGAATGTATCACATTTTAGAGATGTTTAAACCAGGCAATTTATATTTTAATGCCGTCATTTGAATGAAGTTAATTTTTTTCGATGAAGGTTTAAGGTTTCAAATATAATAAATTAATGTAGTATTGTGATAAGTTTTAAAATATTACCGAGGAATGTATTGCATTTTAGACATGTTTAAATAAAATTGCATTGAAGTTGGAAAGTGTTTCATAATCAATGCTTTAAGCATGATTGATCTTTCTTGTTAATTTATTTTTTGATTCATTTACTGCAGTTTTATGTTTCTTTTTCCTTTTTTACTTCTCATTTGTATTACTAGGTGCCGCCACTGGCGCTGACTTTAAGCGTTTTGACAGCTCATTATTATTATCGGCTTTCAACTTTAAGTTTATTTGTAGTGTAAAGGAAACCCATGTCTTGTTTTCGAACGACTGTCAACTTCTTCTTTGACTTGCTCAACCACAATTTATATGTTTTATTCATTACATTGAACAGCTTTTACTTATCACTTTAATGTGACGTTTCATGAGGGTACTATTTTTGTCCGCCTTGTATACGTATGCCTTATAGCTGAAGAATTTTGGCGTTTAATTATAATTCAATCAATTATGTGCAACTGATAATTATTTTTTAAAATAATTTAAAGTATAAAAATATTTAAAACGATAATACCTCTTTTAACTGCAACACTTTTTAATTTCCTTATATACATAATGTATAAAGAAAGTATTGTGACGGGGTCGAATTCGGGAGAGCACATTTTGTGTTGGAGGCAAACTAGCAATATCAAATTATTTTTTAACTGAAGCATTTTCCTAATGTATTGTTCATAACGAATTGCATTTAGGAATTCGCTTTTAGGAATTGCTTTTAGGATTTGTTCATAACGAATTGCATTTAGGTTGCTTTTGTCGATGTTACTTCCATATAGTGACACAATAACTTTACAGCCAATTTCGACCAAATTTTTCTTAGTAACATCTGCGGATGATCCAAAATGGGAAACCCATTCGCATAAGATTTTATATTTTATGATATTCTTGAAAACAGAAGTTTTACTTTTGCCAAATAACGCACTGGTGGTGTTACACCCTGTTAATGCGTGAACGAAAAGTAAAGTTTTGCAAGCCTCCTCTCCAATAGGCCTTTGCATGGCTTGAATGTCACGAATTTTATCAGATTGTGTGACAGACTGCATTAAAATGTTCTTAGAAGAATGATATAGTAGTTAAGATTAAAATATCAGTATCATCAGCTACTACAGTGACATGTTTTTCCTTGACTATGTTTGAAGCTGCTTTGACGATTAGTGTGTCTGCATCACCTTCAGTATGAATGACGGAATGACCTCTTCCTTGAAAATAACTCCCCAGTATATTGGCAAAGCGTTGTTTGTTTGTAGAGTTAGAAAGAAGTTTGTTCTTCTTGATGATCACAAGCGAATTTTCATCAAAGTCTACTGCAACAGACGACTGCTTCATGCGCAATTTGTGCTCCATATCTTTTATATTTGGTTTTTCATACCCATAAAAATCGATTGTCACTTTTATATACCTCCTGTTCTGTTGACATACGAGTCGTGTTGCCTTATGACATCGCTAAATGTTGCAGAAACGGACCATGGTAACTCGTGAATTAATGCACCACCATCAAGAACGTAGGAAGTACTTTTCTGGGAATGAGACCGTTGTATTTCATCGTATTCGCCTGTGATCATCAAGAAAAACGAATTTCTTTCTAACTCTACAAACAAGTAACGCTTTATCAATATACTGGGGAGTTATTTTCAAGGAAGAGGTCATTCATACAGAAGGTGATGCAGACACACTAATCGTCAAAGAAGCTTTAAATATAGTCAAGGAAAAACATGTCACTCTAGTAGCTGATGATACTGATATTTTAATTCTACTACTATATCATTCTTCTAAGAACATTTTAATGCAGTCTGCCACACAATCTGAGTCAATCAAGTTCATTACATTCAAGCCATATAAAGATCTATTGGATAGGAGGCTTGCAAAACTTTACTTTTTGTTCACGCATTAACAGGGCAACACTACCAGTGCGTTACTTGGCAAAAGTAAATCTTCTGCTTTCAAGAATATCATAAAATCCAAAATCTTATGCGAATGGGCTTCCCATTTTGGATCATCTGAAGATGTTACCAAGAAAGATTTGGTCGAAATTGACTGTAAATTTATTGTGTCACTATATGGAGGTAACATCGACACAAGCAACCTAAATGTGCTTCGTTATGAACAATACATTAGGAAACTAGCTTCAGCTAAAAATAATGTGACATAACTCTTTTGCCTCCAACACAAAATGCAGCGAAATACCATTTACTTCGAGTGCATTTGCAGTGTATTATTTGGAAAAATCTTAATATGCCAACCCCTGATCCTACACTATAGGGTTGGCAGTTGGTTGATGGAGAATTTCAGCCGATATTAACAGACTTGAGCCCAACACCAGACAAACACTTAAATATGATTAAATGTGCCTGCCATACTACAGTTGAAGAACCATGTAACACCATGAAATGTATATGTCGCCGATATGGACTTTCATGTTCAGTAGTTTGTTGAAAATTGTTGTGAAAAGGACTATACAAACACAGGAGACATTTTTGATTTAGATGAAGATGGAGCTGAGATTTTATTTTGATGAAATAAATATGATTTTACATTATAAAAATCCCTTTTAATGTATAACTTTTTCAAATTTTAGATTTTGTTTAATGTGAAACTTTAACTTTAAATAATCCAAATTTTAATTTTTTTTAATTTAACATTTTTTTTTAAGAATTGTGAGCAAGTTAAAGCTACCTAGGATTTTAAGCCGCTTAGATTAATAAAAATATGTTTTTCAACACTGCAAAAACTTTCAGTGTTTCGGTCACCATTTTGTTATTTCCTTTTCTTTTTTAAAGCAATATCATATTCTTTTTCAGCATTAAATTTCCTGTAATTTGATACCACACATAATTGTTTGTGATTTTTATAAATTTTTCATGTTTTTTCAAGATTGCGGCAAAAAAAAAAAACGCATTTTGCGCAACAGTACGGATGTATATTTTAAGTATGTTGATTTGGAGCGTGTTACCTACCATTTACAACAAGAATCATTTTTTTTTGCAATTAGTTCCACCTCAAGGTATTTTTTCACTTATTTCTACTGCACTATTATTTGGTCTTACTAAAAGATGTTAAAATCACATTAAAACCTGAACGCTTTCAGACACCAAACGTCTATCATCTTTGGCAGTTACAAAAATAGAAGATACATTGACTTTTTATACCCAGTCAAAAACCGTAAACGTAATTTGCATATATTGAATGGCCAGATTACACAAGCAAAAATTATTATACATGTTCCAGGTTCCCAAAGATCTGGCCTACTGGGTGCTGATGAAGATTTCTGTGAATGTATGCACATAGTGGTTTGTATTTCACTTTAAACTAAAACTCCCGGTAAACGTGGTTATGCCAATAACTAGATGACAATGCAAAATGCTCCGCAAATACTAAAATACAGAAAGGTCACGCCTTATATAAATATTATGCTTAAAGCAAGTCTTTAAAGTAGTTGTGTATATAAAAAGGTTAGTAGAGTGCCCTAATATTCCAGCATAGTTTCAATAAAAGAGTTGCAAGCATCGAAAAAGCTTAATAAATATTTTATTTAATAATAAAATTTTCTATGGTACAGCTGCATTTTTTCAACCAACACGGTAACAGAGTGTATACTTTTTAAGTGAAGAATGTAGTCTAAAATATCGAGATTTGATAAAATCATATTATGTATAGAAATGGTCTTCTCTGTCTGTCTGTCGTCTATCTGTTTGTATCCTTGTCCTTCCCTGTTTGTCGTCTATCTGTTTGTATCCTTGTCCTTCAATGTTTGTCTATGTGTTCTGTCTGTGTATGACTGTGCGCCCTACTCATCTGCAAATTTGGGCATATTAGTGACATATTTGGCAAAAAAGTTGGCAAAATATAGTTAAATTGGCCATTACAGGGAAATGTTGCCAAATCAACACAATTCGGTATCTCGGAAAATTATTTCATTGCTTTGACTATCCATGTTGATTTGTGGGATTTCTTAATTTAATATTATTTATTTAAAACATAGTGCGTTTTACATGTCGTGAGATAGGTATGTTTTGTTACGGGATCTAGGAGGGTCATAAAATGATTGAGTTCAGTTAGGGGGTGTTATAGTAACTGTGATTAGTTATGGGGTCGTATAAAAATTAATAATATTGATCACAGGAGGTGTCGCATGTGTCTGAGAATATTCGAAGCTTAAAGATTGATGGGAGAAAACATTTGCATAACTTTATACATCCTATCATATGCCGGACTTAATATACACTCTAGTTCATAATAGTTGGACAATTATTTATAATAATAAAGGAAAGTGCCTGTCTGTTTGTCTGTTCTTCTGTTTACCAGTGTGTGTAGACTGTAGTGCAAAACCTAAGTGACGTAGGGTCATGAAATTTAGTACAGATACTTCATGACCTGGGAAGGTTCACTTCGGCGTTACTTTAATTCGAATTAGTGTAGTTATTTTATGTTTTAGCACGATTTTGAGCGATTATCAAATAAATCGGTTCTTAAGCGGCCAAAAATATTATCACCGACTTTTCAGCTTGACACCATCAGAAAGATAAAAAAAATTCTCTTTCAAACAAGCTTTGAACGGTATTCATACTATTAATAAACAGATATTCGTGAACTTTTGAAAAACATGTACTTTTCGTGTGTTGAAAATTCATATATACAATATAGGGTGTCATCGGGAAATTTCCATTTTAATACAATAGGCACAGCAATATTTTTGCTGTTGTTGTTGCTGTGGTTTATAATTCGTCATATTATTTAATTATTCTTTGGTTTTCAAGAATTCACTGTCAGTTCCTATGTAATTGTGAACGAAAGTTTGCATCTTGAATCTTTGGGAACGCCATGTATATTTTCTACAACGGTCCCGGCGTTGCCAGGGATTTAAGATGCAAATTTCTGCCGCACCAAAAAATTAAGATTCAAATTCTGACGCAAAAATCTACACTACGACCGCTCATCTTAAATCTCGGCCAATGCATGGGTATATTTTTAGTGTTTAATAATTTGATTCATTTTTTTGTTAAAAAACGCCGATAAAATAAATATATTTACTGATATTTATAGAATTGTTCTTAAAAAAATGAATATTTCGATAAGTCAGTATAATTTATTTTCTACCATTTAATAATAATATCTTCCAATTCATTTCGTCTTTTTGCTTCAGTACGCACCCCTTCCCCCCCCCCCCCCTGAACGGTTGCTTCTTTTGTGGTAATGAATTTCCTGTAGCAAACAGCATGATTGCATCCATAATGCTTTTCCACATCAAGTTACTTTTATGCAAGCCAATTCTTTGCGAAGTGAATATATTTTATGTGGTTCACCGAAATGGTATAACAGTACCCAGATGTTTATTTATTAGCGCTGTAATGAGATGAAAAAGTAGCAGTAATTACAGATTACAACATGTATAAATCGGTTTCTCTCTTTTTATGTGCTCATCATTACTGGAATAACTGATGCCTACAATCTCACTAATACTATCTAATTTGTTTGTGTTTTCCCGATCATTCAGAAGCCGTACAGTAATACGGAAGACTGAGTGTTTGCACACATAATATCGGCCAAGGAACAAACTCTAACGGAGCTGAATTTTCTATTTACCCTCCTCGAGTCGAGAAAATGGTTTTAAGTCTTTTTAAGTTCTCCTGAAGTGTCCTTAGTGACTCCAAAAGCTGAGTATTTGTACACTTATAGTACACTCAAAATTAGAAATCAAATGATCAAATGATCAAAGACCTCATGAAATATTAATTGTTTTTCAAAAAGCAGTGTGGAGAGAATATTACATTTTCAAATTAATTAAAAAGAAAAAAAATGTGAAAAATTCTCAAAAAAACATAGTGGGAAAATTTTTCGATCCACATCGCTGACTCTAACAATGACAGACAATTATAGAAAAATAATATATATATATATATATATATATATATATATATATATATATATATATATATATATATATACTATATATGTGTGTATGTGTGTGTGTGCATTTGCTTGTATATGTTTATATACATACAGGATATATCAAAACTAATGCAACAGACTTTCAGTGATGATGGAACACATCGAAGCAAGCACTTTTCACCATAGAATTCATTTATTTTATTTCGAAAGTTTTTGGCACTGTAACACATCTTTGAATGCATTTAGCCAATGGTAGAATAATTGCAGCAATCATTAGAATAATTATTTTATACAAAACAATCTTTTGTTAAAACATCGTGATAACAAGTTCCTCTGTTTCTGTTTAGTAAGTCGCTTTACTTACTTCCGTACAAATACATATTAACATAGCTTATTTAACCAACAAGATTATAAAAACAAATACTTGGTTTTAAAATGGTTTTAAGTCTTTTTAAGTTCTCCTGAAGTGTCCTTAGTGACTCCAAAAGCTGAATATTTGTACACTTATAGTACACTCAAAATTAGAAATCAAATGATCAAATGATCAAAGACCTCATGCAATATTAATTGGTTTTCAAAAAGCAGTGTGGAGAGAATATTACATTTTCAAATTAATTAAAAAGAAAAAAAAATGTGAAAAATTCTCAAAAAAACATAGTGGGAAAATTTTTCGATCCACATCGCTGACTCTAACAATGACAGACAATTATAGAAAAACAATATATATATATATATATATATATATATATATATATATATATATATATATATATATATATATATATATATATATATATATATATATATATATATATATATATATATATATATATATATATACTATATATGTGTGTATGTGTGTGTGTGCATTTGCTTGTATATCTTTATATACATACAGGATATATCAAAACTAATGCAACAAACTTTCAGTGATGATGGAACACATCGAAGCAAGCACTTTTCACCATAGAATTCATTTATTTTATTTCGAAAGTTTTTGGCACTGTAACACATCTTTGAATGCATTTAGCCAATGGTAGATTAATTGCAGCAAGCATTAGAATAATTATTTTATACAAAACAATCTTTTGTTAAAACATCGTGATAACAAGTTCCTCTGTTTCTGTTTAGTAAGTCGCTTTACTTACTTCCGTACAAATACATATTAACATAGCTTATGTAACCAACAAGATTATAAAAACAAATACTCCGATAAGACAATACAATCTTCCTTGCATCATATTTTACGTTATCTTCCGTAACATTTCTTCTACTTCCTCGAGTTCAAGTCCCTTTTACAGTTGCTTCTTGTTTCTGAGGTAATGAATTTCCCGCAGTAAACAGCATGATAGCATCGTTAATGCCTTTTCGAATGAATTTATTCTTCTGCTAGCCATTTCTAGGAAGAAAGGAAATGGAGTTCCGATATGGCTTTAGTAGTTAGCAGGGAAGATATAATGGCACTCAGATGTTTGTTTACACATCCCATAATTATATGCATACATGTTAAAATACTTCAAAATATCTAATAAATTTAAATACTTATATATAATAAGTTTAAAAATAGCAAGCTCTATCTAAATATATAATTCAGGTAGTGGTGTATAGGTGCTGAAACATGAGTTCTTGTAAAATCACTAAAATTATGCAAGATCAGAGATTGATCGTCGCAACAAATATATATTTCCTTGAATTTGTGTTACTTTTACGATTGCCTCTTTCTTGATAAAATAAATGTCCTGCAGTAAACAGTATGGTCACAGTCTTAATGTTATTTCACTTGAATGTACTCTTCGCTGGATGTATTATAGGTAAAAGTCAAATAAATATCTTCTAGTTCGAGGATGTTCAAAAGGTGCAACGTATTTAGACATTATTGCATTTGTTGTAATGTAGAGAATAAATGCTAAAATATCTAAATATATATATATATATATATATATATATATATATATATATATATATCATATAAAAGCCAGTAAACAAATTCAAATAGAATTCCTATGCATATCCACAAAAATCAAAGGCACTACTCAGGAAAAGGCGCCAAGCCGCTCTATACTCCGAAGCAGAATGTAATCCAAGAAAAAGAAGAATTAAAGGAACTTGGGATAACCAAATGCTTTGCATTTAATGGTTGGGGAGGATTGCGACTCCCCCTCCCGTTTAAAGCTGCTTTTCCAGCCTAGGCAAAAGCTCACGGTACCAATACAGAGCAAAGGTTGGTCCCCATTGCATGCTAATACGAAGGCACCCGAATACGGAAGAACAAGACCAACCAAACAGAAGGAAACTGGACCAAAAGTGAATCCTGCCCATCTCGCTATCTTATATATGTTCATCTTACGCATGCGTGCAATCTTAGCAGGTACGCATAAACTTTATTTATTTGCACATTGAAGAAGTAAACTGTCAAAATCTACCTGATCCTTGAAAATCGATCTATAACAATCCTTTAAGAAATATAAAGGATAATGTTTATATAAAGCCTCTTTTATGATTTTTATATTGCTATTATAGCAATCTTTTTTAAACGTGTTGTAAATTTGATTTCTCTTGAAGTGTCCGAGTATGATATTTCTGAAAATATTTTTGGTAAGATTTGTTCTCCAATCGATGAGATGATTGATCTTAATTTTATATAATTCTCTTTTGTCATATAACGTTGTATAATGACCATATAATGCATGTTTTTTTATTGAGATGTCCAGAAAATTTACCGCTTCATTTTCTTCTTTACAATTTTCTTCTTTTCAATTGAGGCATACGTTTGCGGATGCATAGGATATGGCCGGGAGTGTGGATACATGGAATAGGGGTGAGATTTTTATGATATCTGTTATC
Source organism: Amaurobius ferox (assembly GCA_951213105.1). Lineage (NCBI taxonomy): Eukaryota > Metazoa > Arthropoda > Arachnida > Araneae > Amaurobiidae > Amaurobius > Amaurobius ferox. The sequence goes on along the minus strand of OX578134.1, from coordinate 79,253,513 downwards.
GCCCTTATTGCATCATATAGTATATATGTCTGTATAGACGTCTTTACGTAAAGTATGATATAGTAATTTATGCATTATGTCGTTTAGATTTTAGTGTTTTAATGTCGTTTAAGTTTTAGTATTTTAATGTTTTAGAATTAACAGGACTCGTTATTTTACTTGCCCTTATGACGCAATTCTAGTAATTTGGATTAATTATATATGTTTTAATGTTTTAATGTATTGGAACTAACAGGACTCGTTAATTAACTTGCCCTTTTGACGCATTTCTTGCAAATCAGATAAAAAATCACTCCAAAAAAAGTTTAAAATCTTTGAAAATGTCACTTATTCCATTAATGGACTGTATGGTTACACGAAATGTTACGATCACATGTGGACGTATTGAATTGAAAGAGTAATTTATTGCTACCTTGATGAGTATTTCCTGTTCTACTTGTAAGTCTTAAAGCAATGAAACCTCATATTTAAGAGGCGTATAGTACAAGACTGCTAGCGAATTACTTTTATACTCCTCAATATGAGTCATAAAATGTTGAAACTAAACATGAATGAATACATATTATTATATAAAGTGACTGGCAAAAATATTCTTCACTGAATATATGCTCGGTGGCACAATAGATAAGGGTATTTGTGGCATCGATAACCAATTACCCTTTGCTCTCTACATTGATGAAGTCTATTAAAAGCTATTTCCCACCTCTTCATACAGTCCAGGAAAAACAAGCCACAACAAGAAAAAATGTCCGTATTAGTGATGATATGTATAATGACACGATTCAAACAGAATCACAATTTTTTAAAAATGTTTTTATGCATCACAGTCATATAAGATATTATGGTTTTCAAAAATGCCTATCAAAAAGATGCAAACTGTGTCCTGTGGCCAACCCGCTTCAAATTAAGCAACATGCTAATCCGAACAGAATATTTTGTAAATTTTACAACACAATATACTATATCACTTGTCTTACTTGTCATAAAAATATATTGGACAGACTCAGAATCCACTTAATATAAGAATCAATTTACACAGGAGTCAAGTCTGTAAGAAAAGACAACTCGATCGACATTTATGCAGTTTGGAAATTAGGCATTTCAGACAACATGATTTTTCTAGAACCATCATCACCATTCTAGATATAGTACCTCAATTGATGGAAAGATTGTGGTGGGAGGCCACACATATTAAACAGTACTCAACGACATTCCCTTATGGATTGAATTCCCTCAATTTTAAAGAAAGCTACAATTTAGATTATTGTAGAAATGTTGACAATTATCCATTAGCAAGTTCATTGATACCAAGGAAGTCACAGCGATGGCATAGAGGAAGAGGAAAACACCATTATAGCTATAATGACACAGAAGAAAAAATCTCCATATTTATAGAATCATTTAAATCCAAAGACGGAATCAAGTACAGTTGGATTAAGGATGTCATTTACAGTATAAAAATCAAATATTTACCTCGTATATGGGCTTTTATACAGAAATATACGTTGGAAGAACCTATTGACTTTCGGATTGAAGAAACACATAAATATATAGCCATTATGCTTGACTTAATTAAATTAAGGGCCAGAAAATTTCAAATTAGATTAAAACCCAGAATACAGAGCAAGCAAAGTATGGAATATTTTATAACCACATTCCGAAATAAAAAAATTGATGGAATTCCCTTTAAATCGATACTCTACAGTATTAAAACTTTCTTACCTGTTCAGGACCTTAAGGTAAAAATGACTTACCGCTTTGTACGCACAAACGGTAGAAGATTCTTCAACTACAACAATATATGTAAAAAATTGGATACTAAAACAACAGAATGCAAATGCAATGATAGCAAACTTAAAGATCCTTATCACAATCACATCATTGCAGGTGATCTGAATATTATCTCAGATAACACTCTCAAAAATATTTTCAAACTCGGAACTAAATACAGATCACAAGAATATAACCAAGTAGTCGAAAATTTCAATCAAGATCTAGAAGAATTCATTTATAAAATAGCAGTAAAACACAGTTTACCTATCCAAGCCTTTCAAGAATGGAAATATAATTTTTTAAAAGAAATTCAGTTTCATTACATCAGACAAGATAACAGAATTAGGAATCTTTCAATACCTGCAGCTATACAAACTATAAAAGAAAATTTTGATATAACTTATACAGACAAGATGGTATCACATTTTGCATTTACATGCAAAAAGTTTTACATAGATACACTTCTCCACTGCTATCTAGACAGTACTATGTACACCCCATTACACAATAATGGAAATGTTCTATCCAAAAGGATTAAAGCTATGTACAAACGAATCGGTAATGAAATAAAAAATGTTAAATTTCCATATTTAATCCTCATTCCAAAGATGCATAAAGAGCCTGTAAAATTCCGTACAGTTACCGTAGGCTGTGGATCATATCTTACAATAGCTAATAAACGACTTATGAACATCCTCAAGTTTGTGATGGAAAATATCAAAAAACAGAATCATGTCATGATCAAAAATGGAATAGAAGTTATCGATCGATTAAAACATTGTAATAAAGATATATGTTTTAAAAGCTTTGATTTCCGCGACCAATTTAACAACATTGATTTATCTAATTTACACTCAATCTTGAAAAAATTATATGAAGAATATAATTTGAAGGATTTTATTACTTATCGAAGATACCTTGACCTTATTGAACTAGTATTAAAAGAAAATATTCTATATAACGGAAAAAATTATTACCGACAAATAAAGGGAATTCCAATGGGAGGAGCCTGTTCATCAATCTTGGCTGATATTTACCTCTCAACATATGAAAAAGGAACCCATATTTTGTCTGAGATACCATATTTCCGGTTTGTTGACGATGTGCTATTGGGGTGTTATGAAGCCACCACCAATTTCGATTACCCACCGGAATTGGAATTAATAGAAAATTGTAAAGAAGAAAATGAAGCGGTAAATTTTCTGGACATCTCAATAAAAAAACATGGATTATATGGTCATTATACAACGTTATGTGACAAAAGAGAATTATATAAAATTAAGATCAATCATCTCATCGATTGGAGAACAAATCTTACCAAAAATATTTTCAGAAATATCATACTCGGACACTTCAAGAGAAATCAAATTTACAACACGGTTAAAAAAGATTGCAATAGCAATATAAAAATCATAAAAGAGGCTTTATATAAACATTATCCTTTATATTTCTTAAAGGATTGCTATAGATCGATTTTCAAGGATCAGGTAGATTTTGACAGTTTACTTCTTCAATCTGCAAGTAAATAAAGTTTATGCGTACCTGCTAAGATTGCACGTATGCGTAAGATGAACATATATAAGATAGCGAGATGGGCAGGATTCACTTTTGGTCCAGTTTCCTTCTGTTTGGTTGGTCTTGTTCTTCCGTATTCGGGTGCCTTCGTATTAGCACGCAATGGGGACCAACCTTTGCTTTGTATTGGTACCGTGAGCGTTTGCCTAGGCTGGAAAAGCAGCTTTAAACGGGAGGGGGAGTCGCAATCCTCCCCAACCATTAAATGCAAAGCATTTGGTTATCCCAAGTTCCTTTAATTCTTCTTTTTCTTGGATTATATATATATATATATATATATATATATATATATATATATATATATATATATATAGCATAGCAAACACATAAAATAAAAATTAATTCCACAGTTATCCAATTATTCTCCAGAAGTTGGCGCAAAGCAGCACAC